>JAPDVR010000012.1:11020804-12220804 GCA_026230005.1 Gila orcuttii
CTAACAATAAGCAATATATTTTACAGCATTTATGAACCTTTCATAAAGGTAGGGTAGGCAATGGTTTTGATAAATGCAATGACAGGATGTCCTGCCTGCCCGTCAACATGTGTTACTCTACACACCTGCTCGCACACACACCACAGGTCATCAGTGTGTTTCATCAAGCTGTGCAGAGTTGTGGACTGAGTCACTGAGTGCCGCAAACAAACAGCAACCGTCTTTACAGATCCTCCTGAACCAAAACAACTAGCTAGAAAAGCCTCGGCTGCTGACTTCCACACTCCGCTTGGCTTGTTTCACCTCAAATGAGTGTTTACTGCGGCTACTTACAAATCAGGTAACTAATTGGAGCTAACACACAACCCTCATAGGGCTGTGACGGTGACAGTTTTTACCACCGAGGTGGTAATGGACCAACTAGCGGCGGTGGCGCGGTGTGTGTGTGTGTATGTATATATATATTATACACACACACACACACCCCTACCTCAAAAAAATACATTTAGAAATAAAATAATAATAATAATAAACAAGGCTCAAACATCCATTTCGTAACAGACATGCGTGTTTATTTGAGCACTTCAGTCAATGAAACAACACACTAAAGCCTGTAAAGCATCAGTGTTATATAAATATTATATAATATAAATATTATAATAAATTTTAAATAATTAAATAATTAATATTATTATATTAACTAATAATAATAAAGTGAAATATAAAAAAAAAAATAGTTTTTTCCACACAAAGACGCGTGATATACCGCTCTGCGCTCTGAGAGGGATCAGGGATGTGGGACACGAGCAGAAAGAACATCTCTTTTCTCATATCTTCAGGTTTTCTGCTTGTTGTAAAAGGCCTGAAGAGCGGATTTGATCTTCCACAAGGGGAAGGCATTTAAGCTATGTTTGATAATATATTGCGCCAAACTAAAATCACCCGCATGTGTGAAACGCGCAAACAAATAAACTTGACTCGCCTTACCATGTCTAATAACAAGCACAAACTGTTAAAAAGAATTTGACGTACAAGTAAAATGTAGGCTAGCTGTCCTACAGTGTTTTTCTAATTTACCACAGTAAAGGCGGCGAAAATAATAGGTCTACTTAAAAGCAAACCAAGGAACAAACGTTCATAATCCCCTTCAAAAATGGGTGAGACGTGAGTGAAGATTTGGGAAAAGAAACAAGAGACATGTCCAGTGGAATAACTAATGGAATATTGTTAAATTCGCTGATGACCAGATCCAAACCAGAATTCAAAGCCGACAAAGCTTAAAGGGGTGGTAAAACACGATTTCACTTTTCTAACTTTAGTTAGTGTGTAATGTTGCTGTTTGAGCATAAACAACATCTGCAAAGTTACAATGCTCAAAGTTCAAAGCAAAGGGAGATATTTGCTTTTAAAGAAAAGGACTACAACAAACGGCTGGTAGGAACTACACAACATTCCTCCCGGGTTAGTGACATCAGCAACCCTAAAATGTACATAAACCCCGCCCCCGGGAACACGCAGTCCATGTTGAGAAGAGGAAAAGTTGTTGTATAAGAGTACATTTGTGAGTCAGCTCAAACTTTAGCATCCTTCTTTTCACATGCAATAAAAAGTCACTCTGTGTGCATCTCACAACAGTTCCTATACGAGCGATTTATAAATTATCATGACAGAATATGCTAATTGAAGATAGTTAACTCCACATCAGCAACAAATTCATCAACTAACCATTCAGAGACGTCCTGTTGCATTCTACATGTCACTTCTTCTTGAGTCTTTCCATCTTTGTTTGACTCTGTTTTAACATTAAAGGCAGAAAAGTTTCTGTCATTTTAGTGTGTCTGCGTGAGGTAATCGCAGCTGCTAACACACGAGCTCTTGAAACCCCGCCCTCTACAGCAGCTCATTTGCATTTAAAGGGCCAGGCACAAAACGGTGCGTTTTTGCTAACCCTCAAAAAGTGACAACTTTAACATGCTATATAAAAATATCTGTGGGGTATTTTGTGCTAAAACTTCACACACACATCAGAGATTTATTTTACATCTTGTGAAAAGGGCATTTTACCACCCCTTTAAATTGATGGGCTCACGCACAACTCTCTCATTCGTCATGAATCCAAACGTTTCCAAAGGCTGCGATGTAACATTTAATTGCTAACCTATTCTTTCTTTTGTAAACAAAGCTTTGCGCTTCACTCGTGTCATAATATTCATGTAAAACAGCATTCACATACAAAAAATATGTTTTGGCGGCCCAGCGTCAGCGTCAGCCACGCGGTGGCGCTCTACAGCCGGTGGTACGGTTGTGAAGTTTACCAGCACAGCCCTAGCCCTCAGTCACAGGTCGGATAACCCTTCGCTCACTCTCACCCTCCCGCCTGTCCTCTCTGGTCTCATACACACTTCCCCTGCTTCAGTTGTTCTCCTCATTTGTAAGTCGCATGGGATAAATGATTTGTCTGTTAAATGATTAAATGTAATTAAATATGCTCTAATTGGCATACATTTCCAAAACAATGTAGAAGAAATCTGAAAATTGGATAAACCCAAGTTCAAAATTATTATTGTTTACATATTAGAGTTAAAGTTTTTTACAGAAAGGATTTGTATGGAGTCAAATCCCTTCCACACATATTTGCAAGTATAGAGAGAGAAGAAAAGCTATTTTTGCAAAAAAAAAATCAAGCAGCACAAAATTAAAAAAAGATAATTTATTCCAAAAATCAATGACAGTTGTAAAAGAAGCTTAAGATACCATTTTCTCTTTGCATTTCACTTTATGGTTTTGGCACAGGGGTGGAGCCAAGGAACTGGGGTGTGTTCAGCGAGCCTGGCTATGCCTCCCTCAGAGTGACATCATCGACTTGAGACACAGATCCCAACAGATCAAGGGACCAAGACTGAGCGGAGGCATGCGGGTAGATTCCTCGTTTCCCTTTATTCATGAGCATTAAACCGTGCATGGTTTCGTTTTGTTAACTAAATGTGTATTAACAACATTTGCTTAAGTTAAAGAAGATCAGATAAAGTCGTGTTTATTATTAGCCGTAGGCTACTCGCTAACGTGAACTGTCTGAAATAGCCAGCATTTGGTAGGTTTAGGGGTAGGGTTAATGTAAGGGGACAGAATATACACAGTTTGACAGTATAAAAACTATTACGCCTATGGATAGTTCCCACAAATATAGTGAACCAGACGTGTGAGTGTGTGTGTGTGTGTGTGTGTGTGTGTGTACCTCTCTGCCCACTGGTGTCCCATGGCTGCCAGGATGTGAAAGAGCTGCTGGAAGTGGACGGTCTGACTCTTATCTGTCTGAAAGAGGGAACGAGGACTCAGCAAATGCAGACGGTGGAGGAGTCACATGACTCAGCAGATGCAGACAGTGGAGGAGTCACATGACTCAGCAGATTCATGACCCTTCTTACCACATAGATCATCTCATCAAAGCCAAACCTCTGCTTCCTGTCCAGCGCTGCTGCCACGTCTCTGAAAGCACACAGAAGGGAGATCCGTCACGAGACGCTGCGTTAAACTCGCACACTGTGTGTGTGTGTATGCATGTGTGTGTGTGTATATATGTATATGTGTGTACGTATGTGTGTGTGTGTGCATATATGTATATGTGTGTGTGTGTGTGTGTATGTATTATGTATATGTGTGTATGTATGTGTGTGTATATATGTATAAGTGTGTGTGTGTGAGAGACACACCTGGTGAGGTACAGGGACGTCCCATCACTGCGCACTAATGTGGCATAAGACGACATGTCACCCGTCCCAGACAGATCTACCACACCCGTGCCCTTCCTGTGCAACAACCAATCACAGTCAGTCACCGCAGACAATCACACACATTTAATAAACAGTTTAACTAAATATTAGGTTTATTTATTAACTAAATTTAAGATGTAATTGCATATAAAATTTCCATCCATTTGGATTATGGATTTAATAAATTATTATAATTTGCATATTCATGGTTCATGAAGCAAGAGTGTAGAGTTAGGAGTCAAACTATTTTAAGGCATGAAGATATTATTTTCACAGGAAAAAAACGTTCAATGTGTAATTTCGATAATCAAAGATTAGTTTTAAGGGATAAAGTTATTGATGCAGAGGGACTTTAAATACACAACCAGATTTATATATTAATCATCAGTAAATCCAATTAGTTTCAATCTCATACATTTTATCTAACTGAATATTGCCTGTTTCAAAGTCAGTCATTTTAACCATGTTCATACTTTTTAACTGAATGAATGCAATTTTTTTCACAATGAAAATATTTATGCTTATTCTAAGCATTTTGAATAAATGCATTTTGAAAATATGATTTAAATAAAATCAATCAGATGCAAATACTTAATAAACTATGCAAGGATTTTTTCGAGGGAAGAAATCCGACCCGTTTCACTTATGTATGACTGACAATTGTGCATTAGATTAAGTTTATTAGTTTATGTTGAAACAGTAATCAGATGGATAGATGTTGAATGTATGCAGGAGAGCATGTAATCAGATGGATGTATGCGATTGAAACACATAGATGTTGAATGTATGCAGGAGAGCATGTAATCAGATGGATGTATGCGATTGAAACACATAGATGTTGAATGTATGCAGGAAAGCATGTGTTGTGTTCACAAGGAGCTGTACTCTGAGGTCTTCAGCAGGCGTTTGGTCGTCAGCTCTTCCAGCACACTCTGAGTCTGACCGTCATGAAGAGACTCTCCAGAGTAATGGTCAAAGTCCACTCCTAAACGCTGAGAGAGGACACGCACTCTCGGTTTAACCACTTAACAGACCAATCTTTTATCCAATGCCATTTACAAATGAGGAGAACAATAGAAGCAGGTAAAGCAACAATATGTTAGTGCTGTGACTAGCAAACAGGTGAAAAAAAAGATTTTTTTTTGTTTTTGATTTTGTTTATCTCTGCACAAGTCTAGCATATGATATACTACTGGCTCTACATAAATCCTCCTCTAGATGTTGCTCTATTTACTTGACAGAAAACTTCCAGTGCTCAAAATATTAAATTGAAACAACATATGAGGTTTTGATTGGGCATGACAGATCACTCAGTTCATTTTTTTACTCTTAATTATTTAATGTATGTTTAAATACATATGTTAATAAAAATAAATTCAATGTTTTTTTTGGCAGCCACAGTTAAATGTTTATTTTCCAACAACAAATAAGAGTAGAAACAATTATATCACTGAAAATGTGTTTCTGGATCATAGCAAGGTCACATTTCTTTTTCTGTTAGAGTTTGTTATGGTGAGTTATGTTCAGTATTTTAACTCTTTCAGGAGTTTATGAAACCTGCTTTATGTGCAACTCAAGTGTTTGTGACCAGCTTACCTGTCCAGTTCCCGGCTTTAGTTGAGAGAGAGTTTTCATTTGCTTAAGAAAAACGGACGTGTATCTAAAATATGTGCAAATCAATCAATATCAAATATCCAATCGAATGCTCACTAGAATCGGAAACTTGCTTAAGTCACAGTTGATGTAAAATCATGGGTCATTTTAAGTGCGCCTTAAAGAAAACCTAAATGGAAATGCTTGATATGTGAATAAACTCAGAACTTTTATTTCAAGTAACTAAAATGTTTTAGTTTGGTTAACTATAATGGTTGACACACGCATGTTATGATGAAGTTACCTGATAGATGCGTTTGTACTCGAGCACAGTGATCTCCCGAAACTGCGTCCACAGGGCCAGAGCCTGATCCTCCCGCTGCACCAGACGCCTGTAAAACCCAGCAGCCGCCGAACGCACACTCTCGTCACACTCGGCCTCGCGGTTCACCTGCACGTACACCTGCAGCAACAGGGGGAACACAGATGAGTCTTCCAGTACGTCCCATAGGACCAAGGCACATAGAACACACACACGCCTCTGACCTCGAACAGATGTTCCAGCGGCTGCGTCTTCAGCTTCTCCTGAGAGCCGAAGCGCTCAAAGCCTGCGCCCAGCAGACCTGCACACACCATCAGCATCACACCATCACACTCAATAACACCAGCAGACCTGCACACACCATCAGCATCACACCATCACACTCAATAACACCAGCAGACCTGCACACACCATCAATATCACACCATCAACATCACACCATCACACTCAATAACACCAGCAGACCTGCACACACCATCAACATCACACCATCACACTCAATAACACCAGCAGACCTGCACACACCATCAACATCACACCATCACACTCAACACCAGCAGACCTGCACACACCATCAACATCACACCATCACACTCAAAAACACCAGCAGACCTGCACACACCATCAACATCACACCATCACACTCAAAAACACCAGCAGACCTGCACACACCATCAACATCACACCATCACACTCAATAACACCAGTAGACCTGCACACACCATCAACATCACACCATCACACTCAATAACACCAGCAGACCTGCACACACAATCAACATCACACCATCACACTAAATAACACCAGTAGACCTACACACACCATCAACATCACACCATCACACTCAACACCAGCAGACCTGCACACACCATCAGCATCACACTATCACACTCAACACCAGCAGACCTGCACACACCATCAGCATCACACCATCACACTCAATAACACCAGCAGACCTGCACACACCATCAGCATCACACCATCAACATCACATCATCAGCATCACACCATCACACTTAATAACATCAGCAGACCTACACACACCATCAACATCACACTATCAACATCACTCCATCAACATCACTCCATCAACATCACTCCATCAACATCACTCCATCAACATCACTCCATCAACATCACTCCATCAACATCACTCCATCAACATCACTCCATCAACATCACTCCATCACACTCAATAACACCAGCAGACCTACACACCATCAACATCACACCATCACACTCAATAACACCAGCAGACCTACACACACCATCAACATCACACCATCACACTCAATAACACCAGCAGACCTACACACCATCAACATCACACCATCACACTCAATAAAATCAGCAGACCTACACACACCATCAACATCACACCATCACACTCAATAACACCAGCAGACCTACACACACCATCAACATCACACCATCACACTCAATAACACCAGCAGACCTACACACCATCAACATCACACCATCACACTCAATAAAATCAGCAGACCTGCACACACCATCAGCATCACACCATCAACATCACATCATCAGCATCACACCATCACACTTAATAACATCAGCAGACCTACACACACCATCAACATCCCACCATCAACATCACTCCATCAACATCACTCCATCAACATCACTCCATCACACTCAATAACACCAGCAGACCTACACACACCATCAACATCACACCATCACACTCAATAACACCAGCAGACCTACACACACCATCAACATCACAGCATCACACCATCAGCATCTCACCTTCAACATCACACCATCAACATCATCCACATCACACCATCCCACTCAATAACACCAGCAGACCTACACACCATCAACATCACACCATCACACTCAATAACACCAGCAGACCTACACACCATCAACATCACACCATCACACTCAATAACACCAGCAGACCTACACACCATCAACATCACACCATCGGCATCAAACCATCGACATCATCAACATTACACCATCGGCCTCACACCATCAACCCTCAGCACTGAGCAACTCAATAACATTTGACACATTACATGTCCATGCACCTTTACAGGTATATATGAAGGTGGAGGAAAGTGTTTATAACGTGGCCCTATTATAATGTTTTAAAGGCTCCAAATTTTGTTTTGTTTTCCCCTACAGTAGGTTTACATACATCCAAAGTCAAAAAGACTTTCATTTTCTCATAATAATGTGGTGTGTAGGTCTGCTCTTTTCTCTTTGGTCAGATGGTCCAGTCTGTTGTGATTGGTCTACTCTGCTCTGATTGGTCAGATGGCCCAGTCTGTTGTGATTGGTCTACTCTGCTCTGATTGGTCAGATGGTTCAGTCTGTTGTGATTGGTCTACTATGCTGATTGGTCAGATGGTTCAGTATGTTGTGATTGGTCTGCTCTTCTCTGATTGGTCAGATGGCCCAGTCTGTTGTGATTGGTCTACTCCGCTCTGATTGGTCGGATGGTTCAGTATGTTGTGATTGGTCTGCTCTTCTCTGATTGGTCAGATGGCCCAGCCTGTTGTGATTGGTCAACTCCACTCTGATTGGTCAGATGGTTCAGTCTGTTGTGATTGGTCTACTATGCTGATTGGTCAGATGGTTCAGTATGTTGTGATTGGTCTGCTCTTCTCTGATTGGTCAGATGGCCCAGTCTGTTGTGATTGGTCTACTCCGCTCTGATTGGTCGGATGGTTCAGTATGTTGTGATTGGTCTGCTCTTCTCTGATTGGTCAGATGGCCCAGTCTGTTGTGATTGGTCTGCTCTTCTCTGATTGGTCAGATGGCCCAGCCTGTTGTGATTGGTCAACTCCACTCTGATTGGTCAGATGGTTCAGTCTGTTGTGATTCGTCTACTCCGCTCTGATTGGTCAGATGGCCAAGTCTGTTGTGATTGATCTACTCTGCTCTGATTGGTCAGATGGTTCAGTATGTTGTGATTGGTCTGCTCTGCTCTGACTGGTCAGATGGCCCAGTCTGTTGTGGTTGGTCTACTCTGCTCTGATTGGTCAGATGATTCGGCATGTTGTGATTGGTCTGCTCTTCTCTGAATGGTCAGATGGCACAGTCTGTGGTGATTGGTCTACTCTGCTCTGATTGGTCAGATGGCCCAGTCTGTTGTGATTGGCCTGCTCTGCTCTGACTGGTCAGATGGCCCAGTCTGTTGTGATTGGTCTGCTCTACTCTGATTGGTCAGATGGCCAAGTCTGTTGTGATTGGTCTACTCTGCTCTGCTTAGTCAGATGACCCAGTCTGTTGTGATTGGTCAGATGGCCAAGTCTGTTGTGATTGGTCTGTTCTGCTCTGATTGGTCAGATGGCCAAGTCTGTTGTGATTGGTCTGTTCTGCTCTGATTGGTCAGATGGCTCAGTTTGTTGTGATTGGTCTACTCTGCTCTCATTGGTCAGATGGCCAAGTCTGTTGTGATTGGTCTGCTCTGCTCTGATTGGTCAGATGGCTCAGTCTGTTGTGATTGGTCTACTCTGCTCTAATTGGTCAGATGGCCAAGTCTGTTGTGATTGGTCTACTCTGCACTGATTGGTCAGATGACTCAGTCTGTTGTGATTGGTCTACTCTGCTCTGATTGGTCATACCGTATCAATCTCATTGAAGTGAATTTGCTTTGGCAACAGAAAACAGCATCTTCTGGACATAAACAAACCGAACAAAACTTTTCCAGTATCAGATACAATTACACCTACTATGTTTGAGGGGCAAAGTAGACATTTTTCATCAGCAGCCAATGAAGACCAGAGGCTGGCATTACGCAAATTAGTTACAAACCTACATAGGTTCAGCAGGAAGTGAGACTGGAGTTACTGACGACTCATTTCAGTTCAGAATCACTTCTTTTGAGAGACAAAAACTACATGTATCTGTACTTTGATCTTTGAAACTTTGCAGACCTTTTACATTCACAAGTAGCTATATCACACATCACATGAAAGGTCATAACCCAAAAAGCATAACAGGGCTCCAGACTAACTTTTCCACTGGTTGCACTGGTGCTACCAACTTTCTCAGTTGGTCGCACCAGCATATTATTTGGTCGCACCTTCTTTTTGTTTTTCCTACATGCCATGGGATTAATCAATCCATGCTGATGAATAGTGGTCTTAATGGACCAAGGCTAGCAAAGGCTTTCTTGGTTGCAGTATAAACACCTGTAATATATTATATAAAAACACTTGTAATATTTGGTAATTATCTTTGCCAAATTTCAGGATTTTCATGGATTTTAGACAGTAATTTTAATCTGTAATTTTAAGCATTTTACATTTGAATTATATACAATCTATCTATTTACATTTGAATTATATTCTATCTATCTATGTATTATCATCTATCTATCATCATCATCTTTCTAGCTTTTAAAAATCATTAAACATTCAAATGTATGCATTCAATTTTAAAAGATTAGACTATTATAATATGCTGATACAGATTTTTCGTTATCAAAGTTTATAGTTGTAACAAAAATCTCACACTCCTTACCTTCTGCATGGGCGTGTTGAACGTCAATATGACCAATTAGGATATTGGTAGGTCTTCCATTATCAATGACACGGGCATAGACAATCTCACATTCTTTGTTGGAGATGTCTGTATCTCCATCAATTATAAATGTTAAATAGTGGGCGGAGGGAGATGTCTGTATCTCCATCAATTATAAATGTTAAATAGTGGGCGGAGGAAATTTTGTCGTCTGTCTTTTTTCGCAGATTGTCTGCTTTCACTCCTATAAATTGGGCACAGCCCATGTCGTTGGCATAAGTGGAATTAACATTCAACCCGTTCTTTTTCATCAGTATAATTTCTGATTTGAATTTTGTCAACGGGAGTTCCTCTTTTGCTATGTTATAAGCAGTGTTAAATTTGATAATCATTTCCTTTTCCTCTGTCGAGCGTTTACCCTCATCTAACCGCTGAAAAGACGTAAGAAGGGGCTCGGTGTTTCGTGAGACCTTTTCATTTTTATATGCCTTAATTCCTGAATTCCTAATTGGCGCGTTTCACCATCAGTGTGCAATGCGCGTGACATGTACATTCGTTAATAAATAAACTGCAAGTGTCTTGCGGAAGAACATTGTAGCCGGAACTACTTCTCTCCGTTAATGTCTATGGCGAGTCACGCAGGCACTGGGCAACTCCGCAGCCGAGCCGACCCCGGGATAAAATAGTCAGAATATAAACACTTATTACAGGCATACCATAGTGATTCAGGATAAGTCAAAAACACGGTTTGGAAAATGGATTCATGATGGACTCGTTCATTTTGAACATAAGTTACGGACTGCAGCAGCTGCTGATACAACGGCGTTCTGTTGCGCATGCATGAATTTAACTGAGTAGTACATGACCATGCACTCGCACAAATGCGACCACATAAAATTTTAACTCGCACATTCTCAAAAAATGGTCGCAGTCTGAAACCCTGCATAATAGGGGCACTTTAAACTTTTCATTTTATTGAACTTACTGACTTCTCTAGGTTAATAATGTTAACTCACCAAACTGCATTCCCCAGTCTCCCAAATAATTGACTCGAATAACCTCTTTCCCCAAGGCCTTCTTTAGGTTGGCAATGAAGTTTCCTACAAAAAAGCAAATCATTTAAAGTTTTGTTCTATAAAAAACCGCTGGTTCAGTACAAATACCCCAAATAATCAACCAAAGCATATCTTGTATAGAAGCACTCCATCTACTGGTGACAGAGAGAACTAGTTTAATATTTGCAAAAATAATTTAACAGAGTAATGACCTCACCAATTATAGTGGAGCGAAGATGTCCGGCATGAAATTTCTTAGCGATGTTTGGAGAACTGTAAGCAAAGAGAGTTGAGTGGGTGACGCCTCAGAGCCACATGCTAAATCAATGTATGCTGTATTAACCAACCTGAACTCCACCAGCGTCCTGCCGCCATGAAGATGCTGCAGAAGGTCACTCTTCACGCCGAACCCGTCAGGCTCTGATTGCAGCTGCTCTAAGAGTTTCTGTGTATTAAAAAATAATACATGTCAATGCAAATTTTTATCTTCCAATTCAGACTTTTTTTCTCAGAATTGCGAGAAATTCACAATTGCATGAAAAAAAAAGTCAGAAATGTAAGAAAATGTTGCAATTACCTGTGATGAGTAAAGCAAGCTTCCATAATAATATGCATTTAGAAAATAGATGGGATGAATTTTCATTTCATGCTGATTTTAAAAGCAATTATTATGCCATATCCATGTAGCTATGCTTGTCACAATCATGAATTTTGTGCTCATACAAATAGGCTAATTGTGTTTAATTTAATTTTGTTTTGTACGTCAATTACAGTGTAAGTCTAATGTTTTTTTGGGGGGGAATCGCATTTAAAATAAAAATTATAATAGAATAGGCCCATATGAATCACCCTAGTGCTTTGAAACTTAACATTTATAATATAATATAATGCATATAATATAAAATAATATAATAAAACAGTCTGATCAAACCCACAAACCTTCATTTCGTATAAAGGAAGACCTTTGACTACATTTATGTACTCTACAACAGTGGTTTTTATATTCTTTGACAAAATATGATTGAAATTTAACCTGGACAATTATTGCAGTTCTCTCAAAAAACTGCGATTAGAACAAATATCAGGCAATTAATCAATAATAGCGACAGGGCCTACATGTAGCATTGACTTCAAAAAGCTGACAAAACACAGAAAGAAACTGATTAGAGAAAAATGTCTTCCCACAATGTATCCTGCATAAGCCATTATGCACATTAAATAATTAGTTCACCTCAAAATGCTAATTTCCTAATAATTTACTCACCCCAATGCCATCCAAGATATCCATGTCTTTCTTTCCTCAGTGGAAGAGAAAATTAATTTTTTGAGGAAAACATTTCTGGATTTTTCTTTGAATAATGGACTTCAATGACAACCACTCTTTTGAAGTCCAAATCAATGCAGTTTCAAAGGTTTTTGAAGTGCTTGAAAATGCTGTGCACGATCGCAGCTGAGGAGGAAGGTCTTGTCTAGTAAAACGATAGGCCATTAAAAATAAAAATTAATAAATAAATAAAATAAATTTATATACACTTTTTAACTACAATTGTTCGGATTGAGCTGATCTGCAACACGCCGGGAACTACGTCATCACATTGAAAGGTCACAGTGCGAAGGAGGATAGTTCAAATTGTATTGCATGTTGAATGACATATTTATGTCTTTGTGTCATATTATTGTTTAAAATGGTCCTTACGTGTGCGTATCCTGGGTGTTTAAATCTTTTAAAACCTGAACGTTTTTTTTCCGAGCGTGACCTTTCAACGTGATGACGTAGTTCCCGGCGCGTTGCAGATCAGCTCAATCCGCACAATTGTAGTTAAAAAGTGTACATATATATATATATATATATATTTTTTTTTTAAATGATCTATCGTTTCGCTAGACAAGACATTCCTCCTCAGCTGCGATCGTGCACAGCATTTTCAAGCACTTCAAAGACCATTGAAACTGCATTGATTTGGACTTCAAAACAGTGGTTGTCATTGAAGTCCATTATTCGAAGAAAAATCCAGAAATGTTTTCCTCAAAAAACTTAATTTCTCTTCCACTGAGGAAAGAAAGACATGGATATCTTGAATGGCATTGGGGTGAGTAAATTATTAGGAAATTTTCATTTTGAGGTGAACTAATCCTTTAAGAATGTAATTCAATGGAGAGTTGTGTGTATGATTGTTGTTTCCTCCGGTCTGTGAGCAGCGGTGTGAAGGCAGAGCATCTGTTCACCTGCGCCAGGATCAGTTTGTTTAATCTGAAGTGAATCACTCCTCGACCAGCGACGACGTCCTCCACGACAGAGTCCCGTCTGATCTAGAGCAGAACACAACACCACATTCATTAAATCGCAGAGCGCATGCACATCCCGAAAAAAGTCATGAAAATCAGATCCACATACATGCAAACATGCATATGATAGAAAAACAAAAGAACACAAAAGAGTCTTCGCACTGTTCCCAAGTCTGCAGTTCAATGGTTCGGGAAGGTCTGCTCACCTGATTGGCCAGCGCTTGTGTTTTGGTGTGCAGGTCTCCATCAGCGGCAGCAGCTCCGCTCCGCAGCAGACAGCTGACCGACACACGCAGATCAGCGGACGCCCTGACGTCACAAACACCACACAAACAACCGCTGAGGTCACCTTATACTGCTGTCACCCTGGTGGACTTCAATGGGGTCCAACGGTTTGAAGGTCCAAATATCAGTTTCAGTGCAGCTTCAAAGTCTCGACACGATCCCAGCCGAGGAATAAGAGTCTTATCTAGAGAAACCATCTGACATTTTCTAAAATAAATAAACATTTAAATACTTTTTAACCACAACTGCTCATCTTGCACTAGCTTTGCGATGCGACACACATTACGTAATCAGGTTGAAAGGTCACAAGTGTTCCGGTTCAGAAACGTAGCATAGGGCGAAAAACTCCATCTGATTTTCTCCTCCAACTTCAAAATCATCCAACATCGTTTTTTTACCTTTTGTTTATTCATATTTTTTTTTGTAAAGGGTGTTTGACCTTTCATCGTGATTACGTAATGTGTGTCGCATCGCAGAGCTAGTGCAAGACCAGCATTTGTGGTTAAATAGTATATGTACATTTTTTTAGAAAATGACAATGGTTTGTCTAGATAAGACTCTTATTCCTCGGCTGGAATCGTGTCGAGACTTTGAAGCTGCACTGAAACTGACATTTGGACCTCATTGAAGTCACTATATGGAGAAAAATCCAGGAATGTTTTCCTCTAAAATCTACATTTCTTTTCGACTGAAGAAAGAAAGACATGAATATCTCCGATGACGTGGGAGTGAATAAATTATCAGGAAATATTCATCAATGTCATCATCACATGCTGCTTTATAACTGTGTCAGTGCAGGGGATCCAACGGAGAAAATCTATTTAACCTTAAGTGCAGAAACCCTACAAACTCTGCATTTCAATTTAGGTAAAAGAAGTTATTTTTTTTAAAATGTACATAAAATTATTTTCCCTCTAGATTTATGTAAATTGGAAAAGAACGGTTCTTTTGTAATAATATTGAGGATGGAATCTGTTTTCTAATTGTCAAAAAGTACAGATATTTTGAATGTGAATTAGTCTATCTGTGATTATGAGCATTAAGACAAAAGTGCTGTTTGCATACTTTATAATTCTGAAAGGCAAATTCTTTATTCATAAACTCCTTTCTAAAAAAAAAAGAACTTACTGTTAATGAAGTCACTTAAAAAAATGTGTGAAAATGTAAAAAGTACATCTATTGTAAAATATTATGAATCTGTATGGGGTCTTGTGATGTGAATGTCTGTTGAATGTCTGTGAATGTCATGTTGTTTGCTAGTTTTTTAATGATAACGAAGGGGAGTGTATGGGTTTAAAGTGTGTTTGGATGTCGGCTCTTACTGTTTCTTTGACACTGGCACTGCAGAGATATGGGGTATTAAAGCATCTTCAGACACTCCACACACCTTCGCGAGCTGCAAAAAAAAGTACAGCGACCAGATGAGATGTTTATAATGTTGTATTAATGTCACAGTGCGTCAAACGCGCGCGTGGTGTACCTGCAGCGCGACGCTCCGCCTGAAGAAGCACGCCATGTTCGCGCGCGGAGTTTAACACAGATATTCACACGAAACTACATCAGGAATGAGCATGTAGTGCCATTGATCAGTCTCCGCGCGTGCTCTTACTGTGAGGACAAGAGTTTGAGCATCCTGAAGTCAGCTACTGTCATTTCTGTGCGTGTTTTCAAAATAAAAGTCATCAGGCTCCTCCGAACGATCGTGTTTCGGAGGAGTGACCTGTCCCTGTTACGGCCCTGTCCCAATATAATTTTCCCCAGATTATGTATTTTGTTTAATTACATTTTGGTGTGATGAAATAAAATACATTTTTAAACATGCAATACAAAATGAATAAAATAAAAATCCCTTGAATTGCTATTTATCTAAAATAGATATATCTAATTTCATTATGTCTGAGTTGTGCAGCTATGAAGTTGTGAAGCTCAGTGACAGTGGATCATGCTTTACAATCCTCTTTACAAGACTCAGAGCTTTGGACAGCTGATCCGGCGTCCTGCTGTGAAAGGACGAGAACTAGTCTTATAACCAAGTATTGCGAGGACGGTTGAATCCGGCAGAGATGCCAGGCCTGATGAAGCCTCTTCTCAGTCTGGTGTTATTCAGGATGAGGATGTCCACTGGAGTGCATGGAATGAATGATGGCTGGAAGGAGCCACTGGACTGAGCTTGAAAGCTGAAGACCATCGGATGTGAACGGTGGGACGAGTGCGACCATTTGCTGTTGGCTCTTCGAAGCTGGAAAGCAAGTCAAAGAAAAGGCAGAAGGCAGTGAAGAAACCCTCATCAGCCATCCGACGAGTTGAAGTGAGAAGAGATGGAGAGAGACGAGATGGAGTGAGACGAGACGGAGAGAGACGAGATGGAGACGAGACGAGATGGAGAGAGACGAGATGGAGTGAGACGAGATGGAGAGAGACGAGATGGAGAGAGACGAGATGGAGAAAGACAAGATGGAGAGACGAGACAGACTGAGACGAGATGGAGTGAGACGAGATGGAGAAAGACGAGATGGAGTGAGATGAGATGGAGAGAGACGAGATGGAGTAAGACAAGATGGAGAAAGACAAGATGGAGAGACGAGACAGACTGAGATGAGATGGAGTGAGACGAGATGGAGAGACGAGACAAACTGAGACGAGATGGAGAGACGAGACAGACTGAGACGAGATGGAGTAAGATGAGACGGAGAGAAATGAGATGGAGAGAGACGAGATGGAGTGAGACAAGATGGAGTGAGACGAGACGGAGAGAGACGAGATGGAGAGAGACAAGATGGAGTGAGACGAGATGGAGAAACGAGACAGACTGAGACAAGATGGAGTGAGACGAGACGGAGAGACAAGATGGAGTGTGACGAGATGGAGTGTGACGAGATGGAGTGTGACGAGATGGAGTGTGACGAGATGGAGTGTGACGAGATGGAGTGATACGAGATGGAGTGAGACGAGATGGAGAGAGACGAGATGGAGAGAGACGAGATGGAGAGAGACGAGATGGAGAGAGACAAGATGGAGTGAGACGAGATGGAGAGACGGGATGGAGTGAGACGAGACGGAGAGACGAGATGGAGTGTGACAAGATGGAGTGAGACGAGATGGAGAGAGATGAGATGGAGTGAGGCGAGATGGAGTGAGATGAGATGAAGTGAGACGAGATGGAGTGAGACGAGATGGAGAGACGGGATGGAGTGAGACGAGACGGAGAGACGAGATGGAGTGTGACAAGATGGAGTGAGACGAGATGGAGAGAGATGAGATGGAGTGAGACGAGATGGAGTGAGACGAGACGGAGAGACGAGATGGAGTGAGACGAGATGGAGTGTGACGAGATGGAGTGTGACGAGATTGAGTGAGACGAGATGGAGTGAGACGAGATGGAGAGAGATGAGATGGAGTGTGACGAAATGGAGTGAGACGAGATGGAGAGAGACGAGATGGAGAGAGACGAGATGGAGTGAGACGAGATGGAGAGACGGGATGGAGTGAGACGAGACGGAGAGACGAGATGGAGAGAGACGAGATGGAGAGACGGGATGGAGTGAGACGAGATGGAGTGAGACGAGATGGAGAGAGACGAGATGGAGTGAGACGAGATGGAGTGAGACGAGATGGAAACATTTAAGCTATGTCTGGAAGAGCTCAACAAGCAGTATTTTTCCTTATATTCTTCTGTTGTCTTAACATTTTAATGAATGAATTAACCCTTGTGCTGTGTTAAACCCTTACCTAATTTGGTGTTCTGGATCAAAAATGGTCAGCCCTTTTAAATTGTTTGTAAATCTCTCATTATTATGCTACATTTTCACCAAATATTGAATTACATTTTTTTTGTCAACTAAAAACAGGTTGATAAAGGTCAAAGAAAACAATTGAAAACAAATTTGCCAATAACAGCATGATGAGAATTTATTAATAATTTTGTAGGCATTTTTGACCAGAAACGGCACTAGTGTAAAGGACCAACTATATATATACATATATATATATATATATATATATATATATATATATATATATATGGGTGATTCTCCAACTATGGTACTTTTTCTGTCCTTGACAGATATTAAAAAAACTAAAAAACATTTCCACTTTTTTTTTCACACACTTACTACATGTGTAGGGGAACCTATATATATAAAAAATCATTGTTCAATTCTGTTGTTTTATATAAAATAGGAGGCATTGCGTTTTTTACTATTTTGCCTCTGTTCCTAGGCCAGACTTTGGGTCTTCAACCTTATCTCACTTAAAATCTAATACTGATATAATTTTAAATTCAAACAGAAAGTATGCATTATAACCCAATTCATTCAAATCTAATATTTTTTTATATATTTCTTTTCAATTTTACATATTTTAAACATGTTGAACAGTTGTCCCTTGGGTTCACTGTCATTCCGCACGCAATCCCAGGCAGTGTTCTAGATTTGTATATTCTGTAAGCATAGTAACTGACACTCCAGAGGAAACCACATGGCTGAATGAAAGAATTGTCCCAGCAGAGGTTAATAAATTGGAGATATATCAAGGTAAATATGAGAAATACTGCGAGTATGTTTATTGTATGTCATTTCTGAACCGCTCATAATTCATTCCGACGGAGACATTTCTGGATTTTTACAATTTCATCAGGTGATATTTGAGATTATTTAATGCTAACTCTAAACTAACACTAATAGGCTAGTCAAACATGAGATATTAGAGGGAAAGGGGGAAAATGTCATTTCCACAACCGTCTTTTCCACATCTGTCTCCATGGAAGTGATAAAGACAGGTTGGCTTGGCAAGGACATTGTCCGTGCTTAAAAACAAAGTAGTTTGCCTATGGTACTAAAAATATAGTGTAAACACATAAACTTTACATATAATGTCATAGAGAATGTTTTAAATTGAGATATTTTATTGTTTACAACTAAATCTGACAGTCTCTCTGTTGTTCTTTAAGATGGCACCCAAAACATCAGCAGAGAAGTCCAGACTATTCAGGGAAAGACTAAAATCTGATCCAATTAAATATGCTTTATAAGACAGAAATATTATATAAGACAGAGAAAGATATGAAAAGAAAAAACAGCAAGGACTTAAGTCTGTCAAAGAAAATTTTCACCATAACCCACCACCCGGTCTTCACGCAGATCTTTAATAGATCATTGGAGCAGTGTGAAGTTCCCTGCTGCTTCAAACGCTCCACTATCATTCCTGTCCCCAAAAAAACCCAAATCACTGGACTTAATGACTACAGACCTGTCGCTCTCACGTCTGTGGTCATGAAGTCGTTTGAAAGACTGGTGTTGGCCCACCTGAAGGACATCACTGGACCCCTGCTGGATCCCTTTCAGTTTGCTTACAGAGCAAACAGGTCTGTGGATGATGCAGTCAACATGGGACTGCATTATATCCTGCAACATCTCGACAGACCAGGGACTTATGCAAGGATCCTCTTTGTGGACTTCAGTTCGGCCTTCAATACCATCATGCCTGGTCTTCTCACAGCCAAACTGCCCCAGCTCTCCATACCATCCTCGATCTGTCAGTGGATCACCAGCTTCCTGACGGACCGGCAGCAGCGAGTGAGACTGGGGAAACTCACATCCAGGACTCTCACCACCAGCACTGGCGCCCCCCAAGGGTGCGTTCTCTCCCCACTGCTCTTCTCCCTGTACACTAATGACTGCACTTCTAAAGACCCCACTGTCAAGCTCCTGAAATTTGCCGACGACACCACTGTCATCGGTCTCATCCGAAACGGTGACGAGTCTGCTTACAGACTGGAGGTTGAACAGCTGGCTGTCTGGTGCAGTTATAACAACCTTGAGCTGAACACGCTCAAAACAGTGGAGATGATCGTGGACTTCAGGAGGAACAGCCCAGCACTCCCCCCACTCCCCATCATGAACAGCACTGTGGAAGCAGTTGAGTCATTCAGGTCCCTGGGCACTTCCATCTCTCAGGACCTGAAGTGGGACAATCACATTGACTCCATTGTGAAAAAAGCCCAGCAGAGACTGTACTTCCTTCGCCAGCTGAGGAAGTTCAACTTGCCACAGGAGCTGCTGATTCAGTTCTACTCAGCCGTCATTGAGTCTGTCTTATGCACTTCGATCACTGTCTGGTTTGGCTCAGCTACCAAATCAGACATCAGGAGACTACAACGGACAGTCTGGACTGCGGAGAGAATCATTGGTGCCCCCCTGCCAAACCTCCAGGACCTGTACTCTTCCAGAGTGAGGAAGAGAGCAGGTAAAATCATCACAGACTCCACTCACCCTGGACACCACCTGTTTGGACTGTTACCGTCAAGACGGCGACTCAGATCACTGGCCACAAGAACATCTCGGCACAGGAACAGTTTCTTCCCACAGGCCATTTCCCTCCTGAACAGTTAACACACCTCCCAAGGCATACGCCTTTAAGTGCAATACTCCCACTGTTTAGTGCAATATCCTACAACTCAGGTGATACTTATATGTAGATTTATTTATTTATAATATTCAAAACACTGTAAATATGTTCATAATCTGTAAATCTGGAAATGTCTATTCTGACTAAACCCAACTGTGATACTTTTATTCTCATATATTTATATTTTTATTCTTTATTCTTATAATTTGTAGTATTATGTTTCTTGTTGTATTTGTATATGTCCACTGGAAGCCTCAGCACCAAAACAAATTCCTTGTGTGTGCAAACACACTTGGCAATAAAGCTCTTTCTGATTCTGATTCTTTCCCTTGTCATTTCCACAACCACAAATATTTTTTTGGTAAAACATAAAAAAATTAAATAAAGTTAAGGTAATGATGGTGGTGGTGTTGATTATTTAGCAGTTAAGGGTAAAGTATATGTAGCCTATATGAGTTGAAAAATATCAGATTTGAAAATGTCAGAAATATGAATGAAAGGTTTCAGTGGCTTAGTGTTCAGCGTTTTTTTGGTGTTAACTTTGTAAAATCTTAACAGTTGCATTTCAGAGAAATAAATCAATTTACAATTTGGAAAGATGCAAGTGTGGTGTGTAACCCAATATATTTATAACTACAAATATTTCAAAATTTTTGGTTGAAAACACATGTTTTTGTTCGGTTGTGGAAATGACAATTTATTTTGCGATGTCTGGAGAAAATGTAAAAAAATGCATATTATTTCATAAAAATCAGCACAGCCAACTTCAGGGCAGGTATCTAGGCATACTGGGCCTTTTATTATGCCAGAAACAAATTATGCCAGTAATATTTTAATTAAAAATGTTTCATTTTCTGAAAATGTCCAGGTCCAAAAAGTACCATAGTTGGAGAATCACCCATACATATATATATACAGGTCCTTCTCAAAAAATTAGCATATTGTGATAAAGTTCATTATTTTCCATAATGTAATGATAAAAATTAAACTTTCATATATTTTAGATTCATTGCACACCAACTGAAATATTTCAGGTCTTTTATTGTTTTAATACTGATGATTTTGGCATACAGCTCATGAAAACCCAAAATTCCTATCTCAAAAAATTAGCATATCATGAAAAGGGTCTCTAAACGAGCTATTAACCTAATCATCTGAATCAACTAATTAACTCTAAACACCTGCAAAAGATTCCTGAGGCTTTTAAAAACTCCCAGCCTGTTTCATTACTCAAAACCGCAATCATGGGTAAGACTGCCGAGCTGACTGCTGTCCAGAAGGCCATCATTGACACCCTCAAGCAAGAGGGTAAGACACAGAAAGAAATTTCTGAACAAATAGGCTGTTCCCAGAGTGCTGTATCAAGGCACCTCAGTGGGAAGTCTGTGGGAAGGAAAAAGTGTGGCAAAAAACGCTGCACAACGAGAAGAGGTGACCGGACCCTGAGGAAGATTGTGGAGAAGGACCGATTCCAGACCTTGGGGGACCTGCGGAAGCAGTGGACTGAGTCTGGAGTAAAAACATCCAGAGCCACCGTGCACAGGCGTGTGCAGGAAATGGGCTACAGGTGCCGCATTCCCCAGGTCAAGCCACTTTTGAACCAGAAACAGCGGCAGAAGCGCCTGACCTGGGCTACAGAGAAGCAGCACTGGACTGTTGCTCAGTTTTGCATGTCATTCGGAAATCAAGGTGCCAGAGTCTGGAGGAAGACTGGGGAGAAGTAAATGCCAAAATGCCTGAAGTCCAGTGTCAAGTACCCACAGTCAGTGATGGTCTGGGGTGCCATGTCAGCTGCTGGTGTTGGTGCACTGTGTTTTATCAAGGGCAGGGTCAATGCAGCTAGCTATCAGGAGATTTTGGAGCACTTCATGCTTCCATCTGCTGAAAAGCTTTATGGAGATGAAGATTTCATTTTTCAGCACGACCTGGCTCCTGCTCACAGTGCCAAAACCACTGGTAAATGGTTTACTGACCATGGTATTACTGTGCTCAATTGGCCTGCCAACTCTCCTGACCTGAACCCCATAGAGAATCTGTGGGATATTGTAAAAAGAAAGTTGAGAGACGCAAGACCCAACACTCTGGATGAGCTTAAGGCCGCTATCGAAGCATCCTGGGCCTCCATAACACCTCAGCAGTGCCACAGGCTGATTGCCTCCATGCCACGCCGCATTGAAGCAGTCATTTCTGCAAAAGGATTCCCGACCAAGTATTGAGTGCATAACTGAACATAATTATTTGAAGGTTGACTTTTTTTGTATTAAAAACACTTCTTTTATTGGTCGGATGAAATATGCTAATTTTTTTGAGACAGGAATTTGGGGTTTTCATGAGCTGTATGCCAAAATCATCAGTATTAAAACAATAAAAGACCTGAAATATTTCAGTTGGTGTGCAATGAATCTAAAATATATGAAAGTTAAATTTTTATCATTACATTATGGAAAATAATGAACTTTATCACAATATGCAAATTTTTTGAGAAGGACCTGTATATATATATATATCACCAACTATAACTATAACGATAATGATAACTATATTATCGCCCTCACCAGCAGACGACACTGTTTATTCTTGCGTGTGCTGCAGTTTTGTCCTCTGTCGGCGAGTCGCTTTAAATGCTCGAGCTCTTTTAAGCAGGATGGATTCTGATTGGCTCTGGCTGTCAATGTTTTTATCGCTCATCAGCTGGAAAATCTCTTAGAACTTTATTTTGGCACAACAACGTTCTAAAGAATAATACCACAGATTAGATATTGTGCAACCAACCACACTGTTTAAAAGGGTAGGTATAGACGTTAATAAAGCCTCAAACCACATGAAAATATAGAATACACACACTACTCACTTTACATAGGTGAACATAAAAGCGAATTAATTCAATTCAAGTTTATTTGTACAGCAAAGCAGCTTTACAGAAAATGCTTTAATGGTCAATTTAAGAAGTATTTTGTCATCAGTCAGAGATGAGTGTCGAAGTAATAATGTCTATATGGCAGTGATATACAGCTATTATATATATTGTAGATATTGTAGATATTTCTTTAATATTTCTCAGGTGTTCAGCGTATTTCTATATGATAGTTTAATTGTGGGACAGGCTCTTTAAAAAAATCTTAAAAACATTTTTTTAATATATAAATTTTCCCCATTGGTAAACACGAGGCATTTGAAAAGTAGGGGGGGCGGGGCTTAGTTTATGGAAGTAAAATAATGCCAACTGTTTTTGAAACAAAAGCCTGTTGAATTGTACTACTTGAAAAAAATATGCATTGCATTAACCCTGCTTGTATTTTATGCATTGTATTTTTAGGGCTTGCATTTTTATGGGCTGAAATTTAGCATGGTTGAATACTTAAAGGTGCTCAAAGCGATGTCACGCGTTTTTTAGGCCAAAACATTCAACACACATCTCCTCACTATCCGCTAGCTGCCTGTCCCCTGAACACACTGTAAAAAAACACGGTCTCTGCAGACACCTCAGGCTCCACAAACGGCAACAAAAACAAACTGGGCTTACCCACACCACGAAACATAACAAACTGTTCCAGCCAATAACCGATAAGAAGGGTTTGGGGGGTTAGTGCGCGGATGAGGAGGAGGGAGGGTCTAGCTAGCCTTCGTTTTGTTTGACAATACTTTAAACGTCAACAAGAAGTGATGTCACCCGACATCGCTTTGAGCACCTTTAAGCTGTGAATCAGTAGGGGTTCAGCGAAAAAATAGGCAGCTGGCAGCCGGAAGTAGCTGCCATTGACAGCCGGAAGC
This sequence comes from Gila orcuttii, assembly GCA_026230005.1. NCBI lineage: Eukaryota > Metazoa > Chordata > Actinopteri > Cypriniformes > Leuciscidae > Gila > Gila orcuttii. The sequence goes on from JAPDVR010000012.1 coordinate 11,044,795, forward strand.
CCTGCCAAATTAGGAGGGACCTGCCAATCGTGGTAGCCAATCAGTATCGTCCAACATAGCACCAACCAATCACATGTAACTGGAAGTCACATTCCCAGCGTTTTGTCCTGATGGAAGGGGAATCCTTGAGTATGATGAGGTATTGAGGGAAACCGATTATAATCCCCTTCATGGTAGAAAGAATTGATAACATGTAGTCTAACACAGGGAAAGTAACAATGAAGTTAATGAATGAAACATAAAAACAGCTTTTGTGCCTTTATCATCTTTTTCGCATATATACTGACCCAGATAATCATCACAAAAAACTTAATGCATGCTCAATTGTTGTAAATTAGTTTTTATGAATGAATGGCTTGCTCTAACTGCTGCTCTGGCTTCGTCAACAAGCGCTTGCATCCCCTGCTGGTGAGATCGACTAACAGCAGATGGAGATTATGCTCGGTAATCTACTGCGTTTCCTACGTCAACATTGAATTTACTGTCGAATTTGAACCACTGAATTTGTTGAAGTGAATTTGCAAAGCAAAATAAAATGCACCGAAAACCGCCTGTTGAATATTATAGGTTGTGTTTTTAATCAGCTTGAATATTTTGGAAGTGAAATATTAAAGGTGCATATGGATTATTGAAATTTTACTAATGAAAATGTGTTTGAAGTGTTTTGAATTTAAATATTCACAGCTTAAATATTCAACCATGCTAAATTTCAGCCCATAAAAATGCAAACCCTAAAAATACAATGCATTAAAATACAAGCAGGGTTAATGCAATGCATATTTTTTTTTCAAGTAGTGCAATTCAACAGGCTTTTTGTTTCAAAAACATTTGGCATTATTTTACTTCCATATTAGTTAGCAAAGCTGCAATCATTGGAGAACTGTTCATTTTAGTTAGTATACAAGTAAAAACTAAACCAGTGTGTTGATTCTGTGGCATGCGTGTAAGATCTGTGAGCGATCATCGCTTCAAACATGATGAAACATCAAGAGCGTGTCAACAGCTAATTAGTCTCAGCTGACAGTCTCAGAATTAGTCTCAGTTGTAAAGCTGCTTTGAAACAGTCCATAAAAGCGCTATATAAATGAAGGTGACTTGACAGTGTTTCAAATTGACCCGAGCACAATGTGAATTTAGGAAACTCGTACAGGAACCCTGACTTGCAAGAAAGAACACTAGTTATGTAAACAGTTTATTTGTGTATACTTTTCCCAACATAAAAGTCATTTGAACTACAGGAGCAGTAAAACCATAATGCAGAGGAAAGGGGCAAAAACAAAACAAAAGACAGGAAATAAAAAATTAAAATAAATACAAAGCATGAAAACAGATTTAATCAAAATAAATGCAGTATTGGATTTGTACAGGAAAACTCCAGATGAGCGTCAGGATGTATTTACACAAAGCTATGAACAGCAGTCTCCAAGACACACCGTCCCAGTTTCTCACACACACTCACATTTATCATCATTTGCAGTGAATAAAAGGCATTTTACAAAACAAAAAAAGGTTGAGGATGAAATGACAGGTGACTGTATAAAAGGCCTGGTCAAACCCTAATAAATATCCATGGTTCTGATGTAGACACAGCCACTGATTGCGAAGGTCCATATATGGGCATTGAGGAGAGGGGCAGGAAGCACTCCGAGCTGCTGAGAGAGAGAGTGAGAGAGAGAGTGAGAGAGAGAGAGTGGTTACGCACTGACAGAAGCCCAGGGGGGGAAAGATGCGATTGGCACTGCTGGAGATCCAGCCGTCAGAAGCGTCAGGAGCTCACGCAGGCACAGATCCACTGGACACGGCACCAACCACAGGACACGAGCACCACCACGCCCCACAGCACGGCCCGCTCAGGACACATCTGCACACAACAGCAGCAGCAGCATCAGCACACGCACACGCACACACACACACACACACACACACACACAAGAGCAGAGAGAGAGGACACATACAGCTAGCAGGCTGCTCTCCAAACCGCCTCATCAGCTGGTCATGGGTGAACTTCACGAAAGCATCGTACTGTTCTGGAAGACAAGACAATTCCATCAATAATCTGATTAGCCAACACACACACGCCTGCACTGGAGATCGCCTTTGGGTTTTGTAATGGCCATTAATGTGAGCGCTGCATGTTTCACAGTTAAAACGCTGCTGCTGTTTCTAGCTTCTCTTTACTTTTTTGATGTGCTCCTAAATTCATCAACTTAAAGGCATAGCTCACACAGAAATTAGAATGATCCCATAATTTACTCTCCCTATATCCCATATCCATCCTAGATGTACATGTCTTCTTTCAGACGAACACAATCAGACTTCTATTAAATAATGTCCTGGCTCTTCCATGCTTTATATTGGGAGCGAATGGTACCTGAGATTTTGAAGCCCAAAAAAGTGCATCAATCAATGATAAAAGTAAATCCATAAGACTCCAGGGATTAATAAAGGCCTTCTGAAGAAAAATATACATATTTATCACTTTATAAACTAGAATCACTGGCTTCTGGTAATGACCGTACAAGAGCCAGTATATTTTTTAATATAACACTGATTGTATTCGTCTGAAAGAATAAAGTCATATACACCTAGGAGGGCTTGAGGATGAGTAAATCATGGGATCATTTTCATTTTTGGGTGAACTTACCCCTTTAAGAGCACATGCTCCTCAGGGATGAAAGAGCAAGCCCTGGAAGTGTGGATGTATTCTTATAAGGGAAAGAAAACAGCAGATACCTGCAAGTTTGGTGGTGAGGATCTCATCGTACTCTTCCCGGACCTTCTCCTCGCGCTCCTTCAGCAGCCGCTCGCAGATCATGCCCACCTGCTTCAGCGTGAACAGCGGCTGCTCGCGGCGGGAGGGGGACACGGCCCCGGAAGACACGCCTGCGGGAGAGAGAGCGCTGCGTCAGTCCTGCGGTCAACCATCATCACCACTCACGACGTACTGGATACAATATTCACCACAGCTTTTAAGCATGAAAAAAACATTAGTCTTAAAGGTGCAATGTGTAATATTTCTGAGGATCTATTGACAAAAATGCAATAAAAGATCCATAACTATGTTTTCAGTGGTGTATAAAGACCTTGCATAATGAACAGTTATGTTTTTATTACCTAACCGTGCGTTCACACCGCCGCCGGCGAGAGCGGCGCGTCTTGGACAGTGAGAGCGGCGAGGAGAGTTGAAATCTGGTCAACTTTATGGTAATGAGCTATGACGCGGTTCGGTGGCAACGAATCAGAATGTAGAAGTGCTCCGTTTGAGAGGATTCCAGAGAACTCAGTCCTGTAAATTTTGGTTCCGACCACATTAGTTCCCAAGCAAAATAGGAGAGGTTGATCATTTGAATTTGATAAGAAGGCGCGCAACAATATTTATAGGCAAGATTTTCACGCTAATACACTTTTCTTCTGCGGGAATGCAAATTAGAATAGAACTTAACCATGAAAACAAAAGCCACACCACACACTTGGCTTTTAATTGGTTTATTTCGTTAGCAAACATGTCACTAGGGGTCGACCGATTATCGGCGCCGATATTGAGCATTTTTATGGTTATCGGTATCGGCCATTTTCAAAACCGATTTGCCGATAAAATAATTTAATTTTGAAATGCGCTATATTTGGCTCTGACGCAGCCACCTCTGTTGGAACTCACCACTCTGTAGACTAGACCAATGCAATGTCCCGCACATCTGATTTGTTGGGAGTCACGAGTCCGGCCAATCAATGCGGAAAGCTGAAGGCACTGAAAGTTGCTAACACTCACACCGACAGCACTCGCTGACTGGAACTGCTGCACTGATCACGCATCAGTTGTCTTGTCTGTCAAAGTTAAGGCAGCAGCAGACTTTACTGAAGTAGCAATAAATTACTACACTGAAGTTGCAAAACACCTCAGTATAGGGTCCTGTGATGTCCGCGATGCAGAAAACACGGACCGAATCGCGGAATCCAGTCATAAAAACGGAATTTACTGTATAAAGCGGAATGTCACGGAATTTGTCAACTTCTTGATGAATTAATAAAAAGCAGGTCAGTACAAATCAAATTTCAAACCGCAAAAAGACTATTTAAATATGAATCCTGCGTGTCTCTAAATGAATGGTGCAGACGCGTGATTTCATTTACCACACACACACACTGGAGCACGCGTGACGCTTGCGCTGTTTTCAGCCTCAGCCGCATCATTATATGAGGACATGATTGCATAAACATCATCTCCAGAACCGCTTAGTCACTTCATGAGCTTTTCAAAGCTTCAACTGAGAAAAGTTATCGTCATATCATAAACACACAGAAACTCAAAGATCTCCACGGCAACCCGTCAAAATAAAAGTTTGTTTTTTCATAGGGCCCTAAACGTAATTTTTGTTAAACTGTAAATAAATTGAATAAGTTTGATGATTTAAATTAATTAGAAATGCTTTTTGATTACTAAAATTTAATTTAACCATTAAAATAGTCTTTAAGTTTTACAGAATGCTGCTGGGTGCTTCCTGCACATTTTTTTGTTATTATTAATAATAATAATAATAATAATAATGTTATTATTAACAGTTCTCAGATTTAAAGATATGTTTAAAATAATTTAAAGAAAGTATTTGTCAAAACTCTTTGTTATTCTTAATTTTGACATTAACTTACATTTTTACACCAGACATAGGCTATATATCGGTTTTAAAATATCGGTTATCGGTCTACTTGATCTGTAAATATCGGTATCGGCCCTGAAAATCACATATCGGTCGACCCCTACATGTCACTATAATTGTTAAGTTCTTTCCATCGATCAATTTTCTGCAAAAATAACGATCGACATGCTTGTTTGCTTTGCGGCCCCTTTAAATTAAGTATTAAAAAAGACCAAGCATTCAATCTACGTCAGAGCATCCACGAATCTTTCCACGGCGTCGCTGGCAGGGCGGCGAGAGCGAATTTTGCCGCTCTCGCCGGTGGCGGTGTGAACGCACAGTTAGAATGAGACATTTAGATCTCCATAACCGCGGGCACCCCCTTCTATGGAGGTCGACATATTGTGTCGTCATGTTTCTACCGTAGTCAACAGCGAACAAACAGCGCTACAGAGCGCGTTTCGTCACAACCTTGAAAAATAAGTTTTCAGTGGTGTATAAAGACCTTACTTAATGAACCATTTTGTATTACTTAGAATGAGCAGTTTCTATCTACAAACACCACGAATCCCCTTACATTGAAATGCGCCGACATGTTTCTACAGTAGCCCTAAACAGACAAACGCGTTTCGTTACTATGTTGCTCTTCATGCAAGGAAGCAAGCTTAGTTCAGCAAATAAAACACTGACACAATGATGAACGAGTAACAATAATATTCGCAATAACATAGTTTTATTGAATAATTAAGTAAACAATTTTTTAATTTATCCTTGTAAAGAAACCTCATTGCTGAACTGGCTACTCTCTGCGGTCTCGGACGATGACATATTTTCCTGTTGGCCACTGTAACTTTTGTTGGTTGCAATTCATAACCTCACCACTAGATGCCGCTAAAAAACACAAAAAAAAACACTGCACCTTTAAATTGAAAAAAAAAAGAGACAAATACAGGTGAAACTCGAGAAAGTTTGTGTATTTCAGTAATTCAAATTAAAAGGTGAAACTAATATATTTAGTATATATAACTATACATATGCACGATTATACTTTTCAGAGGGCCGACATTTCTGTATTTAAAATTCTTTTTTTTATTGATTTCATGTAATATTCAAATTTTCTGAGATTTTGAATTTGGGATTTTCATAAGATGTAAGACAATCATCAAAATGATAAGTTTTGCACGATATTCTAAAATTTCGAGTTTTACCTGTAGAAATATTCCAGGCATTTTAATTTGTTCTTCCTGTCTTGAATACATTTTTCAACTAGGGGTGCACCGGTAGGATTTTTGTTTTGGTCGATATCAAAATAGGTTTTTTGTAATAGTCCTAATATCAAAAGCAAGTTTTCTTCTCGACATGCTCCAGGAAATTGCATATTGGACCACCGAAGCATCTAAACTACAAAAGCAATCTGGAAGTGGCGGAAAGTGGACAAGCTCAAACCATTTAAGAGCCCGTTTACACGTAAAGTGTCATCCACTTGTAATCCGATCAACCAAAACGCTTCTTAAAACCAGGTGTAAACAGGGCTTGACTTGTTTCATTACTAGATGAATCAACTTTTTTGAACGAATCTCTTGAATAAATGATTCAATGACTCACTGCTAAAGACTACACTTGTTTCATTACTAGATGAATAAGCGTTTTTGAACGAATCTCTTGAATGAATGATTCAATGACAAACATTTTTTACAGTCTCTTGTCTCCACCTACTGGTGTAATGATGTAACTGATACAATCTTTATTTGAAGCATCACGTTACTTTCAAAACGTGATTTCCTCTATTTTGATCACTACCGTAAACATCAGTGTTTAAATCTGAACTATAAACTTTTATCCCAGTTCTTCTGTGATGATGTGAGTTACTGCAAGACATAAATAATGATACTGTGATGTTGAAAAGACTGTTAGTGAAGCGGTTTCATATCTATACATGACGACTCTCTCTCTGGATCATATCTGAATGTTCGCTTAGGGCTGTCCCGGTGAAGGAATTTCGGTTCGTGTTGTCACTAGGGCTGAACGATTATGGAAAATAATCTAATTGCGGGTTTTTTTTAACCAATATTGCGATTTAATATGCGATTACTTTTTAAGTTCTTTACCTTCTGTATTAGTCGACAAAGACAAGCAATAAATCATTGTACAGTAGGGATGGGAATCTTTAGGCAGCTCATGATCGGATCTACTTTTTGTCTTAATTTTAATAACACTTAATATGTATTTAATTACATGTGTAAATATACATACTTAAAAAAAAAAAAAAATATATATATATATATATATATATATATATATAAACATTTAATTAAACCAATTACATGTTAAGAATTTTAAATAGGCTATAAACTAATATAGCTTCAAAATATAAGAGCTAGTAAATAAAGAGGAACAAAAAAAAAACATTACAAGCAATAAACAGAGTGCTTTCAGTATTTAAAAGTAGGCTGTCTGAACGTTTTCCATTCAAGAGCTGGAGTGATTTTCCCCCTATACGATAAACTGCATTCACACTAATGCACATATCTCTTTTGAAATTGTAAATGTGGTTTGTCTTGTTGGGTTAAGATATAACTGACCGTGTTTACATTAATTTCACGTCATAAAAGCATTTTGAGATGCAAGTACATTTAACCAATGAGTCGCTCACAGCCGCATGCACGAGCGCTCTTCACAACGCGCGCGTAAGTTTTTTTAAATGAAAGCAGCTTTCTCAGTGATTTTTATATTTTTAATATATAAGCCAACTGCATTCCAAAAGACATAAATAATGCCTTTGTGGAGCATTTGTAAGGAAAATTCCGGCGGCCAAGACCGCACACTGCAAGAGTAACATCAAAGCGGCAAAACCTGTGCAATGAAGCCCGCGACTGTCCTTGTAATTCGCTTAAACCCCGAACTTTATGAAAGATTATTTCTCGGAAGGTGCGAGCAGTGTCGTGTGTGTGTGTGTGAGAGAGAGCAGAATACGGTTGTTTCTTAAGCACGCGCAGCGTCATCACGCATCTGTGTTTAAAAACTAAGCTCAGACTCGATTCTGAAATTCTCTGAATCGATCCAGAATTGTTGGAGAGAGAATAAATAACACAATCGTGATCTGATCGTGATAATTTTTTTTTGACATATCGCCCAGCCCTAATACACACCGTTCCTGGAACGGATCGCCGGAGCATATCCGCGTGCAGTGTGAAAGCTCTAACCTGTTAACATGGGTGCGGAAAAAATACGCACCACAAATTCGCTTTTTCTGTCAGTGGTAGTATAGCCTACCGGCTACATGCGAGAAGTAGCGGTATGCAAGAAAAAGTGCAGGTACGCTAAAATGTAGAAGTGCCGGTACTGCGTACCGGTGAGTACCACCCCACTTCGAGCACTGGTGTCATTTAAAACGGCACCACAAAGACAAACTCTTGCAACCGGATGCGAAAAAGAGAGTGAAAGAAGGACAATTGTATAGAAGACATCTATAAAACGTAGTTTTATTGGTCAGTGACACCTAGTTAATTTTACATTTCTTGATGTAATCTTGATTTATATTTAAGTATTGTAAATTCTTTAAGTTGTATGTATAACAAGACATTTATTGAACACTGTTAATGTTAAATAAATCTGTTATTTGATTTTCAGCTTTAAATTTTTTAATTTTGTTCAAAATATCGTGATACATATCGTATCGTGAACCCAGTATCGTGATACGTATCGAATCGTGAGCTGAGTGTATCGTTACACCCCTAGTAATTAATGGTTCATGATCAAATTAAATATGTACAGGTCTAAGTTGAATACGTTTCCAGGACAAGCCTTTTTACCATCTTTACCAAGAGAACCTCTCCGTTAGTTTGGTGCTACAGTATTTACATGAATCATTCAGTAAAACATTGCTAACATTTGTTATCTCGGTTATTTACAGATACGCTAATGAATCTAAGTGACAATGTACAACGCAGCTAGAAGCTAACGTTTTCTAATGTTAGGCTAACGTTACGTTAGAGATGTTAAAGATAACGTTCAAATACGTTGTTGACTTATCTTAGATGTAGACATCCTTGTTTAATTTATCCACGTTAAGTTGGTGTTGTGGTCTACCGCATAACTTAATCCAGACACTTATCTCGGTTGAGATGTGGCTTGGGAAAGGGTAAAAAATGCACACCGTCGCCCAGCCTCTTGGGATACCTAGTGTCGGAGTTGCATGTACCCCATGCACACCGTTTGACCATTTTAAACTTAAAATGACAAGAAAAAAAACATAAAAACAAATGAAAACTGACTAACTGCAATGCATTTCAATGGACGAGGAAGCAGAGAATGTCTGAGTGTATGGGTTAGCTATGCGCACTGTGATTGGCTTATCGCGTTTGGGGGCGTGGCTTAGCCATAGGTCAATTGTATTGCTCCAGAGTGAACAGAACTGTGTCCATGGCAACGGTGTGTTATACTTAGCAGCGGTCTGTCATCAAGAAATAACAGACCGCATTCTACATTCGAATTCAACCAAGCCATGTAATAATTATTTTTAACTTTGAGCTCCACTTTAAGGCTCATCTGACGCATTCGTCGCATGGCTAACGCTGAAGCGTCACTTAATAGAGACCAATGGCATTGATTCAATGCGGGAATTTTTCCCCGTGGCTTCCTCGCACTGTGGATGCTGACCAGCGCTAACGTCATTCATGGTAAATACCCTTAAACGTTAAAAGGGTGATACGACAAATTTTGCTTTCCTTGGACACGGCAATCTTTCCACGAATATATATGACTCGACCTCTCAGACAGACGCAGGTCATCGCACGCGCTCAGTCGATCTCTCATTCACTGTGTGTTTAGGCTGAAGTGCAAATCAACTTGATAAACAGTCTTGTTATCATTATTAACTTATTCAACATTCACTACACATGCACGAAGTTCAAAAGAAAAAGGGTATAGCCGTATGAAAAAGAAAACATGAATATCACGGTTGCTGCGGTTAGCTTGTCAGTAGCGCGGTTATCACAACAGCCCCATGTTCCCTGTGATCGTACTTGTCTAAGGTTTAATAGACAGAGCCAAATCACTGTCATTTAGGAATAAGATCATGTGGGTGTTTGAACGCAGCTCTAACAGATACCCATCTACAGTTTCTTAAAAGTTTGGATGAAATCAGGGTGCCGTGATGCAGTGTCCGCTTCAGAACAGCAGAGCCCAGCACACAGTGAGCGTGATCTGAAGCACGCCGGCGGCGAGGGCCTACCTCAGGCCTTGTCCACACTTATACGATTTGTTTGAAAACTGATCTTTTTCTCTCCGTTTTGGCCTTCCCTCCACACTGAGATGGCGTTTTTATTAAGGAGAACTAAGCTTTTTGAAAACGCTCTTCACAGTAAATAAATTTGAAAACAGTTTTTGTGTTGTAGTTTGGACTGTCAAACCAGAGGTATTTAAAAACGATGACGTAAGTTTAGTCATGTGACACATTGTACCAATAGACATTCATGTTTATACCGGTATTGTGCCTGTTATGCTATTCACTTTCACACTGTTGCTAAAGATATGTTGCTTCACACACTCTTCATATCACAGTCCTGCAAAGATGACAGAATTTACTCACATTTGCTGTCCTGTGACAAAACATGAGAGCAGTCGTGTTTTAGACCAAATATATAATGGTGACTGTGTGCGACCCGGTGAATGGGGAGATATTTTGCTAAATAAAATGATCCTGTCAGAAGAATTGGACGATAACTTTGTTATTTATTTTTCCGTCTGTATCATCTCAGTGAGCTTTTACACATGCGCAGTAAAGGTGAATTTAGCATTTTCAGGCGTTTTCCAAAAGTTTCTCATCCATACTGAAACGTCAGAAAACGCCAGTGTGGACGGAGAGCGTTTTGAAATGTGGATGAATGTAGCCGTAGCCTGAGTGTTGTCCTGCAGTACCTGTGAGTGTGGCTGAGCTGGAGGGGGCATGCGGCTGGGACTCGGGACCGCACACAGACTCGCTCTGCTGGAAGCTGCTCTCCAGGTGTCTCCTCTTCTGCATGCGCTTGTACTCCTGCTTGATGTTGCTCAGGATTTGCTCTGGAAGAGGGTAGCAAAGCATTCACATGACTCCAGAACATGATCACATGGGAAGTACACCAGTTCACAATTCTCAACTTGCTGAATTTGTCCCGCAACAATCATAACAGTTTGTACAAAGGCAACATGACAGCATTAGTTTCTGCTATAAAGCGGCTCTCCAGGGCGTTCATGTTTTTACTCACAGACCGAAGAGAAGAAATAAACCAAAAATTTACAGCTGAAAGATACTGTCTATGATAGTGTGGTGACAAATCTCAGTTTCAGTAGTCTATACCGATATCAGTCACATTTCATCTCATCTAACATTACATAAATTAAACTGGTTCCATTTTAAATCTACATACACAATGCTAATTTGACATATAGCACACAGTGAAAATGACATGAATATGACAGTGGGAAACTTAATATAGAGCAGGATAGCTTGAAATCAATGGTTCACAGTTTGTCAATCAAGCGGCTCCAGAGTGTGTGTGTTAGGGGTGGCACGGTACATGAAAAAACATCCGAACCGTTCGTAGGCCTGTCACGATAACAAATTTTGCTGGACGATAAATTGTCCAAGAAATTATTGTGATAAACGATAATATTGATAATAAAGGATAATATTGTCGTTCTGAGACCATTTTCATCTAAAATAATGATAATGGCATAATAATGCAGGTACACCTTTTCAAAGATCAATAAACTTTTATTTCTAAAGACTATTTAAATGAACAAAACAACCAAAAACAATTAAAGCAATGGACTCTCAGTCTCTGTTAACAAAAAATGCACTTACCAATGTGTGACTTCCGTTCACACTGAGAATCATATGCATCATGTACTGTGTGAGTATGCGTCTCATATGAGTATGTGTGCTAGTTTGTGTGTGTGTGCTCGCGTCTCATATGAGTATGTGCCCAGAGAGTTTGTGTGTGTGCTCCGTCTCATTGAGTTTGTGCGCGCTCGCGTCTCATATGAGTATGTGCGTGGAGAGTTTGTGCGCGCGCGTCTCATATGAGTGTGCGCAAGTTTGTGTGTGTGCGCGTCTCATATGTGCGTGGAGAGTTTGTGTGTGCACGCATCTCGTGTGTGTAGAGTTTGCGTGTATGTGCGTGAGCGACTTTAGGTGTGTCGTTGTGCATTTCATATGTATTTGTTTGAGCATTCAGCAGTATACATGTATGTTTGACTACTTAGTGTATGCAAGTGTTTCATATATGTGTGCATGAATGAAGTTTGATTTAAGCCCTAGACGGCGCCTCAAATGAGTGTGAGAGAGCGCGCGCGAGAGAGAGGGACGAGCAAGATGTAGTGCTTTGCGCTACGGCGCTCTGCAATCAAATATGATTGTAAATAGTAGGGCTGAACGATTAATTGCATTTGCGATAATATCGCGATATGATGAAATGCGATTTTGTAACCGCAAAAGCTGCGATTACACTGGTCACGTGACACGCGAGAGAAAAGCAGTCTGCAGATCAAGCATCAACTTTGCACGCTACGCATATAGGTCTGGCATACAGGAAAGAACAGTTTATTTTTTATGCATGTGATATTGTGTTATTTATTCTCTCTCCAACAATTCTGGATCGATTCAGAGAATTTCAGAATCGAGTTTGAGTTTAGTTTTTAAACACAGATGCGTGATGACGCTGCGCATGGTTTAGAAACAACCGTATTCTGCTTGCTTCTAATTTCTCTCTCTCACACACACGACACCGAATAAGCTTTCATAAAGTTCGGGGTTTAAGCGAATTACAAGGACAGTCGCGGGCTTCACTGCACAGGTTTTGCAGCTTTGATGTTACTCTTGCAGTGTGCGGTCTTGGCCGCCGGAATTTTCCTTACAAATGCTCCACAGAGGCATTATTTATGTATTTTGGAATGCAGTTGGCTTATATATTAAAAATATAAAAATCACTGAGAAAGCTGCTTTCATTTTGAAATACTTACGCGCGCTTTGTGAAGAGTGCTCGTGCATGCGGCTGTGAGCGACTCATTGGTTAAATGTACTTGCATCTCAAAATGCTTTTGACGCGAAATGAATGTAAACACGGTCAGTTATATCTTAAACCAACAGGACAAACCACATTTACAATATCAAAAGAGATATGTGCATTAGTGTGAATGCAGTTTATCGTATAGGGGGAAAATCACTCCAGCTCTTGAATGGAAAACGTTCAGACAGCCTACTTTTAATTACTGAAAGCACTCTTTGTTTATTGCTTGTAATGTTTTTTTTTTGTTCCTCTTTATTTACTAGCTTTTATATTTGGAAGCTATATTAGTTTATAGCCCATTTAAAATGTAACATGTAATGTTAAATGTTCAAATTCTTAACATGTAATTGGTTTAATTAAACGTGTTAATATATATATATATATATATATATATATATATATTTAAAGTATGTATATTTACACATGTAATTAAATACATATTTTAAGTGTTATTAAGATTAATTAATAAGAAAAAAATTAGATCGGATCATGAGCTGCCTAAAGATTCCCATCCCTACTGTACAATGATTTATTGCTCGTCTTTGTCGACTAATACAGAAGGTAAATCGCAATATTGGTTAAAAAAAAATCGCAATTAGATTATTTTCCATAATCGTTCAGCCCTAGTAAATAGTCTCAGTAAAAAAAACCAATAATAATAAAAAAAAACATTTGAAAATAAATGTGTGGCGGTCAGCGTTGATATTGTCATCCAGTCTCTTTGGTAGAGAGAGAGAGAGAGAGAGAGAGAGAGAGAGAGAGAGAGAGAGTGAGAGTGAGAGTGAGAGTGAGAGTGAGAGTGAGAGAGAGAGAGAGAGAGAGAGAGAGAGATGAGGGAAACAAACAAGCATGCAAATAAAATTATCGCGGCTGGAAAAATTATCGAGCTAATTTTTTTTATCGTGCGATTAATTGATTTATTGATTATCGCGATAGGCCTAACCGTTCGGTTCGCTTGTCTCGGTTCGGTGCGTTTGTGCGTCGCACGGTTCGACGCATGCGCAATGTAACCTCGTGCCCGTGACCTCAGACAGTGTGTTTACTTTTCGCGCGAAATAAGAGATGTGTGGACATGACAATGGACATGCATATAAGGCTTGTACCGGCGCTGCACAGACCGATCGATGAATAACATCAAAGTACCGCGAGAGCAACGGCTCCGTATGCTTTTCAATCACTCTCGCGGTACTTTGATGTCATAAACCGATCGGTCTGTGCAGCGCCGGTTCAAGTCGATCAAGCCTATAGACAGTAAAAGTGGAGTATGGAGTGCTGCAGGTCTCGTCACGTATAGAAATGGCAAGTGGGAGATATAAGGAAGGCTAACCGGAGTTGGAGGATGCGCCAGCGTCGTATAAGTCCGTGTGGGAACATTTTGGATTTCATGTTACCTATGATATTTAAATATATACAGTGACACCAAGTTTAGATAAGAACTCCAGTCATATGCACTTTCCAAATACTGCACTTTAATTTCAAGTGAAAAAAATGTATCCTCACTCTCAGGGAATAGAAGCATTGTTGTAGGGGTCGACCGATATGTGATTTTCAGGGCCGATGCCGATACCGATTATTACAGATCAAGTAGACCGATAACCGATATTTTAAAACCGATATATATATGTCTAGTGTAAAAATGCAAGTTAATGTCAAAATTAAGAATAACAGAGTTTTGACAAATACTTTCTTTAAATTATTTTAAACATATCTTTAAATCTGAGAACTGTTAATAATAACATTATTATTATTATTATTAATAATAATAACTAAACAAAAAATGTGCAGGGAGCACCCAGCAGCATTCTGTAAAACTTAAAGACTATTTTAATGGTTAAATTAAATTTTAGAAATCAAAAAGCATTTCTAATTAATTTAAATCAAACTTATTCAATTTATTTACAGTTTAATAAAAATTACATGTTTAGGGCCCTATGAAAAAACGAACTTTTATTTTGACGGGTTGCCGTGGAGATCTTTGAGTTTCTGTGTGTTTATGATATGACGATAACTTCTCAGTTGAAGCTTTAAAAAGCTCATGAAGTGACTAAGCGGCTCTGGAGATGATGTTTATGCAATCATGTCCTCATACAGTATAATGATGCGGCTGAGGCTGAAAACAGCGCAAGCGTCACGCGTGCTCCAGTGTGTGTGTGTGGTAAATGAAATCACGCGTCTGCACCATTCATTTAGAGACACGCAGGATTCATATTTAAATAGTCTTTTTGCGGTTTGAAATTCGATTTGATTTGTACTGACCTGCTTTTTATTAATTCATCAAGAAGTTGACAAATTCCGTGACATTCCGCTTTATACAGTGAATTCCGTTTTTATGACTGGATTCCGCGATTCGGTCCGTGTTTTCTGCATCGCGGACATCACAGGACCCTATTATATTGAGGTGTTTCGCAACTTCAGTGTAGTAATTTATTGCTACTTCAGCAAAGTCTGCTGCTGCCTTAACTTTGAGAGACAAGACAACTGATGCGTGATCAGTGCAGCAGTTCCAGTCAGCGAGTGCTGTCGGTGTGAGTGCTAAACTTTCAGTGCCTTCAGCTTTCTGCATTGATTGGCCGGACTCCTGACTCCCAACAAATCAGATGTGCGGGACATTGCATTGGTCTAGTCTACAGAGTGGTGAGTTCCGACAGAGGTGGCTGCGTCAGAGCCAAATATAGCGCATTTCAAAATTAAATTATTTTATCGGCAAATCGGTTTTGAAAATGGCCGATACCGATAACCATAAAAATGCTCAATATCGACGCCGATAATCGGCCAGGCCGATAATCGGTCGACCCCTACATTGTTGATACTGTTTTTGTGTTGAGGTTGAACTTTAGTGGTGGGGGAAAAAATCGATTCTGTTCAGTATCGCGATATTTTGCGCACGCAATTATATCGATACAGTAGCGCAAAGTATTGCGATATTTAATTATAAAATTATCTGTTTTACTTTCCGGTTTTCTCAGAGTTTAATCTGATCATTTACATTTGCGTATTACATCCACAAGGTGGCGCTTGTTGCGGTGCTTTGTTGTTGTACATTCAACAGCAAATTAAAATGAAAATGGCTTTACTATTGGTTGTACACGACGCTCCGTCTTCTTTCAAATCGAAAGTGTGGTTAATTTTCGGTTTTATGATTATTCTCAGGTTTATGTTACTCTATTATGTCTGCTTTATGTTACTCTATTGTATTTAAATAATTTTAAGTTATGTGCTGGGAGCTCAGTGATCTTTGTTTGTTTCATAATTCATATTAAATATTACCTGCTCGGTCCTGTCTGTCAGTGCGTTGTCAGTGTCCTCTATTTTTCACTGCTTGAGTACATGGGTTGAAATCGCCCCCTAAACCCTCATTCACTAAGTTAGGCCTATTCCCTAAGTTAGTCCACTAATACTGTTCACTTGAAGGAGTGAATGAAAACGAGTGAGCGAATTCGGGCAGGCGTTGAGCGTAACGTTACATAAGCTGTACAATCGTTAATGCAGTGCTATGTGGGCCAGAGACGAGATCTGACACGCGTCCCATTTTCTCACAAATCTCTACGTTCATTTAAGACTTTATTTAAATAATGTAAGATTGCTCTTATAAAGACACTCGACAAAACGGACATTTTGGCTTAATTTGTGTGTTATGGTTTGTTCAAGCCCGAAAGAGAACTCGATACTGACGCGCGTCTTTTCTGTGAGTCGTGTGTGTGTGTAATACAGGCATGATTTAACGGATACTGCGTAATTGCGTTAAACATTTTTAACGCTGTAAACTTTTTTTGGTTTTTGTTGCGGTGCCGCGGTGGGCAAGTGATGAAACCAGTGTTGCGACTGAACACCGTGTAACACCGGTAACACCGACTATTGTAGCAAGCCTAGAGCTCACCATTCATGTGAGAGGTCTCCTATTCAGAGAATAATTATGTCCTGTCCTGTAAAAAGGTCCCGTGTCCTGAATGTTCAAGAACAAGTTTTCAAGTTTTTGCTCTACCCTCCTAAGTTTTTGCACTTCAGTTAATGTGTAGAAGATAATGTTTACAGAATTAAATGTGACATTTAAAGGGAGTTGAGCTTATTTTCCTAATTTTTTGTAATGCCTTTGAATAATATGGGGGACATGAATCGCAATATCGCAGAATTGAATCGCAATACTTGCTGTATCGCAATATATTGAGAATCGCAATAATATTGAATCGTGGCCCAAATATCGCAATACTATCGAATCGTCACATTTTTGCCAATTCCCACCCCTATTGAACTTATGTTTCACTTTATGCTTATGCCTTTGCTATTGTTATAGCCTCATTATAGGCAATTATGTGTAACATATTTTGACTTATTTAAAAGATAGTGCTTTAAGAGTTCCTCTCTTTTTCTATTAAAAGTTAAACATTTTGTAAGAGCTACACTGAAGTTGACAGTTTGATAAATGCAAGTTAATTTTAATCTTTGTGTGCTAAAAATGCATATAAGTCCCTGTAGAGATAGCAATACACATTCTCCTTTTTTGTCAAATAAACAAAAGCATTTCATCAATGTCTTTCTTGCTGTATCAAAATGTCGCCTAGCTTTCCTCAGAGATGGTCTCAATAATGTGCTTAAAGTCAAGTCAATTTCAGTTTGTGCATGATATACATTTTTTTTAATACTGTATCCTGAATTGTGGATAATTAAGCCATAGCCTATATCATATGCTGAAGTACATTTCTGGAGTGTTAAAGATTAAAAGAAAAAATAACAAGAACCGTACAGAACCGAAAACCGTGACCCTAAAACCGTGATACGAACCGAACCGTGGGTTTTGTGAACCGTGCCACCCCTAGTGTGTGTGTGTGTGTAAATGAGAAAGTGTCATAGCGTTTGCCATTCTGTTACTAATAGAGGTCGACCGATTCATCAAAAATCTACACCGATAGTTTTTCCGGGTTGCATCTTTTGCTGGAGTGGCTGAGAAGAGTGCGCTCTCATTACACAGTGTGAGAGCGCTGAGAAGAGTATACTGTCATTATACAGAGCGAGAGCAGCCTCTAGAGGACAAATAACAAACCATCACTGGCACCGCGTGGTGTTTACGTTAACATGTGAAGCTGCGCGGAGAGAACACACTTCAGATGCGCATTAGGGCTGCACGATAATGGGAAAAAATTACATTGCGATATTTCATTTTTCTGCGATATATATCGTGATATGAAAACAATTTCACCAAATGACTTTGGAAAGAATGAATCATCTGAATGACTGGGGTGATTTTGTAATGGAGTAAATCTGCATAGAAACTATTAGTTAACTAATGTAGTTAACTAGAGTTTAATAAATGGAACCTTATTGTAAAGTGTTACCGATTATGTCTCGTGAGTTCAGTGTTGGACAGATCAGTTGTTTTAACCATTCATTAAAGTGAATCGGTTCAAAGGAGTCATTAGTTCGCGAATTGGAGGTGTCATTAACGGACCACGGCACAGTTGCGTGATTATCCCGGCAGTTAGGACATCGCACAAGATTTGTCTCAACACAGAAAACATTTCATCACTGGATAGATTTTTTTTTTGTTGTTGTTTGTTTATTGAAAGTGTGGTTTATCTGAATGTGTGGGAATGCTTTTCAGAGAAGATTTTTCTAGCACAATTTACAACCAGCGGTAGTTCAGGAAAAAAATATATCCAAATGCTCCACGTGAAACTTCGGTCTTCCGACCTTTTACCATTGTGTATTCTCAAAGATATTCAGTCAACTTAATTCATTAATATGCCATTTATTTGCATTAGTTTATATCCAGCTGGTCACTTTAATGCATTCATTAGCCGGCAAAGTTTAATATAAAGTAGGGATGCACCGAATGTTCGGCAACCGAAATTATTCGGCCTAAAATAGCAAAAAAAGCACTTTCGGTGTTCGGCCGGATAAGTAAAATGACGAATAAATTTGACCGAACAATGACGTTTTTGATGACGCGATCAAATAGTAACCAGCGTAGAGTGAGAGGTGCGCGCTTTATAAATGCAGCAAACATGCCCCCTTTGAGCAGATAACGAAAGAGAAGCTCGTCTGGTGCATCTGTGGCATACGTTATACCCTTACTTGCAGCACTAAAGCGTCTTTTAACCCTCTGTAGTTGACAAAAGCGCCGCCGCGTTTTGCTGGATTTTTTTCACATAGCAGCAAAACACTTAAATACTCCGTCATTTATGGTCATACAGACTTAAGAAATATGAAAACAATAGACTGTTAAATGTCTACTTGTGTCCACTTACAATCGAAACAAAACTGTGCTTTTGTAAAATAAAGAAAATAAACAGGGTGTGCTTTCTGCCTCTCCGTCTCCGTTAACTTTTTTCCTGGAGCACCTCTCTAAACGTAAACATAACTCAGCCAATACTTGGCACACAGGCAAAGGCAATATATCTTTATAATCATTTAATTGTCTACTTTTAAATTATCTAATTCAAAACGAAAACAAATATTCTCTGTTTGTGTAATCTGTATGAAAAGAGAGAAATGTCAGTCGTTCTCATGGCAACTCCTTGTCTACTAATCGCCACCCAGAGGGCGCGCTATATTGAAACCCAAATGATCTGAGGCAATCCATGCAAACCTGTCAACGCCCACGATAAAGTGTATGTAAACCGCAAAAGTAGGCTTATAGGAGAGTTATTCATTTGTTGTGGGTTCATCCATATTTTTGTGGCTATATTCGAATAGCCAGTCGTTAGTAGCTATAATGCAGACAAAAGAAATGCATATTTAGAGCCATAACCAGTCTGGAGAGGTGTAAATGTGTCCAGGGGAGACTGACACTGAATGGGGCTCGTTTGCACCACAAAACAATAGAGACAATAGACTGAATAGATGACTCAGAAGATGACTAAACATCAGTTTGCATTTTAGAGTCTAATCAAAATAAAGTAATTTGACATGATCTTGAAAAACATTTAACTAAATACAGAGTTTTAGACTTATCATTTTCAGATTTTAAATATAAAATGGTCACACATATGGCTTTAGCTGCAGTGCATTTCTAGATTGCTCCAGGGCCAACTTCAATTTTATTTTCATGAAGATGTTTCATAAAAATAAATTTATAATAACTTTACAAAACTTTGAAGCTATTTAAAAAAAAAAAATCATTATGACAATAATTAATTCTACATTTACAATAAACTACCAGGTGTCAGCTTTCAAATGAGACCATACTTGTGCTTTTAGTGCAAAGGGTTCATGAACTGTATCTGTTTCAGTTTGGGTATGTCATTTCTGGGGATTTTTCAAAAGTAGGCTTGCAGCTTAACAGGTTAAGCATGACTCTTTGGATTTATATGAAATGGTAACACCTTACAATAAGATTACATTTTTAGCATTAACTTAGATTAATAAATGTTGTATAAGGATTATTCATTGTTAGTTTGTTAATTTCAACATTTACTAATACATTTTAAATTAAATTTTTATTTGATCTGTTATTACCTTAGTTAATGTACTATATGCACTAACATTAATGATCAAGGTACAATTGTATTGCTCAAATATTAATACATGCAGTAAAAACATATTGCACAATGCATATAGTTCATTAAAGCTAGCTAATACATCCTTGTTAACAAATGGGACTTGCAAAGTGTTACCTATGAAATTTACATAGGCTATGTTTCCAGGTTATAGCTAAAGAAACAAACATTTGACCTGTAATATTTTAATGTTTAAATTATTTTCTGCAGAACTTCTCATTTTAATATATTCATATATATTTCATTTAGCACATTTCAGTTCAGCACTGTTTTACTTGGAGTGTTATGTTTGTTTTTAATACTATCCATTTAAAAAAATTCAGTTGAATAATCGGTTATCGGCATGAACGGTCAAACCTAAATATCGTATCGGTCAAATCCACCATCGGTCGACCTCTGGTTACTAATAATATAAAAGCAAACACTATGTAAACCGTTTACTTTCTTTGTTTAGCAGTTCTAATAACAGCATATGAGACAGAACTGTTAAACAGAGACAGTAAACTAGAGAATGTGAGAGCTGTGTGATTCTCAGAGCCGGCAAAATTAAGTCCCGCTTCAGACACAGTCAAACAGTGTCTGGTAATACTGGCAGATGCTGATGTAAAAAAAAGAAAAAAGAAGAGCGTGTTTGGATCACGTTTAAAAAGCAACCAATAGCAAACCACAACCATCCAACCAATTTCCCATGGAATAAATCAAGCCCCATCCCACATTTGTTCTTGTTCCTGAAGCGGTTTTGTCCCGACAAATCAGGTCCTCCCTCGAAATCAGGTCTTTAATCAACTATCAGTTATTGATTACATTAAGTACATAGAACAATATTACCTTAAAATATGTATAGGTTACTATATAGTGCACAATAAAACAAATTCAATGTTTCTTTCAATTAATAAACTGTTTATTAATTGATTAATAATAGCCTATTAAGTGTATAATTGAACATCATATTATTTTTAATATGTAATATGTATATAAATACATTTAACACAATTACATTAAACATGATCGTGAATAAATGTAGGGTAAGAGCAAATATGTTTATAAACTAAGCTATCAGGCTAATTGGGTAACTGTATGCTATGCTAGTAGTACATAAGCTAAGTAATACAGACATTAAGGGTCATTATAACGTAGTTCAAGAAGCATTTATTATATGATTTCGCAGGAATTGTAATCAGTCGCAAAAGAGAGTACATATTAAAAGAAATCTGAGCCAATGGGATCGCTTGGGGTCCTAATCCAGACCCGATTTCGAGGAGGACCTGATTTGTCACCACACAGTTTCACTCGGATAAACGTCACAACATAAGAGAAGACTAGCGCAACTTCCCTTTCATGCCGACTTTAAGAGTATTTTTTAACTTCCGGAAACCAACTGTTGCACTTTTCTGCGGTTTACTAATGCGAGCACTAGCTGTGACGCACACTGCTGTGATTCCTCGCATACTGCACGGACATTAGTCAGCTAACGCGAAAGTGCTTCTAAAAACAAAACAAAGAAAAGCCCCCCTGCCATAACCATATCCACCAGCAGGAAAAGACAAACCACTGAGGTCGACATAACTTCCGGTCCAGGACGGAACGCACAGGACGCCAAAACCCCCTGATCAACATCACAAACACTAATGCTGCTACCACGCCGATAATAACAGTTTAAAAATAAACTAGATAGACGTATTTCACAAACATGGTCAATAATCGTGGCAAACAACACAAGCAGTACGCGATCTGAAGCCTGGGAGTTAATAAACATCTGTCTGTACAGTTAGCAGAATTCCTGGCCCATGTCGATCTGGAAAAAACTCTCGCTATGGTTTGATTCTCTAGTTTTACAGTGTAAATAGGGAGTATCTGCAATAACGAGGCTTACATTTAGTCTAGTGTGTGTTTGATGATGTCGCTAGATAACAGGAGTAACGTTACCTCCGTCCAGAGAGTTTTAGCATGATTTCACCCGTCCACACACACAGTCTCGAGTGTCTGATGAAGTGAGGGCTGAACACACACACACACACACACACACACACACACACACCTGTGGTGAGGGCTGAGGACACCCTTCCGAAGGGCGAGGGTTCCATGCGCAGGTACTTCTGCGGGGACGCGCTCGAGCTGGACGGAGACAGGGGCGCGCATCTCCTCCTCTTCGGGGACGCCTGGTTCAGCAGAGGGTCGAAATCCAGAGTCCTTTTCAGAGTGGCTCCACACGCCATCTTAGCGAGAGATTGGGTTTTTTTTTTTTTTTTTAAAAGAACGTGGCGAGAAGAAATAATCAGCTCGAACAGCGAGAGCCCCCTGCTACGATCTCAAGGGAACACGACCCAATCGCTTCGTTTTTATTCAAATTCTGCGTTGACCTTCGGGCCAAAACGTTGACAAGGCAAACACATACGCGTATATGCACGGGGAAATGTTGTTATGGAGTCGATACTCCTCATGAAAGCACCGATGATTTCGGATTGTGCCGAGCTCACGTCCGACGCCTCTGGAGCGAGCGCTAGCCGGCTAACAAATATGGCGTGGAAACAAAACATTTGACGAAGCCGCTTCTCTGCGCATGCGCGGAGGCTTTCAGCCGAAGCCGGTACTTGTAGTTTTATGCAAGATTCTTCCTCACGCTCGACTTTCAAGAGCTGATATTAAAACTACATAACCCACAGCGCCCTGCTCGCTTTTCTCTCCGAGTGAAGTCGCCCATTGGTGGTTTCGGATTGTTTGTGGATTTGAAAAAAGCCCCTTAAACAACACGTCCATTAATAAGTCAAACTCCTGTTTACTGTTAAACTTTTAACATGCTATAACGTTTCAAAGAAATGAAACTGATAATACTGACTGAAGATTGTAAATTCAAACATGTATGTTAATAATAAAACATAAAAGAACAGATGTAATAGATTTCAAAAGAGGGTCATCTACAGCCTTGCTTTCATTGACTGGACCGCTCCTAATATTTGCTATGTTTTCATGTTCCCATAATACAGCCATCTGTATCTTTTTTTAGAGTATGATCATACTCAAATTAGTTTTCTTTCATCACACTTAAAAGGTTAGTTGACCCAAAAATGATCATTCTGTCATACTTTACTTGTGTTGTTCCAAAATTCTATGACTTTCTTTTTTCTGTGGAACATAAAAGATTTGTTTTAACAATGCTGGTAACCAAACCGTTTTTGTGACCATTGACTTCCATTGTAAACGAAAAAAACATATCTCACAATGTGTTCATGTTCAATAGAAGAAAGAAATTCAGAGGTTTGAACGATGACAGAATGATTATTTATGATAACCCCAGACATTATTTTAAGCTTACAGAAATCTAAAAAGCCTAAAAAATTCCTGAGTGAACCTGCTGTGTTTTAAAGCTCTGCTCATTACATACAGAGCTTAAAATGGTTCAGTCCCTCATCACGCGCTATAATCCATCAAGTTCACTATATGATCACAGCATGATGACTTGTTGGTTATTATCAAAAAACACAACAGGAGGCAGATGTTTTGGCTTAGCACTGTTCAGGACTCACTATCTCAGCTTATGCCGTGACTAAAGACTTATTTTTCAGTCAAGCACACGCCTAATTAGTTCATTCATACCAGGGTTATGCTGTTATTCAGGTCCGCTGGAAAAGAAATCACCTCTCATACAACTATGCTTTCAATCAACTGAATGGTATATATGCTAATATTAGCCTTTTTGCATTGGGATGCTTATCCTGAGAGTACATGAATCTGCGAGATCCAGCTTGACGTTGCTGTCCGATGTCTTCGAATCGTGACCTGTGCCAAGAACACTGTGACGGACAATCAGCCAATCAACATCTGTGTCCATTCAGCTTTCCATTATAGACAGAGGGTGAACTACTGCTGCTTATTCAGAGATTCGGAAAGCTAAGATAGGTGCTAAATTTGGGACAGTAAAGAGTCCATTGGGTGTGCACTTCAAAACGTCCTCTGGTACTTCTCAACTACTGTTTTATGAATACTGTGAATTCTCTTTTCATATCCTGCTTTTTACATACTATATAGTCCATAAGTTGACTACGTCTTGTCTCTATTGGTGGTTGGCAGGCCAATGTGGGATTGCAAATTTAAAAGGTCACTCTGTCAGCTCATTCCCATATAACAGCAAGAAATCTAACATTCAGGATGAAAACAGATGATCCTGTTTCCACCTGGTATTTCGTGAACAGGCATGAAAACAAAGAGGGATTTTTTTTGCATGAACCGATCATATCCCATCATAACCGATCACATCCCATCATAACCGATCACATCCCATCATAACGATCATATCCCATCATAACCGATGGAGGCAGTGCCTTCTCTCACGTGACTTTCTCCCATTCATTCTCAATTCTGGTGTCAATGTAGAACAGTGTTACTTTGGAAAAAAAGTTATTTGCACACTTTTTACTGTCGCATTTTGTAATATTTGCGTTGTTTTAATTGAGTGTTTTGAGGAGGCACTGCTTTGGTTGAGCTTTGGTTCAGCTTTGCATTTCAGGGCTCATTAATGCTTGTGTGCTTGTCCAGGACAAGTGTTTTTTTTTTCAAGGTTTAAGTGAAAGAGAATTTTACTTGCCTGACTGGACAAGTAGCTTCAAACTTTAAGGATAAAGAATACCTAAGAAAGTATCCCTAGAAAAGCAAGAATTATTCAGACTTTATTACGTTCAGCATAAACTCACGCCTTGTGCTGCCTGTCTCTTTGTGAGAGACTTAAGTGGAGAAATCAAAACAAATGAGCATAACAGCACACATAAAGAAACTCACAAGAAGAAACAAACTGAGTTAAAAATTTAAAAGTTGAGTTTTTTTGTTTATAACATATGATATAGTTATTTAACATAACACTAACAAGGGTGCTGTTTTGCTGAATATTATCATGATTGCAAATGTTACATTAATTTTCTAGTTCAATAAACAAGTAATATTAAGTTACTTACATTTTAGACACATTAAAGACTTTAAAGTTTACACATTAAAGTTCTATTTCACTGATGAAAATAGTTCAAATGTAAAGCAACACTCAGCGTGGTGTTTTGTTACTGAATGCGTCGTGTGAACGAATCGTTTGAATAAATGACTCAATAGCTGAATCGCACTGTTTATGTACCACTGAACACATTGTTACACTAATTTATGTCTAAACTACGGAAAAAACACATGGAAGCTGCAAAATCATATAGAGAAGGACTTAGTAAGCAGGAAAGTGCGCGGAATTTTGACGAACTAAAGTTAATATGTGGTAAAGATCCGAACGAGCTAGCTTCTCTAGCCCTTACCGCTATTCTTCCTTCTATTTCTTATCCCGACATAGGCTATGTTCAGATTGTCAGTCAAAAAAAGCACACGAAATCCATTTCAAGCTACATCCATACGTGGTTTGAAATCCTATTCAAATCACATATCAGGAAATCCGCTATTCAGTCTCAGTCAGAACGCTCTGATCGGATTTCGCGTGGTATGTGACTTTCTCACGCCACGTAAAATGTAAACATCAGGCGTTGTTATAGGGAACAGGGTGGGAAATTAGCACCGGCCACCAGCCAATGGCTGGTACTTTTTCAAAATGGCTGGTGACTTTGCCTTGTATACAAGCCACAGTGGCTGGTAGATTGTAAAACATATTATTATTGGTTACTTAAAACATTCCTTGTAACGGATTGGACAGCTTTTGTCAAAGAATGCTGTTGCTAAGTAACAATAATGCACTTTTGTCGAGTAACTAATTTGATTGGTTTTCAGCGGACCGTGACACATATAGCTGAGCTGAGGTACAGACGAAAGGAAAATTTAATAAATGTGGCGACATATACCCGGTGTTAAGATGCCCGCCGTGGAGTCAGCAGTAGCTATGAATGTACAAACTGTCGAGGGCGAAGTAAATAAAAAGAGAAGGTACTTTTCGAACAAGTGGCGCATTAATGACGAAGGGAAAACGAGGGAAAGGTTAGCCTACCTTCCCGTCGAACAGTCCATGCACTGTACTTACTGTGTATAATAATACTTTATAAATTTGAATTCCGGGAAAAGTGGCTGGTAAAAAATATAAGTGGCTGGTAAAATTGGGCAGTGGCTGGTGGGCAAAAAAGTTAATTTCCCACCCTGATAGGGAACATGCTGAAAGTCGCTGCGTTGTTGGCTGTGTTGTTGCAAAGTGCCGGACAAGCAGAAAATTATTATTTTTGAAACATATTTTGAAACCGGCGCAGATAAGAGCGCGGAAAAAAGATGTGCTTCCAGCTTCCAGTTCTGCAGCTCAAGACGCAGTAGTCCTGCGCGGCGGCTACACATTTCCATGTTGTAACATTTAAATAAGACAACATCTCAAATGCAAACCCCTCCATTAACGCAACGTCATTGCCAAAGAGCTGCATGAACACACAAATCGGATCTGAACAGTTGCGATACACATTGTGGACATCATTTTAGATCAGATTCCAATCGGATACAAAAATAATCGGATTTGGACTGACAGTAGTTAACGACTTTACGTCAACATTTTAGCCATAGTCAACGCTTCATGCTGTACCTCTCCAGAGACTGGCCTCTCTCAACCACAAACGCCTTCTTTCATTCATCCATTTTTTGCACTCTTCTCTTTAACTTTTGGCAGTCTATAGAACTCGAAATGTTTTTTCCCGGTGCGACCGATTAGTACAGACCAAAACACGACCATTTTTCAGCAGCAATAATCAGCCAAATATGCAAGTCCGTTCAGTTCAGTGGCATTGTTTACATTCAGTGACTCCAAAATGGCCAACTTCCGGATTGATGACGTGTAATGAAAACCCTCTATACCCTCAAATAGGGTGTTATTTGAGGGAACAGCCATTTGTAGTGGTGTCCAAAACCATAATGGACATTATTGAGTGCACTTATTCAATCCCACAATGCACTGAAATAACGAGTGTATAGCCGATGTACGATCAACGGCTGTCCGAATTCGCTGACACATTTTCATTCACTCCTTCAAGTGAACTGTATTAGTGGACTAACCTAGGGAATAGTAAATGAGGGTTTAGGGGTCAATTTCAGATTCAGCCAATGACTCACTCATTAAGACTTCTGTCATTTGCCACCACCTAGGGCCTGTTTCAACAAGGAGGTTCAACCAACTCTGAGTTAAAACTTGAACTCTGAGTTGACTTACCCTGAGATGGGAAACTCTGAGTTCTCTTACGAGAGTATCTCTCGTACTGCGTAATATCTTACGCTATGGGGAAAACCTCTTTTCCATGAGATATTGAAGCAAAAAATTATCCTTAATTTTGAATTAATGTAAAACGCTGTGCAGCAGCATGCAGATCTAGGCAGGACGGCTCGCGCGCCTATTGGCTGCCCTGCGGCAACAGCAGCAGCCTATCGAGAGAAGTGCTGCGTGACATAATCCAATGGGGGCATTTCGCGCCCATTTGTCACGTCCCGCCAGAAAAAGGGCGCAATATTTCCCTATAAATATAGCTCGATAAGGCTGGTACACTGATTTTCATCTCTTCAGCGAAGCATCACGCATCGCTGGATCCGGAGTGAGAAGCGACGCCGTCTGAGGAAAAGCACACAGCGGGACGAGCCATTGAGTCTGAACCCGCTGGCATCGCCGCCTTTAGCCGCCGTACCTGCTACGCTTTCCGGCGTTATATCCTTTCATACTGTGTGTGTGTGTTTGCCGCTGCGACACACATTTTTTCACTGTCTCTCTCTGCTAAAAGAGCTGCGTCTTTTTCAAGATGCAAAGATCCTGCGGCTCGTGCCGAGCCACACTCAGCGACGGGGACCCGTTTCCTGCCTGGGTGAGGATCATGCGGCTCTCGCTCTCGTCGACGGCGGATGCCCTCACTGTGAGCTAATGCCTATGGTGACTCTGAGGACTCGCCTGGCATCCTTCTCAGAGCCTGCACTTCAGCCCGCTGCAGCGCCGCGCCGTAAAAAGCGCCGTGCACAGCGCGGCCCCGAGCCTTCTCCTGCCAGCCAAAGCTCGCCGGCATCGCTCGAGTCCCTCCCCGACGGACAGCGGGCGCCGTCCGCCGCCGCTTCCGCCGCCGCTTCCGCCATTGAGGTCGACGAAACATCTGAGGTTTGTTCTCTCCTGGCTTCAGATAGTGAGGAATGGGCGAGCTCTGTGGACCTCCCCTCTGCTATCCGCGAGCCTTCTGGAAAACGAGCGGGCATTGAATCAGAGCTGATGCGTCTGCTCTCTCAAGCCGTCGACAACCTCGGCCTCGAATGGAAGGTGCCCGCGCAGCCCGCGCACAACCGACTGGACGGATGCTTCCTCAAAAAGGACCATGCGCCGTCACAATCCAGGCCCGCGCCTTTTCTTCCTGAGCTTCACGAAGAAGTCGCGAGATCCTGGGGCGCCCCTCTCTCGGCCAGGGTGCGTACTTCTGTCTCGGCTGCATTCTCCACTGTGGACGGTGCGAAAGACAGAGGATACCTTTCTCTTCCCCCAGTGGAAGCAGCGGTAGCTTCCCATCTCTGCCCGCCCTCTGCTGGACGGCAGGTGCAGACGACGCTACCATCTAAAGCCTGCCGAGTGACGTCAACCATGCACGGTCGCGCTTACACCGCCGCCGGGCAAGCCGCGTCAGCTCTACACACGATGGCCATCTTGCAGATCTTCCAGGCCGACCTTCTCCGAAAAATGGACGAGGAAGGCGCTGACTCGATCAGCGTTGCAGAGACATCTGTGGTTGACGCTGTCTGAAATGACTGAAGCGGAGCGCTCGGTGTTCCTCGACGCGCCCATTTCATCAGCTGGCCTCTTCGGATCTGCCGTCAAAGATTTCGCGGACAGATTCCAAGAGGTTCAAAAGACATCGCAGGCGATGAAGCACTTCCTCCCGAAGCGTTCTAGTCGCCTCCCGAAGCGCTTGAGCAGGTCGCTCAAAACCGCCGCCTGCCCGGAGCTCCCAGCCGCAACCTGCACCACCCGCCGCCGCTGCTTCTCAACGCCGCCAGGCCCGAGAACAGAGACCGCGCTCTCGCTCTGCTGGACGCCGCCCCCCTCAGCGCGGGCCCCGGCCGAGGATTGAAATCAAGCCCGAGGTCTCAAAGCCTTCCTAGCCTCTCTAGGAAAGCCACGGTGTTCAGATCCCTCTGCGGCCGGATTTTCACCGAAACAATTCGCTCGTCCAGTTCCATGCAATGTGACTGTTCCAGCTTATTTAGCAGTCAACAAGCCGGTCCATTTACCCGCTTGCCTGCACACAAAAGCCGTTTTCACGGCTACCCAGATAAATCAAATAAAAAGTGTATTTTATGGTGTTCCGGCCACGGCCGATGGTGTTATGAGTGTTGTAAGAATGCCCACGTCTCAGTGCCCATTCCCACACGCAGACACAGCCCGCCACAATACAGGGCTAGCACAAATAAAATCGACCCACGTCGATTGTGCAATAAATGTAGTGTACGTGCCCACAACACAGTGCCCACAAACACTACATGAAGCATGTCCCACGGTTTCTGTAAAAACGAAACCAACACATTTTCAGTTGGCGCGAGCCGACAGTGTTCTCAGTGCAGCGAGTGTGCCCGCTATCCCGCGCCCACATTCCCTCACAGACATGCCGAACCCCACGGGGCTCGTCCCGCTCGCCTTCTCTCCACAACCCGTCAGAGAGAAGCTGAGCGCGGTCGGGCTGCCCGCTGTGATCAGCGCACCCCCCGCCTCGCACACTACAAACACAGTGTCTATTTCTCAGCACACCGGAGCTCTCCGGCCGCCGTTATCAGAATCAGAAGTCAGAAATCAGAAAGAGCTTTATTGCCAAGTGTACTTGCACACACAAGGAATTTGTTTTTGGTACTGAGGCTTCCAGTGGACATATACAAATACAAATACAACAAGAAACATAATACTACAAATTATAAGAATAAAAAATATAAATATATGAGAATAAAAAGTATCAAAGTTGGGTTTAGTCAGAATAGACATTTTTAGATTTACAGATTATGAACATATTTACCGTGTTTTGAATATTATAAATAAATAAATCTACATATAAGTATCACCTGAGTTGTAGGGTATTGCACTAAACAGTGGGAGTATTGCACTTAAGGCATATGCCTTGGGAGGAGTGTTAACTGTTCAGGAGGGGAATGGCCTGTGGGAAGAAACTGTTCCTGTGCCAAGATGATCCTCTCCGCAGTCCGGACTGTCCGCTGTAGTCTCCTGCATATAAACTGTCTGGAAATGATGGCAGTCGACAACGCGCTGCGGCGCTTCTGTCCCCAGATAAGCGGTCACCACGTCTTGGTCCGGTCGGACAACATGTCAGTGGTGGCGTACATAAATCACCAGGGCGGCATCAAGTCCCGAAACCTTTACAGGTTGACAGAGTGCCTCCTGGTCTGGGCTCAGCACAACCTGCTTTCACTGAGAGCAGCGCATGTGCCTGGTCACCTGAATCTGGGACCAGACAGGCTGTCCAGAAACAATGTCCCAGCAGGGGAATGGTCGCTGCACCCGCAGACGAT
Source organism: Gila orcuttii (assembly GCA_026230005.1). Taxonomy (NCBI): domain Eukaryota; kingdom Metazoa; phylum Chordata; class Actinopteri; order Cypriniformes; family Leuciscidae; genus Gila; species Gila orcuttii. The sequence continues at coordinate 11,075,452 of JAPDVR010000012.1, forward strand.
CCAACTGCTGTGGGAGACATTCGGCAGAGCGCAGGTGGACCTGTTCGCGTCCAGCGAGAACGCTCACTGTCCGAAATATTTCTCCAAGAGCAAGGACGCGCTGGCCCACGTTTGGCCCCGCTGTACCCTCTGTGCTTTTCCCCCCATTTCGCTCCTGCCTCAAGTGCTGAAACGGATCAGGGAAAATGGATGCCCAGTGCTGCTTGTGGCTCCGCTCTGGACAAACCAGGCGTGGTTTCCAGTCCTGATGCATCTGACCAGCACTGCCCCGTGGCCAATACCATTGAGGAGAGACCTCCTCTCCCAGGCCAAGGGCTCGATTTGGCATCCTCGCCCGCAACTATGGTCCCTACACGCATGGGCCATCAACGGGTACCCGCTATCCTCCCGGAGGGAGTGCTAAACACGATCACGCAGGCAAGGGCCCCGTCTACAAGACGGCTCTACTCCTCGAAATGGTCTGTGTTCTCTGCCTGGTGTCAAGCTCAGGGCTTTTCACCCGTAGACTGCGGGGTCACGGAAGTAGTTTCCTTCCTTCAAGAGCTGCTGGATCAGGGCAGGACCCCATTCACGCTCAAAGTGTACGTGGCGGCTATAGCAACGTTTACAAAACCTGTGTCTGGCCAGTCACTGGGGAAGAACGACCTAGTCGTGCGATTCCTCAAGGGAGCTCGGAGGCTGAACCCTCCTAGACCTCCTTCAGTCCCGGTGTGGGACCTTTCTACGGTTTTGGAAGCCATGAAAGGTGCCCCGTTCGAGCCAATCCATTTGTCAGACATGAAGCATCTGTCTTTCAAAACGGTGTTTCTTTTGGCTCTCGCTTCAGTGAAGCGCATAGGGGACTTACAAGCGCTTTCAGTAAGCGCATCATGTATGGAGTTTGGGCCTAATGACTCAAAAGTCATACTCAAACCGAGGCACGGGTACATGCCCAAATCCCTCAACACACCGTTCAGGGCCCAGGTGATTTCCCTGTGCGCTCTCTCGGTTCAAGATGAGGAGGAGGATGCGAGTCTCCTTTGCCCTGTCAGGGCACTGAGAGCTTATGTGTCCCGCTCGTCTGCCTTCAGGCAGACCGAGCAGCTCTTCGTTTTGTTTGCCGGACGTTCCAAGGGACTGGCCGCATCAAAACAGAGCCTATCCAGATGGATAGTCGATGCCATAGCACTGGCTTACACCTCTAAGGGCCTGCAGTGCCCTTTGGGTGTCAGAGCGCACTCCACGAGAGGCGTGGCCTTGTCGTGGGCATGGTATAGTGGCGTTACCTTGCAAGATATCTGTACGGCTGCGGGCTGGGCCTCGCCGTCTACATTTATAAGGTTTTATAACCTCGAGGTTCCCGCCTTACAAGCCAAGCTTCTGTCGGTATAGAATTCAGTGTTATCTGCCCCGCTGTGCCGGCCCAGATGCTGAGTTTTGCTTGTGCATCGCTCACTTAGCGATAACACGGCTCCATGGGTGTTGAATAACCCGTATTTTTGAGCTGAACACGCTCACCCTGTCTGTGTGAAACACTATTAACATAACTAGCTCCTATAGGATGCTATTTCATGGGGAATGACGCTTGCAGCCTCTCTTCTCCGACTCTCTGTGAGTCTATGGTGATTATGCACTACATGAGCCCCGGGCTACTGCCCTTGGGACTTTGGTGTCGGATCCCAGTACGCACGGCGTTTTGCATTGTGTTCCCCATAGCGTAAGATATTACGCAGTACGAGAGATACTCTCGTAAGAGAACATACTCGGTTACTAACGTAACCTCGGTTCTCTCTAGAGAGGGAACGAGTACTGCGTATCTTGCCGTGCATACACAGCTCTGGTTCGCTTCGGCGATGAAAACCAGTGTACCAGCCTTATCGAGCTATATTTATGGGGCAATATTGCGCCCTTTTTCTGGCGGGACGTGACGAATGGGCGCGAAATGCCCCCATTGGATTATGTCATGCAGCACTTCTCTCGATAGGCTGCTGCTGTTGCCGCAGGGCAGCCAATAGGCGCGCGAGCCGTCCTGCCTATATCTGCATGCTGCTGCACAGCGTTTTACATTAATTCAAAATTAAGGATAATTTTTTGCTTCAATATCTCGTGGAAAAGAGGTTTTCCCCATAGCCTAAGATATTACGCAGTACTCGTTCCCTCTCTAGAGAGAACCGAGGTTACGTTAGTAACCGAGTACGTTTTCGGTTACAGATCAGCTGAAATTACGTAGTTCAATCAAAAGTTGTCTGACTCTGAGTTAAGCGCGTGCACCACAACTATAAAAAGCCATTATCAACCATGGCAACCAAGGCAACAGCGCCAATCAAAAAGAGGAATAACTGTTATACAGTGTTGGGTGTAATTACCAAGTAATCTAAATATTGTAATTTAATTAAAGGGATTACTCTTAATTCCTCTGTAATTTAAAATAAAATCTGATGTAATTACATTAAATAGGCCACTGCATAGACCATAGAACAATTCTGTATAAAACAATAGTTGATTTAACATACATTTTTAAAAGGTATATTTTTAATGTAACCTTCTCTCTCTACACACTTTGGTCAATTCAATAATAATACATGCAATTGTATATTGTTAATTTGAAAGCATTAAAAGTGCAGTTTCTTGTCTCTCCTTGTATTGTTCAATTGGTTGAGGTTGATATGGGATTTATAAAGTAAGCAGGAACAGAACAGCAGAACAGAACTTCATCAACTTCTGGTGCACAGATGAACACACCTCAGTGATTTTCAGTAAATGCCACAGTTTAATTCTGTAGAATTTGTTTAGAACTACATGATGTAACTCTAATATACTGTATTTTCAGTTGCCAGTTAAGAAGTTATATAGACTTTAAAAACAGCAATGAATAAATGTACAGAAAGAATTAATGAAGTGTTTAAACACCGCTTCCTCTTTAAAAAAGGGGAGGAGAGCGTAAGAAACTCCGGGTTTATATAAGAAAACCTGCTCCCGACCAGGTTAGGTTCACAGAGTAAGTTACTATGGTAACTGACTCTGAGTATAAGTTACCTCTCTTTCAGAAACGGGCTTGACTAACTGCTTTCTCGGGTTTGACATACCTCCCATTCTGAAACGGAAAACCCAGAGTTTGCGTCATTTCAGGGTTAACATACTCAGAGTTTTCACTTAACCTCCTTTCTGAAACAGGCCCCTGGAGTCACATGGACTATTTTAATTATGTGTTTACTACCTTTCTGGGTCTTGGAAGTTGCAATGAAGTTGCTGCCTATGGCAGTATTTCATCAAAAAAAATGTGTGTTCTGGAGATGAACGAAGGTCGTTTGTAACGACATGAGGGTGAGGAATTAATGACAGAAATTTCATTTTTGGGTGAACTATCCCTTTAAGAATCAAACTGTGGAACTTATGCTGACCTGTCTCTAGTTCTCAGGACCAGGTGCGCCTCAAACCTTTTGCTGATATTCTTTACCTTACGAGGCTGTGATGCTTATCTACAGGTCCTTCTCAAAAAATTTGCATATTGTGATAAAGTTAATTATTTTCCATAATGTAATGATAAAAATTAAACTTTCATATATTTTAGATTCATTGCACACCAACTGAAATATTTTAGGTCTTTTATTGTTTTAATACTGATGATTTTGGCAAACAGCTCATGAAAACCCCAAATTCCTATCTCAAAAAATTAGCATATTTCATCTGACCAATAAAAGAAGTGTTTTTAATACAAAAAAAAAGGTCAACCTTCAAATAATTATGTTCAGTTATGCACTCAATACTTGGTCGGGAATCCTTTTGCAGAAATGACTGCTTCAATGCGGCGTGGCATGGAGGCAATCAGCCTGTGGCACTGCTGAGATGTTATGGAGGCCCAGGATGCTTCGATAGGGGCCTTAAGCTCATCCAGAGTGTTGGGTCTTGCGTCTCTCAACTTTCTCTTCACAATATCCCACAGATTCTCTATGGGGTTCAGGTCAGGAGAGTTGGCAGGCCAATTGAGCACAGTAATACCATGGTCAGTAAACCATTTACCAGTGGTTTTGGCACTGTGAGCAGGTGCCAGGTCGTGCTGAAAAATGAAATCAGATGGAAGCATGAAGTGCTCCAAAATCTCCTGATAGCTAGCTGCATTGACCCTGCCCTTGATAAGTGGACCAACACCAGCAGCTGACATGGCACCCCAGACCATCACTGACTGCGGGTACTTGACACTGGACTTCAGGCATTTTGGCATTTACTTCTCCCCAGTCTTCCTCCAGACTCTGGCACCTTGATTTCCGAATGACATGCAAAATTTGCTTTCATCCGAAAAAAGTACTTTGGACCACTGAGCAACAGTCCAGTGCTGCTTCTCTGTAGCCCAGTTCAGGCGCTTCTGCCGCTGTTTCTGGTTCAAAAGTGGCTTGACCTGGGGAATGCGGCACCTGTAGCCCATTTCCTGCACACGCCTGTGCACGGTGGCTCTGGATGTTTCTACTCCAGACTCAGTCCACTGCTTCCGCAGGTCCCCCAAGGTCTGGAATCGGTCCTTCTCCACAATCTTCCTCAGGGTCCGGTCACCTCTTCTCGTTGTGCAGCGTTTTTTGCCACACTTTTTCCTTCCCACAGACTTCCCACTGAGGTGCCTTGATACAGCACTCTGGGAACAGCCTATTTGTTCAGAAATTTCTTTCTGTGTCTTACCCTCTTGCTTGAGGGTGTCAATGATGGCCTTCTGGACAGCAGTCAGGTCGGCAGTCTTACCCATGATTGCGGTTTTGAGTAATGAAACAGGCTGGGAGTTTTTAAAAGCCTCAGGAATCTTTTGCAGGTGTTTAGAGTTAATTAGTTGATTCAGATGATTAGGTTGATAGCTCGTTTAGAGAACCTTTTCATGATATGCTAATTTTTTGAGATAGGGTTTTCATGAGCTGTATGCCAAAATCCTCAGTATTAAAACAATAAAAGACCTGAAATATTTCAGTTGGTGTGCAATGAATCTAAAATATATGAAAGTTTAATTTTTATCATTACATTATGGAAAATAATGAACTTTATCACAATATGCTAATTTTTTTAGAAGGACCTGTAGATTAGGTATATTTGCGCTTACAGCTGGAGCCAGATTTTCTCAGTTCTCACCTCTTTCCCCCTCTGGGTGTAAGATCAGTATGGATAAGGACTAAACCACATATGCCTGCCTTAGTTAGACTTGAGGACCACAGCGTCAAACAGCAAAATTCTCAATTAAGAATCCAGCTAAAGATATACTCAAGTTTCCCACACCATATCAATGAGACGTTGTCGTAAATCACATGACTATGTCGTTTAATGTTATACAATCAATCAATTTACAGCAAAAGAAAACAGTCCCTTCATCTCAGAAATCTTGTTTTTTTGTTTGTCTTAGATTTTATAGCAAGCTCAGTGTCGGCTCATTTTCTGCCTGTTTTTATTAGAGTGTGAGCAAAGGATTACACCTGATTGGAGGACACAAAGGATGCATCCTTCAAAATATGCAGGGTGAAGGCCATGAAACGCCAATCTTTGTGTATATTTCTCTTTGTGTCTGGCTACAAAATAAAAAAAAATAGCCAATGGTGATTCAATTGCCAGTGTGTCCATGAGGGGTTGTATTTGCGCGTATCCACCACCTACTGGCATATAGTTTGATGTAATGCTATTAATGATTAATTGATAGTAATGATATTAAGGAGAAAAAAAGAAAAGAAAAAATATCAGATTACCTTTCACCTTGATAAAAATATAGAGATTAAGGACAGCATGCCCAGTGCTGAGGATTAATGCATTCCCATTCATCTCAATGGCAGCTGGTCAGCTGGAGCATGTAGGCAATTCAAGGTCGGTCATCTTTGCTCCTGGACACTTATGTGGCCTTCAAGTAGAGTCAGAAATATTGTAATTATGAGTTCAGAGCACGAGAATGACTGAGCAAAGTCATATAGTGAGAAACTCTTAATTCTTGATTGAGTTGTGATGTTGGAAGGGGCGTCTTGATTTGAAACATGGCGGAAACACTGATCTATTATATAATAATCTACAGTATAGATCCGTCTGTGGAAAGCAAGTCTGTAGAGAATTACAATGAATCATTTTGCCAATTATTTTAATTTTACATGTTGTATGCCAAGTAGGCTACGTACAGGACACCTATAGACAACATCACATTTAGATGTGATAACCTACAAGTAAAATATATAAATTAGTCATTTTAATCGTTTTGAATTCAGGTGTAGTTATATGGGTCACTTGTTTTGTCTAGGCTGCTTCTGTGAATGCGTCACGTGTCATAATAACAAACGCCCGACTGGTGGACACTTGCAGGGTCCATTTCACAAAGTTCTCATTAAAAAGAATAATTGATGTATGATGACGCTCACGTTTGCAGACTATATCGTTTATTTGCTTATGTTTCACAGTGTTATTTCTCCTGTATTGCGCTTTTGTTGGTGTGTTATGTTGTGTGAAAGGCCCGTGATCGGATGCATCGGAAACCCCATCGGTGCGCGCGGCCGTGAGTGCGCGCGCATGTGATCAGCGCCGCCCGCCATTTTACATTATTGGGAATCCAGCGGAGCTCCGCCGGGGAGTCACTTACCCGCCCCCAGAACACATATTCAGCACACACACGCCCGAGCAGACCAGCAGATCATCGCCAGGTAATCGTGCGGCCGCGCTGGGCGAGCTTTCGTGGCGTTTCTCGCGGCGCAGGCGTTTATTTTACCGGTGTTTGGAAACAATGCGCTTGGCGCCTGCGGGGGGAGGGGTTTTTACCGGACACGCTATACACGCGCTAGCCTTGTGAGAGCAGGCCTTTAAAACACATTAAACACGTAAATATGTCGCCAGCGGTGTATTTGAATTAGTAATTACAGCGTGTGCTTGCACACTTGATTTGCTCATGTTGTGTGTGTATGAGTCAGGCTGCTGGGTTAGTAAGCTAATGCAGCTACATTGACTGAAGACGCGCGCCGGAATCCGATTTAACTCACTAAACTGTTTTGATCTCGTAACTGTGCAAGGAATTTTTGTGGAAAATGCATTAATGGTACGTTTTGCGCAACGCGTTGTCGTCTTGCAGCTGTTTTAATGGTGCTTTTGTTGGTGTGTGTAGTTGTGCAGGGCCCGAGACCCAATGCTGCACGCGCGCCAACAGAGCCGACGCGCGCACGTGTGTTTTTAGCAGTAACGTTTTCTTAATGTGTGTACACACAGATAGCGGTCTTAGATGCTGTTTATCACCAGATTTAGTCTTTTTCTGGTGTTTAGAGTGAATGAGCTCTCGCATAGGTTTATTATAATGAGGGAAGATGGTTGAGTGAGGGGCTGAAACATCACACACATGAGCACATGGACAGCACTTGTTTACTGTGGTTGCAAACTTTGTAGATTAGTATCCGGGCTGATTGTTTGTGGAGTGAGAGGAAGATTTACCCTGTCTGTTAGGTGTTTGGGTGGGTCTTTGGCTTGGATCAGGGATGGGCAACTTCGGTCCTGGAGGGCCACTGTCCTGCAGAGTTTAGCTCCAACCCTAATTAAACACACCTGAACAAGCTAATCAATGTTTTCAGGATTACTAGAAAAGCGTTTTTGTCAGGGTTGGAGCTAAACTGCAGGACAGTGGCCCTCCAGGACCGAAGTTGCCCATCCCTGGCTTGGATGATTTATGCGTAATTGTGTAAGTAAATATGAAACTCTAAGTTATATTTGGCATTGCATGCAGGTTAAAGCAACCTGGATGATTTTGAGATTTCAATACTGACTTTATGGAACCCTACTCATAAAATTGAATACCCACGTAATTTGTGTAATTGTCTACCCAAACCTGCAATAATTTGGCTCATTGCATTTGAACAGATTTCTGGAGACATGGCCACAGAACATATTAATGGGAATGGTACAGAAGAACCAATGGACACGACTGCTGCAGTTACCCATTCTGACCACTTCAACACTTTATTAGAAGCTGGTTTACCACAAAAAGTTGCTGAAAAGCTAGATGAAATTTACCTAGCAGGTAAGCCAAAACTCGGACCCTTCCAAATTGACTCCTTAACCTTTTTTGTATCTCATTCAATGCATGTTGAACTGTACATGTCAAATGTTTTCTTGCTTAGGGAATTGGCAGGTAATTAGCAACTTTGTGTGGTTTCACCGCAAAATGGGTACTGCAGCGTTAAATGACGCTGAGTCGCAATGACACACCGGGCCGCAGAAATATAGGCTGGATTGAGCGTGTCTGGTCGGATCCTGAGAGGGGATTAGCTCTTGTTGTTAAAGGGGGGCGTCCCGGGGGACGCGGGCCAGCTGGGCGTGTGCTGGGACAATAGAGGCAGCTGTCTAGAGCGGGACAGGTGATGCGCCCCTACGGCTTATCACTGACAGATGCTGATGGTGAAGGGGGTGAGAGGACTGCCCGGACAATCGTTCATATTTATATCACTATATTAATGGGGAGAGCTGCTAATGCTCGTGGGTGAAGTGTTAGAGATGCCGATTTCCATCAATGCTATTCCTGTAGTCGTGTTTTGATTGCCAGTATCTTAGAGAACATGGTGGCCGATGTAAAGCCAGTAGGCTGTGTGTGATATCAGACTAATTGATTTAAAGATAAATAACACCTGCATAATAATTGCTTCAATAAAATTTATTTTACATTTTTTTAAATTAGGAAAATATATCAGATTAATTGGAAATTAAAGCATATATATTTTTTTTTACTTAAACTGGAACATTATGCCAAATGTGTTTAAAGTAGTATGTGATATAAAGTTTTACATTGATGTAAAATAATGGTTTAATATAAACCACAGCTGTACACATTTAAATTTAATAAATGTTTTTTTGTTATTAATTATTCATGATGCCAGTGTTGGAAGCATCCTTAAAATAGGTACAGGTTATTTAGGTATGTATGTGGATAAATAATATGCTGCATAATTGATTAGTATTTTATTATTTATTAATTTATTTTTGTTGTTTTAGAAAAGCCTTCCTATGGACCCGGAATGCAAATTAGTTTATGCTATACTCTCGATGTGCAATACATATTTTCCAGCTTTCAACTGGAATTAAGCGTTTAAATAAATATAAAAAAATCTGTAAAATAAAATTATTTACTTTAGATAGTCATTTCTTGATTCTGTAATCCAATTATTGTGTTTTTTTTATAAATGCTCAGTAATCTGGTGGGTTTGTATGCATTGGGAGGCATTTTCTCAAACAAGAGACCAGATTTTGTAATTTTACATGCATAGTTTGAAATGTCCGCATCAGTTCACATGGACATAACATCACGGGGAAGGGTATTTGTGAGGGTTGTGAAGTGTTTCAGATGTTCAAAGATTTGTTTTAATTTATATAAATGCATATTTACTGAATGTTGAGAGTATGTGAAGGCTTTTGCTACTCTGAGCAATGCCTGAACTTTGTATTTTGAGCACTTCTTGCGTTGTTCTTCCCTCTTCACGATGACTCGCTTGCTTTAGTCCTTAGTTGTAAGTCGCTTTGGATAAAATGACTAAATGTGAAGGTATTAAAGGGATAGTTAATCCAAAAATGAAAATTCTGTCAGTATTTATTCACCCTCATGTTGTTCCAACCCTGTAAGACCTTCGTTCATCTTCGGAACACGAATTAAGATCTTTTTGATGAAATCTGAGAGCTGGATCACTCCTCCATACTAGTCCATAGGCTTCTTCAGGGATTGAAACTTGCCAGCCCCGAAAAGTTATTAAAGACATTGTTAAAATAGTCCAAGTGACTAAAGTGGCTCAATCTTAAGTTTGTCAAATGACGAGAATACTTTTTGTGCGCAAAAACAAACAAAAATAACGACTTTATTTCAACTATTCATTTCCTTCTCTGTGGGCCTCTAGTCAGTTAACTTAGTGAGATTCCGTAGAGCTACGTCACACGTAGGCTCACTATTGGCCGACGCTGGTCATGTACAACAACAGAAGCTTACGCTGTTACACTAGTGAACTGACTCGAGGCCCAGAGAGAAGGAAATGAATAGTTGAAATAAAGTCATTATTTTTGTTTCTTTTGTGCACAAAAACTATTCTCGTCATTTGCAAACTTAAGATTGAGCCACTGCAGTCACTTGGACTATTTTAACGATGTCTTTAATAACTTTTCGGCCAAGTTTCAATCCCTGAAAAGGCCTATGGAGGAGTGAGACAGCTCTCAGATTTCATCAAAAAGATCTTAATTCGTGTTCCGAAGATGAACGAAGGTCTTACGGGGTTGGAACAACATGAGGGTGAGTAAATACTGACAGAATTTTCATTTTTGGGTGAACTAACCCTTTAAAGCATTTTCCTTTCATCTATTAATAGAAAAGTATAAACTATTTTACTTTTTTTCGATAGCATTCACTTTCTTTAAACTGGTCTAATAATCAGACAGAACTGTTAAAGACTGTAACCTGATGGAGGATGCGCTAAGACTTATTTTTAATGCTAGTACCCGTCAAAATGTTGCCTCCCAACACTTAACGGCTAAGAAGAAACGCTTATCTGCCAATGCCGATGAAATGACTTAAAAGTGTTTATCCAGTATTCTCAAGTGACTGCAGAAGTCATTAGCAGCGCTGCCATTCCTGAAGTCTGTACTGAAGCCCAGTCCACATGATGATACACACGAACTCTCTCTCAGAGAAACCCTGATGAATATTGCGTACTCTGACTGGACGGGCCGTAAAGTGTCCTGCAGTTGGTGAGGTCATGTGTCAGCACTGAGGTTTCGCTGGTTTTCTCCCGCAGGCCTGGTGGCGCACAGTGACCTGGACGAGAGGGCCATCGAAGCGCTGAAGGAGTTCAATGAGGAAGGGGCACTGCAAGTTCTGGTCCAGTTCAAGGAGAGCGACCTATCCCATGTGCAGGTAAGGCCACTCGCTGGGCTGTGTGAGATTCGGGTGAAGCATGGAAAAAGTTGAGTCAACCACTTTATTAATCCCACAAGGTGCAATTATATTAGGGCAGTGACATCACAAACATACATTAAAAACAATCTCATTCCACATACACATATCTACATGTTACAACATTCCAATGCAACATGCTTTATAAACAAATTCACACAAAAAGCAAACACCTCAAGAATCCTTAATAAAAAAAAAATCACATTAATTCTGAAAGGTTTCTCTCTCTCTCTCTCGCTCGCTGTAACCCAGAACAAAAGTGCCTTTCTCTGTGGAGTGATGAAGACCTACAGGCAGAGAGAGAAACAGGGGACCAAAGTTCTAGATTCCACTAAAGGACCAGATGAGGCCAAAATTAAGGTGCGTTTTACCCTTTTAACAGTTCATTTAAACTGAAAGCGTAACTGTTGATTCATTGGTTCGATCTTGTTTTGCAGACTTTGCTTGATAGAACCAGCTACACCCTTGATGTCACCACAGGTCAGCGCAAGTACGGCGGGCCTCCGCCAGAATCCGTCTACACAGGAGCTCAGCCCTCGGTCGGGACGGAGGTAATCACACCAGGACGGGGCACTCGTGCTGCGCTAGATCGGGGTCTGCAAAGTCTGTGTAAATGATGACTTATGTACACTGTTCTGGAGTAACTTTGTTACAATGACAGTTACCGCTAAGATCTGACTCGACAGCCTCTCCACGTTAGAGAGCCGTTTGTCTGCTGTACACTGATATACTCTCGGCAAAGTGATTGTGTTATTTGCTTGGTTGTAAACGGTGTGAAACCCCTTTGCTTCAGTGATGTACAAGCTGACAGAACTCGTAACGTAAAGTCCATGTTCACACAGTCTCCACTGTTTCAACTAAACATTTTTCTTTTTCCCCCAACAAATCCCCTTACAATATAAAGCGTCATTTCTTCTTGCCAGTCATCCATCATGTTTGTTTACTCTAGTCACGTTTAATGCGAGACATTTTGCAAGATTTCTCGTTCACTGGCGGGACTCTGGTTGTTTGTGAATGGGATCTGTTAGTGTGTATTGCGCTTTTCTGGTCACATCATAACACTCCACACACTAGAGGGACAAAACTGTTAAATCTATGATTTCCTATGGTCATGGTTGTGGTCTCTCTCAAAATATTTTAGTGTGACCCCAGCTTTAGTTTTGGAAAAGCACCCAACATGATGAGCAGGACCCAACATGAAGCTCATGTCTTTTATCCCTCTTAGTACTTGGCTTCACAAATTTGTACACAAATATTAGTGACAGTGTTATTTTAGTAACAGATATTTTCTGTTCATTTTCTTTTTCTCTTTTTTAATGCCTATATCGTTTTTTTTTTTTTGGTACATGAACTAAATGAAAATAAAATGTTGCCTTGGAAACTAGCTGAAATAAAATAAGTTTACATTTTAAGTTAATGTATATTTTATTTAGATTAATTTATGTTTTTTAGTTTAATGACAATAATACCAGTCGTCACAATCAATTATTATAGAGTGATTAATGAATCACTATTTTTCAGTGCGTTTAATGCTGATACATTGAAGATAGGGTTCCTGAACTCATATTGCTTGGTGGGTGTTTATGCGAGCTCTGATCCGTCAGACCGGCTCATTGACGGCTCTATTCTCTCCGTACTGCAGATCTTCGTGGGGAAGATCCCGAGGGACTTGTTTGAAGATGAGCTCGTGCCTCTGTTTGAGAAGGCGGGGCCGATCTGGGACCTGCGCCTGATGATGGATCCTCTGAGCGGCCTGAACAGGGGCTATGCCTTCCTCACTTTCTGCACTAAAGAGGCTGCACAGGAGGCCGTCAAGCTAGTAAGACATGCTAATCCGTACAGGTCCATTCATGACCCTATACCTGCCAGTGATGGCCATGGGTGTTGCTTTGCAAGTGAGGCTTTACATGTATTCAATCTGTTTTTCTCCTCTCAGTGTAACAATCATGAAATTCGCCCGGGCAAACATATTGGCGTGTGTATATCAGTGGCCAACAACAGACTCTTTGTGGGCTCCATTCCCAAGAGCAAGACAAAAGAACAGATTGTTGAAGAGTTTTCCAAAGTCACGGGTGAGTTTTGCCTTGAAAATGAGGGTGTGTTCCTGCGCATCTCTGCGTTTTCTTCACGTACTTCGTTCACTTGGATTCTGCGTTTAATGTTTCTTTCTTTTTGTTTTTTGTTAGAGGGTCTTACTGACGTAATCCTTTACCATCAGCCGGATGATAAGAAAAAGAACAGGGGCTTCTGTTTTCTGGAGTACGAGGACCACAAAACAGCAGCGCAGGCTCGACGGAGGCTCATGAGTGGGAAAGTGAAGGTGTGGGGCAACGTGGTCACCGTCGAGTGGGCCGACCCTATTGAGGATCCCGACCCGGAGGTCATGGCGAAGGTCAGAACAGGGCAAAACCAGGGGTTTATAAGCATCACTTTCTCATGTGACTGCAGACGATGGGTTGTGTACGCTGTTCTGAAGCACTAGCATTTCATGCTAACTTGACGGCCTCTCCAAGACTGCACATGTTGGTTAGCTCTGCACTCCAGCCTGATGCTGAATTATCCACTGGGGCCTGTTTACACATGGTCACTTCATGCGTCTTTACTGATCGGATAGCTATCTGATTCATTTACACCTGGTCACAGAAATGTTTCCGAAAATCGGACATAAATTTGATCTTTGATTCCTGCGTTATACGCAGATACATGAGTTCACGTCAATGAATGCAACAGATGAGCTGCATTTTATTGATAATCAGCTAATTTCACCTGATCTAAATGCTCATATTTAGGATCTGTCGGAGCTCACATTGTCATCTCGTCTGCTTCTAGGTGAAAGTGTTGTTTGTCAGGAACCTGGCGAACAGCGTCACAGAGGAAATACTTGAAAAAGCTTTCGGCCAGTTTGGCAAACTGGAGCGAGTAAAGAAACTGAAAGATTATGCCTTCATTCACTTCGACGAGAGGGATGGAGCAGTCAAGGTGAGAACCGTTTTGAGCAGCACTTAATGAGGTACGAAAGTGTTTTTTTTGTTTGTTTGAATGGTCATTACAGTGGTGTGATGTCGTGGATGTTCACAGGCGCTGGCAGAAATGAACGGCAAAGATTTAGAGGGAGAGCACATTGAGATCGTGTTCGCCAAGCCACCCGACCAGAAGCGGAAAGAGAGGAAGGCGCAGCGTCAAGCAGCGAAGACGCAAATGTGAGTTTTGCAGGTGTACAGCCCTGCTTCTGCAGATTTCAGCTCTGAAACGCTGGTTTTCACGTCATCCTGAAGACTGTCTTTCTGAAGGTGTGTTTGATATGGTTTGGAGTAGGGCTGCACGATATATCGTTTTGGCATCGATATCACGATTTGCGCATCCACGATAGTCACATCGCAGGATGTGCGATGTCATGTATAGGGATCGTAGTTAATCCGTGAGCCGTACGTACCAGCTACTCCCCGTTTCAGAACGCATGTGATGCGTGGATTTTTTGCAAATTTTAAACCGTCATGGGGTGAAAGTTATCAGTTGCATGTGTTAAGTCGAGTCAGGCAAGAGGACTTTTCTGTGCGCGCACACAGCCGAATTCAGTTCTCTTTCTTTTGAGCTTAAACGGACATGTGCACGCAAAATGAAGTCACAATGCCCGTCTCGGTGAGTATCCTCGTAAACAATCGGTTATGTTGTAAAAAGAAAGAAAAGGCTTTTTTCATGATAACAGGTCTAGGGCCGTTGAAACTACCATATAAGATTCAAAACAGTCGATCCACAGACAAATGCACACAGCCTGCATAAAGTAGCTGTGCCTTTTCACGAGCTGTTGTCACTTCTGTATAAATGTGATATCAGAACTACTCAGTCACCGCCTTCAGTCACCACCCCCACCACCAATGGTGTCTCTCACAGAAAACAAGCCAATCAGAAGAGAGGCTCATGAATATTAAGTAGATTGGCCAAAATTTACCTGTTCTTGGCAGAGCTCCTGAGAAAGCTGTATATTGAGATGTTTTTTGGTACTTATACAGCAAATATATGAGTATATATTCTTAAGGACATCAAAACCTGAAATAAAACTTGTGATAGTTGTACAATATGGGACCTTTAAAGGGAAAGTAGCCTAATAAACCCGCAGCTGTTTGTCACAAATGGTGATCAAACAACAAGACAAAATAACGTTTGTACCTTTTTAAAATTAAAAAAAAAAAATGAATATTGTATTATTAGTTTTATATCATTTATACAGTGAAGACTCTACTTTTATATTTGAATATTTCATTTCTGTCCCTTAATACTATTAGATTCACCTGAAAAACGTAAAGCACTGCTTATTTCAATTGTATCTTTCTTCTATTGTATTCATCTATGCTTGTTATTGGTTTATAATTTTCAATGCAGATTCACCGCAATGCAGCGTGCAGCCCTAGCCCCCGGACACCCTTGATTAGGGCTGTGACAATAAACCGATGCATTGTGAATTGAGAAATGATTCCGGATCGATTCCAATTTTTTACGAATGCATCGCGTTTCTCGAATCGAATCGATTCTGAGCTTAGTTTTTAACAGCAGATGGTGCTGTGTTTTAGAAACAGCCGTAATCTGCCGGCTTCCAATGCCTTACACACACCACTTGAACCTTATATAAAATAATCATTAAAGTTCGAAAAGGTTGAAGTGAATTGCCGAGAGAGAATCGCGATGCATTCGGGGAAAAAATTGGAATCAATCCATGAATCGCGATGCATTGATTTATTGTCCCAGCCCTTCCCTCAATTTGACATCATGAATGCGAACCACTTTGTGTGGCCGATCTTAAACCTAAACATGGCTCTTTTCTCTCTCTGTCACAGGTATGACGATTACTACTACTACGGCCCTCCTCAAATGCCGCCTCCTGCCAGGGGCCGGGGCAGGGGAGCCAGTCGGGGGGGCTACTCCTACCCGCCCGACTATTACGGCTACGAAGATTACTACGATTACTATGGTTACGATTACCATAACTACAGGGGCGGCTACGACGACCCGTACTTCGGCTACGATGACTTCCAGGCGCCGGCCCGAGGCCGAGGGGGGCGTGGAGGCGGGGCGAGAGGCGGGGCGTCTCCGGTGCGGGGCCGAGGGGCCAGCGCTCCACGGGGCAGGGCGGGCTTCCCCCAGCGCGGAGGCGGGCCGGGGGCCAGCCGGGGCCCGCGCGGAGGAGCCAGAGGCGGGGTGCTGCCGAGAGGCCGCGGGGTACGTGGTGCTCGGGGTGGACGCGGTGGAAATGTAGGAGGCAAGCGCAAAGCTGATGGCTACAACCAGCCAGATTCCAAACGGCGCCAGACCATTAATCAGAACTGGGGCTCGCAACCCATTGCACAGCAACCCTTGCAAGGTGGCGATCATTCTGGTAACTATGGTTACAAATCTGACAACCAGGAGTTTTATCAGGATTCTTTTGGGCAACAGTGGAAGTAGAGAATGTAGGGCTCTTTTTTGTTTTTTGCTTTCTTTCCAATAAAAAAAAAAAAAAACTTTTTATAGAGACTTGATTGGCCCTCAAATCCATTAACGGTTGCCTCTCTCCTCCTCCTGGCGGTTTTTTTTTTGTACATATTTTAAGAATCCGCTTGGACTCGATCAGTAGTCACTCCCACCTGCTTCTGCCGAACTGTTTTTGTTTTATGTTTTGTTTTGGAAGTCGTTTCCTACTTTTTAAAAATCGGGATTTGAAATTTTTAAATTTGCAATTTTGTGCTCAATCTGTCTTATTTGGCTCTATAGTACCATGTATGTTCATAGGAATTTTGCTCTTCATGTCTTAAGTAGGTAACAGCAACAACAACAAAAAAAGACGAAAAATGAAAAGGAAAAAAAAAATCACTGTCTCTTAAACTTGTATTCAACAAAGTAAAAAAGAAAAAGAAATTGCTATTTGTATGTTACAAAAGATAATGCTAGTCAAATAGCTTGTCTTGTTTTTGGGGAAAACGATATAAAAAAAGAAGAAAAAAAGGACTTTGATCCTTATTTTTGGCTTTACATTTTGGCTTGTATTCTTTGCTGTTTGTCTGCTTGAATAAACATACACGCACCAGTGTACAAAAACTCAAATTGTGTTTCAAATTCATGTTTCGGCAAATTCTCTCTTCAAATTGCCTACAAATTTATGGCTCCTTGTGGAAGAAAAGGACTAAAGGTTTGCCTGTAGACATGTGCTGCTACCTCACTCTGCATGCCTCCGAGTCTCAGTCCGCATCCTCTCTCTCCACTCAAGCTTTCCCCATTCCACACGAGAGGCTTTTCTTTACTCGACTCAGTTTTTGGGCAACTTCTCTCCCGAGGTCCCCGTGTGTTTTGGGTCCAGTGGGGTTTTGTTAGAGAAACTCCACGAGGACAGAGGCTAAACTCGATGAAAACCACAGAAAGCACAATTTGATGCGGCGTGTTTCCGGACGAGGCATCTGTCGCTGGAAGCTCTAACTCTCTTTGCCCCTTGCACGATTATCCCAAATTCGAGCAACCGTGGGAAACTGCCATGCATGTGTTTTTCCTTGTTTCTGTGTTTCTGCACATAACCCTCCTGATCTCCCTGATTCCTGTGTTGCTTCTGTCTCTGCATGCCTGAACACGTAGAGCGTCGCTAGAGTCTCTAGTGAATGCTTTTGCTTTCTCTCTCTCTCTCTCTCTTTCTTTGACATCCTTGCGGTTGTTTGTGTGAATTTTCTTTTTCCTTTGTGTTGTATTCATTGTTAACGCTCCTCTAATTTGTGTTCCTTTTGTTACCTGGCTAGCAGGGAAAAGGGGTCGAGGCTGGTCCTGACATGTCCCAGTGAAGACTGACTAGCTCAGTGGGGTCACGCCAGCGGATGATGATGATGATGATGGTAAGGTCCGTGCCACGGTCCGACTCAGTTCCTGCCTTACGGAAGCATATCTTCTCCCGTCTGCCTCCAAGATTGCCATCAACAACGCAGAGTCGCCATTAGACATGTTTGGACTCTTCTCTGTGTATTGTTTTCATTTGTTTTTGTATTTAAATTTCTTTTTTTTTTTTTATAAGAATGTCCCAGAACCCTTGTGTCATGAAAGAAAATGCTATTTGCAGTTACTTCTGGAGGTCAAGTAGCCCAAAGGAGTTTTATCCTTAACGTTACATGTATTTTGCACTTTGTAGATGTTTGAAGTGGCGTGGAGGAGCTTGATGCTGGTGTATATTTTTGTGCATTTTAACTGCAGCTGGTCATGAGGATGAACATGTAAAGCTTGTATATGAGTCTTGCATTTTTTTTTTTTTTTTTCTCAGTTGTTACTACCTGGCGTGATTGACCAGGCATTCCAGGTTAAATGGTTCTTTTCTGAACCCTTTTTTTAAGGAATTTTTTTTTTTTGGAAAGGGTTGGTTAACTACCTCATCCTGGAGGCTGAAACTGCCCTATCTGTACTGTACATACGGAGACCTAATGCAAGCAGGGCTTTTTATATTCAACTTATGCACAAGGGCAACATCAGAGCCAATGTACCTAGTGTATCATAGTCCTTTTGTAATAATGCTGAACAGTCAGACTGGGCATGTGAACGACACTCATGTGATGAGTCTAAAGATGCGTCAGTCTGAGCTCTGAGGATGTAGTTACAGGTTGAAGACAGGTCACTTGTTTGTAAAGACTTGAACTTGAGGAAAAAGCTACTTTGAGAAGCTTTAGCTGTTTCTCAAACTACCCCCCCCCCCCAATGAATTGCATTTTAAAGCTTTATTTTAAGATCATGCGGATGCTAGATCAGTTTTGAAACCAACACCATCCCTTTTGTGTACTGTGCCACCTGGACGTGCACAAGTCACATGGTTTTTAAAGGCAAGTTGAGCCAGGATCAGCTCGGATCTGCCGGTTTCCTCTCGATGGAGCCGTCAGCTGCGATCGAGCTCGGCTCCGTCTCCATCGCTGGTGCTGATGCTGAATCAGACCCGACTGACGAGAGCATGATGTCATTGAACTGGGCACACCGTAGCTGCCTTTTAATCACATTTAATGTGATGGGTTATTAAGATATGCATCATTTTTTGGGCATGTTATTGGTAACTTCAATTCTCGTGTGCTCGTACAGGGTTTATACGTTTTTAAAAGGGATTCTGTTGATGTTTTGGTTTCTTTTTGTTTAGCCTTTTAAGAGTATTGACTGAATCTTTTGAATATGACTGACTCCACAATTATTTCTGTATCACCAACAAACCATTTTTATAAAAAATGGTGTTTTAAAAGTACTGCTGCATAACAAGTGTTTTTGCATTCCTGCAAATAAATTTTGTAAAATTAAAAGGTGTCTCTTGCTTGATGCTGTTTTGTCTCTAGAATGATGTCATCTCTGTGGCATTGGGTAACACGTGTGACTCTGAAAAGCCTTTAATTTCAACTGCTGTATCTGATATATTGTGCTTTTGTCCACTGTTTGTCAAACTCTCAGGTACTGTCTTCAGGGCTCTACATTTTTCATTTATTACTCTTAAATACAGTGGTTCTTTTAGTTACTGAAATCAGGCTAGTTTACAAACGGGTCCCAAAATTACACTTTCCATCAGCTTTTTTATTTGCAGTGACATGGTTCCTGTTCAATGGCGATACTTCACAACATCTAATTATTCCTATATTAATTCAAGAACTGATGCTTTTTGTGCAAGTTGTTCTGGGAAAAATGCATTAAATTGGTTGACATTAAAAGTGATCATATTCTTAGTACATTGCCGGGCTGTTGAAATGTGAGTGGTAAAGATTAGTTGCACAGTGAGCTGGTCAAATAACTGCTTTCAGGGTCAAGAGGAGCTCTTCATCACATGTTTTGAGCTGTAGGTGGTGCTCCATCCAAGCAGAGATACGAGCTAAGCTGATCATAAGGTTTAAATGATAGAATAACAACATGATTTGGAGTTTTCTCTTGGCAGCCAAAGAGTTTCAGCAACTCTTATTGGGTCTAACAGTTTATTAGGTCAATGTGAATCGTTACACAGACAATTTGTTAATGTAACTTCAATATCATTGGATTAAGTTATTTTTAAGTCACCCAATTAAGTAAAGCATAGGGTTGTTCCATAGAACAAGATAAGAATACAAGCCAGGCTTATTTTGGTTTGTCAGACTTATTGTCGGTTGATTCTGTTTCATAAAGCAAACTCAAAATAGTTCAAACTCAGTTATTCTGGCAACTTATGCTGGGAAACTCGCCTGGTCCAGGGCAGACTAACTGTCTTAAGCCTCAGCTCTTACACAGATCCTCGAACACTGACCGACAGGAGCACAATGAGATTTTGTTTGGCAGCTGTAGTACGTTTTTATGGTTATTAGAACATTACAATCTAAAAAAAAAAGCTTATTAAAGCAGAAGTTAAAATCACAAAATTAAAAATAAATTACAAAAGCACAGTATACATTTTAAGTGGTAAGATGAATATGAGCTTAGTAATTGGCCTACAGTATATAAGCCTACATCTGATTTACCCCATTACAATAGTCCCTTTACAGTTATTGCTATCATAAAAATACACTTACTTGTAGGTTTAAAATTCTAAATAAGGCACGTCTAATGTCTGAATTATAAGATTGTAATAGCTCATTATAAAATGTTTCACACATTAAGCATGTTAAATTTGAAGTATAAATGCTCCTTGAATAAAACATCCTCTATCTGTCCTCAGCCTAAACAAAAGCTCCACTCTTAAAACCACAGTTGAAATGGTTCTAAATCACAACATGACTGTCTTGATCAAAATCATAAACTAATACTTTATTTCAAAATGTTACTCTCTCCCAGTAGGCTACAGTTAGAGAGTGCGTGGTGGAGGGGTCTCTGCTCGTTCTCTCTCTCAGTTAACATGCGCCCTGTCACAAGCGCATCTGTAATCAACATCACTCAAAGATCACAATGCTACAACGCTCACCAATGTGACTATAATTCACTAAACATTCAACAATAAGTTATTACCAAAGATTATAAAATGAATGACAAAATAGAGATCGCTCTTGGATTTTTTAAAAAGTAAAACACCCAATTAAATTCAAGATAAACATTACAAGACATCATAGAAATACAGTAGGCCTATTTTTCATGCAGCGTAAATTAATGAATTGCAAAAACTTTAAGCTTTAAGCTTTTTTTTTTATAAATAATTAAATTGAAATAAATGATAAGAAAAATGCAATGAAGTGTAATGAAAATGAATGTAATGTAATGAAATGAACAGAAACAGTGAATAAGCAGTGGAAGATTTTCATAATGTTACATACTCCAGTATAGTAGGTGGCGGTAAACACATTTAACGATAGACTGAAACCGGCCAGAAAACTAAAATAATAAGAAGAGAGATGAGCGGGGTTTATGCCAGAGCCCGTCTAACGGAGAGCCTTGGCACTTCCTATTAGCCCCATTGTATCATCTTGGTTGCAGTTCCATTAGAATCCCACTGGAGGTGATCGCAGGCGAGTGCAGAATGAATGGGAGTCTATGGAGCTAGACGGCTAAATGCATCCCTTTCTCCTGCTTGTTGTTGAATCAACGTAGATTTTATTGTTGATTCCGCAAGTTTAATATACTTATAGTCCAAAAGTCGAATGAACGGGTACTTATGTCCTTTCGATTTCTTACAGGTTAGGTCGTTGTTGGCCGGAACACGCAAGCATTCTGCTATTACGTGACGTCATCACATTTTTGAACGGACTTTTAGAACAGATAAGTGAACTTAAAAATGCAATTTTCAGCTGAGTGTATTATCTTAGCCCCCCCCCCCCCCCCCCCCCTTTTGAATGCAACTTTCAAATTACTTGACAAAAAATTACATCCTGAGAAAAGTGGATTTCTGGGGGTGAAACCCCATAGACTCCCATTCATTCTGCATTCGCCTGCGAACGCCCCCGCATGGACAGAGACGTGTTACTGCAGCCAGTCCAGAAACCATTAGGTGCGTTCCATTCGACAGGGTCCCTACACAAGTGTTCACTGCTCCCTACTCCCTGAGCACGGTATATCAGTTGAACTGGACTTCACTGACAATAACCGCTCATTTGGAATGCCCTGCAAACGTCATCAAAGAAAGTTACGCACAGATTATGATATTAACATGAATAAATATTGGCTTACATTAATATGTTAATTTAATTTAATATCACATTTAAAATATATACACTATACAATAAAACATTAAGTAGCCTACTAAATATAATTAAAAACGTTTATACTTAATTGAAAGACTTAATAGGCTTGTTGCATGAACAGAACGTTCAATATTTCCGGGTTGTACCGGTAGGCCGCACGACTTCCGGGAGTCTGACAGCCCCTATGGGGTTAGATTTCAATCACAATTCTGCGCGCGCAAGATCACATTTTGAGCGTGCAAAAGGGCATTTCGCACGCGCGTGAACTGAGTTTTGCGGAGAAATGTTCGACTCGCAGATAAAAAAAATATTTTGAGCGAACGAAAATCAATTTTGCATTTAAATTAAGTTTTTGGATGTGCGCAGACGTTCTCTTTCCCATGCGCAAAGTTTCACTTTTTTGCTCCTCTCATACCAGCCCTGAGCGCTCAAAGCGCAGACGGCTCGCCTGCTCAACACAACCCAGCGTTACAATATGCCATAATTCCAGCCAATCAGAGATGAGGCTGCTAAATTCTGATTGGCTGGCTTGACAACCAATCACAAGACTGTGGAAGAGGAAAAATACATGGTGGAAGATGTTTTTGTTTATATGTATGTGTATATTTGTTTAACTTGAACACTTCAATTTAAGTTCAAATGTCTAATCAAATCGTATTATTACTGTACATCCCAGTGTTTCCTACACCTCAAGTGGTAGTTCTAACTTCTTTCTGAACTGCAAGTTATGTAATTAACATTAGTGAAATATGAATGTGTCCGAGCTGGGGTCTCAAATGTTACACGTTTTCAGAAATGAAGATGGACAGACTTTTCCCCTTTTAATGAGATAAGTGTGTAAAAACTGTACATAACTCGCATCAGAATAAAAAAAGCCACCACATAAACGTAGAAATGCAATGTAATAACGTTAAACTAATCAATCTACTTCTTATCCTTGGAATTATTTCAACAAAAACATTCACAGCAGAAATGTTCTGTAAAAAGCGTACTAAACAATATACTGTATATTCTTATAAACTATTTAGGATGGATAGTGTGCACATTGGGATGCAGGCTTGTTCCCCTCACTGCATTTTTTTTTTAAATCTAATTATGCAAGTAAATATATAGTAGAATTCTTGTGGGTCACACACCCAAGATTTTCACTTACAGTTATATTTGCATGTTTGCATTGTTACCCACATGTCCCACCCACATTTTGCAGTGAGGGGAACAAGCCTGCATCCCAATGCACACTATCCATCCTAAATAGTTTATAAGAATATACAGTATATTTTTTAGTACGGTTTTTACAGAACATTTCTGCTGTGAATGTTTTTGTTGAAATAATTCCAAGGATAAGAAGTAGATTGATTATTTTAACGTTATTAAATTGCATTTCTACTTTTATGTGGTGGCTTTTTTTATTCTGATGCGAGTTATGTACAGTTTTTACACACTTATCTCATTAAAAGGGGAAAATTCTGTCCATCTTCATTTCTGAAAACGTGTAACATTTGAGACCCCAGCTCGGACACATTCATATTTCACTAATGTTAATTACATAACTTGCAGTTCAGAAAGAAATTAGAACTACCACTTGAGGTGTAGTAAACACTGGAATGTACAGTAATAATACGATTTGATTAGACATTTGAACTTAAATTGAGGTGTTCAAGTTAAACAAATATACACATTCATATAAACAAAAACATCTTCCACCATGTATTTTTCCTCTTCCACAGTCGATAATGCAGGGAGTCTTGTGATTGGTTGTCAAGCCAGCCAATCAGAATTTAGCAGCCTCATCTCTGAATGGCTGGAATTATGGCACATTGTAACGCTGCACGCGAGCCGTCTGCGCTTTGAGCGCTCAGGGCTGGTATGAGAGGAGCAAAAAAGTGAAACTTTGCGCATGGGAAAGAGAACGTCTGCGCACATCCAAAAACTTAATTTAAATGCAAAATTGATTTTCGTTCGCTCGAAATATTTTCGTATCTGCGAGTCGAACATTTCTCCGCAAAACTCAGTTCACGCGCGTGCGAAATGCCCTTCTGCACGCTCAAAATGTGATCTTGCGCGTGCAGAATTGTGATTGAAATCTAACCCCATAGACAGCGAGCAGCTGCTTGTCAGAGCGAGAACGCTAACGTTAACTTTAGTTAGTCAACGAGGAAGATGGCATTTTACACACGATGCTTGCAGGACCTGCCAAGGACTACCGTTAACGATGTAACGTTACATAGGATTATACAATCCTCAACATCAGCCCCAAAGAGCATGCGGGAGAAGGGGTTTAAAATGTATATTTCCAGCTACATTGACAATTACGAAGGTAAGTTAATTTACTATGCTTTGTTTTAGTCTAGTAGCCTAGCCTATGAGCTATCTTGCTAACCGGTAACGTTAAACATTGAATGAGCCTGATGAATATTAACTTGTTTTAATTGTTTTGATCATAACATTATATTATTCTTAACTCAGTGTCAAACAAAGAGCCAGAGACAGGGAGAGTGAGCGTCCGCGCTACCTGCCATAGGTCACTGAGGAAGAATGAGAAACCTCACGAGTCACGACCTCAGAGTAGGATCTAAGATAGTTCAGTTGTTCCAGCCAGTTCTGCTCCAAACATGTCCTGGGGATTTTGTGTCGCTAGGATAGGTTCTGTATCAGTAACATAGGCAGAAAATAGCACTCGGATATCTGACCTAGCCCCCATGAAAACTCCAGGAACTGCTTGTGACGGTTGTTGTTTATTATAAGTTAAGTTTAAGTTAAGTTTGTATGGTAAGTTAAGTTTTAAGTTTGTTTGAGTTTCAGTTATCTGTATGTTCAGTATTCATGTAACGTTTTTGACTTGTAATAGCCTACTAACATCTCATATATGTAATACTAACATATTTTAATGTTTATAAAAACAGAACTAAAAACGAGCATTTTTGGTCATTTGTTAACTAATATGATATGGTTAAGCCTACCATGACTAACCATCTGAAATGTTGATTTTGTTCCATTTCCTGTGCCTGTACTATATTTAAGATGGCAATGGTTATCTGTAATGTGATTATTTGTAAAAAAAAAATATATATTTTTTTAAGATTACACTTGAGCACTCATTCCCGGTGCAACTGTGTGAGGCTGTGTGTTCATGTGTGGCTGGTAAGGCACTGTGCAATCACAATGTTGCACTGCTCTATCAGACAGCACACTACTCGCAGCTTCAGATCAGTGCTGTACCCCCTGTCCTTAGTTGCACTGAAACAGAGCAACGCTGGCACAAGCCAAGGTCTATGGTAAGTCTGAGAGCATTATTTACCACACTGTTTCATAGTGTAGTCAGTCAGCTGAATTGGTATGTGTGCAAAGCTTGCTTTCATTAAAGACCATTACTATCAACAGGGTGTGAAGCCAGGCCGGGTCAGAGACATGGTCGTGTTGGCAGCCAAATCCAAGCAAAAGACGGTTGGAAATGGTGTAAGGTAATAATGTTTTATCTTATTTCTATAATTTAGATAAAACATGATTTAAATATGAAAATAAACACATCTGAAACACAGCATGTTACCATGTACACAGGAGCACACTTTACAAAGCACTGAGGGGAGAACTGCCAGATGTGGACATGCTCAAACTGGCTGAGGTGTATAGTGATTTCCCTGCTACCTTGGCACCACTCATCACCACCATGGCCATTAGTTCTGATGTTCCGTTAGTCCAGTCAGCACTAGGGGAAGTGCAGGAGGGAAGTGCCATCGCCTCTCAGCACCCAGTAGCACCCACCAGGACCATCCAGTTGCACTCAGATGCACCTCCACTTCTGCCGTTGGCTGATTACAGGTTGGAGCCTACAACCTGTCAATTTGTTTGCAGTGAACAACAACAACTTCATCTGGTCTCCCTCCAGACAAGTATTGAAATGGCCAGACAGGTGGAGGCTTCCACACGGGACCAGAGCTTGTCTGCAGAGTGGCATCAGGTTTGTCGACCACGAATAATGTCCTCACACTTTAGAGAGTTGTGCCATGTTCGAGGTGAGAGAACAGCACAGCAGCTCGCTCAGAGGATTTGGAAGGGCACTGTTCAAACTTCTGCCATGAAGAGGGGCCTGGTTCTTGAACCTGTTGCCATTGAGGAGTACTGCAGGGTCAAGAACACAAACTATTGGCCTTGTGGGTTTATCATCCACCCTGATGCCCCCTGGTTAGGGTCTTCTCCTGACGGGGTTGTATTTGACCCAACCGAAAACCCTCCCTATGGTTTGGTTGAGATTAAATGTCCAAATTGCAAGAGCTATGTTGATTGCAAGTACTTGAAGTTGCATGGCAACACAATGCAATTAAAACGGCAGCACAGCTACTACTGGCAGGTCCAAGGCCAGCTTCTAAAAAGTGGAATGGAGTGGTGTGACTTTGTGGTGTTTGCAGAGGATGACATGGTCATCCAAAGAATCTACAAAGATGCAGAGGTTGCACAAATCATTAGGGAGAAGGGGGATCACTTCTTTTATTATTTTTACATGGCTGTGTGTTTGAAATAGATACTGTTACTATTTACTGTTACTCTTAGAATAATTTACTGTAAATCAGTTCTATTTTTGTATG
The DNA here is from genome assembly GCA_026230005.1 of Gila orcuttii. NCBI lineage: Eukaryota > Metazoa > Chordata > Actinopteri > Cypriniformes > Leuciscidae > Gila > Gila orcuttii. Next base: position 11,102,028 of record JAPDVR010000012.1, read on the forward strand.
TATTTATTAAATTGAATCAGTTCAGGTTTTATAGATTTGTAAAAATAAACAATAACATCTCTGCATTTGTGAATGTTTGTAAACAAACAACATATCAGTTTAACCCTCGTTTATGTTGTCACTTGTGATCTTTGGGGTCTTCAGATACCCCAGACAATATCATTTAATTTTGTAACAGGATAATAAAAATGTTTTTACAAATGCAATTTTACTCTGTTTGTTAATGTTTTTCCTCAACATTTGTGTAGTTTTGGGAGGATTTATAATATCTTGTAAATTTCTATGAATAGATTAAAAAATATTTATTTAAATAGGCTTTTAACAACAAAAAAACAACAATAGTATTTTATGCAAAATTCACTTTATAAAAGACCCAGATATCTAACTTTCATTCATGGGGATAACATGGATAATTTTAAATGGTTTAATGTAACATTTATGCCCATTTTTGGGAAAATGTAGTTAAAAAAAAAATCAATTTAACCACTAGATGGCTATTGTCACATTCACCGTCTGTCTTCATCTGTACTACACTTCCCAGTATCCTCCGTCATCACCAACATCACCTATTCATCATCATCATCGTTGTCATCCCCACCTTCACCTGTGTTTCACTCATCATCGTCACCTGTTGTCTTTGTCATTATCTCTGTGTATTTAAGCTCCCCCTGTTTCTCTGTTCACTGGCTGGTTATTGTTTGTGTTCATACACACTTGTTTCGATTGTTGGATTGTTTGCCTGTTTGAATATTAAACTTTGAGTTCGCTGCCTGAAACATTACAGCTATATGGCTCCATTATACTATTTGACTACCTGAAAGATATATTTTCACAAGCTGGATTCATATCTAAATGTTATAAAATGTTTTAAAAAATTGTCAAAATTTAGCATTTTTTGTACAGAAAAAAACAACAAAAAAAACGTTTCTCAATAATTTTACATTATGCTTAGAATCAAATCTGAACAAAGTGTTACAAAGAGAAATGTTGGACTCTTAAAATTTTATTTATTTCAATCATCTATTACTAACTGTAACAGAACACAAATTAACAGAAATGAAAAATTATATTACATGTTGGGTAAAAATACATTTGAACACAATGTCTCCTTATGGTCTTAATGAAGATTTTGACATAAAGCCATTCTTATAATGAATGGCTTTGTGTCATGTATATGTCATAATATAATGTGTATTTATGTAGCCTATGTATTTGGTTGTGGATTTATATATATCTGACATGTATATGTGAGTATGCACTGTTTCTTGGTAGTTAATTGCATGTTGCTGACTACATTTTAGGAAGTTATGTGCATATGGAATTTATTCTTGTGTATGTTGATTGTTTTTTCCATGCAAGTGTTCTCTTAATTAATTAATTAATTAATGAGTGAGGTTTTTAGGCTTGTTTAGACCCAATCAAGCTAATTGAAATCACGGGGTGGGTTAGATTGAAAGGCCTATATAACTGTATCAAATGTGTTTTTCCAATTGCCTGAAGAAGACCCAGTAGGGTCGAAACGTTGCCTTTTTTTATTAAAATATGGGAGTAAGTAGCAGTGTTGCGGACATTATAATCTTTTCAATTCAGTAGTCCTTTTTGTCCTGCACCTGCCAGAAGGTGGGATGTGCACACAACAACTTGTTTAAACATATTGGGTAAAAATACATGACCATCAAAATGGAATGAACTGAACAGCAATAACAAATGAGCAAGTATGTGTGTGAGAGAGAGAGTGTGAGTGCATTTACAAAGATATATATACATTTGTAAAAATGAACAATAACATCTCTACATTTGTAAACATACAACATACAGTATCAGTTCAAGTTTTGTATAGATTCGTAAAAATGAACAATAAAACTTGAACAAAGAAATTGGAACTGATTGTAAACTGATTCATAAAAATTCTAGTCCACTCATTTCTGTGTTGCCCATGCCTTAACCAGTGGTCCATTCTGGTAATTCACCAAGAGACAAGCGACGGTGAACAACTGGTCAATGCTCCCACACACTGACAGAGGAATGACTTTATCAAACAGTTTGTTCTCTTTTACTCACCTGATGCACCTCTCAACATGCACTCTCACACAGGCAATAGACTGTGTCTGCTGGACATCCTCTTTGGTCATCTGTTTGTTTCTTGCAAGGAAAGCAGGTCGGTAAACCTTTCCAGAAAAGAGATTGTCCACAAGAAAGGTGATGGGACCATGATGAGGTGCAATGCCAATCATGGCCTTGAAAGTGGTGTGTGACTTGTATGGAGAGTAGACTTCGCTGTGCAAAAGAAGAGAAGAGGGAGTTTGGCAAAAGATTTCTGTGCAGTCAAGCACCATTTGTGTGTCTGGGAACAAAGCAAACTCAGGTGGTAGTTGAGCCTTTAATTCCTCTGGTGGTATCCACAGGCGGATGGAACCCAGTAGATAATAGAGGAAATGTGTCCACGATGTAATTATTCTGCTTGCTGTGGTGGTATGGATGTTGAAGCGTTTTGCTAGGTCCCTCAAATGCAGGCCCACAGAAAGGTGCATCAAGAAAAGCAGTAACTCATCTATCGGTGCTAGTCTCTGTTAAAAAACAAAAACACACAACACACTAGAAATCACTTGTACTGCAGTATTAATGTATGTTGCCCTAACACATCATCTGAAAACACCCTTGATTAATACTGGAGCCTTTGACAGTCAAGATATGTCAAGTAAACTGTAACAAATGTAAAGACTAACAACATAACTTACTGATGGTCTCAGAAGGCTATGTTCTTTGGAGGCAGCATGGACACTGGTGATCCGTACCATTTTAGTTGTTGCAGCAGGCTCCACCAATTGCCAAAAGGCCTGGAAATGCTTGTATGATGCAAATCTGCAATGAAATTATAATCACTTTAGAACTTTATGTTCATAATAATACAAAATGATGACTGACATATAATTGATGGAACAACATACTTTTTTAAATTTTACTTCAGTTTCTCAAAAAGGAAATTTTACTTTTACTCGAGTACATTTTTTAGGGAGTAATTGTACTTTAACTTTAGTATAGATTTTCAGTACTATAACCCCCACTGCAACCCAGACACACATAGAGTTAGCTACTACATACAATTGCATAATAGCATGGACCAACCTTGTGTAAAAACGAATATCCTCATCAGATCCTTGGAGGTGTTGGAGTCCAAACCGAGACAGCAGTTGCAGTGATTGGACTTGTTGTTGGAGCTCCTCTACCTTTCTCCTCAGGGCTTCGTTTTCATCTGCCAGCTGATGTGTGACAAGTGCAGTAGTGGGGGTGACACAGTAGGCGTGATCACGATGTACAACTTCCTTCTCTGTGACCACCTCGTTGTCAGGGGAAGGAGGCCAGACATTAAGCCGAGGTGCCGGTGTTACGGATCAACTGGGGATCATGTTAACTGGGGAAGTGCGCGTGCACGCAGACAGTTTTACCTGGATTTCCAGCAGATGTTAAACGGTGACAGATTCGTCACAGCTAATTTTTCACTGAGCATTTTTAAAGTAACACTATGTAGTTTTTCAACCTTCATTATATATTTCCAAGACCCTTGTGATGGTACATCGACTTACAATAGGTTGAATGACACGTCTGCCATAGCCTGACAGTGTCTGTATCGCTTTTACTGGCACTATGTAACTTCGGGTTTCGGGTAGGAACCCGAGCACAAAAAAAACTACAAAATTCGATTGCTTTACGGCATACGTCACTTCCCCCACTTCCTCAGATTCTGACGTGAGAGCCCAACTAACTTTTGATACCCGTCTGTATGTTGTTGTCATGACATGACCGAAGCAACAACTAAAAGGAAGAAGGCAAAGGTTTTGTCAGAGGAGACTAAAAGAAGAAAAAGGGAGAGTGACAAATTAAAAGACCGGACGAGGATCACTATTGGAGGGAGAGCAAGACAGTTTGAAGACGGTGAGAGTGCGCGCGCGCGACCGGCTCTCTCTGCTCGTTCTTGTAACATGCACCCTGTCACAAGCGCAGCAGTCAGTCATCTGTAAAGTGTTTATACAGTTATAAATAAATCAGGGAGTCAGGGAGCTGACTATCGCGCGAAATGTAAAAGGCTGAATAACATGGCCTGGCCATGTTACGGAATGGTCCTCCATTTATCTTCACGAATCAAGTAATGCTAGTAGAGTAGCGAATTATCAATCTGGTAGCTACACTAACATGCTAGCAGGGATGGAAATTAGCACCAGCCAAATGCGGGTGATTTTGTGTTGTGGCGGGTAAACTCGCTTCACCTACCGGCCACCGTGGCGGGTAAATAAAAATAGCATACTGTTTCACCCGGACGGCAGACACTTTTAGAGGAGGCACACCTTCAACACACGCGCGCTTCTTCCGTCGAGACTCGACGAGGGAAGAAAACGTGGGAGCGCGAGAGGCAGTGTGCCATCCAAAGGGAGAGCTAGCCGCGAGCGCATGGTGTATTTTCAGGGCGGGGTAGCTCTCTTGCGTCGTAAAGAGCTAGCCGTGTGAACATCTACCCGCACGCTTCTTCCGTTGAGGCTTGAGCGCGAGAGGCGGTTATTGCCGTTCCAAAGGAGAGCTAGCCGCGAGTGCATGATGTAAATATGACAGAACAGGCATACTCTCGCAGAGAGAGCAACCTCCAGCATAGAGTGCGTTTCAGCATCGGTTCAGTTTTTGTTTAATCTGCCCTACTCATTTAATGAAATGTATATCAGTTCATGGTATAAGAGAGAAAGAGAAAATGTCAGTATTTCATTGAGACTTGAGATTAATTAAACTGCTTAATTATTGTAGATCTTGTAGTATTATTTTTCACATGCAGTTACACATTGTCGGTTTAAAACAAGAAAGTGGCTAGTAAAAACATTGAGTGGCTGGTAGATTTTGAAATCCACCAACCACAGTGGCCGGTGGACAAAAAAGTTAATTTCCATCCCTGCATGCTAGTTTACGATGGTTATAATAAATAATCTGCAGGCTGATAATCATGTTTGTGTATTTATTTTTCTGGTGAAAGTGTCTTGCCTCTGGCTATAATGCAAATCGATTTTCAAATTTGCAGATTCATCTATGGTAGCTTGATATAATATTGACAATATATGGCTATTACCTACCACACAAACATTGAATTGAATTAGCATATCCGTTATGTAAAACAGTAGACAATAGGCTACTATAATGACGCTGTCTTGTAAACGTGAGCTACGCGATCTTTTGACGTTTGAAAAAAACAAAACCCATGAAATTATATTCATATGACATGCTGAAATATATGCCAATGTACCTGGGATGAAGACATTTCACAGGCAACGCTGGCAGTCTGCCCGCAAGAACTCAAGACAGTATCGGCTTGTCAACAAATGCACACGTGTATCGCCTGGTGTAACCATGACAGGTTTTACAACAGTAGTAGAAGACAATACTGTTTCCCAACTGTAGGGGGACCCCGAGAGCAAAAACCGCAAAAACGACATAGTGTTGCTTTAAAAGCTTTCCACGTTATTGTTAAATGTTTGTACCATATTAGGACTCTGTTGTTTACTCTGTCGCTGCTCCGCTGTATGTTTCAGACGCCTTTAAGGGAAGTTTTAATGTGCTTTAATTTCGCAACACACACCACGCCCACATTATTTTGTTACATTCGTTTCAATAAAATTTGTATCTGATGACAACTGTAAATATATTGAATAAATTATACTATTGACATTGTGTATTTTCAGTGCGTGTGTATTCGCAGATTATTGTTATGATGCCAATTTGTGGCTTAATTTAAATTGAGCAGCAATACTGCTGTGGTTAAAGGGACAGGTCAAGCATTTATTTATTTGTTATTTATGTATTTTAATGTTGCTGAGGAATGAGTTAAAGCATAAGCTTATGGATCCAGTGATTTACCCACAGCATTTATATATAGGGGAAAGTTCAACAAACATATTCATTAGCTAACAGGTATGAAAGCAACAACCAGGGTGGGAAATTAGCACCGGCCACCAGCCAATGGCTGGTACTTTTTCAAAGTGGCTGGTGACTTTGCCTTGTATACCAGCCACAGTGGCTGGTAGATTGTAAAACATATTTTTATTGGTTACTTAAAACATTCCTTGTAACGGATTGGACAGCTTTTGTCAAAGAATGCTGTTGCTAAGTAACAATAATGCACTTTTGTCGAGTAACTAATTTGATTGGTTTTCAGCGGACCGTGACACATATAGCTGAGCTGAGGTACAGACGAAAGGAAAATTTAATAAATGTGGCGACATATACCCGGTGTTAAGATGCCCGCCGTGGAGTCAGCAGTAGCTATGAATGTACAAACTGTCGAGGGCGAAGTAAATAAAAAGAGAAGGTACTTTTCGAACAAGTGGCGCATTAATGACGAAGGGAAAACGAGGGAAAGGTTAGCCTACCTTCCCGTCGAACAGTCCATGCACTGTACTTACTGTGTATAATAATACTTTATAAATTTGAATTCCGGGAAAAGTGGCTGGTAAAAAATATAAGTGGCTGGTAAAATTGGGCATCCACCAGCCACTGTGGCAAAAAAGTTAATTTCCCACCCTGGCAACAACAACAACAAAAAAATAGGCAAATGTGCATGCATGCAGGACAGCTGTATTTGCCAACTGTGAAGGTCTGACCACACAGTCTCACCTTCTGAACATTCAATCTAAGGAAGGACGAACAAACTATAGAATAAGTTAGAATATAAGTTACATGCTAAGGAAGAACAGTTACTTGTTTTGCAATGTGTATACATTTTTCATACCCATTGGCCAGTTTGGCCTTCATACCTACTGCTCTCCATCTAATGTAATCATATTATATTAGAAAATGAATGTCACAGTTGTATTACCTTATTATAGTAAGAGCAATTTAACACACAATCACCCTTCATTGTAAAATTTTCACATCTCCTCTTAATATAATAGTGTTCCTTTATTGAGCAGTTGCCAGGATATTGGTTATCCTACAAAGTTTTTGATTTGTCTAACTTTAATTGCATCAATTTGCTGTGGTAGTCTATGGCCTAACAACAATGACACCAGTAACAATAATGACACTTAATTTATAGACCTTTTTTTTGATCTGTTCCTAACAGATAGCAGATGACAACAATGAATGCACATGATGTGATGAATAACAAGTAAAGAGAATATGTTCAAGGATTAGTTCACTTTCAAAAAAAGATTTTGCTGATAATTTACTCACCCCCATGTCATCCAAGATATCCATGTCTTTCTTTCTTCAGTCGAAAAGAAATTAAGGGTTTTGAGGAAAACATTCCTGAGTGAGTAAATTATTAGCAAAAAATTGTTTGAAAGTGAACTAATCCTTTAATGAGTTTCATGGTACCAGTCAAATGAAGAGAACTGGCATTATTTATATTACATAAAAAGAGGCCCAAACACATTACATTTTATTTATAAAACTCATAGACCATTGTGTAATATTTCTTTTGTTAAAGAGGTCAGCAAAAAAGTCAACAATAAAGCATTTCCTATTGTTTTAGAGAGGGTCATGCTATTCATGTGAGGTGACAAATGATTAAGAGGTTAGTGATGTAGGTGAAAATTAGACATAGAGAATATCAGTAGGCCTATATATTTGTAATAATTCATCATCACTATATCATATGTTCTGCTTATTTCAGTAATACAATTTGTGGTTGCAGTTTCCACTCTGTGTTTTTCACAGGACTTTAATCAGTAAAGACAAAGTGTTCTCTAAATGTCCAATACAAGACATTAGATACACAACATTCAAGTTCATGCTACTGAGCATAATGTACAATGTTTGAGGGACTTACATTGCATTTCAAGGTACACATTTTAAAGTCTAAACAGTTCTTGCTTTCCCTGGGAATCGAACCCATGACTTTGCAAGCACAACACTCTACTGTTTGAGCTACAGCAATGCTTGGTACAATGAAGAAATTCAATAAATCTTTTTATTGAAAAATTATAAATCTTTTGAAAATGTTACAAGTTCATGAGATAATTAACTTCATGACCCTATAAGCATTGCTGCTTTATATCCAGGGAAAATGATACGGACGCGTCACAGCTGGTTGTTCAAAAAAGAGATCTAAATATCATAGCAGAGTAAAATAAGCTGCTAAGTATTTTTATATAAAAAATAATTGATCTATTATAAAATGAGGCTATATGCAGATAGATAAATGCAACTTGTTGAAAAAATGTAAATGACTTTGCAATTTATGTTTCTTTTAGTTAGCCTACTTTAACTTAATCTACATCTGTTGTTATTTGTGATTAGAATTCATGACAACTCAAGTGCGCTGACAAGTCTGTTCATCCAATGAAATCGAATGACCCTTGTTAACATGGGCGTGGTTTCTGAGCTTGACACTAAAGTATGTTAAACTTCTTTGAAAATGCGTCAAATACCAAGGAGTCATACACTGCAAAAACAAAGCGCTTTATTCGCATACCGTGTATACAACTGGTGAAATATTCGTTTTTAATCGGTGATCCGTAAAATAAGGCATGAATCTGTCGCTGTTAACATCTGCTGGAAATCCAGGTAAAACTATCTGCGTGCACGCGCGCGTCGCCAGTTAACATGATCCCCAGTTGATCCGTAACACCTGAAAGTTACGCTGAACTCATTCCAGGCAAACAAACAAGGGACACTGCCTTTCTTTAGTCGTTTCTCCCCTCCAGTCGTCGTTACAAAATCCTCAAAAAGGAAATGACAACTGCAGACACGAGTGCATTCAGTTGGAGTGAAGCTATCCCTGCGGATCTTGACTAACTTAGCCACTTTGATCTCACCTCAAGATCCACAGGGAAGCGATGGAAACTAATCGTTCCATTGTATTTCGACGAATTTCCACACATAGGCACACAACAGTGTAAAGACGTTCGTCTGGATTGACGCTGTAATTTAATTCGTTTTTCTTTTACTCTTGAGAAACTCATAATTGCCGTCTAACTAAACTATCACTCTCTCGCTCTCTCTGACAGGAGATAACGTCAACGTAACCGGAAGTTGTGCTGCCTACCGTGACAACCCAGAAATATCGAACGTTCTGTTTATGCAACAAGACTAATAGACTATTGCTGCTATTAGACATTCTCTGGTTTATGCTTATGCGGGTTTATGTTGTTGATACCTGATGCCTCTTGGACATGCGCGTTCTATTTCTGAAGAAACACCTCGAAATCGAAAGTAAAAAAGACTCGAAGAATGTAAAAACTGTCACATTAAGGTAAGTTCATCCGTTTTTGATTTGTCTTATTATTATACAATGTTTTCTGTTTGCTATCATATTAAACTCAATCTTTATTGGCTTCCAAATCTGGTTCTGATTTTACATTCCTGCTTAACACAATATGGCTTCAAACTTTCTCAAATTAAACTCTCACAAGACTGAAATCCTGTCAATTGCTCTCAAGCATCTGATCTCTTCACTGTCAAATCTCTGTTTAGACATTGATGGTATTTTTGTTCGTCCAACTTCATTTCATTTATGACCCACCTGTGTTTTGAATCTCACGTTAGTCACCTCATAAAAATCGATATTTTTCCCGCCTTCGTAATAATATTGCTAGTTTACTTTCCTCACTCAATAGACTCGGAAATGGTTATCAATGCTTTAATTAACGTTACATCACTTCTGGATTACTGCAGCTCGCTTTGATCTTCACAATTTGATCTAAAACAGAATTCTGCTGCACGTTTCCTCACACATGTGCAAGTCTGCACATATCACTCTCATACTTCCAACTTCATTGGCTTCCAGTTTCATGCTGTATACAGTTTATCATCTTAGTCATGGTCTTTGTTATGGTGGTAGGGCATCAACTTATCTTAATGTATTGAGGTCCTAGGCCATTGAATGATTTATATACCAGTAATAATACTTTAAAATCAATTCTATATGTAGCTGGCAGCCAGTGTAAAGACTGCTGTGATGTGTTCATATTTTCTGGTTCTGCTCAGAATCCTGGCAGCAGCGTTCTGTATGAGCTGCAACTGTCTTATGGTCTTTTTGGGAAGGCCAGTGAGGAGTTCATTACAATAATCCACCCTGCTGGTGATGAAAGCATGCACAAGTTTCTCTAAGTCTTGACTGGAAACAAAGCATCTAATTCTTGCAATATTTTTCAGGTGATAGTATGCTGATTTAGTTATTGCTTTGACATGACTACTGAAACTAAGGTCTGACTCTAGAGTCACACCAAGATTCCTGACTTGATTTTTAGTTGTTTGACCCCTAGACTGAAGGTATGCGTTCACCTTGAGAACTTCATCTTTGTTTCCAAACGCAATGACTTCAGTTTTGTCTTTGTTTAACTGAAGAAAGTTTTGGCACATCCAATTGTTTATTTCATCAATGCATTGGCAAAGGGAGTCAATGGGGCTGTAATCGTTAGGCGATAGGGCTAAGTAGATCTGTGTGTCGTCTGCATAGCTGTGGTAAGCGATTTGGTTCTTTCTCATTATTTGGCTCATTGGGAGCATGTACAGGTTGAATAGGAGTGGCGCAAGAATTGAGACTTGAGGGACTCCGCATGTCATGGGTGTACATTCAGACTTATGATCTCCAATACTCACATAATAACCTCTCCCTACTAAGTATGACCTGAACCATTTTAGGACTATCCCAGAAAGCCCCACCCAGTTTTCCAGCCTGTCAAGAAGTATGTTGTGATCGACAGTGTCAAATGCAGCACTGAGGTCGAGTAGTACCAGCACTGATAATTTGCTTGTATCAGTATTTAAGCGAATATCGTTTATTATCTTTATGAGAGCTGTCTCTGTGCTGTGATGCGGTCGGAAACCAGATTGAATATTGTCAAAGTATCCATTCGAGCTTAAGAATTTGTTCAGCTGATTGAAGACAACTTTTTCAATGATCTTGCCTATGAAAGGAAGATTTGAGATCGGTCTATAGTTGTTTAATATGGTCTTATCCAGATAGCTCTTTTTCAGGAGGGACTTAACAACTGCAGTTTTCAGGGAGTTTGGGAAACTCACAGAGAGAAGTGAGGCATTTACCACTTCTAGGAGATCTGCTTCTAAGCTGTGTAACACATTTTTGAGAAAAGATCAAGGGCGCAGGTTGATGTTTTAAGGTGCTGTACGGTTTCTTCCAAAATTTTGCCATCAATTTCTTCTAAATCAGACATAGTGACTACTTTCTCAGGCTGTTGTCTGATCTGTCTGACCCCAGCGCAACTCAAGGATGAGCTGATCACCTTTCTGATATTATTGATTTTCTCAGAGAAGAAGGAAGCAAACTCACTGGCTTGGGGGGTTTGTCAGTCTCTACAGTAGCAAAAAGAGTGCGGGTGTTGTTTATATTGCTGTTTATAATATTTGAGAAGAAAGTCTGTCTAGCTTTGCCTAGTTCCTTATTGAAAGCATGGATGCTGTCTTTGTAGATGTTATAATGGACTACTGATAAGTAAATCTAGAGTGTGTCCACGATTATGTGTGGGTCCATGTACATGCTGAGTCAGATCAAAAGTTTTTAAAACAGTTTTGTTTTCTTTTGCCATATTGGTTTCTGCATTATCTATGTGAATGTTAAAAACTCCAGCAATGGCAAAACAGTCAAACTCTGAGGAAATTGTTGATAACAGTTCTGTAAAGTCATCAGCAAAGGCTGGAGAGTATTTAGGAGGCCTGTAAACAATTATAAGTAAAATGCGTGGAGCACCTTTTAACACAATACCCAGATATTCGAAAGACGGGTAATTCCCAAATGATATTTGCTTACATTGATAGACATCTTTAAAAAGAGCAGCTAAACCTCCACCTCTTCTAACAGCTCTGCAGACACTCATAAATGTAAAGTTAGGAGGGGCTGTTTCATTGAGGACTGTTGCACTGCAGATGTCTTCTAGCCAAGTTTAATTTAGCAACATAAAATCCAGGCTGTATGTGGTTATTAAGTCGTTGACTAGAAGTGATTTATTTTTAAGTGAGCGGATGTTTAAAAGTGCTAACTTAACAGGCTTACTTTGTCTCCCCACAGCAATCTTAGTTTGGCGTGTAATAGGCACCAGATTAGATGGGTTTGCTGTACGGCTTTTGAAGGCCTTAGACTTTCTATCATGTAATCGAACAGCAATAGAGAAAGATGCAGGCACATCTTTCTTTTTGGTTGGTATCTGGGGGCTTGCAGCAAAAGAGTGGGATAGTTTGGTTCCAGCATACACCAGTTGTTCCATTTTCTCTGAGAAGCACAGAAGTGGAGATGCAGGAGAGATGGAGAACGTGTCCGGTGAGGGCGGCTGTTGCTCTGGTGTAATTGGAGGCTATAATATGCTGTCCTGATTTCCCTGGCTGTTTTCCAGAAAGTCGTCCTTGGGTGCTGAATCTTGGAGCAGTGCTAGTATGTCACAGTCTGTCTGTGGTGAGCTCTGTGGGCAGGGCTCAGCTGAGATTGTGTCCGTGAGCAGAGGTTGTTGTGGCTGAGTGGTGTTATCATTGTCCTTGTGTGATGTGTCAACCGTATGTCCATTCAGGTGCTGAAGTGAAATCCTGTGGTCATTCATACTGTATCCAGGTGTGTGTGTGCCATTCAGGTTGAGTGGATTGGCACACATTGCAGAAGGATGACGGAGGGAGAAGTAGATATTGTCCTTTAGCACTCTTGAACCAAGTTTGTTTGGGTGGTGGCCATGAAACAGTTGCCTCTGACTCCAGAAAAGATTTAAGTTGTCAATGAAGTTCATTCCTTTTATATTGCAGGTTATTTGCAGCCATGTATTAAGCCCAAGCAACCTTGAAAACTTGTTTGTTCCTCTTGCTGGGAGTGGTCCACTGATGAATGTTTGAACTTTCAGTCTTTTAAGTGTTTCAAAAAGTTCATTGAAATCCTTCTTAAGGAGTTCCGACTGCTCTTTATGAATATCATTCTTCCCCACATGAAGTCGATTTGCAGTCTTATGTTTCATCAGAATGTTCTGAAGTTCCCTGTTTACATCAGAAGTTGTTGCTTGTGGAAGGCAGCACGTAGTTGTATCCCTGCTATTAATGTTTCTGATTATGGAATCGCCCACTATCAGAGTCCTGGGCCCGGCTGCGCTCTGAGCTGAGTGCCGCTGTCTGCTCGACCTTGAGCCCCAGTTAGCATCAGTGTTAGCTACAGGCTGATTCAGTCTGTGTTCATTCACATTCATCAAATTTGGGGAGTTCTGATTCATTAATACTTCAAATCTGTTCTCAAGATGTATAGGCGGTGGTAGGAGACGAGTGTTTGCAATCCTTGTCAGAGCCGTATCTGGGGTAGAGGATGCTACTGCAGAAATATGTGATGCTCGTGACAATCTGATGTCTCGAGTGCCTATGGGTCTCGCTCCCTGTTTGTGCCATCGATTAGTAAGTCGATCGGCTTGTTTCTCTACACTCAGTATGGCCTGTCGAGGAGCACTAGATTCATGGGACTCACCGGCTGTATGCTGAGGGCATCCATGACGAAGCTCTGTTGTGTGTTCCGTCCGGTTTGGTGGTCCCGCAATTAACTTTGTTTCAAGAACTGCAATACTTTGTAAAAGTCTGTGGCAGTTAGAGCAGCAAGTAGATTCCAGAGGAGGCATTTTCTTATCCTTATGAATGTAGGCAGTTGTGTTTTCTCTTCCCCGGAATGTAAGCATTCAGTGGGAGGCTGGTCGAATAAAAGAATTCTGCTTTTTTGTAGTAATCCAAGCGTTTGAGCACTGTGCTGATTTGCTGAAGTTAAAGGGTTAGTTCACCCAAAAATGAAAATTATGTCATTAACGACTCACCCTCATGTCGTTCCAAGCCCGTAAGACCTCCGTTCATCTTCGGAACACAGTTTAAGATATTTTAGATTCAGTCCGAGAGCTCTCTGTCCCTCCATTGAAAATCTATGTATCGTATACTGTCCTTGTCCAGAAAGGCAATAAAGACATCATCAAAGTAGTTCATGTGGCCTCAGTGGGTTAGTTAGAATTTTTTGAAGCATCAAATACATTTTGTTCCAAAAATAACAAAAACGACGACTTTATTCAGCATTGTATTCTCTTCCGGTTCTGTTGTCAATCCACGTTCACGACGCTGCTGACGTAAGACGAGCTGACGTGTTATCTGGTGCGCCCAAGCTTCGTTTACGGTCTGAGGGAGAGGCACGCTGTTAACAACACAATCTTCGCAAACATGTCTAAGGATTTCGACACAGGGGAAGACTTGCATTTTTTTTTTTAACCAGACATATTTATTTGAACCCGAATACACGGACGCACCAGATAACACGTCAGCAGCGTCTTACGTCAGCAGCGTCACTGGACTCGTGAACGCGGATTGACAACAGAACCGGAAGAGAATACAATGCTGAATAAAATCAAGTAAATACTCAGTAATTAAAAAAAGAACAAACAAAAAATGATCAATTGCTACAAATAAATACAACTTAAAATTATTTTGAAATAAAGTGTTTTAAGATATTCAGGTATTTGGGTACACCAACTAATCAAATGTAAAATTACATTGCACTTTATAAATAATAAATACATTAGAAATTAGGGCTGAACGATTATGGAAAATAATCTAATTGCGATTTTTTTTAACCAATATTGCGATTGCGATTGAATATGCGATTACTTTAAGTTCTTTACCTTCTGTATAAGTCGACAAAGACAAGCAATAAATCATTGTGCAGTAGGGATGGGAATCTTTAGGCAGCTCATGATCCGATCTAATTTTTTTCTTATTAAAAATATACATATTTCAAGTGTTATTAAGATTAATTATGTATATGTACACTTTAAATATATATATATATATATATATAAGCACATTTAATTAAACCAATTACATGTTAAGAATTTTAAATGGGATATAAACTAATATAGCTTCAAAATATAAAAGCTAGTAAATAAAGAGGAACAAAAAAAAACAATACAAGCAATAAACAAAGAGTGCTTTCAGTATTTAAAAGTAGGCTGTCTGAACGTTTTACATTCAAGAGCTGGAGTGATTTTCCCCTTATACGATAAGCTGCATTCACACTAATGCACATATCTCTTTTGAAATTGTAAATGTGGTTTGTCTTGTTGGGTTAAGATATAACTGACCGTGTTTACATTCATTTCGCGTCAAAAGCATTTTGAGATGCAAGTACATTTAACCAATGAGTCACTCACAGCCGGATGCACGAGCGCTCTTCACAAAGCGCGCGTATTTTAAAATGAAAGCAGCTTTCTCAGTGATTTTCATATTTTTAATATATAAGACAACTGCATTCCAAAAGATATAAATAATGCCTTTGTGGAGCATTTGTAAGGAAAATTCCGGCGGCCAAGACCGCGCAATGCAAGAGTAACATCAAAGCGGCAAAACCTGTGCAATGAAGCCCGCGACTGTCCTTGTAATTCGCTTAAACCCCGAACTTTATGAAAGCTTATTTTTCGGAAGGTTCGAGCGGTGTCGTGTGTGTGTGTGAGAGAGAGAGAGAGAGAGAGAGAGAGAGAGAGAGCGAAATGAGAAGCAAGCAGAATACGGTTGTTTCTAAAGCACGCGCAGCGTCATCACGCATCTGTGTTTAAAAACTAAGCTCAGACTCGATTCCGAAATTCTCTGAATCGATCCAGAATTGTTGGAGAGAGAATAAATAACACAACATAAAAAATAAACGGTTCTTTCCTGTATGCCAGACCTATGCGTAGCGTGCCAAGTTGATGCTTGATCTGCAGACTGCTTTTCTCTCGCGTGTCACGTGACCAGTGTAATCGCAGCTTTTGCGGTTACGAAATCGCATTTCATCATATCGCGATATTATCGCAAATGCAATTAATCGTTCAGCCCTATTAGAAATATAGTTACAAAGGTTATTCAATCAAGAACGAGTGAATTTTCCTCTATGACTTTTGTTTTATTAGTGTTATTATAGAGATGCCTGCAGCAATATTAGGCTGTTGTCACTTTAAGAACTGCACAATCTACTGTTACTCAGAAAAGTGCGCGAGTCGACTTGGTCTTGAATGGTTTAAAGGCATATTAAAATTCACACAAATTAATCGATAAGAGGAATTTCTGACCTCAATCGATTTTCGATTACTAACTAGGGATGTTAACGATTAATCGACGAACGATTAATTGTCGATAATACATTTTATCGATAAAATGTATCGATCATCGATTAAGCAGATTCATGGACGTGTGTGCTGCTCAACCGCGAAACATGTAAAGCGAGCGTGCCGGAGTTATGTTTGGGACCATTTTACACCATCATGACTATAAGTTTGCGTGTGCATTCGCAGCCTTTTGTTTTGTGCAAATGTAAGTTGTAATATTGTGTTTATTTTGTGTAGGCCTATCTATATCTGATTAATCTCATATAGGATACATTTGGTTAAAAATGTTTGTAAGTGTACGGTGATCCTCTTCAGTTTCATCGCGCGCAGCTCAAACGGCAATGCACGACTAATAATGACTATTGGGACTGTCATATTACATAACATTATAAAGAGAACAATATTGTAATAAAACACTGAATTATTTTGGTTTAGTTGCTGTGTGGCGTTGCTCCAGGAAGAGCACATCCACAACATGAGTCTTTCTGAATGGCACGTAATTTAGTTCAAATTCACTTATGCATTCTCGTAATTTTGTGCAGATATAATTTGTAATATTATGTATATTTTGTATACATCTGATTAATCTCACATAGGATGCGTTTCTTTGAGTTAAATAACGTGCTAGCAAAGTGCTCCAGTTTACCGGTATTCATTTAGCGCATGCAGCTCAAACAGCAATGCACGGCTAATAATAACGATGATTGGGACTGTCATATTACAAAACATGAGAACACCATTTTATTTAATCGTTGTGAATTCATTGGGTTTAGTTGCTGTTTTCAGCGCGTTGTTCCAGGAAGAGCGCGTCCATGACAGTCACACATTCTGACAAGCATGCATCTGAGACGCCATTGGTGACACATTGTATTAGTCATTATTTGATAATTCAATAATGAATTTAATTAAATGATCAATCACATCGAAACATTTTACAATCCTACTAGCCCTTTTTATTTAGATTAAAAACCATTCTCATTCATTCATTGGTGAGGAACATGTAGTTTTGAGCAGCATTTGCAGACCCTGTCATGCTGTTGGCCATATGCCACTGCGGTAGACGCATATGGCAGTATTAAGGCTAACGATTAATCGATTAATTGATCGTTAATTTAAACGACGATCGATCATGTGAATTTGTGAAAATTGACATCCCTATTCCCAACCCTAGTCTTTAATCTAGATTTAAACTGGAAGATTGAGTCTGAGCCCCGGACATTATCAGGAAAGCTATTCCAGAGTTTAGGAGCCAAATGTAAAAACGCTCTCATTCCTTTAGTGGACTTCGATATCCTAGGTACTATCAAAAGGCCAGAGTTTTGTGACCTTAAAGAGCGTGATGGATTGTAGGGAAGATTAGTTAAATACACAGCCATTTAGGGCCTTATAGGTCAGTATACTTTATAATTGATACGGAACTTAATAGGTAACCAGTGTAGAGATGATAAAATTGGTGTTATGTGATCATTTTTTTCTTGACCTAGTAAGAACTCTAGCAGCTGCATTTTGGACTAACTGTAGCTTCTTTATTGAGGATTCAGGACAACCAGCTAGTAATGCATTACAGTAATCTAGTCTAGAGGTCATGAATGCGAACTAACTTTTCTGCATCAGAAACAGATAGCATGTTCCAGAGCTTAGCAATGTTTCTGAAGTGGAAGAAGGCTGTTTATGTAACATGTTATATGATTTTCAAAAGACATTATACCTTCAGTCTGCAGGATCTAAACTACTGACCGTACCCGAGTTTAGACTGTCATCTACGGGGCAAGGGCTTTTAGGGTCTGTGCTCCTAAGATATGGAACAATCATCAGCAATCTCTTTGTGAAACCTCAGACATTCAGACCTTTAAAACCGCTGAAAACTCACAGATGTGAAGATATTTTGAAGAATGTCGGTAACCAAACAGTTGATGGTAGCCATTGACTTCCATGGTATTTTTTTCCCTAGTATGGAAGTCAATGGGGTGCATCATCTGTGTAGCTTCTGGACCAGGGGGTGTCAAACTCAGTTCCTGGAGGGCCACAACCCTGCAGAGTTTAGCTTCAACCCAAATTAAACCCACCTGATCCAGCTAATCAAGGTCTTAGGGATTACTAGAAACTTCCAGGCAGGTGTTTTTGGAACTGGTTGGAGATAGTTCCTGGAGGGCCACTGTCCTGCAGAGTTTGAGTTTGATACCCCTGGTCTGGACCAATCACACACACAAATTATTCATTATATTTAATGAATAGTCCGGCAAACTCACTCTCCCAACAAAGATCTGTGTAACTTCCCCCGAAACTAACATCACAATGAAGCTAACACCACTGTCCTGTTACACTGATAAGAATTTTTACGACCCCAAAAGGAGATTCCTGAGAGCTGTGACTCTTACGGAATTTCCTTCTGAGAAGGAGAAATAAACCCTGTTAATCCTATATATTCTATATATATAACCACTTGAGAAAGGTATAAACAAGTATCTAATTTTCCCATCTCATGATTTTCCTTTTTTATGTTGTTTGGCCTATGTTTTCTTGTAAACTTTAATGGGTTAATGTTTCAGACTTTGCCTACTATGGTTAACCAAAATCATATGTGTGGCATGTTTGGTCTCTATAAACTCCAATCTTCATTCCCCATTTGTTAATTTACATTACATTTTGCTAACTTTGTGACGCATGGGTATTATAAGATTCTTGAAGATTCTTTTTCTTGAACACCCAGTGAAATTACAGATTCAAACACCTTGCTCGAACACAAAGGGTCGTAAAATCTCCCTCCAAAGGGACAACTTCTTATTGGCTCACACACCTCCAGAGGGTGTGACATCTTCACACTTTAAATTCACTGAACACAAGATCAGCTCTCTCCTGGCTTTTTGCTCTCTTAGCTCTCTTAGCTCCCTCTCTTTCTCTTGGTCCTTCCTGAGAAGTCCTGATGTGAAGATGATGCTAAACTAGAAGTTTTCTAAGGACTCCAAGCTTGTGCCAGGCTGCGGCCTTGTCTTTCCATTCACCAAAGATCCTCAGACTTCAACTGGTTCTCTCTCTCATCAAAACAACATCAGCAAAGATCAACTGGAGCCTCAACAAATTGCATCAGGACAGTTTAATTCAAAGGGGCGAGACATACAAGTATCAAACTTAGTCTCATTATTTGATACATTAAGTATCCTTACACCTTTTAAAGGAAGTGTTAGAACTAAACTGATGGTTTCCTCAAGGCTGTTGATCTGCTGAATTTCAAACAATGCTATAACTTCTTGCTTTCCTGTATTCTTCAGCTCTTTCCCTTGGTAAACTGTATGCATGTATGTATGTGTATGTTAGAGTAGTTTAAATGTTTAGTCTAGTTAATAAAGTCTTGTTCATATCACACGTAAAGTTGTCCGTGTCTCAAGCTCATATCTGGAGTCACTAATCATATAAGATCTTGACTATTTGCTCTTAGTAGTACTTAGTAAGAAAAACATTTCCCATGCCCCGGAAATGTATATTTCTATTAATTAATTAATAACCAATATTGAGGGTTCACAGAATGAACTGAGTAATTGGTTGTAATGTTAATGTAGCTACATCAAGTTAATCCGATTAACTGACCCAAATATTCATAATCAATTATAACAAGTTACCACCATTCAACCCGAAAAGAGTCATATAACCATTCTAATAACTCCGAAGCTGTTCAGTTATGCTAAAAAAAACTGCATAGTGCTGCTTTAAATGTTTTGTGATTTGTTCTCTGTGTTTCCATGTGCAGGTCTGTTTCTCATTTTTGGATAACAGAGGGAGATCTTCATCTGCAGCTGTGTAAACTCTATAAAGAGTGACGCATCCATGCGTCATCCTCCTGCATTTAGTGATGAAACGGTGACCTCTGACCCCAGCTGTGTGTCAATGAAGAGTGACGGATCCATGTGTCGTCATCCTGCATTTAGTGATGAAACGGTGACCTCTGACCCCAGCTGTTTGTCTATGAAGCGTGACGCATCCTTGCGTCATCCTCCTGCATTTACTGATGAAACGGTGACCTCTGACCCCAGCTGTGTGTCAATGAAGAGTGACAGTTCCATGCGTCATCCTCCTGCATTCAGTGATGAAACAGTGACCTCTGACCCCAGCTGTGTGTCTATGAAGAGTGACGGTTCCATGCGTCATCCTCCTGCATTCAGTGATGAAATGGTGACCTCTGACCCCAACTGTGTGTCTATGAAGAGTGACGGTTCCATGCGTCATCCTCCTGCATTCAGTGATGAAACGGTGACCTCTGACCCCAGCTGTGTGTCAATGAAGAGTGACAGTTCCATGCGTCATCCTCCTGCATTCAGTGATGAAACAGTGACCTCTGACCCCAGCTGTGTGTCTATGAAGAGTGACGGTTCCATGCGTCATCCTCCTGCATTCAGTGATGAAATGGTGACCTCTGACCCCAGCTGTGTGTCTATGAAGAGTGACGGTTCCATGCGTCATCCTCCTGCATTCAGTGATGAAACAGTGACCTCTGACCCCAGCTGTGTGTCTATGAAGAGTGATGGATCCATGCGTCATCCTCCTGCATTCAGTGATGAAACAGTGACCTCTGACCCCAGGTGAGAGACAATCCAGTTCCAATTCATGGTTTTCAGTAGGGATACACAATATTATCGGCACTACATCAGAATTGGCCGATAAAGGCTTAAAATATAACTATCAAAATCGGCCGATATTAAAAAAATGATGGCGGTATGCCTTGCCGATATGATAATGTGTTGATATGAGCCTGCAGTAACTCATGTGTGCAAAGAGTGTTAGTGACAAGATCATGTCAGCATAGGTAATTTTTTAAGTGACTTGCATGTATGATGATTAGATTAACAGTTTTTGATTGCTGCCTTGAATTTGTGAATGTGAGTACAGAAGGATGCGTCGGTTGTGCGATACCCGTCAACAGTCACTGTCACTCTCTAGTGTGTGCAGCAGCCTCCACAGCAGCAGAAGCTCCTCCTGGTCCTAGTGCCCGCCTGGTACAATGTTATATTTATTTAGTGGGGATGCTGTTGTTATACTAATAAAATGAAAAGTAGAATACACAAATAACTTAAAGTTACTTCTGTTTCTGAATAAATAAAGCAGTAATTGCATAAATCCCAAGTATCACTTGTAAATAAAATAATATTATATACAGTTTATTAATCTGTAATAAAACTTTATGAAATCGATGATAAAAAAAATTACTTGAATCCATGGAGCTCTAAAATAATTGTAGAATTTTTATTTGAATCTAAAGACAGCATCAACTGAAGTCATGCCACCCGCACTTTATGTATTGACGTCTAGGGATTTGAATTGAAAACCGGTTCCACTCGTGAACCGGTTCTAAGTTTTATGAACCATCGATATTGTATGCCCTCGACGTTAACGAGTCCTCTTAGAAGAACTAAATGTTGTGCCTCACAGGACCAAGTCAAGTCACCTTTATTTATATAGTGCTTTTTACAATACAGATTGTTTCAAAGCAGCTTTACAGAGATAACAGGAAAATAATGTTGTAATAATATTGTTAAATATAAAATTAAATGTGAACATGAGAACATATGACGTAATTTAGATATATTTTTAAGATGAAAAAACGTGGTTTTACCACTGTAAAACTTTTCACTGTAAATTTACAGTAAAATACTGGCAGCTGGGTTGCCAGCCACATACTGTATTTTTACAGAACTAGTACTGTAAACAGCATTTACAGTACTCCACTGTAATTACTAAATACATATACCACATACTTTTACTGTATTAAACTGTTGTCTACAGCAGTAAATTGTATTTTTACAGGGAATACTGCTTACATAATTAAAAATATTATACTTTAAAGTAAGTCACACATAAGAGTAGTCACTAGGGAAAAGAAACCAACATTCTCTGGGTTTTAAAACATGTATTTAAAAGGAAAGAAAAGGAAAGATCAGAAAATTGCCTTATGAGAACATATTGGCTGATTTTTTTTTTAAAACGTAAAATGCAATTTTAACACTTAACAAAAAACAGGTAACACTAAGCACTTAATTAAGTGATAGTTCACCCAGAAATGAAAATTAGCCCATGATTTACTCACCCTCAAGTCATCATAGGTGTGTATGACATTCTTCTTTCAGACAAATACAATCAGAGTTATATATATTTTTTAAATGTCCTGGCTCTTCCAAGCTTTATTATGGCAGTGAATTGCTGTTTCTGTTTTGAAGTCCATAAAAGTGTAAACAAAATCCCATTCAAAGTCTGCAAGTTTTTGCAGAAGTGAGGAAACCTGTAGGCAGTGGTGTTCTTTTTTTTTTTTTGCACAACTTAGCCAGTTGTCTTTGAAGTTAATTATCCTTTCTTTGTTTTTGATCCACGTTCAGGATTGATGACGAAAGCATCTAAAAGGCAGAAAAGAAAAAAAAAAACAATGAAATATTATGGACTGGGTGTACATATTTTGACAGAGAGAGAGAGAGACAGCACAGATGATGTGTAAATAAAAACCAGATATCTGTTTTAACGACTAGTTTGTTTGGATAAAACTGAACAACATGAAAAAAAAATGCGATGTTGTGATCAATAACTGATATTTTTTCTGCCCTGGTTACATTACATAACTCAATGTGTCTGTTTACATGCTCACTGTCATAATAAATACTACTAACTAAACTTTTAGAAGTAGGGTTGCCAGATATAAAGTTTTATTCTACAACTTTTTTGTCTACTTATCACCCAGCTCATTAACAACATCATCCCCTCATCAGGCCCCATCAGAGTATCAGTGGAAAGGCAGCCATAGACTCTCAGTTTATGTAGAGCATACATTTCCAGAATCCAGTCCAAACCTTTGTGACAGAAATAATTTAGCTCAATTGCAAGCTTTGCAATGTGTTTATTGCATACATGACTACATGACAATGTTAAATGACATGTTTGAGCTGGCTTAAAGGGATAGTCAACCCAAAAATGAAAATTCTGTCATTAATTACTCACCCTCATGTCGTTCCAAACCCATAAGACCTTCGTTAGTCTTCGGAACACAAATTAAGATATTTTTGATGAAATCTGAGAGGTTTCTGTCCCTCCATTAACACCAACGTCATTGCAACTGCCAAAGCCCAGAAAGGTGGTAAACAAAGGTGGTAAATAAACATAACTTTATTCTAGAGCTGCTGTAAAGGCAAAACAATCTGTTACTTTCATTTCCTATTATCACTGTAAAGCTGCTTTGAAACAATCTATAGTGTTTAAAGCGCTATATAAATGAAGGTGACTTGACACTGTTTACATGTCAACAGCAATGTCAACAGCCATGTCAACAGCGTAGGAGAATGACGTGGAAGAGAAGAGATTGTTGAATAATGTCATTATTTTGGGGTTTTTTTGTGCACAAAAAGTTTTCTCGTTGCTTCATAATATTAAGGTTGAACCACTGTAGTTACATGGACTATTTTAACAACGTTTTTACTACCTTTTTGGGCCTTGAAAGTTGCAAAGATGTTGCTGTCTATGGGTGGTTCAGAAACCTCTCAGATTTTATCAAACATATCTTCATTTGTGTTCAGAAGATGAACGAAGGACAGTAGTAATACGATTCACCTTGTGTCAAGATGATTTATGACCCTATGATTGACAGGTGGGCGGGGCTAACCTTTGACCTTCCGGGGGTCCTCCGGAGGTCCCTTTGATGTAGGGATTAACCTTTGACCTATCGATCGATCAAGTTGACAGGTGGGCGGGGTAACCTTTGACCTTCCGGGGTCCTCCGGAGGTCCTTTGATGTAGGGATTAACCTTTGACCTATCGATCGATCAAGTTGACAGTTGTCTTTGCCCTATTGACCTTTGTATTATACGTCAAGTTGCCAGTTGTTAGGGTTGATCTGGGTTTGACAGTTGTCTTTGATCCGGATTATGATGGATGATTTTGCCATTTAGTTTTACCCCATTGATTTTGGCCTATTGACCCCCGGGGAAAATAACTTTTTGCTGTGGGAAATTCCCTCCATGCCAGCTGTGTCGGGGTTAGTGAGAAAATAATTTTTCTAATGTCGCATATAGATTAGAATAAAACATAGGGGTGTCCAAAAATAAAATCATCTTACCGTTTCAGAGTTGAGGATCTTTTGAAAAAGTTGAAAAGAGTTCCTCTTTTGGAAAGAGTGCCTTTTGCATCTGACAGTCTCTGCGCTAAGTGTGTGCGTCTGTCTGTGTGTGTGAGACGTCACACTATTCCTGCATCCCCCTGCTAGGGAGTGAAAGTGAGAAAATATCTCACACTAAGTAGAGTTGAAAAACATTAATTCCTTTAAAATAAATATCTTACTGAAGCAATTATTTCAAAAATAAAATCATCTTACCTTTTCACTATGGTGAAGAATTGGATTAAAGTTGACAGTCTCTGAGCTAAATGTGTGTGTGTGACACCCGATATCCTGGCATTCCTGAGTATGCTATATAAATGGGGATAGTGAGAAAAAGATTTTTTCCAATAATGGCACATATCTTACACTAACGTTGAAAAGCACTGATCTTTAAAATTATATAAATGAAATGGTTAATAAAATATCTTTTCAAAACAAAAAATAAATAAATAAATTTTCACCTGGGTTGAAGAAGTAAATCTACCGCCATGTGTCTGGCCTCATGGGTATAAGTGTTTGATTTAATGGAAGTTGTGAAGGTTTTATGTTTGAACTTTGACACGGGGCTTCACAGGATCTCCCTCCATATTCCAGAGGAGAGGGGATTGCTGAGGACGGTGAAAGTGAGAAAAGAGTTTTTCTAATAATGGCACATATTTTACACTAAGTTGAAACACATTCTGTTCTTTAAAAGTATATAAATGAAATATTTGTAAATTTACATTTAGTCATTTACAAATATAATATTTTCACCCAAAGTAGAGTTGAAATACATTCTGTTCTTCAAAAGTATATAAATGAAATGTTTATAAATTTACATTTAGTCATTTACAAATATAATATTTCAGAGTTTTTCTAATAATGACACATATTTTCACACTAACAGCAGTTGAAAAAGTTGAAAAACATTCTGTTCTTTAAAAGTATATAAATTATATGATTATATCGTTCATTTTAAAAATAAACATCTTTTCTAAATTACTGAAACACAGTGCACCAATTAGTTTTGTTTTAGATGAACACAAAATAAAGAAAATCATCTTACATTTTCAGAGAATTGGAGAAGTAAATCCCAACACATCATTGTCCATATAAGGTATGAATGTATTTACAAAGATGCAATAAGTTTTGATACAAAATATCCCAGAGTGTTTTTCTCCCACACCGGCGTTTTGACAGTCCGTGATTCAGAGTGGAGGAGGAATGTGTGTGTGTGTGTGTGTGTGTGTGTGTGTGTGTGTGTGTGTCTGTGTGAGTGACAGTGAGCAGTATGAGATGTTGGGAATGTTTTTTAGTGTTAATCTTAAAAGTTAATCTTAAAAGTTTAAATTATATCTTTTAAAAATAAAAGATGTTTTAAATTAAGTCTTAATAAAAACAAATATGCTACATTGATCATAGTTTTAGCTAAATTAATTAATATATATATAAAATAAAAGTATATATAAATACCTTACATTTTCATAGTGCCGAAGATGTAGTTCTTTATGCAATGATAAAAACAGTCCAAAAAGCAAATAATTTAAGTTGTCATAAACAAAGCCCTCCCAGCTCCTTCAGTGATAAACTACAGGGTGAAATGAATGCTTGAGCCCCGAGATGCAGGACAGATGAGCCTCTGGGGTACACTGTCACAGTAAAGTTAGTGTGCTTTCCAGAGTTTTATTCATACTAAATTCATTTAAAAGCATAATATTAAAAGTTTAAATTAGATCTTTTAAAATGAAAAGACTGTTTAAATCAAATTTTTAACGTTTTATTAAAATCGTATCTTCTTTTTATCTTCTTAGAAGACTTGTGTATGATATAAATTATTTTACATAAATTTAACCTAAGGTATTATTTTTACTAAACAGTTTAAAGCAATTTTAAAATTTTAAAGCAAAAACTGTACTTTAGTATCTTAGATCTTATACAAAAATATTTCAAACAGTAATTTTGTCCATGCCACATGAAACATGTTGTCAAAGTTTGTCACAATGTTTTTGTTTTTGTAGTTGTTGTTTTTGTTTTTAAGAAATCCCAGGACTCTACATTGCTCTTATTTAGATTAAGTTGTATCATTTAGAAAACCACCGTACATTTTCAGAGAGGTGATGTGCCTCTGCGGTCCATCACGCAGTATATTTAATTTTACTCGTCTTAATTCAAAGCATGATCTTATATGATCTATTGCACGTATAAGGTGTATAACATTTTTTACTTTTCTTGTATCTCCCGAACTATCCTTAATCAGTGTGGAAACACACAGGGTGAAACCCTTTACTGAGAATATACTATCGGTTATCTACTTAAATATATATGTAGAACTTTAAAATGTTAGCATTTGTTGATGCGACAGTTTGTCTGTTGGAACAGCCTTTGGGAGAGCGGTGAAATTGTATTTTGCATTCAAACGAATAGTGCTCAATAGCGCCTCGCTTTTTCAAAAGCGTGTTGCAACTACGGTAGCCGTTATGTGCCAAGAAGCTACGACATGTCTTCCAATAGCACTTCATCGAGTTTAACTATACATGTTCTACTGTTACGCTACCTATATAATGAATTACACAATCAAGCAATGAAAAAAAAAGCTTGTCCTTTAGACCATAACATTGACTTAACTGTCAAGAAGAAAGCAGGACTTCAGCGTCCCTTTCAACTTCTTTCTCCTTCATTAGCTCTATCCACCGGGGAAAAGCTAATATTTACCCTCGTTTTGAATTTGCCGGTCACGTTTCCTTTTAAATAAAATGTGTACGCTTTTTGGTTACGAGGATTGCATTATGAAGTACCGCGCAGTGCAGCCTTTCAAATTTGCCGGGGGAGTGACAACAAGCGCCTCTCATTGACCTCCTTGGGAGCTTCAGCTGGGTTCAGTCTCTGGTTCAGTCAGCCGGCTCTGAACGAAAATGCGTTGAGGTTGGCTAGTGCTTTTTGTCCCTCTCTGCTATTATAGTTTTTCAAGATGGCGGAACGACATGGCGGTCTCCATGGACTTACCCGTACCATGTAATTAAAGATAAGAAATTCTTCGTTTATGAGGATAAGTCAGATCATTGGCAGGGCTAATTTTACACCAATGAGATCATATTTATGAATAAAGACATTGATTTTAGCTAATAAAATACTTTTTAAAAAACTACTGTACCTTTAATTTCAGATGTGTAAATTACAAAACAGCATTTTTCAACCGAGTGAATCTACACGTGAGAGATCTTCAGAAGTCATAACTTCAGGGGTCAAGGGGTCTCCCGAGAATATTTAATTTCCCTTAAAAACCAAAGATTAAGTTTAACGACGCTAGTTTGCAACGTTCCCCCAAAAATCAAATACTGTATTAACCTTTTCAAAGGATAATCTAGCTTTAAAGTTAGAATAAAAAGTTAAAACCAAACATATCTTCATACCTGTTGTGTTCGGACGCAAGGCCATTAACTGGTTCTTTTGTTTTATACATTTACTTTGCTTATTTCTACAAATATCAGCCTGATAAATATGGAGTTATTACATGATGAACAAGATAATCATGCTACCAAATACGTCTGACACAATGTTTTTTAAGAAAAAGCAATGTTTTAAAATACAACTAAACCATGATAACAGATGATTTTTTGACAGACCTAGAAATGCATGTTGATTACCAAGTTTCAGGCATAGTGCAATTGTGCAATGTTCGAGAAAGCTAATATTGGTGTAATCTTTTGTGCGGTCTCACCCACAGCGCAAAACTCTGTGTCGGCTGATCCAGGCATAGCTTTACTAAAAGAAAATAATATCCAAGTCATTATCAAACTTTAATTAAACCATATTTTATTTATTAATATTATGGTCTCATGCTGATTTAAAGTTTTTGTTTGTTTGTTATTAACCTTTATTTTTTACATCCAGAACAAGTTAAAGAGATGTATGAGCTAATGATGTTCCCTGAACCCAAATAATCAGATAATGCAATGTTCACAAGCTACAATTAGATATTCTCCCGCTTAGTATGTGTGTAAATAGTTGTGCTTAAATGTTTGGGTTATTTTTACACAACAACATATTTTGTCACACCGTAGCATTATGTATATAACATATTTTGTCACACACTTGTAAAGACTATGGCCTACCTTTAAAACGTAATCTTTATACAGAAATCACTCGTCCAAAACATCCATGTAAGATTCAAAAGACCAAATCACTAAGAAAAGAGGATTGAAAAGCATTGTTTATAATAAATACAAAAAAGTTCGCAAATGATGGTTTTATTACTATTCAGATAGCAGACGACACTGTTTCACATTTTGAATGTCGGACTTTATGTGTTTTAGGTAAAGACTTTTCTTTGAGAGCCGTCAACAGTGTTTATAGGAATAAATGACCATTAATAATTTAAGCGATAGTATTTCTGTTTGATAACTAAATTGATACTTTTTTTAGTGCAACTTTCCCTCTATCTACGATGTGAAATCACACAAAGTATTAACGCAAAAAGTAAGGGGGTGCTGTTTCACACTTAAACTATTACAGCAGAATCACAACTGACTATTGCGCTGAGATAGGCGTATTTATTAAAGCTCGAGGCTGTTAAACAAAGTCCCGCACTACGGCTGATAAAATTGCACAAAAGTAAATTCTAGAGGCCAACTTGCTAAAAAAGTAAATACGGCACGAACCATTTAAAACAAATACAGGAAGACCAGTTGTAATCAGTTTTGAATGTTTGTAATTGACATTTTATATACTAGTCGATTACGCCGTTTACATATTGTTTCTTTTTGTTTTTGTACAGTTTGCAAAACTATAGTCTACGAGCGTGGTCAAACATTTAGGAATTTATGAGA
This sequence comes from Gila orcuttii, assembly GCA_026230005.1. Classification (NCBI taxonomy): domain Eukaryota; kingdom Metazoa; phylum Chordata; class Actinopteri; order Cypriniformes; family Leuciscidae; genus Gila; species Gila orcuttii. The sequence goes on from JAPDVR010000012.1 coordinate 11,131,025, forward strand.
AACATGGGCAAATATAGCATAAAGAGAATTAAATCCTTCTATGTGAGTGTTTAAGACTAAACCAATCAAATTTCTTTTAGAACATCTTTCTGCTATGTCTACGAAACATCGTCATGAAAGATGAGTATTACTGTTTTTATGGTACCTATAAAACTATTACGCTTCAAACTCGTCTAACTATTGCACATTTCACAGCACGGTCATAGATACACAGTTATGTTGTGCATGTAGCCGAACAGCAGTTAAGCTAATGAATTGCCTTTGATAAGCAGTATTTTTACGTGTAAGGTGGGATGATTCATTTTTATTCCGTCCACACCAATACTTTGACACCAGAGTTTTAGGTCTGATCCAGAAAACAGACGGTAAGCAGTAAGTTATGAAAACATGTGGTAAGCAGTTTTTGCCCCATCATCAAAATGTTTTAACATATCGTAAATTTCAATTGTTTGATAAATTATCTAACGATTGTACCTAACTATCAACAGTTATATGTGAAACGAGCTCAGTCGCATTAGAGTTGGATTCTTGTTTATACTGAACATTTGAACCGCATGTTGAGGAGCTCTAGTGTTCTTAAATTGTTTACCGCGGTTTCATTTTAACGACACAATCGTAACACTTATCGTATCGCCGGGTGTGATTGTAATGTTTTGGATGGTGTTTTTCTTTACACTTTCCCCTGGATATCTGTTTCCTACAGTTAGCGGTAATGTTAGTGAACTCTATGTCTTCTCTTTGTTCATATACGACAGTATTCACAGGAATTGGTGTAATTCAATAAAATGATGGTTCAAACCATCATCTTCACTTGAGACATTTACATTATATTATACCTTTAAATAGGTCTTAAATGTATATTTTACCCCTTATGCGGCTATAGAATACCGCACAAGGATCTCTGAAATATTTTTTGTGTAAAACATCTATGTAGGTCGTGTAAAACATCTATCTATGTTTTAAAAAATACACCAAAACAAAGAATGAAGACATCTTTGAGTGACCCTCAAAATCTCTGCATACAACAAAACACAGTGCATCCGTGTACGATGATTTATCAGAAAATTACTTTTGTCGCTTTTTCTGAATAATCTCACCAAGTGCAGGTGCTTGATAACTATTGAACAACCCTGAATTCGGCTACTCAATAAAAAACTCAATACATTTGAATGCGCTAAAGGTCTATAACTGAACTTTAACATCTTAGTAGTTGGTAAAACTTCACTTAAACTCTGATCAAAATAAAATACATCCTAGCTACTTTCTAAACGCTTGTTACAGAGCTTATTGCGATCCATTTACCCATCCATATGTTTTGAAATTTTATTTTGTTGGAAAACATATGGTGGATTTACTCAACTTTTTATGTCAACAGGTTCTACAGGGTAATGTCGCCTTTAATTAACATGGTTTATTTCAGTAAACTTAAGTTTATTACATAAGATTAATTCAATGCCATTTAGTTGAATCAGGTTAGCATTCTTAATTTAGTCCAAAACTATTAAGTTCAAATAATCCAATTGTTTCATTTATTTAGGGATTGTGTTCAACAACCTTTACAAATATATCTAATATAGATTTTGTAAATCTAATGACATAAAAAGTTGAGTAAATCCACCATATGTTTTCCAACAAAATGTTGATTAAACATTAAAATTTCAAAACATATGGATGGGTAAATGGATCGCAATAAGCTCTGTAACAAGCGTTTAGAAAGTAGCTAGGATGTATTTTATTTTGAGCAGAGTTTAAGTGAAGTTTTACCAACTACTAAGATGTTAAAGTTCAGTTATAGACCTTTAGCGCATTCAAATGTATTGAGTTTTTTATTGAGTAGCCGAATTCAGGGTTGTTCAATAGTTATCAAGCACCTGCACTTGGTGAGATTATTCAGAAAAAGCGACAAAAGTAATTTTCTGATAAATCATCGTACACGGATGCACTGTGTTTTGTTGTATGCAGAGATTTTGAGGGTCACTCAAAGATGTCTTCATTCTTTGTTTTGGTGTATTTTTTAAAACATAGATAGATGTTTTACACGACCTACATAGATGTTTTACACAAAAAATATTTCAGAGATCCTTGTGCGGTATTCTATAGCCGCATAAGGGGTAAAATATACATTTAAGACCTATTTAAAGGTATAATATAATGTAAATGTCTCAAGTGAAGATGATGGTTTGAACCATCATTTTATTGAATTACACCAATTCCTGTGAATACTGTCGTATATGAACAAAGAGAAGACATAGAGTTCACTAACATTACCGCTAACTGTAGGAAACAGATATCCAGGGGAAAGTGTAAAGAAAAACACCATCCAAAACATTACAATCACACCCGGCGATACGATAAGTGTTACGATTGTGTTGTTAAAATGAAACCGCGGTAAACAATTTAAGAACACTAGAGCTCCTCAACATGCGGTTCAAATAACAATGTTCAGTATAAACAAGAATCCAACTCTAATGCGACTGAGCTCGTTTCACATATAACTGTTGATAGTTAGGTATAATCGTTAGATAATTTATCAAACAATTGAAATTTACGATATGTTAAAACATTTTGATGATGGGGCAAAAACTGCTTACCACATGTTTTCATAACTTACTGCTTACCGTCTGTTTTCTGGATCAGACCTAAAACTCTGGTGTCAAAGTATTGGTGTGGACGGAATAAAAATGAATCATCCCACCTTACACGTAAAAATACTGCTTATCAAAGGCAATTCATTAGCTTAACTGCTGTTCGGCTACATGCACAACATAACTGTGTATCTATGACCGTGCTGTGAAATGTGCAATAGTTAGACGAGTTTGAAGCGTAATAGTTTTATAGGTACCATAAAAATAGTAATACTCATCTTTCATGACGATGTTTCGTAGACATAGCAGAAAGATGTTCTAAAAGAAATTTGATTGGTTTAGTCTTAAACACTCACATAGGATTTAATTCTCTTTATGCTATATTTGCCCATGTTTCTCATAAATTCCTAAATGTTTGACCACGCTCGTAGACTATAGTTTTGCAAACTGTACAAAAACAAAAAGAAACAATATGTAAACGGCGTAATCGACTAGTATATAAAATGTCAATTACAAACATTCAAAACTGATTACAACTGGTCTTCCTGTATTTGTTTTGAATGGTTCGTGCCGTATTTACTTTTTTAGCAAGTTGGCATCTAGAATTTACTTTTGTGCAATTTTATCAGCCGTAGTGCGGGACTTTGTTTAACAGCCTCGAGCTTTAATGAATACGCCTATCTCAGCGCAATAGTCAGTTGTGATTCTGCTGTAATAGTTTAAGTGTGAAACAGCACCCCCTTACTTTTTGCGTTAATACTTTGTGTGATTTCACATCGTAGATAGAGGGAAAGTTGCACTAAACAAAGTATCAATTTAGTTATCAAACAGAAATACTATCACTTAAATTATTAATGGTCATTTATTCCTATAAACACTGTTGACGGCTCTCAAAGAAAAGTCTTTACCTAAAACACATAAAGTCCGACATTCAAAATGTGAAACAGTGTCGTCTGCTATCTGAATAGTAATAAAACCATCATTTGCTAACTTTTTTGTATTTATTATAAACGATGCTTTTCAATCCTCTTTTCTTAGTGATTTGGTCTTTTGAATCTTACATGGATGTTTTGGACGAGTGATTTCTGTATAAAGATTACGTTTTAAAGGTAGGCCATAGTCTTTACAAGTGTGTGACAAAATATGTTATATACATAATGCTACGGTGTGACAAAATATGTTGTTGTGTAAAAATAACCCAAACATTTAAGCACAACTATTTACACACATACTAAGCGGGAGAATATCTAATTGTAGCTTGTGAACATTGCATTATCTGATTATTTGGGTTCAGGGAACATCATTAGCTCATACATCTCTTTAACTTGTTCTGGATGTAAAAAATAAAGGTTAATAACAAACAAACAAAAACTTTAAATCAGCATGAGACCATAATATTAATAAATAAAATATGGTTTAATTAAAGTTTGATAATGACTTGGATATTATTTTCTTTTAGTAAAGCTATGCCTGGATCAGCCGACACAGAGTTTTGCGTTGTGGGTGAGACCGCACAAAAGATTACACCAATATTAGCTTTCTCGAACATTGCACAATTGCACTATGCCTGAAACTTGGTAATCAACATGCATTTCTAGGTCTGTCAAAAAATCATCTGTTATCATGGTTTAGTTGTATTTTAAAACATTGCTTTTTCTTAAAAAACATTGTGTCAGACGTATTTGGTAGCATGATTATCTTGTTCATCATGTAATAACTCCATATTTATAAGGCTGATATTTGTAGAAATAAGCAAAGTAAATGTATAAAACAAAATAACCAGTTAATGGCCTTGCGTCCGAACACAACAGGTATGAAGATATGTTTGGTTTTAACTTTTTATTCTAACTTTAAAGCTAGATTATCCTTTGAAAAGGTTAATACAGTATTTGATTTTTGGGGGAACGTTGCAAACTGGCGTCGTTAAACTTAATCTTTGGTTTTTAAGGGAAATTAAATATTCTCGGGAGACCCCTTGACCCCTGAAGTTATGACTTCTGAAGATCTCTCACGTGTAGATTCACTCGGTTGAAAAATGCTGTTTTGTAATTTACACATCTGAAATTAAAGGTACAGTAGTTTTTTAAAAAGTATTTTATTAGCTAAAATCAATGTCTTTATTCATAAATATGATCTCATTGGTGTAAAATTAGCCCTGCCAATGATCTGACTTATCCTCATAAGCGAAGAATTTCTTATCTTTAATTACATGCTACGGGTAAGTCCATGGAGACCGCCATGTCGTTCCGCCATCTTGAAAAACTATAATAGCAGAGAGGGACAAAAAGCACTAGCCAACCTCAACGCGTTTTCGTTCAGAGCCGGCTGACTGAACCAGAGACTGAACCCAGCTGAAGCTCCCAAGGAGGTCAGTGAGAGGCGCTTGTTGTCACTTCCCCGGCAAATTTGAAAGGCTGCACTGCGCGGTACTTCATAATGCAATCCTCGTAACCAAAAAGCGTAAACATTTTATTTAAAAGGAAATGTGACCGGCAAATTCAAAACGAGGGTAAATATTAGCTTTTCCCCGGTGGATAGAGCTAATGAAGGAGAAAGAAGTTGAAAGGGACGCTGAAGTCCTGCTTTCTTCTTGACAGGTAAGTCAATTTTATGGTCTATGGTCAATTTTAATTCATTATATAGGTAGCGTAACAGTAGAACATGTATAGTTAAACTCAATGAAGTGCTATTGGAAGACATGTCGTAGCTTCTTGGCACATAACGGCTACCGTAGTTGCAACACGCTTTTGAAAAAGCGAGGCGCTATTGAGCACTATTCGTTTGAATGCAAAATACAATTTCACCGCTCTCCCAAAGGCTGTTCCAACAGACAAACTGTCGCATCAACAAATGCTAACATTTTAAAGTTCTACATATATATTTAAGTAGATAACCGATAGTATATTCTCAGTAAAGGGTTTCACCCTGTGTGTTTCCACACTGATTAAGGATAGTTCGGGAGATACAAGAAAAGTAAAAAATGTTATACACCTTATACGTGCAATAGATCATATAAGATCATGCTTTGAATTAAGACGAGTAAAATTAAATATACTGCGTGATGGACCGCAGAGGCACATCACCTCTCTGAAAATGTACGGTGGTTTTCTAAATGATACAACTTAATCTAAATAAGAGCAATGTAGAGTCCTGGGATTTCTTAAAAACAAAAACAACATCTACAAAAACAAAAACATTGTGACAAACTTTGACAACATGTTTCATGTGGCATGGACAAAATTACTGTTTGAAATATTTTTGTATAAGATCTAAGATACTAAAGTACAGTTTTTGCTTTAAAATTTTAAAATTGCTTTAAACTGTTTAGTAAAAATAATACCTATAAATTTATGTAAAATAATTTATATCATACACAAGTCTTCTAAGAAGATAAAAAGAAGATACGATTTTAATAAAACGTTAAAAATTTGATTTAAACAGTCTTTTAATTTTAAAAGATCTAATTTAAACTTTTAATATTATGCTTTTAAATGAATTTAGTATGAATAAAACTCTGGAAAGCACACTAACTTTACTGTGACAGTGTACCCCAGAGGCTCATCTGTCCTGCATCTCGGGGCTCAAGCATTCATTTCACCCTGTAGTTTATCACTGAAGGAGCTGGGAGGGCTTTGTTTATGACAACTTAAATTATTTGCTTTTTGGACTGTTTTTATCATTGCATAAAGAACTACATCTTCGGCACTATGAAAATGTAAGGTATTTATATATACTTTTATTTTATATATATATTAATTAATTTAGCTAAAACTATGATCAATGTAGCGTATTTGTTTTTATTAAGACATAATTTAAAACATCTTTTATTTTTAAAAGATATAATTTAAACTTTTAAGATTAACTTTTAAGATTAACACTAAAAAACATTCCCAACATCTCATACTGCTCACTGTCACTCTCACACACACACACACACACACACACATTCCTCCTCCACTCTGAATCACGGACTGTCAAAACGCCGGTGTGGGAGAAAAACACTCCGGGATATTTTGTATCAAAACTTATTGCATCTTTGTAAATACATTCATACCTTATATGGACAATGATGTGTTGGGATTTACTTCTTCAATTCTCTGAAAATGTAAGATGATTTTCTTTATTTTGTGTTCATCTAAAACAAAACTAATTGGTGCACTGTGTTTCAGTAATTTAGAAAAGATGTTTATTTTTAAAATGAACGATATAATCATATCATTTATATACTTTTAAAGAACAGAATGTTTTTCAACTTTTTCAACTGCTGTTAGTGTGAAAATATGTGTCATTATTAGAAAAACTCTGAAATATTATATTTGTAAATGACTAAATGTAAATTTATAAACATTTCATTTATATACTTTTGAAGAACAGAATGTATTTCAACTCTACTTTGGGTGAAAATATTATATTTGTAAATGACTAAATGTAAATTTACAAATATTTCATTTATATACTTTTAAAGAACAGAATGTGTTTCAACTTAGTGTAAAATATGTGCCATTATTAGAAAAACTCTTTTCTCACTTTCACCGTCCTCAGCAATCCCCTCTCCTCTGGAATATGGAGGGAGATCCTGTGAAGCCCCGTGTCAAAGTTCAAACATAAAACCTTCACAACTTCCATTAAATCAAACACTTATACCCATGAGGCCAGACACATGGCGGTAGATTTACTTCTTCAACCCAGGTGAAAATTTATTTATTTATTTTTTGTTTTGAAAAGATATTTTATTAACCATTTCATTTATATAATTTTAAAGATCAGTGCTTTTCAACGTTAGTGTAAGATATGTGCCATTATTGGAAAAAATCTTTTTCTCACTATCCCCATTTATATAGCATACTCAGGAATGCCAGGATATCGGGTGTCACACACACACATTTAGCTCAGAGACTGTCAACTTTAATCCAATTCTTCACCATAGTGAAAAGGTAAGATGATTTTATATTTGAAATAATTGCTTCAGTAAGATATTTATTTTAAAGGAATTAATGTTTTTCAACTCTACTTAGTGTGAGATATTTTCTCACTTTCACTCCCTAGCAGGGGGATGCAGGAATAGTGTGACGTCTCACACACACAGACAGACGCACACACTTAGCGCAGAGACTGTCAGATGCAAAAGGCACTCTTTCCAAAAGAGGAACTCTTTTCAACTTTTTCAAAAGATCCTCAACTCTGAAACGGTAAGATGATTTTATTTTTGGACACCCCTATGTTTTATTCTAATCTATATGCAACATTAGAAAAATTATTTTCTCACTAACCCCGACACAGCTGGCATGGAGGGAATTTCCCACAGCAAAAAGTTATTTTCCCCGGGGGTCAATAGGCCAAAATCAATGGGGTAAAACTAAATGGCAAAATCATCCATCATAATCCGGATCAAAGACAACTGTCAAACCCAGATCAACCCTAACAACTGGCAACTTGACGTATAATACAAAGGTCAATAGGGCAAAGACAACTGTCAACTTGATCGATCGATAGGTCAAAGGTTAATCCCTACATCAAAGGACCTCCGGAGGACCCCGGAAGGTCAAAGGTTACCCCGCCCACCTGTCAACTTGATCGATCGATAGGTCAAAGGTTAATCCCTACATCAAAGGGACCTCCGGAGGACCCCCGGAAGGTCAAAGGTTAGCCCCGCCCACCTGTCAATCATAGGGTCATAAATCATCTTGACACAAGGTGAATCGTATTACTACTAAGGACTTACGGGTTTTATTATAAAAGCTGCTTAAATACCATAATTTTATTAAGGCCTAGACCTGGCTTAAGCCAAAGCCCTGTATGGAAACCACGGCCATATTGTTCATACCAGTAGTCAGCTGACAAAACGTTTGTGAACAAAAAAATTCTTTTTTTTTCCCAAAAAGTCCTTAATAAATACTGTCAAGACAAGGTTAGTGACACAATTTAGTCTAATACATATGAATGGCAAATAAGACCAATGGCAAATATGCTAATAATTAACCTCTGAACAAACTCAAGGGTGCATGCTGCCTCTTCCTGGTACTGCAAGCTGAAGTTATAGGCGGCGGCAAACAGCGCTGCCAGCCCAGTGATGAAGGTAGGCTGTGATCCTTCACACACACGTTGACCTTCCAAACTTAATATCCAGCACTGGTTGCTTAGAAATGGACCTGTAAATATTTTTGGGATTTTTTGGGACAACTTAAGTGGCACTTTAATACAACTTTAGATTTACTTTCATAATTGCTTCTAGTGTCTTTAAAATTGATTTAAAGTGCACTGCTCAATGCACTGACAAGCAATTAATGTGAACTAAAATATACTTTAATGTCAGTTACAAATACACAAGTGTGAATTATATGTAATGTTTTTGACGCACTTAATGCATATTAAATGTAATTGATTTCAAATGTATAATAGATTAAGTTCATATTAAATGCAATTAGTGGAAATTAAGAGTGATTTATTTCAATAACTTAAGTGGGACTTTAATACAACTTTATATGTACTTTCTTAATTGCTTCTAATATATTCAAAATATAGTTAAAGTGCACTACTCAATACACTGACAAGAAATTAATGTGAACTAAAATATACTTTAATGTCAGTTAACAATACACTTAAGTGTGAATTATATGTAATGTTTTTGCACTTAATGCATATTAAATGTAACTGATTTCAAATATATAATAGATTATTAAATGTAATTAGTGGAAATTAAGAGTGATTTTTTTGGTACAACTTAAGTGGGACTTCAATACAACTTTACATATACTTTCATAATTGCTTCTAATATCTTCAAAATATAATTAAATTGCACTGCACAATGTACTGACAAGCAATTAATGTGAACTTACATTTACTTTAATGTAAATTAACAGTACACTTAATTCTTAATCTTAATTAAATGTAATGTTTCAAACACAAATGCATATTTGCAAAAAAACTTAAAATATATCAATCTAAATTGACATTAAATGCAATCAGTCGAACTTGAGTGATTTTAATACATCTTTCTACAGTACTTTAACTGCTTCTATTGTGTGTGAAACATGGTTATGATGTACTTCTAAAAATACTGAAAAGTAATTGTAGTTAATTAAATATGCATTCATTTCAATTTAATGCATTGCAAACAAAAAAAACACAATGCTTACACTAACAATAAAACAGTTTGGTAGTCAAAAAAAATTACGAATTCTTTTTTTTTTTACAAAAGTAAATTTAATGAATGAATAATGAATAAAGTTTTATATGTTCAAACAAACAAATAACTTAGAAAAAGACATGAGCAGAATGTTAGTTTAATATTGTAAAATTAGAATCAAACAAGTATCAATATAACATAATAAAAAAAAAATCAAAAGAGTTAACTTACAGTATGAATTTTTCACATTTTAACAACAGACAAAACCACTAACACTACAGACAACAAATAAAGAACTGCATGAACATTTAATTAACTACCCCTTTGGTAGGTCACTTCAGTCTATTACATAATGCTCAATTAATTGTTATCGCCTTTAAACACACCACTTTCCTGATTTTTTTTTTTTTAGCATAACCCTCATTGGTACACTTCTGTTGAAGTACAGCCCTGATTTGGGAAGGAGTGGTCCCTTCAAAACGAGCAATCACAGCATCTGTGAACACAAAAATAAAAACATTTAATTTTATGATAATCACTGTTATCAAATTTAGCTGGAATGGTTTATCTAGGATATACATTTGTAAAGTAAAGATACATGAAAACAATATATGCAATCTAAACATTTTTATTTTTAAATCATAACACATAAACTGTCCAAATAAAACTGTAATATTCTGTGTTTAGCACAACCGCAATTGATGGGTTACAGGGTATATACAGAAATTCTTAAGTTGAATTTAATACCTTTTAATACCTTTTTTAATACCTTCACAATATTTTTTAATACCAGCACAACTCCAAGGTGCAACTGTAACTGTGTAAAGTGAAAAGTAAAGTTATGAAATATCTTTCCAAAAGGAATAACACATTTCATCACAATTGAACGAGGTAATTATAACTAAATTATTAAGTAATTATAACTAAATTAAACACTGGACTCAAAAACTGCGAGAGACTATTTTAACTAATAGTCTAATTTTCTACCATATAATGTACAATTGAATAAAATTAGCTGCCAGATAAAAATTTAGCTGCTAGATAACAACTTGCTTTGCACTTTTTTTCTGGTTTCACCTCACTCCAGTCTATACTAAATGAATTTTTTTTTTGTAATGTTTCTACACATTATAATATAAATAACCTGAAAATACTACATAGTTTACATACATTAATTGTTTGTTCATGTTACTTCACATTGCATTAACTAATGTTAACAAACGCAACTTAAATAATGTAGGCTACTAGTAAATGGTGAAATTAACATTAAGAAAGATTAATTAATGCTCTGTAGCCGTGCATTATCTGCGATTAAAATGCACTCTTAATCGCAATATCAACTGTCATGTTACGGTGAAAATTTTTAAATAAAGAAAGCATCAAGATATACTTACTTGACTGATTATTTGCAGTATAACGTCTCATCTGCAAACATCCAAACGTGGCACTCCTTTTGTTCTCTTCTTGTTTGATTCGATTACAGAAACATAACAACGCATTTTTCAAACTCTAGTGAAGTAGTGCGTCATCATGACGTAGTATTTCTGGCGCATGTGCATTAAACAACATGTTCATATATTTCATGCATGGTTAAATGTTATTTCAGCATTTCTGTTTAAGTTGAAGTTGTTCTAACTCATTGTGTTGTTAGATTCTGTAAGTTCACAAAACTTTACTCATTCACCTAACTAAAAGTCAATATTTTTTTCAGTGTAGTGTAGTCTGATTCAAATGAAATGTATTTTAACTGAATTTAAATGCAAATTAATTTTGTTTAGATTTGTTTAACTTTTGCTTGCAATTAATGCAATTAAATGTGTGTTTAATTGACTTAGAACAATATAATGATATTGAAAGTATTCTGTTCACAGTTGTAAAGTACAACACATTACTATTAGGCTACATTGAAGGGATAGTTCACCCAAAAATTAAAATTCAGTAATTACTCACCCTCATATTGTTCCAACCCCGTAAGACCTTCGTTCATCTTCGGAACACAAATTAAGATATTTTTGATTAAATCTGAGAGCTGGATCACTCCTCCATAGGCTTCTAAGGGATTGAAACTTGTTCCCTGAAAAGTTATTAAAGACATTGTTAAAATAGTCCAAGTGACTACAGTGGTTCAATCTTAAGTTTATCAAGCGACGAGAATACTTTTTGTGTGAAAAAAAACAACAAATATAACGACTTAATTTCAACTATTAATTTCCTTGTCTGTGGGCCTCGAGTCAGTTAACATAGTGTAATAGCGTAGCGCTTCTGTGAAGGTCTTACGGGGTTGGAACAACATGAGGGTGAGTAATTACTGACAGAATTTTCATTTTTGGGTGAACTATCCCTTTAAGACTCCTCTCATAAATTACATTTTATTGTCAAATATTATGTAGAAAACTGACACTTGTAGTTGAGTTCATAGAGAAGGGGCTGGTGATAAAAATGTCAACAATAAGTTGTACTGGAGTATACTGAATAAGCAAATGTATTGGAAAAATACATTTCAAGTGTATTAATGCACACAGTATATATTATAGACTAAACACATTTGAAATACATTAACAAATTAATTTTGGACAACACACTTGAGTTGAAATTAAAATCAATTATTTTCCATGTTTTCCATTAAAATTCTTATTTTATTTAGTATATTAGTCAATACATCAAAATAAATTTCCTTTAATAACATATAACTTTAACTTTGAAACACTATAAAATCATACTTATTTAAAATGTATGTTTAAGTAAAACTTAAGTATAGACATTATTACAAAGTGCATTTTTTAAGCCATGCAATTAAGTGTGTTTAGAAATATTGTCATGAAAGTGAACTTTCTTTGTACACTTTGTACTTAAGTGGACTTTAATTTTAATTATATCATATTATCTGCAAGTGCACTTTTTAAAAAGTATACTTTTATTATTTGAAGCACACAAAAAGCACACTTTCAATACAATTACAGGGGTGATCGTAGAAAAAAATCCTGAGCCTGAACTTTTTTCCCTGGGAGGTAAGCGGGCCCCTAAGCCAAGATATATGCCCTGATCAACATAATTGTCAAGCGGGATCCAGGGGTGTGCTCCCCTGGGAGAACATTTTGATAAATAGTCCCTTAAATGATAGATTCTGGTGACTTTTGTGGATATAAATAGACATCATTTAGACATGAGATGAACAAACCCAATACTAACCCAAAACCCAATACTTTTAACTAGTCACTTACCTGCATACTTATTGCTTGTATAGCATACTGAGACTACAGATCCTACAGCCATACCAAGAAAGGTCAGTGGGTGGCAATTATAATACTCCAAAGTAAACTAGGAATTGATTAGTAGCCTAACCATTGACTTAAGGGCATGAACAAGGAGATATTAATTTTTCTGCAAAATATGCACCATTTATTTAAAAAAAGAAATTTTTAAACAGTTACAGTGCAACAAAACTGAATGTAATACAACACTCAATTTGTTTATTCAAAACCATTTGCTATTAAGAGAACAATAATTGGCAATAATTTAAAGTGCTTCAAGAACTGAAAAACAGTGAGAAATAAATAAAAATAAGCAAATACAGTTTACTACAGAAAACATTTTCCCCTTCCTTTCTTTTTTGAACAGGTTTTTGGGTTAGCAGAACCTTTCCTTTTCAACATGTTTGGGGACAGTGTAGATGATGCTGTGTAGGGCTGCAACAACTAATCGATAATAATCGATTATGAAAATCGTTGTCAACGAATGTCATTATCGATTAGTTGGTCTGCTTACGTCACGGGGAGCGTTTACTGATGACGGCGCTTTCATGACAACACAGTCGATCGCGAAATGGCAGTGAGTACCTAGCTACAGATCAATCGACGGCAGAAAAAAAGTGTGCACCCCAAGCCGGGGCTGTTTACACCTGGCCACTTCATGCGTTTTCTCAGATCGGATAGCTCTGATTTATCAAAACGATTCCATTTACACCTGGTCACATAAATGTGTTTTCGCTCTTCAATTCCCGCGCTATATGCAGATTTAATGGAGTTCACGTCACCGAAAGCAACAGATATGAGCTGCATTTTATTGATTAGCAGTTAAAATCAAAACACTGCAATAAGAGAGAGCGGCAACAGCACTGGTAAGATCATTTCGTTTCTTTACTTTTAATGATGATGATTGTGCGTTAAGCGTCTGCGACTTACTTTCACTTTGATTTGCGATAGTTTGCTCGTTGGCTTGATGAATAGATCGCTCATCTGCGGTAATGCGTGTTGCAGTAGCGTCGTCATATCCGGCTATAACATTACATTGCCTATAACACACTCTCACATGTTTATTTTTTTTTAGCATTTTTGGGAGGAGTAAAATGTACATATGTGGTTTCAACAACTAGGCTAGATGCATTTACACTTTTCCAGTTTCGTATGGAATGAGTCTCAGATCTCCTCCTGAAGTGGTTTGAGCGCGTTTAGAAGGACTTTTACACCTGGTCTTTTCACGATCCGACAGCTATCTGATCTGAGAAAACAATGCTACTGTGTAAACAGCTTTGTTTACTAACTTCGGAACAGTCACACTAGATCTATTTTGTCTCGAGCATCAGGTTGCGCAATCAGTTCGCTCGCAACATAAGTGATGGATTAAAATAGCGCTACCGCAGAAATAGGTTAAATTAAAACGGTGTTTACAAAGCGAAGCACTAAATATAAAGGCAGTTAATAACAGCAGCAGTAAAAGAGTTTTTTTTTTTTAGTCACTGTAGTCAGTGGTTTTCAGCGAATGCTTGTGCACTAATGCATAATTTTTCCTGTCTTTTTAATCAAGCCTGTTAGCTTGCTGCGTACCTCCATTCCGTTCTCTTTTTATAGCATTTGTCTACTATTAAGTTTTAATTGTTTTTCAAACGCGATCTACTGCGGCTCTACTACAATCACACGTTTGTTTTCAGTCTTTCTATATTTAAATTATCAATATATTAAGGTTTAAAATGTCAAAAATAAAGATTATATTAGTAAAACTCAATGTGTGGCTTTTGCACTTTTTAAAGTACACTTTTACACATGAATACCCTGATTTAAGGTTTTATTTAATTATAATAAACAAAAAATCTAATAAAAAAAAAAAAAACTTTATCCGATTAATCGATTAATCGAAAAAATAATCGTCTGATTAATCGATTATCAAAATAATCGTTAGTTGCAGCCCTAATGCTGTGGATTGGCCATAAAAGAGTGGGAAAAAACGTGTTGGTAAAGAGGATGTGGTAGCTGATGCGGTGGCTGATTCAGAGGAGGTTGTAGCTGGTGCTGAGGTTGGGGAAGCTGATGCAAAAAGATGTTGTCCGTCTAGTGAAGACGAGGCTGTGGAAAATGGAGGACATCTGGCTTGTCCAGAGGTGGTGGCTGGAGAAGATGAGGGTTTGTCTGGTGTTCTGGCCTGTTGACCAGAGGAGGTGATGGCTTGTGCAGAGGAGGTAGAGACTGGCAAAGAGGATGTTTTGGGTCACCATTTCTTTTTCAGGACCTGTTGACCAGAGGAGGTGATGGCTTGTGCAGAGGAGGTAGAGACTGGGAAAGAGGATGTTTTGGGTCACCATTTCTTTTTCAGGACCTGTTGACCAGAGGAGGTGATGGCTTGTTTAGAGTAGGTAGAGACTGGCACAGAGGAGGATTTTGCTGGCCTTTTGATTTTTCGGGCCTGTTGAACCAGTATGTTTGCCTCCTTTGAGATCCTTGCTGCCTCACTCAGCCTTTTCTGCTTTAGTGCCTGTTCAGTCTCTTTCTTTTTCTGTAAATGTAATTGGTAGTTTTGGAATGATGAAAGGCAGGCTCGCCTCAGAGGCTGGTCAATGGTCATATTTGAGGCTGTCCTGTCTCTGGCTTTAAGTGTGGACTTGATTACTGCGAGGCTCTCATACGTTTCCACATTCATGGAGCACCTGTCATCTTCAAGGATATCATCCATCAAATTAAATGATCATTCCACCAAGGGGCCTGTGAAAATGGACAGAAGAGCTTTAACTAGCTTGCACAGGGTCGGATACCTCACATCCCTCTCTGCCATTTTCAAGGAAGGCTCCACCAGTCTACATCGACTCGACAGTCGCCTTCAGTGTAGCTCTGTAGATGAAGAAGCATGTCCCCATCCAGCTGGTAGGCCCGGCATTCTTCTTCCAGCTGACCAATCTCTTCTGGAGAAACAACATTTGGCAAGGCTTCTCCTAATGCGGTCAAAGCTCCAATGATTCCATCAGATTGCATTAGAGATGGAGTAAGAGCAGAGAGTGATCATAATATGATGTTATCCAGGGGAAGGTTTTTTAGCAGAAACTCTAATGACCTCATATACCCTTCTCTGAGAGTCATAGATATGATCAACGCATACCTTTCCCTCCACACGGGCTTTGTTCATTGCAATGTAGCAAAACTGTCCAACAGAGAGTCTCTTGTTTGGCAGTTGCAAATCCCTTCTCCGTACATCAACCTTGAGAATCTCCTTGTGACTCAGTGGGATAGCCTTTGGTCTCATAAATTTGCCCAGGAGCTCTCTTACAAGGGCCACCATTTCCAAATTTGTCCAAATTTCAATCTTAACCATTCTATTTCATTAGAAACGATCTTAAAACAGGGCTTTAAGTGTAAAATACCAAACTTGTCCTTTAAGAACATTCTTAGGAAGATATTGGTAAATGAGGCCCTTTGTTACCTTGTTACACAGTTCTTCACAGTATTACAGTACTCCATAGTTGATGATATTCTCATTACTTTGGTTATTGTTGCTGTAGAAAGGACCTGACTGTTTCATTTGTATCATGTATAAAATGACTTGGGTCATTAGTCAGATATGCCAATGGACTGCAACCACTTATTAACTTAAAATGTTACTTTTATTCTTACATTTAAGTTGCAATGAGTTTGCCTAGTCATAAAACACCTCTGAATAAGTCGATCATGACCTTCATTCTTTGAAACTCTGTAATGAGCACAGAGATTCGTGCCTTTCGATTTTGGTTAACCTGTGTTCCTGTTCGGGATGCCACTGCCTGCTCTTGCTGAAGTACTTGTATCCTGGCCTTTTCCTTAACTGAGAGCTCATGTCTCTCAAACACTTGATACAGAAGCCTTCTGTAGCACACACACACACGCACAATCAGCGCTATCATGCCTGCAATTAAGCACAGTTCTTTTTCACAAGGGATTACAAAGCCTAAAAACAAAAAATATATATATATCAAAAGCAGGTCATGCAAATAACATGGTAAATGTTGCCTATTATGTGGAATATCGAAGTTACTGGTAAACGGGTGGAACAGAGTGAATTGTTTGCGCGGTAGTAAACCGCGTTCGCAAAATCAAACCAAATTCGTGGAAACAATGTAGAAATACGAACGCAAAGAATATATTGGCTTACCGTATCACTCAGTTGAACAATTTCTAAGCTGAACAATTTCTCAAACTCTAAACCCCATTTATCGTCACAGGCGCACGTTATTCAGATGACAAATTCTTCCACCCGTCTTCATGTAACGTTAACGTCCTCCATTTTCTGCTGCGTCACAGGCAACTAATGTTTGAAACACGAACCGAAGCTCACGAAAGCTTAAAAATTGCTCACAAATTCATAGACACTGTTTATCTTGATAACAGGAATGATTATTCTGTTCAGTTGAGTCCTGCTGACAAATCAAGTTTGCCTGTAGGTTACTGTCTGTTCTCTTGATCTGAATTGAGCGCGAAAAAAATCAATCCCACAATGCAATGCCTTTACAGTATTATACTGTATTACGAATTTATCAGGATGAAAACAGAAATGTGCTGTATATTTACAGCTGTTTTTTGTTTATTTACAGGAAGTTTTTTGTCCAATAATTAGAATCTCTGTTTTTTCTGAATTAAGTAGTAGGAAATTACTAGTCATCCAGTTTTCAGCTATGGATTCCATTCATTTTGTGGATTGATAAGTTTCGTCAGGGCGTGAAGAAATATAGAGCTGAGTATCATCAGCATAACATTGAAAACTAATGCTATGCTTCCTAATGATATCTCCTAAGCCTAAGCCTTGCTGTTCACTCTGTACATGCTACCCTTAGGACCTAAGGGTAGCATGTACAGAGTGAACAGCAACGGTCTTAGTACTGAGCCTTGTGGTACACCATACTGAACTTTTGACCAATAAGACATCTCTTCATTTACTGCTACAAACTGATAGCGGTCAGATAAGTATAATTTAAACCATGCTAGTGAAATTCCACTAATGCCAACATAATTTTTGAGTCTATTTAAAGGAATGTTGTGGTCGATAGTGTCAAATGCAGCACTAAGATCGAGTAACACTAATAAGAGAGATACAACCACGATCGGATGATAAGACCAAATAATTTGTGACTCTAATGAGAACTGTCTCAGTACTATGATACGGTCTAAACCCTGATTGGAAATCCTCGCAGATACCATTTCTTTCTAAAAAGGAACATAGTAAAGATACTGCCTTTTCTAGTATCTTTGACAGAAAAGGTAAATTCGAGATCGGCCTGTAATTGACTAATTCTGTAGGATTAAATTGCGTTTTTTTAACAAGCGGTTTAATCGTAGTCAGCTTAACCTCTGGGGTCGGCGGTATCGCCGGCGATACCAGCTCACTTTTTTCCTTATCAGTGCAAAAGAGACTCAAATTACTCTGTTGATTTTGATCTTACATATAAGTGCTGTACATCATTACATCCTGTTAAGTGTCTATTTTTTTTGTGGGTACTCACAATAAAAACAAAGTGTTGTGCTTTTCGTCAAATAAAGAAAAATAAACATGATGCGCGTTTTACCTTCTCTCGTCAGTGAGGTCCATTCTGAAACGCGTCCGAAAAATTAACTGTAACTCTGTCAATACTTGTCACAGAGATACGAGAGATTTCTCTTTATGAAGCTGAAATTCTCTTCTTTTAAATGAAGTAATTTATATAAAAAAACAAATATTCTCAGTTTATGTAATCTGTATGAAAAGATAGAGATGTCAGTATTTTTCTTTCCAGCTCATTATACCTCATTACGCGTTAATGTGCCACGCCCACGGAGAGCGCGCGTGCAAATGATCTAAGGCAAGCCATGCAGACATGCCAACGCCCACCAGCTGGATTATAAAACACATCGTGTTTAGTAAGTTTCTTACTACCGCTGTGAACACAGCGTATCCCTACCCTGTGAGGAATAATACTATCTAATAACCCTGGAAAATGTACCAGAAGTGCTGGTTGTTTCATTTCGAGGAGCACGGATCTAGCTGATGTAGTAAGTCATTTATTCTTAAGTGCTTTGTTCTAATCACGATACTGGATAGTGTCTGTAAACCGCAGAAAGACTGTTTAAATATGAATTGCGTGTCTGTGTGTAGGCTAAATGATGAATGAACGGCACAGGCGCACGCGCTTTGTTTACTACAGTTATACAGCGCGTGTCTGTGCCGTTCATTCACTCTCGCATCTACATTAGTAAACATGTTATTAAATTTACATGAACACATCCAAACTATATTGCTATAGCCTACTAAGATGAGTAAAAATCGCGTTTCTGTGTGTGAATGAATGAAAGGCAGAGATGCGCTGTTTACCACAACTCGCAAAAAGACCGTTTAAATTTGAATCGCATTTCTGTGTGTGAATGAATGATCCGCTTTTAGCAAACTATATTGCTATACTGAGATGAGTAAAAATCGACTGAAATATGTTGAAATAAAATGTATTTGTATAAGCAACGTATTGAACTGGAAATTAACATTTATATTTCTTATATAAACGAAAGACCTATGTTACAGACATATGAAAGACAACATTTCGTTTTCTAGTTTTGGATAGATTATACATTTTTCCTCTAAAATATTTGCCACCTCAAATAAGCTTTTGTTTGCCAATTTTTGCTCATATGTTAAATAGCCTATAGTATGTTTTGTCAAAAATAAAGTAATCAAATAATATGTTATTATGTGTTTGTTCCAATGTAGCCTAGGCTATATCCAAAGTAATGAATCCTTAACTTTGAAATATGTATGATAAAATGTATACTTTAGTTTTTACAAAGAAAGATTGCACTTGAATTGTTGTTGTAATTGTAACATTTTTAATAAAAAAAAAATATTTACAAGGTAGATGTAAACAAACTATTAAAAAGTAAATATAAGCCTTTTCTTTAAATAATTTTTATTTAGTTTTATTAGTGACAAATTTGGGGAGAGGATACATATTCCAAAACTGAAAATACAGTATGAGAATTAACTGCACAATTACTAGACATGGAAAAATATTAAAAAAATGAGATGCTTCCAACTGTTTTTTTTTTTTTTTTTTAAGATTTATTTGACAGGGACAAATGCATAAAACATTGCTCTATAATAAATACAAAGCAGATGCCACGCATACAGGTTTCTAGCCATGACTAATTTGCAACCCCTGTCCCTGGTTAGGCTTATGAAATAAAACAGAAATTACAGAGTATTGAATGTAAGATATGTAACTATTAAAAGACATACAACAAATACATCCCATACATGAAAAAAAAAGTATGGGCTTAAGTAGATATAAAACTATAAAACAATCTGGCAGATTTAACAATACAAAAACACAAAAGGCTGCATATGCGTGCTAACATTATGCAACATTATGTTTGTATGCATTGTGTTGTATCCTGTACAGTCAGTGTTCACAAAGTTGTTTCTGTTTCAGCCACTGCTTTAAATGTGTATTAAAAACCTTGAGTTCTGTCAATGTTTTAATTTCAGATGGTAAAGCGTTCCACAAATGTATGCCTCTTACTGAAAATGATGTCTGACCAAATGTTGTTCTACGTTTTGCAGCTATACAGTTTCCACTTATTGTGCCTCTAGTTCTTATTCCGCTTTTTTGTTTCTCTACTAGTTGACAGAATATTTCTGGTGCAAGGTTGTTCACACACTTAAAAGTTAGTTTTAAAAATGAAAAACTGACAAAACTGTCAAAACTCAATATATTATGCTTCCTTAGAATGATGCAGTGATGCCATCTTACAGATTTCTGGTCCATTACTTTTAGTGCCTGTTTATATAATGACCTAATGGGTGTAATTGTTGTTTGGTTGGCCTGACCCCACACAGTTATGCAATACGATAAATGAGAAAATATCATAGAATGCATAAACTGCTGTGCTGCCTTAAGGGGTATATATTGTCTTATTAATCGGAAGCAGTTTAGATTTGTCCTGACAGTTCTGCATAGTTTCTTTACATGTCTATCAAACTTAAGATGAGAATCTAAAATAACCCCTAAAAATTTAAATTCATGTACCTCATCTATCTCCTTATCATCAATCTTTATTCTAAAATTTTCATTTACCTTTCTTTTTATTGAAAAGCACATAGACACTGTCTTATCATAGTTTAGGGTTAGATGATTATTTCGGAGCCACTGTGATACCCCGTCCAGTTCTTTTGAAAGCATCTCAGCTGCAATCTGAGGGGTTTTTGCTGAGACATATATAATTGTATCATCTGCATACATTTGGCATTTAACCCCTTTGCAACTGTCAGGAAGATCATTTATATATAAACTAAAAAGTAAAGGGCCTAAGATTGAACCTTGTGGAATTCCGAATCGACAAGTTTGGACAGATGACTGGGTGGAATTTATTTTAACACACTGCTGCCTGTGTTCGAGATACGATCTAAACCAGGTTATTGCATCATGTGACAAATTACAATTTTGCAATTTATTTAAAAGAATTTCGTGGTTAACAGTATCAAAGGCTTTTTTCAGGTCCAGAAATACTGCCCCCACTACATTACCTTTATCTAGTGACTGTTTTATCATTTCAGTGAGGTAACAGTTTGCCAACTCTGTTGAGTACCGTGGTCTAAACCCAAATTGTTTGGCGTGTAGGAGATGATTACTTTCAAGATAATCAACAAGTTGTTTGGCAACTGTTTTTTCAAGAACCTTTGAGAGTGCAGGTAAAATTGAAATTGGTCTATAATTTGAGACCTGGTCAGATGCTCCAGACTTAAAGACTGGAGTTATAATAGCCGTTTTCCATTGCTGAGGAAATGTATTTGCTCTAATGGATAAGTTCACTATATGTGTAACTGGCATTAAGAGGACTGAACTGTGTTTTTTTATAAAAGCGGTATCCAAGCCAAAGTTATCCTTGGCCTTAGATTGCCGTAACTGTGTAAAAACTTCTGCAGTTTCACTTTGGTCTACCTCTTTTATACAAAAAGATGTTGATTGGTCTCTTAGTTTGTGTTTTAATTGTACTGGTTGGAAATTTGCAGCCAATTCCTCAGCTGATTGGATAAAGAATCTATTAAACTCGTTCGCAATTTCAGACCTTTCATTATTGACGATTCCATTTATATTTAATTCGATTATTAATTTTTGTTGTTTAGGCACTCGATTAGTTAAAATATTTAGGTGTTTCCAAAGTTCTGAACTTTTCCCTCCTGATTCAGTCATCAATTTCATAAAATAGACCGTTTTTGCTTTGCGTAACTCCCTGACTACTTTATTTCTCAATCCTTTAAAAACAAGTATATCTATATTAGTTTTTGTTAAGAATGAATGTTTGAGTGCAAGGTCTCTTTTTTTCATCAGCTGGAGAATATCCTTATTCAGCCATGGTAAAGCCCTTCTACGTTGTGGATACTTCAATAACTGGGTATATTTCTGAATCACATCTGTGAGTGTTTTCATCATTATAGTACAGCCGGTATCTAAGTCGTGAGTTTGCTTAACATCATTCCAATTTATATTCTGCAATTCCTCTTCAAGTTGAGTTCTTTTATTCTTGGGAATGCCTGTAAATTCTAATTTATGCGGAATATTGCAGAAGGATTGTAGACGCTTTTTGGATAGTTTTCTAACAATTAAAATCAGATTGTGATCGGAAATACCTGTGATTAAGTTGTACGTTTTACTCACTCGCTCAGTTCTATTTGTGAAGATCAAGTCAATAAGGGTTTTACTACTTTTTGTTAATCTTGTCGGTTCTTTGATTATTTGGTGGAAATTATGCTTTGAGTAGATCATTTTTAACTTTTGCTTATTACTGTTACTTAACCAATTTATGTTAAAATCTCCTTGAAAGATAGTCTCACAGCGACAATTTAACTGTTTAAGTAAATCATCTAAATCCTTGTAAAATGAAACACCATGTGAGGGGGGATTATATAATGTAACAATATTAAACTTCATTTTTGTTGACAACAATACAGTGATGGCCACACATTCTAAAGATGTGTCCAGATTAATTTGGACACATTTAAATGTTTCTTTGATATAGATCAACACACCACCACCCCTGCCAGTTAGTCTGTCTTTTCTAAAACAATTATAACCAGGTACATCAATTATGTGTGTTGGAGTATTGCTGCTTAGCCAGGATTCACTTAGACACAGGTAATCCAAATTGGAGTCTGTCAGTAAATATTGAATCTGATCTAATTTTGATGTAATACTTCGAATATTCAAATGCCCTCCGACAATGCCCTTTGGTTTAGTCTTCGGATCCCATCATATGTTACCAATCATGAACCAAGTGAACCAATTTGGTAGAATATAGGGCTGCACGATTAATCGCACGATATTGTTATGCGCATCTAATCAGTAAAGCCGGTTCCTTGATTAGTAGTAAATCACGTTCACCTGCTTTTAGATGGAGCGGCATTTACTACAAAGAGCCGTAGTTAACTGACAAGCTGAGCCAAATCGCGTTAAAATCGAGGACATATCGCCAACGATATTTAATGCGATATGGCTCGGCTTGTCAGTTAACTACGGCTCTTTGTACACAGCAAAAACTCAGTGTTAAATTAACACACCTGGGAGTGTATATGAGTCCACACTCAAGAGTGTTAAAGTTAATGAGATATTTAAGTGATTAATTGAGTGATGATTGAGCATTATTGAAGACACCTAAAGCAGAATCACTGAAGGAGAAAACCGGAATTTCAGGTCACCATTATGGAGATGAGTGGTTGCTTTAGTTGGTCTCTTGACCCTTATATAATTAACTTTAGATTTTGTTCGGCTGATGTATCCGAGTTAAACTTGTCAGATGAGCAAAGAAAAAATTTATCTAATGGTGTTGGTTATATTATGACATTTATCATTTGAATTAAATGTTCGTGATTAATGCTGTTGGTCACAGCATAACTGAGATTCTGCATAAATATCCAGAATTTGAGATATAATATAAAGGAGTTATTAAAAGTTGTAAAAAAAAAAAAAAAAAATCTTCTTTTAGGCACTCACAGATATCAAGATTCAGTCAATGCATCTCAACAATGGTAACGAGCAGAATATTCAATTAGGAAAAGTATATTACATAGACAATTCAGATCATAATTTATTCATACCGCAATGCATGATGGGAGCCATTAATGAGTTGTGATTGGTGGCAACAAGGATTATTATTGTCACCACGGTTGAGATTCACAGGCTGATTATTGATGTCCGTATTTCTAAATAAATGCATTTGAAAGTGATTTTATCAGGACTATTTTTATTAAATGTTTTGGATTATAAGAAAAATACAATTATCATATGCTGTAGAACCACTAAACTGTTGCTATCAAGTTAAACCAGATCATCTGAATGAGTTTCATTTTTCAGATCACAGCATGATTATGTCAAAACATAACCAATATTATCAGATCACACTTGTCTTTGTTCATTTGACTGTAATAAATCAATAACAGCCGACAAACAAAATTTAAACAAAGTATAAGGATCAAGAGGCCACCTAAAGCAAACACTTATCGCCATAACGGTGGCTTACAATTTTAGATTTTCTCCTTCAGTGATTCTGCTTGTTATCATCAGGTGTCTTCAATAATGCCCAATGATCACTAAATTAACCACTTAATTATCTCATTAACTTTAACACTTTTGAGTGTTAATTTAACACTCATATCTGCATCATATCGTCCATCTGAAAGCAGGTGAAGGCGATTTACTACTAATCAAGGAACCGGCTTTACTGATTAGATGCGCATAACAATATCGTGCGATTAATCGTGCAGCCCTAGTAGAATATATATATATATATATATATATATATATATATATACACACACACACACACACACACACACACACACACACACACACACACACATTTATATTGCTCTTGCATTCTTTCTTGTGGCTCAGTGACACACCTGAATGAATGGCTCATTAAGTATGCGGGCCCCATTGTCTCCTCAGGTGTGAACCACTAAATATGCATGATGGTGTTGAAATCGTTGACGCCCCTTGCGCATATTGCCTTTCCAAACAAAAAGTGTCTTACAAAATTTAAATCAATGTATTGTTTTATGTGAATGATTAGGCAGGATGATTTTCACATCATTTTGAAGAAAAAACTCTAGGCAACGACATCCATTAGTCAAAAGTCTTGTGGACACATATTTAGTATGTGTTTTGTGGCCTTATTTCAGAAACTTTATTTTTTATTTTTTTCAATAACCATGCATAAACAATATTCCCTCAAAAATACAAACATGTACATACATGTTGCTCACATATTATGGTAGCCCTGTTTGTGCTAAATAAAGTGTAATTACACCTTTTCCATTAATATGTTTATAAGCAACTGAAAAAAGCACAAATGTCAGGGCATGTCAGAACATCTCAAGGACCCCAAAAATCCTTTAGACCCCAGAGGGTTCAAAGTTTTTGGTATGTATCCTAATGACAAAGTGGTATTAAGAAGAGGATCTATGACCTCTGAAAGCATCTCTTTCAGTAGTTTAGTCGGTATAGGGTCTAACATACATGTTGTCATACATTTAGATGATTTAACGAGTTTATAAAATTCACCCTCTCCTATATCAATGAATGAATCGAATTTTTTGTCAGTGAGACTACAATGCACTGTCTGATGCGATACTGTAGTAGACGGTTGCATAGTTATAATTTTCTCCCTGATATTATCAATCTTTTAAGTAAAAAAGTTTAAAAAGTCATTACTGCTGTGCTGCTTGGAAACGTCTGGGATTGGAGCTTTATTTTTCATTAGTTTAGCCACTGTTTCAAATAAATACCTAGGGTTTTGTTTATTTTTTTCTAATAGGGTTGAAAAATAAGCAGATCTAGCAGTTTTTAAGGCCTCTCTGTATGCAATCGTGCTCTCTTTCCATGAAATGCGAAATACCTCTAGTTTTGTTTTCTTCCAGTTTCGCTCCATTTTTCTGGCTGCTCTCTTAAGGGCCTGAGTGTGCTCGTTGTACCATGGCGTTGGATTATTTTCTTTAATCTTCGTTAAGCGCAAAGGAGCAACTGTGTCTAAAGTGCTGGAAAAGAGAGAGTTAAAAGTTTCTGTCGCAATATCGAGTTCTTCTAAGCTATCTGGGATGCTGAGATGATGAAACAGATCAGGAAGATTATTTCTAAAGCAATCTTTAGTGGCAGAAGTGATAGGTCTAACATATTTGTAACACGGAGTCGGCTTTGCAGCCTTGGCTAAATAAAGTTTACACAAGACTAGATAGGGATCTGAGATGTCATCGCTCTGCTGCAGAATTTCAACGGCATCAACATTGATTCCATGTGATAATATTAGATCTAGAGTATGATTACGACAATGAGTAGGTCCTGACATGTGTTGTCTAACTCCAAAGAGTTAAGAATGTCTTTAAATGCCAATCCCAATGCATCTTTCTGTGCGTTCACACCGCCGCCGGCGAGAGCGTCAAAGTGGCCGGAAGTCATTCATTTTCAATGAGAGCCGGCGCGGCGCGTCTTGGGCGGCGAGAGCGGCCGAGAGCGGCGAGGAGAAGTTGAAATCTGGTCAACTTTATGGTAATGATGTGGTTCGGCGGCAACCGGCGGCAACGAATCGGAATGTAGAAGTGCTCCATTTAAGAGAATTCCAGAGAACGCAGTCTGTAAACTTTGGTTCCGACCACGTTAGTTCCCAAGCAAAATAGAGGAGAGGTTGATCATTTGAATTTAATAAGGCGGCGCGCAACACTATTTATAGGCAAGATTTTCGCACTAATACACTTTATTTCTGCGGGAATGTAAATTAGAATATAACTTAACCATGAACACAAAAGTCACACCACACACATGGCTTTTAATTGGTTACAAACATGTCACTGTAGTTTTTAAGTTCTTTCCATCGATCAATTTTCTCCAAAAATAACAATCGACATGCTTGTTTGCTTTGCGGCCCCTTTAAATTAAGTTTAAAAAAAGACCAAGCATTCAATCTACGTCAGAGCATCAGAGCGTCCACGAATCTTTCCACGGCGTCGCTGGCAGGGTGGCGAGAGGGAATTTTGCCGCTCTCGCCAGCGGCGGTGTGAACGCACAGTTTTTCGTTCTCTACATGTATATTAAAATCAACAATTAGGACTTTTATCTGCAGCCAGTACTAACTCTGATAGAAAGTCAGCAAATTATTTGAAAAAGTCTGTATGGTGCCCTGGTGGCCTGTATACAGTAGCCACCACAAATCTCAAATGTGATTTATCATTTACGCTAGATATTGTTACATTAAGCACCAACACTTCAAACTAATTATATTTGAAACTAGACTTCTTAGTAATTCTGAAAATATTACTATAAATTACAGCAACACCTCCCCCTTTGCCTTTCATTCAAGGTTCATGTTTATAACCGTAATCTTGGGGGGTGGACTCAAGTGCTTTTGAAGTAAGAGAATATTTAGCAACCTGAGCTTTATCATTTGTTCATTTGTATTATATCTGTTTTTTATTTGTTGAACATCAGTAAAATTTTTACCCTTAGATGGGTTTGGAAGTTTTTTGTATTTCCTAATTCGGGTAACAGAAACAGTCTCTATATGATGATATCTAGGTGAAAGAGTCTCTATGTCATGGGATTTATCTGACCTCAGTGACGTGAGACAGCTAGCAGACGGTTGGTTTAGCCAGTTTGTCTGCTTCCTGACCTGAGCCCCAGATTGTCCTGTTTGAGTTCTAAGACTATGTGCCATATAACTAGAGAGAAGAGCAGCACCATCCCAGGAGGAATGAATACCATCTCTTTTTAACAGGTCAGGTCTGCCCCAAAAACTTTTCCAATTGTCTATTAATTTTATACTATTTTGCGGACACCACTTAGACAGCCAGCCATTGAGTGAGGACAGTATACTAACTATCTCATCACTCCTTCGAACAGGAAGGAGGCCAGAGCAACTTACAGTGCCTGACACCGTACTTGCGAGTTCACACACCTCTTTAACTTTAATTTCAGTGATTTCCGACTGGCGAAGTCAAACATCATTAGTGCCGATGTGAATAATAATCCTAGAGAATTTACGATTAGCATTAGCCAGCACTTTTAAATTTGCTTTGATGTCAGGCGCTCTGGCTCCCGGCAAACATGTGACTATGGTGGCTGGTGTCTCTATTTTCACGTCCCGTGTAATAGAATCGCCAATAACTAGGGCACATTCAACAGGATTCTCAGTGGGTGTTTCAGTGAGTGGGGACAATATATTTGATGTTGTAATCGGAACGGAAGTGCAGTGTTTTTTCCCGCGACTACAGCGTCTCACCGTCACGCAATTGCCCTGCTGCACGGGCTCTACTACAGCCGGAACCAAACAATGTACAGTGTTCTCTAAGCTAATCGCATCCAAAGTAGTATCTAAAGCCCTTGCACTCTTACAATTAACCTCAATTAAAGTTTGGATGCGTGTCTCTAGTTCTGAAATCTTCTCCGTCAGCCTCACTATCTCCCTGCATTTATTAATGTAAATCCTGTGCTGACAGAGAAGGCTATGCTATACATGTTACATGAAGTGCAAGTGACAATAAGAGGAGAAGATGACATGACTCACCGTGTTTGTTTGGCTGACTGATACTCACCACAGTTGTTTGATGGATTTGTAAGAGGCGTGAGTAAAATAAATAAATAAATGAGCGCACTGATGGCACGCTAACAGCCTAGCGAATTACTAGCGTGTTTTGCTAGCAAAGATTTAGATTGAAGCTAGCGATGTAAGGTTAATATGTAATGTTGAGTAAGTTATATTTAGCAGTATAAACAACAGGAAATGCTAGTAAAAAAAAATCAAATCAAAAAGACCACAGTGCTACATACGTAAACATATGTTATGCAGTACAGGTCAAAAGTTGGGAAACATTACTATTTTTAATGTTTTTAAAAGAAGTCTCTTATGTTCATTAAATCTGCATTTATTTGATAAAAAATACAGAAAAAAACGGTAATATTGTGAAGCATTATATCAATTTTAAAATAATGGTTTTCTAATTCTATAGACTTTAAAATATAATTTAATTCTGTGATAAAAGCTGAATTTTCAGCATCATTACTCCAGTCTTCAGTGTCACATGATCCTTCAGAAGTGGGTAGTGGAGTCTCCGTTCCATCCTTCAGGGAACGAGGGTTACCATATGTAACTGAGACGTTCCTCTTCAGTCGGTCAGTCGACGCTGCGTCGAGACCGACGAATAGGAATCCTACCAAAGGTCCACAGGTACTGCACCCCATCCAGCGCCCTGTGCAAGCCTCTACCCCTTCTTACCTGGAAGGACGACAAGAGGAGGCTTACAAAGAGTAAATCTGTCACTGTTGTTCCGTGAAAACCCATACAGTGAGATATTGGATAACACCGGGAAAGCGTGCCCTTTCTGTTAGGAAGGAGAACGCTGCGGAAGCCACCTTCTTCAAGGAGTTATGTGGGAAATACATATAGACTAACCCGAAGGTTGTAATACATATGAATACTGGGTAACTTAGCCCAAGGGAAAGACACAGGCTTCCGTTAGGAGCAGCCGTGGAGAAACATATGGAATCCCCGTAGGGTCACACATATGGGACCCAGCCTAGACCTGGTTCTCAAGGATTCAGCGGATAAAGGCCTAACGCTCCTCCATGTCCGGGCTGAGGGTGTTGGAGGACTTAAAAGGTTTTTCACTCTGGAGTAATAAGGGTGCACAATAGGGTGCAGCAAGCCTGGTTTTATAAGTCTGGTAAATAAGCATGCCCCACTCAAAAGACATAGAGCTAAAGGGCGAAATAATGTTTGGTTTATCAATGAATTGTCTGACCTTCTTCTGGAGCAGAAACAAAGCATGGGCTCAAACGAGAAAGTCAAAACTTGAGTCTGACTGGTTGAAATTTCGGCGTTTGCGTAATTTATGTACTGTAAAAATTCGTAATGCTAAATCAGCCTTTTTCCTTTCTGAAACATCAAAGAATTTAAATAACCCTCTTAAATTTTGGAAAACAATTAAATTATTAACGGAAGCAAAAACAGATTCAGAAGTACCATCTTGTATTGTTGTTGATAACAAAAAAATAATTGACAAAAATGAAATTCTCAATATTTTTAATAATCATTTTATTGCTGCTAGCTCCCTTTATGAAACACTTCAAAATCCAATTTCCAGCTTTCCCACTGCACGTCCTGTTGATCAGTTACTGTCAGCACAATCATTTTATTTCAAGACAATAACGGTATCAGAAGTAAGGAAGGCATTGAAAGATCTAGATCCGAAAAAATCATCTGGTCCAGACAAATTGGAGCCTTATTTTTTAAAAATAGCTGCAGATTTGATAGCCAACCCAGTTACATATTTAATTAACCTTTCCTTAGCTACGAATCAAGTTCTGGCTATTTGGAAATCTGCCAATGTGCTCCCCCTTCATAAAGGTGGTGATCCTGCAAATATAAATAATTATAGGCCTATTTCTAAATTGTCAGTATTAGCTAAATTATTGGAATCACTTATCAGCATGCAATTAAAAGATTATTTAATTAGTAATAATATTCTTAATGAATTTCAATCTGGTTTTAGGAAACAACATAGTACAATAACAGCTGTTTCAAAAGTTGTCAATGACTTGGTTAATGTCTTGGACAATAAACAGCACTGTGCAGCACTGTTTATTGACTTGTCAAAAGCTTTTGACACAGTGGACCATAAAATACTTCTTCAAAGACACTTCTATTGGACTATCAGAACAAGCAGTGGGATGGTTCAATAGTTATCTATCCGGGAGAAAACAATGTGTGCAAGTAGACGGCCTTACTTCTGCCTCCCTAAATATTTTAAAAGGGGTGCCTCAAGGCTCAATCCTTGGGCCTCTTCTTTTTATTATTTATACAAATAATCTCTGCAACAATATAAAAAATACAAAAGATCATTTCTATGCTGATGATACTGTTCTTTATTGTTATGGGCCCACATTAGGTCAAGCAATCACAAATTTACAATCTGCTTTTAACATTTTGCAAAATAATTTGGCTACTTTAAAACTGTTTTTAAACTCTAAAAAAACTAAAGTTATGACCTTTACTCTGGGAAAATCAACTAAAAATTACGTCCCAAATATTTGTACACTTTCTGGTATAGAAATCGAAGTAGTGTCACATTATAGATATTTGGGCATTACTATTGATCAATCACTTTCCTTTACAATGCATGTCCAGGACTTGGTTAAAAAATTGAAATTGAAGTTAGGTTTCTTCTTTAGAATTAAGTCCTGCTTATCTTTTGAAGCAAAAAAACAACTAGTAAATGCAACATTCTTATCTGTCTTGGACTATGGAGATATTTTATACATGAATTCAATCTCTCAATGTCTTCATGCTTTGGACACTGTGTTTCATGGAGCCTTGCGATTCATCACAAATTTAAAATCTCTCACTCATCACTGTTTATTGTATTCTTGGGTAGGATGGTTTTCCCTCTCCATTCGGCGCTGGATGCATTGGCATATTTTTATTTATAAGGCAGTATTAGGACTCCTTCCTTCTTATCTGAATATTTACATTATCCCAAGGCCTATAGGGACATGGTGAACGTGATTTCGCCAAGTACCACATGTTCCTGGATCAACATCTTTGTTGATCCTGGAACAACTTCCAGATCAACCAATCAGATTTGAGGGACAAGTTTACAGTTTATGTCAAGTTAAGGCTTAGAACCAGGGTAAGGTGCTTCAACATCAGTGTTATTCACCTATCATTTCCCTCTTATTTTAGGGAAAAGTTATGGGTAGGGTTAGGTTTAGGGGTAGGGATAGGGTATGGACTAAATTTTGGGACAGGAATGTTGTTCCAGGATCAACAAAATATGTTGATCCAGGAACATGTCTTACTTGGCAAAATCACGGTGACCATAGGGACATATCACCTGCGCTCACAGGATCTGTTTTTATTGACAGTTCCTAAAACCCGTACTGTATTTGGTAAAAAAGGCTTTTAATTTTGCAGCACCATTTGCATGGAATAAGATACAGAAAGAGCTACAGTTGAAGGAGTTGATTTCATTATATTCTTTTAAAGGCTTTTTAAAGGATCTTGCAGAAAGGCAGTCTGTGTGTCACTGTACTTAAATTAAATTGATTTAAATTTGATATTGTTGTTTGAATATGAAGAGTGAAGTGTCTTTGTATTTTTCTGTAAGTGTTTCTGTAATTATTTGTACGAGCGTTGCTGCCACTTGCCAGGACACTCTTGTAAAAGAGATTCGTAATCTCAAGGAGTTTTTATCCTGGTTAAATAAAGGTTTGAATTAATGAAAAAGCCGACAGAGCTGGACCTCTCGGTGCTTCTTCCCGTTTAAGTCTCTGTGTTGCAACCCTCTACAATGCGAGTAAATCACTCGCATATGCGACTACATTTTCAGGCTAGGCGACTAAATAATGTCTATCATTAGCAATTGGCTAATGAATTGTTATATTTCACTGGTCAGTGTTTAAGTTAGACGCTAAGTACGGTATAAGTTTAGCACAGATATATTTTCTATTGAGAGTGCTTGAGAGTTTTGTACTATTTAAATGAATCTAAATGAACAAAAAACTAATTTGAGGGCATCTTGATGCATTTTACAAATATAACCCTATATAACACACTCGGTAGAACATTTAAAAGGTCTAATAATAATACTATATTCATTACATTTACGAGCACTACAGTCTCTGAACAAATGACGCGTTGGTTTAACCGAAAGAATTAAGGCATTGTTACTTTTTTTCCATTGTTCTTTGAATGTTCGGTCTATATCATGCTGTGTATCAGAATCGTGTCATTGCATTCATTATCAGAGGTACGGCTGCATCAGTGTCCTTATTTGCACATATATTTCATTTGAAGAAGACTGGTGCTGAAGAGGAGAAGAGGTGCTGGTTCATGTTTAGAGAACTAGAGTATATAAAAATATGTCCATAAAAACTTGAAACACGCTTGCTCCAGTCCGTGTATGAACTATATGATCCGCGTTGCGAGTGTTGTTAAACTCATCATGGCGATCCGTGCAGAAACCTCTCTTATGCACTCCACATGTTTGAATTCTCCGCTGTAATGTGATCTGATGCATAATACAGCACAGTGATTGGGTTGAACAAGCTCTTTCACATGAAAAAATACAGAGAGTCGCTCAGGGCCAGCTGACGTAGAATCGTAGCAGAGGAATGATGAAGTTTGATGCTTTGATTTGAGGTGATGTGGGCATTTACAGGTTTGCGTTCCTTCACGTGGAAGATTAGCATGTGAATCGATTGTGCGTGCGTGGGTGTGTTCACACAAAAGATAATGAGCATGCATCGAGAAACTGGACCTCTCGTTGGTTTCAAACAGATTACTTAGAGAATATTTGTTTTTGATATGAATTATATAATTTAAAAATAGACACTTCAAGCTGTCTAAAGACATCTCTCATGTCTGTGTGGCAAGTAATCATTAGTTCATTTTCTGACGCTTTTCAAAATGAATTTCACACTGAGAGAGATGGTAGAACGTGCATCAAAATCCTTTTCTTGATTTTATGAAAATCACAACATTTTGTTTTTATTATGAGTGTACACAAATAAAAGTAGACATTTAACAGTTTTGAATTATACATAACACTTACATGTATGACAAAAATACATGATACACGACAGAGTTATTTGAGTTTCTTTCACGGCCAACCCCAGGGGGTTAAAGCCCTTAATATACAGCTTGTCTCATGTTTAGGCAAAATTCGTTACAGCCCTAGAGCACAGACACACATCCAAATCGCGCACCCAGAACACCGCTCCTCACAGCGCTCTTTCACAAATTCCTGAGCTTGAACGGACATATTCACACTAAGGCCATATCGAGTTTGTAAAATATATCGATATGTGTTTAATAAACAATATGGAATGAGACAATACTGTTTATATCGATATACAGTAGTTTGATACGAGCACATCTGAAAAATAGCAGAGGACGCAGTGAGAAACTGTGGGGAAGGTGCATTATCCATTCCTCGATTAAAGTCGAGTACTCGATTTAAAAAAAATCCTCGATTGCAATTTACCTGTGTCGAGTAACCGGCAAAATACCTGAAGTGGCACATTCTGTTGTATTTTGGTAGTAATCTGTAAGTAAGCAGTTAACTCTAGGACATCAACGTATTGACGAGGTAAGTAGAATGATTTAACTTTTCACACTATTTCAAGAACTCATATCAACCATGACTATTGGCAATTCTCCTCCTCCTCCTCTCTTTTTCTTCTTGTCCACTTGAACTCACTAGTGCCCTCTAGTGCAATTACACAGTACACAACATTCCCCCCTTACATAAAGCCAGTAGGTAACTTATTCAGTATTTAACCCGTAAGGCAGTATGTTTTAAGACAACAGCAATAGTAACACTTCTTAACATACAAGAACATTATGCGTTACTGCAAGTCATAATTTAAATCTCTGAACCTAAACAGTATTATTTAGAAATGCCATTCTAAATACCAATCAAGTACCTTAACACAATAGAACAAGTACATGTGGTTTTCGCCCCCTTCTTTTTCACAATCATGTTGTCTTTTGACTTCCCCCAAGTCTTTCATCCACACTGGTGGTTTAACAACTCTATCACTCCTCTTGAGAGTGATTGGGCAGTTTTGAGCAGGCAAATTTGTTCCCTGAACAGTTTTTTCAGTTTGATATGGAAATTTAGTCAGTCTCAGTCCATTCCATTCCTTTCCATCACTAAGCAAGAATGAACTTGGTCCGATCTTTTCACAAAATCGACAAAGGTAAGGTATACTTAGGGCTTCCTTTAGGAACATGATCTGGTTTCCTTATTCTTACTTGTTCCCCGACCTTGAAAGAAACCGGTTTGGCTCTCCTCTTCCTGTCTGTGTATTTCTTACTATTCTCCTGCCTTTCCTTGACAGCATCTCGTACACCAGCACATTTGTCACTTTTCCCCCTCACAGGAAAAATATCTACCTTTCGTTCTCATTTTTCGGTTATGCTAAAGTTCAGATGGGGATAGACCAGTAGTAGCATGAGGAGTAGCATGGTAACTCTGAAGAAACTCAACTACTGACGGTCTCCAAGCTTTTCTCATTTGTTCCGCAGATAAGATACACTCTTTCAGTACTCTGTTCCAGGGTTCAACTGCACCATTTCCTTGTGGGTGATACACACTTGTACGCAGGTGTTTGATACCACGTTCAGGAAGGAAATCCGAAAAAGTTGAAGATAGAAACTGAGGTCCATTGTCCGTAACAACAAACAAAGGGTTTCCTTCTCGTGCAAACACAGAATGTAAGAAAGAAGTAACAACCTCAGTGGTGACATGTGAAAAAAAGCAACCTCTGGCCATTTGCTGTAATAGTCCACCAATGAAATTGCGAAACGACAACCTGATGCAGCATGTTCGAAAGGCCCGACGATATCAAGACTCAATTTTTGCCACGGCCCATCCGGCAAATCTACAGGTTGTAATGGAGCAGGAGCTGTCTTTGCAGATTTATCATTGAGTTGACAAGTAAGACAGCTTGAAATCACTGAGTTAACTAACAAATCCATTTTCGGCCACCAGTACAGTTCACGTAGCCTTTGTTTGGTTCTGACCAAACCTTGGTGTTTTTCGTGAGCCAGCTTAACCAGGGTTGAACGAAGAGAAACAGGAACAACGACACTATGTTCACCTCGCATGATCAAGCCGTTATATACTGACAGTTCATCACGAATGAAAAAGAATGATGATAGAGCTGGATCTACATCCTTCTTGTTGTGTGGCCAGCCATTCAGTATTTGCGTTCTAAGTGAACACAGCTCAGAACAAGATTCGGAAGCTTTTGTGAAATCCTCCATGAACACTGAATATAACCCTGAAAGGACTGCGGCAACCATTTCTGGTTCCTCAATGTGCTCATTCGTCACTGGTAAGGGTATTCTTGGTAAGGGTATTCTTGATAAGCAATCTGCGGCCTGGTTTTGAGCACCAGGGCGGTATTCAATGTCATACGAAAAACACAGCAACAGGGCTGACCATCTGGCTACTCTCATTCCAGCACGCCCAATTCCTTTTGTAGCCAGCAAAGTAGTTAATGCTTTGTGGTCAGTACGTAAAGTAAAGTGAAGACCCCATAAGTACGGGCGCCATTTCTCTACAGCGAACACGCAAGCTAAAGCTTCTTTTTCCACTGTAGAGTATTTTCTCTCGGCCACGCTAAGCGTACGTGATGTAAAAGCGACAGTGCGTTCTACACTATCTGCATGGAGTTGAGTCAGTATTCCACCAAGACCATAGTCCGAAGCATCAGTTGACACGATCGTAGGAAGAGAAGGGTCAAAAAGTGCAAGCACTGGGCTCTCTACCAGAACAGCTTTCAGTTTGTTAAAGCAGTGGTCTGCTTCTGCAGTCCATTAGAACAAAGTTTCAGAAGCATTTCTCAGAAGAGCACGTAATGGTTCCACCTCCGTGGCAAAGTTTGGGAAGAATTTACTGTACCACGAGATCAATCCAAGGAACGAACGAAGAGAAGATACATTGTGTGGAGTAGGAGCACGTAAAGCTAATCCGTAAGGAACTCGACGGAATCTGAAAAGACCCTCATGCGTAATGAAGGCAGTTAAGTCACGGCTGTCATCATGTAAGGGTAGTTGATGGTACGCGCATGTTAGATCAATAGTCGAAAATACAGCTACACCCCTCAACTCACTCAATAGCTCATCCATATGGGGTAATGGGTGTTTGTCAACTAGTAGGGCTTTGTTCGGTTCACGAAGATCAACACAAAGTCTAATTTTTCCTCCTTTCTTTGTAGTGACTACTATTGGCGAAACCCAGGGAGAAGCATTGATTCGCTCTATAATACCTTGATTCAGCAGAGATTGTAGTTCCTCTGAGACTGCATTACGTACAGAAAAGGGAAGTCTACGGAGTTTTTGTTGAACTGGCACTGCATCATCAGGAGCTTTGACCTTGTGCATGAAGCCTTTCTTTCACATACCCCACGGGCTCAGTATTCGCAACACTGTGAACTGAAGCAGAGGTAGTAGAAACAGTAACAGTACAGTCATGGTTAATTGTACATTTCAGTGCTTTAAGTACATCCATGCCTAATAAGGCAGATCCGTTTTTCACAATGTAGAGTGGAACGGTAGCAGACACTCCATGCAATGACACATTAGCCGTGAGACATCCTAGAACTGGAATGTGTCCTCTCATGTACGTGACCAATTGGACACTCGGCGCAGACAGTGGAGA
The DNA here is from genome assembly GCA_026230005.1 of Gila orcuttii. Taxonomy (NCBI): domain Eukaryota; kingdom Metazoa; phylum Chordata; class Actinopteri; order Cypriniformes; family Leuciscidae; genus Gila; species Gila orcuttii. The sequence continues at coordinate 11,168,204 of JAPDVR010000012.1, forward strand.
TGTACTGAAATAATGCCTGTACAAAGTCTCTGGCAAAATCGAAACTACAGAGCCTGTATCCACAACAAACTCGGCATAGACTGCCCTGTGTCAGTAGAAATGTGCACACAGCACTTAATCCTGTCGTCAGAATTTTCACAGTTCATATTGCATATTTGTACTTCGGGCAGAACTGTGCAAACGGATGTTGTCGAATGGCATACTTTTGCAAAATGTCCTGTTTTGCCACATGAATTGCATTTAGCTTTAGATGCTGGACAATCAGATGTGTTTGCCAAGTGCTTATTAAAGCCACATCTGTAGCAAGCACGCTGTGACGCAGTAAACTTACTCGGTTTAGTTTTAGGTCTGTCTGGTGTAGTCGATTGATAATGAGAAGTCTTTGAACTCACCACCTGTACCGGAGCAGTATCTCAAAGTAAATTCACATTGTGCAACGCTTGCTCAATCTGGCACTCAACAGTTACAGCAGCCCCCAACGAACCAGGCTGATCCAGTAGAAGTTTCTCGCGCACTGTTGTAGTGTACGCTTTCTCGATGAGCTGATCCCGAATCATTTCATCCTCTACTGTACCATAAGCACAATCGACTGCCAATTCTCGTAACGCTGAAGTGTATTGCGCAATCTTTTCATCCGCACGTTGAGCTCTCTGTCTGAACTGGTGACGTGCAACAACCACATTGACTTTCGGAATGAAATGCGCTTCCAAAGCGGACATTGCGTCATAAGTCGTACCCGTATTCAGCAAAGTGTAGAAAATACGTTGTCCTTCTGTCCCCAAGCAATGTAAAAGAACTGTGCGTCTTCGAGCAGCCGGCCAAGAATCTCCTGACGCGCTAATAGCCAGCATGTAGTTCTCGATGATTCTTTTCCACGTGCAGAAGGGTATCGGTGGATCAGAAGCACATGGCAGGAACGGAGCAGGTGTGGGAAGACTCGCCATCGTCACCAATTGTTGTATTTTGGTAGTAATATGTAAGTAAGCAGTTAACTTTAGGACATCAACGCATTGATGAGGTAAGTAGAATGATTTAACTTCTTTATTTCACACTATTTCAAGAACTCATATCAACCATGACTATTCGCAATTTTCCTCCTCCTCCTCTCTTTTTATTCTTGTCCACTTGAACTCACTAGTGCCCTCTAGTGCAATTACGCAGAACACAACACATTCCATAGACAAGAATCCATGAACCGCATTATTACACCGTTTTCTAAGGCTACGCAATCTATTTAAAAACATTTACAATCATAATATAGCATAGTGCTATCATGAAGTCACAAAGGCTGCGAATCAGTTAAAAAAATAAATGCGCTGTTTTTTCATCCCACAGAGAAGAACGAACCTTTAATTATTCACATGCATGCAGATTGTGTTAAAAGTACCTCAGCTCCGTTCACAGTAAATGTTGCTCCACATATACTCAGTCTCTGCATGTGCTGGAACACAAAACCTCTGACGTGTGTTTCATAGTTGCACTGTCATCATTTATATGCGTGTCAGCGTCTCGGGTTTCTCAGACTCCATCTCTGTGTGCTGTGAGTTTTTCTGCTTATAGCCTAACTTTTGTCTTCAACACTTTACAATAAGGTTCATTAGTTAACATTAGTTAATGTATTAACCAACATGAACTAACAATGAACAATACATTTGTAGCTGTATTTATTAATCTTTGTTAATGTTAGTTTAATTTTTTGTTCATGTTAGTTCACAGTACATTAATGTTAACAAATACAACCTTTTAATAATGTATTAATAAATGTTGAAATTAATATTAACTAAGATTAATAAATGCTGTAGTAATATTGTTCATTCTTAGTATACTAACTAAGGTTAACTAATGAACCATATTGTAAAGTGTTACCTATTTGTATTTTTAAGTAATTTTAAAGGCTGTTGTTCACTTGAATGTATTTTTATTACCAACATTTTTTTATCCGATTAATCGATGGAATAATCAGTAGAATACCCGATTACTAAAATAATCGATAGCTACAGCCCTACTGTGCACACAAAACTTATCACACAGCGAACGAGTACCAAACTGAGAGAGACGCGGGTTCAGGCTTCAAGCCAATGCATTAATGTTTAACTTGCCCTGTCAGGGGCTTTGACAGATGTTTAATGTGTGAAATGTTTCCTCAGCGCAAAACTTAAATTTTACAGTTATATCTGTAGCAAATTAGCTCTATGAAATCTTAATAATCAATAATAACTGGTTATAATTGATTATGAATATTTGGATCAGTTAATATAATTAACTTAATGTAGTAAAATTTATATTTCAATCAACCCACCTGTTTGTCCTGTGAACACTCAGCGTTAATTGTTTATTAATTCTAAGAAATATTCATTTCCGGGGAAGGGAAATGTCTTTCTTACTGTACAGTAGTATTAAGAGCATCTAAATCGTAAATTAAACTTTGTGTGCAAGCAGAGAATCAGAACCAAATACATATTGTGCACAAGTTTTATTAACAAAAACACGAAAACATAACTAACATACAAACAATTTCACATTCATTCATGCATTCATAGGTAGATGGTTAAAGTGACAGAATGAAACCGGAGGCAGGAAATGGAACTATGGAAAAGATCTATTTAACTATGAAAAGAACCATCAATATTATCATTTTCAAAGCACCTTCTTAAAAGCATACTTGCATATAGCCAGCATACGCTCTTCTGTCCATGTGTGTTGTGTTTTGTGTAGCACGCGGTTCATGTTTACATCGACTGCGTGCTTTCATGTCATGATTTGTCTTGTACTGTGTAGCACACAGCTTGTTTTTCACTAGCTGTGTGCTTTAATGTTGTCATGTTTTGTGTGAACACGTGACTTATGAGTGTTCTCATTGGCTGCGTGTTCATGTCTCGTTTTGTGTTAATACATGGCTTGTGATTTGTTTTACTGGCCATGTGCTTGTGTTTTTGTCATATTTGGTGTGAGCACATGGCTTGTAATGTGTTTCCTTGTGCCATGTGCTCTCCTGTCGATTGTCTAGTCCCTCCCATCTTGTTCCCTGATTATTGATTTCATTTGCCCCACCTGTCCTCCCTCGTTACCCTCTTTTGTTTGCTCTCCCTATTTATTCTCCTTGTGTCTTCCGTCCTGTGCTGGTTCGTCATCTGTACGTACACTGTGTGTTTCCCTGCTGTCAAGTCTGTCTTGTTTTCCCACTCGAGGTAGTTTTTGTTTGTATTTTGTTTTATTTTTATTATTAAAATAAAGACCATCAACTCTGCATCTCAGTCCTCGCTCCCTTCACCACCCCACACCTGACACCCTCCATTTTTAAGACATTTTTCAGAAAATATATTCCCCCATTTTTAAAAATGAAATTCAGGCCCTGATTGAATGTCTGTACAAACCCTGATTGGAGCATATAAATAAATCTACATAATTAAAAGAAGGCTTATAGATTGGTATCGATGACCGTATCAGCAGATACTACTTCCTATGATCGATGATCTGTGATCGCCTCCAAAAACCTGATCGGAGCACTCTTAATAATAGCCTGCTTAAAGGTTTTCGGTACATATCCTGATGACAAAGATAAATAATGATATTAAGAAGAGGATCTATGACCTCTGGAAGCATCTCTTTCAGTAGTTTAGTCGGTATAGGGTCTAGCATACATGCTGTTGTTTAGATGATTTAACAAGTTTAGAAAATTATTCCTCTCCTACAGCAATGAATGAATCGAATTTTTCCTCAGGGAGACTACAATGCACTGTCTGATGCGATACTGTAGTAGATGGTTGCATGGTTCTAATTTTCTCTGTAATGTTATCAATCTTGCAAGTAAAGAAGTTCATAAAGTCATTACTGCTGTGCTGCTTGGAAATGTCTGGGGTTGAAGCTTTATTTCTCGTTAATTTAGCCACTGCCTAAAATAAATACCTAGGATTGTGTTTGTTTTCTGTTGTGTTTCTGTGTTTTTGTTTTTTGTTGGGTCCAAAAATAAGCTGATGTAGCAGTTTTTATAATAACACTTTTCTTTCCATGAAATGCTAAAAACCTCTAGTTTTGTTTTCTTCCAGCTGCACTCCATTTTTCAGGCTTCTCTCTTGAGGGCCCGAGAGTTCTCGTTGTACCACAGCTTCGGACTCTTTTCTTTAATCTTCTCTAAGCAAATCAATAGTTCTGTTGCAACATCGAGTTCTTGTAAGCTGTCCGGTATGCTAAGGTGATGCAATTTAAGATTATTTATAAAGCAATCTTTAGTGGTTTAAGTGATAGTTCTGTCATATTTGTAACAGGGAGTGGGTTTTGCAGCTTTGGCTTAATGGAGTATACACGAGATTAGATAATGATCTGAGATGTCATCGCTCTGCTCAGGAATTTCAACGGCATCAGCATCAATTCCATGTGATAATATTAGAATCAAAGTATGATTACGACAATGAGTAGGTCCTGACACATGTTGTCTATCTCCAATAGTTTAGAATGTCTGTAAATGTAAAATGTCTGTGTCCTTTTCTACATGGATATGATAAATCACCAACAATTAGACTTTATCTGCAGCCAATACTAACTCTGATAGAAAACCAGCAAATTCTTTGATAAATCCTGTATGGTGCCCTGGTGGCCTGTATACAGTAGCTAGCAAAAATCTCAAGCAGGATTTAACCCTTACACTTAACCCAACACTTAAAAAGAATTATATTTGAAACTAGACTTCAGAGTAATACTGAAGATATTACTATAAATTACAGCAACAACTCCCCTTTTGCCTTTCAGATGATACTCATGTTTATAACAGTAATCTTGGGGGGTGGACTCATTTAAAGTAATGTAATCGTCTGGTTTTAGCCAGGTTTCGGTCAAACACAGCACATCTAGGTTATGATCTGTAATCATATAATTTACAATTAATGCTTTTTTAAGGGATCGAATATTGAGCAAACTGAGCTTTATCATTAGTTCATATGTATTATATCTGTTTTTTATTTGTTGAACATCAAGAGATTTAGATCATAGATTTAGTAGTTTTTTGTATTTACTAATTGTTGGGGACAGACACAGTCTCTATATAATGATATCTAGGTGAAAGAGTCTCTATGTGATGGGATTTATCTGACCTCAGTGACGTGAGACAGCTAGCAGACGGTCGGTTTAGCCAGTTTGTCTGCTTCCTGACCTGAGCCCCAGATTGTCATGTTTGAGCTCTAAGACTATGTGCCATATTACTAGAGAGAAGAGCAGCACCATCCCAGGAGGGATGAATACAATCTCTTTTCAACAGGTCAGGTCTGCCCCAAAAACATTTCCAATTGTCTATGAACCCTATATTATTTTGCGGACACCACTTAGACAGCCAGCATTGAGTGACGACAGTGGTCTAAAGGTGATGATACTCAGGGCAACTTTTTGGGCAATGTTGCTGGGCAATGTTGCCGTCAACAGGCAACCAGATGAGACACAGGGCCCACGACCGATCTAAATTATCCAGAGAGAAATTTATTGCCCATTTTCAATGGGAAAGTGCCCAAGTAACAATCGCTCTGCAAGATTGCCCAGCAACATTGCTCAAAAAGTTGCCCCATGTATCATCACCTTAAGTATCTCATCACTCCAGCGAACAGGGTGATGGCCTGAACATATTACAGTGTTTTACATCGTACTTGCGAGTTCACACACCTCTTTAATGTTATTTTTAGTGATCTCCGACTGGCGAAGTTGGACATCATTAGTACCGACCTCAACAATAATCTTAGAGTGTTTACGAGTAGCATTAGCCAACACTTTTAAATTAGCTTTAATGTCAGGCGCTCTGCCTCTCGGCAAACATGTGACTATGGTGGCTGGTGGCTCTATTTCCACATTCCGTCTAATAGAATCGCCAATAACTAGGGCACTTTCAAAAGGCCTCTCAATAGATAGCAAGGACTGATCTGGTACTAAAAGAATATTTACCTATTTAATAATAATAATTAAGGTTACACTTTATTTCGATAGTCATTTTAGACATTCTACTAACTATAAGTAACTTTTCAACTACATGTCAACTAACTGTCATTAGAGTATTATGGCGCTTTTCCACTGCATGGTACGGTACGGTTCGGTTCAGTACGGCACACTTTGGCGCTTTTCCACTGCATGGTACGGTACCGCTCGGCTCAGTACGGCTCACTTGTGGCGCTTTTCCACTGCATGGTACGGTACGGTACGGCTCGCTTCGGCTCACTTTAAATGGTACCACCCCTGTTGAGGTTCCAAGCGTACCGTACTGATACTAAAATGTGACGTGAAAACACTGCAGATCACTGATTGGTCGGACAGACAGAATCGTCACTACCAGCGTCATTGTATTTGCGAGACATCAAACCCGTTGGATTTAAAAAGCCAGTAACAGCCACCGCTGTAGCACCTGTTTTAAAACTACTTGCTTGACTTGCTTGAAGAAAAAAAAACTTCCAAAAAAGAAATGGCTGAATCGTGGTCAGTGGACGAGAAGTGCAGACGTTCCTCTTGTTGGTTGCCGAGGAGCGGATAAACTATAACGATCAGTCATAAGCCCACCCACTTTGAAGCGTTACTAACTGCAGTGGAAAAGCAACCGAGCTAAAGCGAACCGAGCCATGCCGCGCCGCGCCGAGCCGCGCCGTACCACGCAGTGGAAAAGCGAAGCGAAGCGAGCCGAACTGTGCCGCGCCGAGCCAAACCGTACTGAGCCGTACCGAGCCGTACCATGCAGTGGAAAAGCGCCATTAGTAGGCTGTAGTAAACTGTCAGTAGACTGTTAGGTTAGGGTTAGGTGTTAGGGTTCGGGTTAGGAGAACAAGTTGACTTGTAGTTGCTAAGTTACTTATAGTCAGTAGAATATCTGTTGGGGGACCAACAAAATAAAGTGTTAGCAGATATTAAGCAGACAGTCTACTAATACTCTAATGCAGGGGTGTCAAACTCAGTTCCTGGAGGGCCACAGCCCTGCAGAGTTTAGCTTCAACCCTAATTAAACACACCTGATCAGTTAATCAAGTCCTTCAGGCTTATTTGAAAACGGCAGGTGTGTGTGTGTTGAAGCAGGGTTGGAACAAAACTGTGTAGGGCTGTGGCCCTCCAGGAACTGAGTTTGACACCTGTGCTCTAATGACAGTTAGTTGACATGTAGCTGCAAAGTTACTTATAGTTAGTTGAATCTCTAAAGTGGACTATCGAAATAAAGTGTTACCATAATTAATAATTACCTAATAAACTGTATGCCTCTTTGTGGGGAAGAGATTATTCTCTGTGATTTATTCTTTTGTGAAAGGCATCAGGCTTGACTTAAACATTACTTTCCTAACTTTGTAAAACAACATACAGACACAAATGTTGTGAATTATTTATTAAATAATTGTGCACCAGTGCAGCAACTGTAAATAAGACAATAGCTTCACCAGCTTGATAGACTTTCAAAATAAACAAGTACAAGATTCTTTTGTCAAGCCTGTCAGAGGTTCTAATCCACCCTTGTATAGTTTTTTTTCTCATCAAAACCAAATATGTTCATCAGTAATTGTATATCAAGTGCAGGGACTTGTTTCTGTGCATTTTGTTTTGTGATTTCACCAGAACTAATAGAGAGTCTCCCCAATGGCAAATAGTCACGTTTTGAGTTTGTTTTTTTATCCGTTTCTCTTATTTGTTAACCTTCTAGTCTATTAATTGGTTCAGTTCTCATCTGTCCTCTCCCTGTTTGTTGCAATGGCTACATATTGATTTGGTATTATGTTCCTGTTTGCCTTGACTTATTTAAGCCCTCAGTTTCTGTCTGTTTATTGACTAGCTTTGCTAATGTCAATGTGCTATGTGGTTGTCTTTCTCAGTATTCTCCTGTTTATTTTGTTTATTATTCCATTTAAAGCCTACTGGGATTATCCTCCTCATTGTGTGCTTTTTTACAGCCACTTACCCTGACAGGCATTAAGCAATTGATTGACATGTTCATCTGTGTGAAGACTGTGCATTAGCCAAAAGAGAATGTTCCGCAACTGATAACATTGGCAATGAACACTCAACATAGGCAAATCAACACACATGATTTAAAAAACAACACATTTCAGCGCCAGATCGCCCCTTATTTGACAAACAAACTAATTTAATGCTCTGCTAGATAACTGGAAATGTTTTATTTGTATTAGGTAGGTACATCCGTGCTGCAAGATGATTCAAAAAGTGGTGGGGGCAATATTGACCCTGGCAAAAAGTGGTGGGGACATGTCCCACCCGCAAATTACTCCCATGTTACAGAATTTCTGGTGTCAGATTGAGGATGAGGTTTTGCTTTCTTCCTCATTTCTTAAACCTTTAACCTTTGTTCCTTATTTTTGTCACCTTTAGCTGCTCATTGGAGGATTGAAACTATTCTTTGTATTTTTACTGCTTTTCTGTTTTCTGTGAAGCTGCTTTGAAAAAAAACTGTTGAACAAACTGTAACTGAAATGAAAGACATTGATTAAATAGAAAATACAAGATTGAGATTTGAATTAATTTAGATTTGAATTTTATACATAATCCTTTAATTTTCATATTTTTTAATCTCTTCTTCTTTTGTTATTTCAGCAGAGTAGATGGAGACCAAAGCATCTGCCGAGGGGCTACCTCGGTCTTCTGTTTAAACACTTTCACCACCTTAACGACTGCCCTGAATAGGCATGATCAACTAATGAATGAGGAACTACAGAGTGTCAAAGACCGACACAAAACCAGCATGAAGAACAAGTATGAGAGATTTTTTGAGGGAATAAAACTCCAAGAGAATGAAATCCTCCTGAACAGGATCTACACGCAGCTCTACATAATAGAGGGAGAGCGAGAAGGAGTGAATGAAGAACATGAGGTTTTACAGATGGAGAAAACAGCCAGAACACAATACTCACAAGACACTCCAATCTACTGCAATGACATCTTTAAAGCCTCTCCTGAACCAGGATGTGAGGAGAAAGACCAAATCAAGACTGTTCTTACTAAAGGCATCGCTGGAATCGGAAAAACGGTCTCTGTGCAGAAGTTCATTCTGGACTGGGCCGAGGGAAAAGCAAATCAAGATGTAGATTTCATGTTTGTGCTTCCATTTCGAGAGCTGAACTTGATCCGAGATCATCAGTACAGTCTTCACAGACTTCTGCTGGACTTTCATCCAGAACTTCAAGATCTGAACTTAAAGATTTATGAGGAGTGTAAAGTTGTGTTCATCTTTGATGGTCTGGATGAAAGCAGAATGACACTGGTGTTTTCAGACGCTCAGGAAGTTTCTGATGTGACTGAGACTTCATCAGTGGGTGTGTTAATTTCAAAGCTCATGAAAGGAGATCTGCTTCCCTCGGCTCTCATCTGGATCACCTCCAGACCAGCAGCAGCCAATCAGATCCCCTCCAAATACATCAACCGTCTGACAGAGATTCAGGGATTCAATGAGCCTCAGAAGGAGGAATATTTTAGGAAGAGAATCAGTGACGAGCATCGAGCCAGCAGAATCATCTCACACATCAGAAGAGCAAGAAGCCTCCACATCATGTGCCACATTCCAGTCTTCTGCTGGATCTCATCCACTGTGCTTCAGAAGCTCCTAAAAGAAGATCTGAGTGCAGAAATCCCTCAAACTCTGACTGAAATGTACATCCACTTCCTGCTGATTCAGATCAACATGAGGAATCAGAAGTATGAAGAGACAGATCCAGAGAAACTCCTGCAGTCCAACAGAGAAGTGATTGTGAAACTTGCTGAAGTGGCTTTCCATCAGCTGATGAAGGGCAATGTGATGTTCTATGAGGAGGACCTGAAAGAGAGCAGCATAGACGTCACTAACGCCTCAGTGTATTCTGGGATTTGCACTGAGATCTTTAAGGAGGAATCAGTGATTCATCAGAGAAAAGTTTACAACTTCATTCATCTGAGTTTCCATGAGTTTCTCGCTGCTTTCTATGTGTTTTACTCACATGTGGTCAAGAACAAGAAATCACTGTATGAATTCAGATTTTACAGATCTGATAAAGACTCTCTGTCTGAGTTGCTAATATCAGCTGTAGATGAAGCCCTCAAGAGTAAGAATGGACATCTGGATCTGTTCCTGCGGTTCCTGCTGGGCGTCTCATTGGAGTCAAATCAGAGACTCTTACAGGATCTACTGACACACACAGAGAAAAGCTCAGAGAGCATCAGGAGAACCACACAGTACATTCAAAAGAAGATCAAGAGTCTCAACATTGATGATCATGATATATTGTATGTACATGAAATTGATATGATATGCAAAAAAGATCTCTCAGCTGACCAATCCATTAATCTGTTCCTCTGTCTGCTGGAAGTGAAAGATCAGACTCTGTCCAGAGAGATTCAGAAATTTGTGAAATCAGACAAACACTCAGAAAATGAACTCTCTCTTGCTCACTGCTCAACAATTGCCTACATGCTTCAGATATCAGAGGAGGTGCTGGATGAGCTGAACCCCATGAAATAAAACACATCAGATGAGGGTAGAAGAAGACTGATACCAGCTGTGATCAACTGCAGAAAAGCTCTGTGAGTGTTAATTATTAACAAATGAAGAATCATGTTTAATAATGAATCTAGCCCCCTCAAGTAGTGATATCTGTATATTCATTGCATTTGTAATTTAAAAAAAATCATGGGTAGAGAAACCAAAACAATATTAATCAATTTGGTTGGCTTAATTTGTTTAGAAAATAGACATTTACTTCCGTTATATTTAATGCGTAATTATGCCCAGAAGTGGACTGGGACATAATTTCAGGCTGAAACTCTCACACCCATCCAGGCCATCCCATACACCCACAACAAATTTTGGAACCATAGAGATCCATATTTTTTTGTATGGCCATCCCATTGAAATCCTTAGGCTGGGGCTATGCAAAATAAATAAAGGTTGTTTGTTGAACTGCACCTTCACCTCACTTCCCTTTTCCTTTTTCATTCTCTTTATTTTCCCTGATACCTCTCTGTATCGACTCTCGACTCTACTTTTTTTTTACTACTTTTCTTGTACCTGTCAATTCTTCTTCAGCAGGTCTGTCTCAACGTTGTTGCAAAAAGAAAAAAGAAAAAAAAGGCAAAACATTTTATTGTACTTTCTTCACACAGATTCTAAATATATATTTAGGTAAATTCAAAGGATCACATTAGGACAATGTGTTGTTGATGTTGTTTATACAGATAAAACAACACCAACATGACTTAAATATGTAATATTTAACAACACTATTTCATTCAAATATATTGAAACAAATTTTCTAAATTGCTTAAATGTCAAAATTAGTACAATAATAAATACATCATGAAAATATCTTAATAGAAAAATCATAATACTGAACATGTTATTGCATTATTATTTATATTTTTGTGTTGTTGTCTGCCCTAGCTCCCTCCAAACATCTAAATCAATATGAATATCTGACTGATAAAATACTACTGTAATTTAGATAGAAATAAATAATAATGATGTCATTTAGCATACAGTGTTGTGAGGGATAAGAGTAATGGGGTGCTACTGCTAACAGTTTAATACTTAGCTAAGTTAACAATAGACAACCACAGTAGCCTATTTACAATGTTTTTTTAGGTAACTGTATTCAGGTACAGACATTGAATAATCAAATGTAAAGTAACACTGCATAGTCAATTAAATTTGATTCATACATTATAATTAATACGGTTTATCTTTGTTAAAGCTACAAAAGTGATTTTCTCTTTCTCTTTTATTGTTTGATTAACTTTGGTGACACAAACAATTGGGGGTTCACAAACTTCTCATGCTGTCTGAGTGGTTCTGTGTGTGGCGCACACAAAACAGCGCACAAGTTTCAGTCTTTTTGCACTTGATGTTTAAACTGACAGGACTTAAAAACACATGAAAATAATACTGTCACTCTATGATCATGGTGAAACTTTGCAATTAATCCGCAAATCACAAGCGGTATGGACCGGGTCCGGGGAGCAGCTGGCCCGTACGGATCAACTATGAACCCTATACTACATCGCACATCCTGCGATGTGACTATCGCGGATGCGTACATCTTGATATCGATGTTAAAACGATACATCGTGCATCCCTAATATATTCAATGGACACTTACCTGACTCCATATCTGATCTACTTACCTGATACCACCATCGTCCTGTACCTGTCTTCTGTTACTTGCCTTCTGTCTTCTGTCATCAGCCTCTACCCATCAGCTTGTCTAAAGCCTGGTTCACACGGCAGGATAATTAGGCCGATTTTAGCCCCGATTTACCCCTTCCGACAATCTTAAGGATGCTCCGATTATCGTAAAATAATCTGATCAGATATTCCTGCCGTGTGTGGTGTGTTAAGACTGCTCTCGTCTGCTTGGAAGGACGTCGGGACCGCTCCGATCTCAAATCGGGGATATCCAACATGTTGGATTATTTTGGCCCGATTTCTCCTCGTGTGTGGTGCTCCCCGGGGACAAACGAGCACGCAGCCTGTGGACTGTGGCGTGTAGCCAATCAGAAAGCGAGGTGACGAGGCGCAGAGGAAGCACCGGGAAACAAAATCAAAACTGCCGCCCATGCTCTCGTTGTCTCCACTTCTTTGACCATCGCCTTTTCTTTTGATAACTTTTTTTTTTTTTCGGTTAAAAACAAACTACAAACTATCGCCACTGCATCCTCTTAGTCTGCCATGATTGTTTACTCTGAAGTCACGTTTGATCTCGAGGGATTTTGCAAGATTTTCCGTCTGACCTGGGAATGCTCGCGAGTCAAATCGGTTCGTGTGTGATGTGTTGATTTTGCCGTGTGCCTGCGCACCAGACACTGTACGACCAAAACTGTTAGACCCGTGATTTTTTATCGCCGTGTGTGGGGTCTCTCAGGTTTGGAAAATCGGCCAACAATTTTAAAATCGTCCCATGTGAACCAGGCTTAAGGCTGGGCATACACTGTGCAATATTTTTCAGATTTTGAGCCGAATTCTGACTCGTGCAGCTCTTTTTTGAGTCTGGCTGTTTTTCAGCTTTGCCATGCGTCATTTGTCGCGCAGTGTACAGGGGGAAACAAGAGGCGATAAACCTATCCCGACCGGCAATCGGATGAATTTCTGGCATGCCAGAAATTTTGGTCGCTCCTCGTGACTATATCAAACAGTTGAAGCAGAGCAACTGAAGAAACTCAATAAACAGAGCAACTGTTTCTTTCACCTGATTGCCCTAAACTCAGTGTTTTTTCCCTCACTGCGCCTTCATGAAAACAAATGTTAAACCATTTAATCTTTTATGCAGCAAAAAAGAAAACTAAAAGAGGGAGATCTTTAAGTTCTGTTGCTATCAAACTATCTGCAAATGACTGTTTCTTACCTCCAGTTCGTGTTGCAAAATGGATAAACCATATTACCCACGTCTTCCAAGCCGCCTGCGATGTAGCTACACCGGTGCCTCTTTTATTAATTTGTTAATATGTATATGTTAAACAAGCTGTTTTTGAAATAAAGCTGTTTTTAATTTTCATTGATGACTGATTATTGCAGTGTTCAGAAATATTAATATAGACTGTTAATCATTTTAATTGTAGGCCTATAATTCATCGTATAATCGAGCCAAGTGTTTTCAGAATTTTTTTTATTATCTTCACAGCGTATCGTTGATGCGCTATGAAATTATTATGTGGCCAATGTATTATAATACACTTATAGTGTGAGCAGTCAAGTCTCATATCGACGATCGGAACGTATAGTGTGAGCACATAAATCCTGAATTTTGGCTTAACATCACATGCGATTAACTCGTACAGTGTGTAGGTAACCTTGCTGAAATCGCACAGTGTATGCCCGCCTTAAGACATGTTCTGCCATCAGATTCTGCAACATACAAGTATACCCGTTATCATCAAGCTAAGTTATCAAAGCTATCTGACTACTTTATTCTCACCATTGTCTCTCTCCTGGGGCCTGTTTCAATAAGGAGGTTCAACCAACTCTGAGTTAAAACTTGAACTCTGAGTTGACTTACCCTGAGATGGGAAACTTTTCGGTTTTCGGTTTCAGAACAGCTGAATTGAGCTAGTTCAATCAACTCTGAGTAGGTTGACTCTGAGTTAAGCGCGTGCACCACAACTATAAAAAGCCATTATCAATGGAGCGCAGGTTATGAGTAACCAAGGCAACAGCGCCAAACAAAAAGAGGAATTACTGTTATACAGTGTTGGGTGTAATTAATTACCAAGTAATCTAAATATTGTAATTTAATTTAAGGGATTACTCTTAATTCCTCTGTAATTTAAAATAAAATCTGATGTAATTACAAAAAATAGGCCACTGCATAGACCATAGAACAATTCTGTATAAGTCAAGTCAAGTCAAATATATTTATATAGCGCTTTTCACAATACAGATTGTATCAAAGCTGCTTCACAGTATCAATCAAAACAACTTAACAATGTTTGTTTATTACTGGAAAAATAAGACATCCAAGTTTGGTAGAGCTGATCAATGGTATGATCGGTTAATTAATTTGAATATCCCCAACTGAGCAAGCCAAAGGCAACAGTGGCAAGGAACCGAAAAACTCCATCCAGTGATCTAATGGTGTCCTAACACCCCATCAGATGACCCAATGGAGAAAAAAAAACCTTGGGAGAACCCAGGCTCAGTCGGGGGCCAGTTCTCCTCTGGTGTTTATGAACTAGAGGCCGAATTTATATTTATTTTTTTTAATTAAAAAATTTATATGAATGCCTGGCTAAATAGATGCGTCTTCAGTCTAGTTTTAAACTGGGAGAGCGAGTCTGAGCTACGAACAATATCAGGAAGGCTATTCCAGAGCTTCGGAGCTAAATTTGAAAATGCTCTGCCTCCTTTGGTGGATCTGGATATCCTAGGAATGACCAGAAGCCTCGAATCTAGTGATCTTAAAGAGCGCGATGGATTGTAAGGCGATAGAAGATCCGTTAAATAAACTGGAGCTAAACCATTTAGAGCTTTATAAGTCAAAAGCAATACCTTGTATTTAATACGGAACTTTAGAGGTAACCAATGAAGTGATGATAAAATCGTTGTTATATGATCATATTTTCTTGATCTAGTAAGAACTCTAGCGGCTGCATTTTGGACTAACTGTAGCTTGTTTATTGAAGATGCAGGACAACCAGCTAATAAAGCATTACAGTAATCTAGTCTCGAGGTCATGAATGCATGAACTAACTTTTCTGCATCAGAGACTGATAGCATATTACGTAGCTTAGCAATGTTTCTAAGGTGGAAAAACGCAGTTTTTGTAACATATGAAATATGCTTTTCAAAAGACAGGTTGCAGTCTAATATAACACCCAGGTCTTTTACTGTAGCGGATAAAGTAACAGGGCATCCTACTATGTTAAAGTCGTGCTGTGAAAGGTTTTTTTGACGGTTTTTAGAACCGATAAGTATTACCTCTGTCTTGTCTGGATTTAATAAAAGAAAATTACGCGTCATCCAATCTTTTATATCTTTAACACAATCTGTCAATTTGGATAATTTAGCGTATTCATCTGGCCGTGATGAAATATATATTTGAGTGTCATCAGCATAACAATGGAAACTAATTCCATGTTTCCTTAGAATATTACCAAGTGGCAGCATATATATTGAGAATAATAAAGGGCCTAACACAGATCCCTGCGGCACTCCATAGTTTGCCGAAGTTATAATCGATTTTTCTCCATTTAAGTAGACGAAATGGTAGCGGTCAGATAAGTATGACCTGAACCAGCTTAATGCTTGTCCTTGAACACCAGTGTAGTTTTGTAGTCGATCTAAGAGTATTGTGTGATCTATAGTATCGAACGCAGCACTAAGATCAATTAAAACCAGTACTGAGATACAGCCTTGGTCCGAAGCTAAAAGTAAATCATTTGTGATTCTAACAAGCGCAGTTTCAGTGCTATGATGTGGCCTGAATCCAGACTGAAACTTTTCATAGATGTCGTTTTCTTGCAAGAAAGAGCCGAGTTGAGCGGACACAACTTTTTCTAATATTTTTGACATAAAAGGAAGATTCGAAATGGGTCTGTAATTTGCTAGGTTATTTGGATCTAATTGTGGTTTCTTAATAAGAGGTTTTATAACTGCCAGCTTGAACGTTCTTGGAACATGACCTAAAGATAAAGATGAGTTAATAATATTGAGAAGAGGCTCTTCCACTATAGGTAACACTTCTTTCAGTAGTTCAGTTGGTATAGGATCTAATAAACATGATGTTGTTTTAGATGAAGTGATACGTTTATTTAACTCTTTTTGTTCTATGGTTGTAAAGCATTGTAATTGTTCTTGCGGGGTGATAATTGCGGCCGAATTATAAGGCGCGAGCAAAGATCGAACGTTTACGATTTTGATTCTGATGCTTTCAATTTTCTCGGTGAAAAAGGTCATGAAATCATTACTACTAAACTGTAACGAGGTATTTTGTTCAGACGACGTCTGTTTATTTGTTAGTCTAGCCACGGTATTAAATAAAAACCTTGGATTATTTCGGTTGTTTTCTATTAATTTGCTGAGGTGCTCAGCCCTGGCCGTTTTAAGTGCCTTTTTATAAAGTGACATACTGTCTTTCCACGCGATTCTAAAGACCTCTAAATTTGTTTTTTTCCATTTACGCTCTAAATTACGGGTTTCTCTCTTTAAAACATACGTAGTATTATTGTACCATGGTGCTATACTTTTTTCTCTGACCTTTTTTAATCTAATGGGTGCAACAATATCCAATGTTCTAGAGAGAATGGTGCTCATAGTGCTAGTTAGTTCGTCTAATTCATCTGTTTGTTTGGGTTCAGGCAGCAGCTGAGACAGATCAGATAAGCTATTTGAGAAATGATCTATGGTGGATGGATGAATTGTTCTACCTGGTCGATAATGTGGCGCAGCATGACATATTGCAGCAGTGCGTAATATGCAAGTTACCAAGTAGTGGTCAGTGACATCATCACTTTGTGGAATGATATCTATATCGGTTGGATCGGTTCCATATGATATAATTAAATTGAGTGTATAATTAATACGATGAGTTGGTCCGGTGACGTTTTGCTTGACCCCGAAGGAGTTTAATAAATCTGTAAACGCAGCCCCTAACGCATCATTTAAATTATCTACGTGCATGTTAAAATCTCCAACAATTAATGCTTTATCGACGTTGACCAACAGATCTGATAGAAAGTCAGCAAACTCTTTTAGGAAATTAGCGTAAGGCCCTGGAGGTCTATATACGGTAGCCAATGCTAGAGATAATAGGGATTTTTTTCTTACATCTAAGTGCGTAACATTTAGCACAAGCACTTCAAACGAATTAAACCTATGACGAGTTTTCTGAGTAACATTAAGGATATCTCTGTAGATTGTTGCAACACCGCCGCCACGACCGATCAGACGGGGCTCATGCTTATAACAGTTTCCTGGCGGAGTAGACTCATTTAGACCGAAATAATCATTTGGTTTAAGCCAGGTTTCAGTAAGGCACAGAACATCGAAATTATTATCTGTGACCATTTCATTTACAATAACCGCCTTAGGTGTGAGCGATCTAATGTTTAGAAGACCTAGCTTTAGAAATTGTTTTTGTTCACTAATAGCGAGATTTTTTGTTTTAATAACAATTCGATTTTTTCTGGATCCCGCAGTAGATTTATTATTTGATCTTAGTAAACGAGGAATAGACAGTTTCTATGCAATGTTCTACACTAGTATTAATATCAATTAAATTGGTGCAGTAGAGACTGTGATTTGGATTTTTGGTTACTAGTAAAATGGTATTTAACATCTTGGAGATGTTATCCGACAGAAGATCTGCCCCGATTCTACTTGGGTGTAAGCCATCAGCGCGGAAGAGCCTTGGTCGCTCCCAAAACAGATTCCAATTATTTACAAAAATCAGTTTCTGCTCATTGCACCATGACAATAACCATTCATTTAGCGCGAATAATCTACTTAACTTTTCATGCCCTCGTCGGTACGTAGGAAGCTGTCCAGACACAATAATCAATGTTTCAGGTGATGTGCTGCGTACCGTATCGATAAGGCTCCTGAAGTCTTTCTTCAGAACCTCCGTCTGTCGCAGCCTAATGTCGTTAGCTCCCGCGTGCAGCACAACAGCTCCGATACGCTCGTCACCGTTCAAGATCTCAGTTACCCGCGCAGTGATATCAGAACACGAGCACCAGGAAAGCAGTGACTGTGCACCTTACTTTTACCTAAGGTAGCGTGGACGTGTCGGACGGTGGAATCGCCGATGATCACAGCATCGCGTTCCGTTTCGCGAAGAGGGGAGAAGCGGTTCTAAATGGAGATCTCGAAAACCGGGAGGGGCGAAAAGACTCTTGTCCTGGCTCGCGGCTTCCGCGGAACCACCCAGGCTCCGTGGTGGTGTGTTGGAGCCGGAGTGAATGAAATCATGGCTGATCGTGACCTGGACGCCCGGGACCAATGCTGAGAAACGCACGGAGTAGACGAGGTCAGCGTCAGCGGGTTACTAACGTTAATCACTGATCCGTGTGCATCAGCGCGTGATGTTTCAAGAGCTAAACGCTGGTCTCTCAGCTCAGCTTGTCTCTCTAGAAGGTCACAGATCTGCTTTTCTACAGCTTCTAATTCAGACTGCACCGCGAGCAATTCAGATTTGTTCTCATCTGCACCAAAAGGTAGATAACATACATAAAACATGTATAAAACAATAGTTGATTTAACATACATTTTTAAAAGGTATATTTTTAATGTAAACTTCTCCCTCTACACACTTTGGTCAATTCAAGAATAATTCATGCATTGTATATTTTTAATTTTAAAGCATTAAAAGTGCAGTTTCTTGTCTCTCCTTGTATTGTTCAAGTGGTTGAAATAAGTAATAAGTAGTAATAAGTAGACCAATACATTCTAGAGATAGTAATTATTACATTGGGGTGGTGATGGCACAATGGATAAGACACATGCCTTTGGTGTGAGAGACCCGGGTTCGAATCCACTGTGAGACACCAATGTGTCCCTGAGCAAGACACTTAACCCCTAGTTGCTCCAGAGGCGTGCGACCTCTGACATATATAGCAATTGTAAGTCGCTTTGGATAAAAGCGTCAGATAAATGTAAATGTACAGTAATCTAATTACACTGTTGAAGATGTCATTTGTAGTTCGTAATTAATAACTATTTTAGAGTAACTTACCCAACTGTTATAATATCAGAGGTGAAACTGGAAGAACAGTATATTATTAAAACTAATTTTAATTTTCATGTAGGCTAGGTCATTAAAAGAATGTGGCAGCAGCTGAAAATGAAATATAAAAACATAATTCAATCAGGTAAGGCTTGAGCATATCATGGGTGTAGGCTACCTGACTTTACAAACATTTTACATATTAAATAACTAAATAGCATCCAGTGTCTAGCAGTGCAGCAGCATTTTTGGCTGAGGGAATTCCTGGAGGGACTTCATCAGAGCCAGTCGCTCCCGAAGATCCAAGGGCCTTCATAAAATGTAAAAGGTGTACATATGTGTTATTTTTTACATAGGGTATTTTTGATGTTTCCATTTATTTTACTTTGGGTTGGGTTTTTCGTTGGTCCCAACAGATTCAGAGTTTTTACAACAATGTAAAAAATGTACATATGTGTTATTTTTTATATAGGGTATTTTTGATATTTCCATTTATTTTACTTTGGGTTGGGTTTTTCGTTGGTCCCAACAGATTCTGATGGTAATATCTGTCTTTTGGAGCCTCCTGTCCCAACAGAACCCCAGGCAGTTGGAAGTAGCCTACTCAATACACCAGAAATTATGACAAATAAATCCCCCACCCACCCACCCACCCACCCAGAGTGTGGAAGAACAGCAGGAGGAAGGTCTGTCAACTTCTGGTACACAGATGAACACACTTCAGTGATTTTCAGTAAATGCCACAGTTTAATTCTGTAGAATTTGTTTAGAACTACATGATGTAACTCTAATCTACTGTATTTTCAGTTGCCAGTTAAGGAGTTATATAGACTACATCTTATTAAAAAAATTGAAAAAACAGCGGTAAAAACAGCAATGAATAATTCAATTCAATTCAAATTTATTTTTATAGCGCTTTTCACAATACATATTGTTTCAAAGCAGCTTTACAGAAAGTGCATTTCAGAAATGTACGTAAAAAATACAGTTAGTTAATCATCATGTATTAATTTAGGGCATAACATATCGCCGGCGTTGAGTCGTCTCTTCACAGGCGTCGAGTCGTCTCATCGCAGGTGTTGGGGACTCTGAAGTCTCCGTGAGAGGCTGGATACAGACTGTAGCTGAAGAACGCTATTTACCTCGGGACTAGCGTCCCGAGATAACAGCAGAAAAGCAGATGGGAAATAATTAGCGTAGCTGCTGTTCATAATATTAATGCATTCGATCTGATTCAACAGTGGTATAAAAGGTAAGCATTATGTGAATGCTTGGCTGAAGAGATGCGTCTTTAATCTAGTTTTGAACTGGGAGAGCGAGTCTGAGCAACGAACAGTATCAGGAAGGCTATTCCAGAGTTTAGGAGCTAAATGTGAGAACGCCCTCCCTCCTTTAGTGGATCTGGATATCCTAGGAATGACCAGAAGCCTCGAATTTAGGGATCTTAAAGAACGCGATGGATTGTAGGGCGATAGAAGGTCCATTAAATATACAGGAGCTAGACCATTTAGGGCTTTATAGGTCAGTAATAGTACTTTGTAATTGATACGGAACTTAATAGGTAACCAGTGCAGAGATGATAAAATTGGTGTTATATGATCATATTTTCTTGACCTAGTAAGAACTCTAGCAGCTGCATTTTGCACTAACTGTAGCTTATTTATTGAGGATGTAGGACAACCAGCTAATAAAGCGTTACAGTAATCTAGTCTTGAGGTCATGAATGCATGAACTAACTTTTCTGCATCAGAAACAGATAGCATGTTACGTAGCTTAGCAATATTTCTAAGGTGGAAAAAGGCTGTTCTTGTAACATATGAAATATGATTTTCGAAAGACAAGTTGCGGTCTAGTATAACACCCAGGTCTTTTACTGTAGTGGATAAAGTAACTGGACATCCTTCTAAATTAAAGTTGTATTGTACGAGGTTTTGTGGGTAGTTTTTTGGACCAATAAGTAATACCTCCGTTTTATCTGAATTTAATAGCAGGAAATTACACGTCATCCAGCATTTTATATCTTTAAGACACTCTGTCAATTTAGATAAGTTAGTGTTTTCATCTGGTCTTGATGAAATATATAATTGAGTGTCATCAGCATAACAGTGGAAATTAATTCCATGTTTTCTTATAATATTACCCAGTGGCAGCATATATATTGAGAATAGCAGAGGGCCTAACACCGATCCTTGCGCCACTCCATAGTCTACTGACGTTATCTTCGATTTTTCACCATTTAAACAGACAAAATGGTAGCGGTCTGATAAGTACGATCTAAACCAGCTTAATGCCTGTCCCTGAACACCAGTGTAGTTTTGTAGTCGATCCAAGAGTATTTTATGATCTATAGTGTCGAAAGCAGCGCTAAGATCGAGTAGAACTAGTATTGAGATACAGCCTTGGTCAGAAGCTAAAAGTAAATCATTTGTAATTTTAACTAGCGCAGTTTCTGTGCTATGATGCGGTCTGAATCCTGACTGAAATTTTTCATAGATATAATTTTCTTGCAAGAAAGAGCACAATTGAGCGGACACAATTTTTTCTAGTATTTTAGATATAAATGGAAGATTTGAAATGGGTCTGTAATTTGCTAAGTTATTTTGATCTAATTGCGGTTTCTTAATAATAGGTTTTATTACTGCCAGCTTAAATATTTTTGGAACATGACCTAAAGATAAAGACGAGTTAATAATATTGAGAAGAGGCTCTTCCACTACAGGTAACACTTCTTTCAGTAGTTCAGTTGGTATTGGGTCTAATAAACATGTTGTTGGTTTCGCTGCAAAGATAAGTTTATTTAGCTCTTCCTGTCCTATAGTTGTAAACCGGTGTAGTTGTTCTTGAGGGGCGATAATTGTGGCTGAATCATAAGACACCATAGAGGATTGTACATTTACAATTGTATTTCGGATGCTTTCTATTTTCTCATTGAAGTAATTCATAAAATCATTACAACTATACTGTAACGGAATATTTTGCTCTGGTGATGTCTGTTTATTTGTTAGTCTAGCCACGGTGTTAAATAAAAACCTTGGATTATTTTGGTTATTTTCTATTAGTTTGCGGAGATGCTCAGCCCTGGCTGCTTTTAGAGCCTTTTTACAACGTGACATACTGTCTTTCCACGCGATTCTAAAGACCTCTAAATTAGTTTGTTTCCATTTACGCTCTAAGTTACGAGTTTCTCTCTTGATAACATGTGTAGTACTATTGTACCATGTTGCTTTAGTTTTCTCTCTAACCTTTTTTAATCTAATTGGTGCAACAATATCTAATGTACTAGAGAAAATGGTGCTCAAACTGCTAGTCATTTCCTCTAGTTCATCTGTTTGTTGGGGTTCACTGAGCAGCTGAGATAGATCAGGTAAGCTATTTGTGAATCTATCTATAGTGGTTGGAACGATTGTTCTGCCTGGTCGATAACGTGGCGCAACATGGCAAATTTCAGCAGTACGTAATATGCACGTTACCATACAATGATCAGTGAGATCGTCACTTTGCGCTATAATATCTATATCGGTTGGATTGGTTCCATATGATATAATTAAATCTAGTGTATGATTTAGACGATGAGTGGGACCACTGACGTTTTGCTTGACCCCAAATGAGTTTAATAAATCTGTAAACGCAGCCCCTAACGCATCATTTGTGTTATCTACGTGTATGTTAAAATCTCCAACAATTATTGCTTTATCGGCATTGACCAATAGATCTGAGAGAAAGTCTGAAAACTCTTTTAGGAAATCAGCATAGGGCCCTGGAGGTCTATATACGGTCGCTAAGGCTAGAGATAATAGGGATTTCTTTCTTACATCTAAGAGCGTAACATTTAGCACAAGTACTTCGAACGAATTAAACCTGTGACCTGTTTTCTGAGTAACATTAAGGATATCTCTATAGATTGTTGCAACACCGCCGCCACGACCGATCGGACGGGGCTCATGCTTATAACAGTATCCTGGCGGAGTAGACTCATTTAGACCGAAATAATCATTTGGTTTAAGCCAGGTTTCAGTAAGGCACAGAACATCGAAATTATTATCTGTGACCATTTCATTTACAATAACCGCCTTAGGTGTGAGCGATCTAATGTTTAGAAGACCTAGTTTTAGAAATTCTTTTTGTTCACTGAGATTTAGATTTTCTGGTTTAATTACAATAAGATTTTTCCTAGATCCTAAACTAGATTTATTGTTTGGCCTCACTAGACGAGGAATAGACACAGTTTCTATATAATGTTCTACACTACTTGTATCAATTAAGTTGGGACAGGAGAGATTGTGATTTGGACTGCGTTCGACACTATAGATCATAAAATACTCTTAGATCGACTACAAAACTACACTGGTGTTCAGGGACAGGCATTAAGCTGGTTTAGATCGTACTTATCAGACCGTTACCATTTTGTCTGTTTAAATGGTGAAAAATCGAAGATAACGTCAGCAGACTATGGAGTGGCGCAAGGATCGGTGTTAGGCCCTCTGCTATTCTCAATATATATGCTGCCACTGGGTAATATTATAAGAAAACATGGAATTAATTTCCACTGTTATGCTGATGACACTCAATTATATATTTCATCAAGACCAGATGAAAACACTAACTTATCTAAATTGACAGAGTGTCTTAAAGATATAAAATGCTGGATGACGTGTAATTTCCTGCTATTAAATTCAGATAAAACGGAGGTATTACTTATTGGTCCAAAAAACTACCCACAAAACCTCGTACAATACAACTTTAATTTAGAAGGATGTCCAGTTACTTTATCCACTACAGTAAAAGACCTGGGTGTTATACTAGACCGCAACTTGTCTTTCGAAAATCATATTTCATATGTTACAAGAACAGCCTTCTTCCACCTTAGAAATATTGCTAAGCTACGTAACATGCTATCTGTTTCTGATGCAGAAAAGTTAGTTCATGCATTCATGACCTCAAGACTAGATTACTGTAACGCTTTATTAGCTGGTTGTCCTACATCCTCAATAAACAAGCTACAGTTAGTGCAAAATGCAGCTGCTAGAGTTCTTACTAGGTCAAGAAAATATGATCATATAACACCAATTTTATCATCTCTGCACTGGTTACCTATTAAGTTCCGTATCAATTACAAAGTACTATTACTGACCTATAAAGCCCTAAATGGTCTAGCTCCTGTATATTTAATGGACCTTCTATCGCCCTACAATCCATCGCGTTCTTTAAGATCCCTAAATTCGAGGCTTCTGGTCATTCCTAGGATATCCAGATCCACTAAAGGAGGGAGGGCGTTCTCGCATTTCGCTCCTAAACTCTGGAATAGCCTTCCTGATACTGTTCGTTGCTCAGACTCGCTCTCCCAGTTCAAAACTAGATTAAAGACGCATCTCTTCAGCCAAGCATTCACATAATGCTTGCCTCTTATACTACTGTTGAATCAGATCGAATGCATTAATATTATGAACAGCAGCTACGCTAATTATTTCCCATCTGCTTTTCTGCTGTTATCTCGGGACGCTAGTCCCGAGGTAAATAGCGTTCTTCAGCTACAGTCTGTATCCAGCCTCTCACGGAGACTTCAGAGTCCCCAACACCTGCGATGAGACGACTCGACGCCTGTGAAGAGACGACTCAACGCCGGCGATATGTTATGCCCTAAATTAATACATGATGATTAACTAACTGTATTTTTTACGTACATTTCTGAAATGCACTTTCTGTAAAGCTGCTTTGAAACAATATGTATTGTGAAAAGCGCTATACAAATAAAAAAAAAAAAAAAATAAATAAAAAAAAAAGGAGAGCGCAAGAAACTCAGGGTTTACAGAAGAAAACCTGCTCCCGACCAGGTTAGGTTCACAGAGTAAGTTACTATGGTAACTGACTCTGAGTATAAGTTACCTCTCTTTCAGAAACGGGCTTGACTAACTCTGCTTTCTCGGGTTTGACATACCTCCCATTCTGAATAGGAAAACCCAGAGTTTGCCTCATTTCAGGGTTAACATACTCAGAGTTTTCACTTAACCTCCTTTCTGAAACAGGCCCCTGGTATTGCTTCTGGTTACTGCAAATAAAATACCAGTGTTTCGCTTCTTACCTGTGTTGCTGCCTCCTGTGTGAACCCTTTGATGCACAACATGGGTCTAAAGTGACCCGACTGAGTTTTTATTTTCTATATCTTTACAAGAAATTAATTTAATCATTCAGTATTCCAGGTATTCTTCAATTAACTTGTTTTTGATTTCCACAAATCATTATGTTTATGTTTCCTTTCTTACTTTATAAACAAACACAGTATCTGTATTTCTACATCAATTTTACATACACGGGTCTAAAATGACCCGTATTCATTTCCTATGTTATTTCAGTCATGGCTGAGTGTTTCTTTGCTGAATCTTTAAAAATATATGTATTTTATCATTTGTTATTCCAAATATTCATTAAATATATTTATGTTTCCTTTCTTACTTTATAAACAAACTCAGTTTTTGTATTTCTACATCAATTTTACATACATGGGTCGAAAATTACCCATATAGAAACCTTTGATATTTGCACATTTTTGCAAGTAGGAACATATTTACTGCATAAATACTATTACTATAGTATTGCATAATACTATTCACCTGCCACACATTTCACAACTCAACACAGCTGCTTTTGTATATTTGATGCAAGTCTTATTTTATTTTAACCACAGAAAATATTTGATATTTTGTAAAAGATAACTGGATATAATATTTGAATATTAGGCTATGGTTACCTTGACCATGAAATCCTAGTGAGAAATTACTTGTGAGAAAGATAAACATATCCAATACTATTAGCTAGCTAGCTGTTTACATATTCTATTCTAGCTAGCTAATGTTAGCTATACTAAAAAAAGACGTTTTTTAACTCTGGGGTTCTTCGTCAACCAGTCACACATAGGACCTTCACGGTCATAAGTGACCGGACCCCTAAAATCATTTTTTTTATTTTTCCAGTAAAATCAGTGAAATGTATTTTTGTTCAATAATATTTTTTCTTTTTTTCTTTGGTGTTTTGAGAGAATTCTATGATAATAATTAATATTTATGCAATAATTATGATACATTTTTTCCCATTGAATATAATAGAAAATTTATATATATATATATATATATTATTTTTATTTTTTTTTATTAATTCTCTGTAGAATTCTCTGAATTCTAGTTGTTTTGAAAAGATTTGCCTATTTTTTCAGGTTGTGGATTTTAATATATAATAAGAGATTCTCAAAGACTTTTTTTGTCAAGTTTTTTGAGAATTTTATGATAATAATGAATATTTATGCAATAATTATGATCCATTTTCCCCCATTGAATATAATAGAAAATGAATATATATATTTTTTATTATTATTTTTTAATTAATGCTGTATTTCAGGTTAAATTAGAGACTAGGCCTATAGAAAAGAAATGTTGACAGCAGATTGGAGCCATCTGTTGGAAGTAGTGAGCATAATTATCATGCAATATCATATTGTAACCACTAGATGGATTTACAGCTCTCTGTAGAAAGGCTTCTGAATTCTAGTTGCTTTGAACATATTTGCCTATTTTTTTTCAGGTTGTGGATTTTAATATATAATAAGAGATTCTCAAAGACTATTTTTGTCAAGTTTTTTGAGAATTTTATGATAATAATTAATATTTATGCAATAATTATGATCCATTTTCCCCATTGAATATAATAGAAAATGTGTGTATATATATATATATATATATATATATATATATATTTTTTTTTTTTATTATTATTTTTTTTTTTTTTTTTTAATGCTGTATTTCAGGTTAAATTAGAGACTAGGCCTATAGAATTTTATTTTTGAAATCAGATTGGTGCCATCTGGTGAAAGTAGTGAGCATAATTATCATGCAATATCATATTGTAACAACTAGACGGATTTACAGCTCTCTGTAGGAAGGCTTCTGAATTCTAGATGTTTTGAACATATTTGCCTATTTTCTTCAGGTTGTGGATTTTAAGATATAATAAGAGATTCTCAAAGACAATTTTTGTCAAGTTTTTTGAGAATTTTATGATAATAATTCATATTTATGCAATAATTATGATCCATTTTCCCCCATTGAATATAATAGAAAATGTGTGTGTATATATATATATATATATATATATATATATATATATATATATATATATTCATTTTTTTTTAATTAATGCTGTATTTCAGGTTAAATTAGAGACTAGGCCTAAAGAAATATTTTTTGAAATCAGATTGGAGCCATCTGTTGGAAGTAGTGAGCATAATTCTCATGCAATATCATATTGTAACCACTAGATGGATTTACAGCTCTCTGTAGAAAGGCTTGTGAATTCTAATTGTTTTGCACATATTTGCCTATTTTTTTCAGGTTGTGGATTTTAATATATAATAAGAGATTCTCAAAGACTATTTTTGTCAAGTTTTTTGTTTGTTTGGTTGGTTTAAAATTATTTTTTGTACAATTCAATGAACAGTAACTCTTATTCAAAATTGGCAACAGCAATTATAAACAAAAAAACTAAAATAACAGCAAAAGTATAATAATTATCAAACAGTAAATGGAAAATAGGATGATATTTAAAACACTTTTTTATTTCTCTATTTTTTTTGGACAATTATTATACTTTAGCTGTTATTTTAGTTTTTTGTTCATAATTGTTGTTGCCTTTTGAATAAGAGTTACTGTTCATTGAATATGTAAATAATATACACAAATGTAAATATAGTTAGGATGATATTTAAAACACTTTTTTTATATTTCTCTAACTATATTTACATATTTACATACTAACTGTATTTGTAACTAACTGTAACTATTTTATTTCACATATTCTCACATTTCTCTGTTACAGTTTCACCAGTCTCATATTTCCCTGTGTGTGTGTGTGTGCGTGTGTGCGTGTGTGTGTGTCCATTTTGCAACCTTGATGGCTTACAGTCTCATGCTTTCATTGCTGTGTGCTTTTTATTCCTTACATTGATGAATAATTGCTTTTATTTCACACATTTCCAAAAATTAGCTTTTGCAATGACACGTTAATTTGTGTGTGCGTGTGTTTTTGTGTATAAGTATGTGTGTGTGAGAGTGTATGTGTCTGTTTTGCACTCTTGATGTTTTAGAGATTCACCCCTTCACTGTTGTGTGCTTTTTTTCTGCATCATGGCTGATTTGTAGTTTGTACGCACAAAAAAACTCTGAATTTTCATATTTTTGCCAATTTCCCATTCATTTCCTATGGGCGGTCATTTATGACCGAAGGTCCCGAGTGTGACTTTTTTTTACGACCACTTAGACTTTTCAAATCATGTCCCCATTTTTTTTTGTGTGCTCATATACCAAGTACCATAAAAGTCACCAAGTTTCGTACCATTCCGATGAAGCTACGATTTTTAATAATTTTTTATTAAAAAATAAATGACCGAAGAACCCCAGAGGGGGAGAACTCAGCAATTTTCACTTTTGTTGTCGCATGTTTTCTCAACGAGCTCCCCCTACAGCTGCGGGGCGTATATTTCACAACAATGTCGTAAAAAAACTCACTTGCAGCACCCTCCTCCCCCTTTATACCGCTGCTCATGTGCATTTGTTATTATCGTAGCCGGCCAACTTTATCGTGTGGAGCTATGTCTACCAAGGTGGGTAATACATCATACACATTGAGGGCGGTGTGTGTGTTTATGTCGAATTGCCATAAAGCAGTTTGTGTTTCTCGCTCGTTCTCGCTCCTCACGAGACTTCCTATTTCCAACTTACCGGGACGTTAGTCCCCATGTTGCAAGGTTGGTTTTCCACCTAGGAACGTTGGGGGGAGTGGGGAAAGTCATAATTTTCTCCAGAACAGGTTATCAAACCATCCAAATGATTTCGAAACGGTTTTATTAAGTTGAAATAGTTGCCGAATGCCCCTTTAAAGCTTATTTACATGTAATAGGCCTAAAAGTTCTATTGAGAACCGTATTGTCTTGAATAAGCCTTTATATGGTGAAATGGTTCTATGTGTTAAGAGTTTAGGGTCCTTTTTTCCCGCCTTTTTGATTTTAAAATCTGTAACTGTCAAAGCCACCTGAAATAACATAGGAAATGAATACGGGTCATTTTAGACCCGTGTATGTAAAATTGATGTAGAAATACAAAAACTGTGTTTGTTTATAAAGTAAGAAAGGAAACATAAACATAATGATTTGTGGAAATCAAAAACAAAGATATTTAATGAATACCTGGATTAACAAATGATAAAATACATATGTTTTAAAGATTCAGCAAAGAAACACTCAGCCATGACTGAAATAACATAGAAAATGAATACGGGTCATTTTAGACCCGTGTATGTAAAATTGATGTAGAAATACAAAAACTGTGTTGTTTTATAAAGTAAGAAAGGAAACATAAACATAATGATTTGTGGAAATCAAAAACAAGATATTTAATGAATACCTGGAATAACAAATGATAAAATAGATATATTTTAAAGATTCAGCAAAGAAACATTCAGCCATGACTGAAATAGCATAGGAAATAAATATGGGTCTTTTTAGACCCATGTTGTGCATTAGAGGGGGTTTGCATAGCGTGTGCATCAAAGGGTTAAGACAGATACAGAACTGGGTCTCCCACCTAAATTAAAGTAAAAGGCTAACCTGGTACCAACAGCCAATCTCACTAAGCCCAAATCACCCATTTCCGTTGCAGAGAAAACTTCAGTAATTTTAAGCCTTGTTTTCACATGTTTTTGTTTTTAACCGACTTATTCAAATTGATCGAGTACTGACCGTGACCGCTGCAGCCGGCATCCGGGGAACGGACTACAAATCTTTTTAGTAGTTTGAACACAGTCAATGTATGTCTACTATAAGTGCTTGTTTTAACCACTGACAGGCTTGGATCGGACATTATGGAAAGGATCCCTTTAGAGATAGGCATTTTTGTTATCATATAAGATCCACTATCAGACTCCACTGACAAATGCATTATATAAAACACTTCATTCAAACTCGATAGAAACAAAATAAAACTCACAAAAACCAACCCGACTTTCCACAGTTTCAACAATCACCAAGTCTGGTTTGGTTGAAATAAACCCTAAGCTAATTCAGTGAATTAGATTTGAAAATGTCAGGACAAGCAGCGGGGTGAAACAGCAGGTAGAGATCTATCTCTGTTACGGTGTTTTCAAACAGAAATTGCTGGGTGAGGGAGGAGAATTGCAACATTCGCTGGCTAAACTTCCACTGTTATTTCACACTAAAAGCTATGTACACTATCGCTTAAAATTCTAGAACTTAATTATAAAATTAAAAATTCACTTACCAAACTTCCAGAAATCCACCGTTCAGTGAGTGACTGGCTGTTGTGTTCCGGGTGATGTGATATCAATCAAGTGGCGCGTTTTTTACAGCAATCCTGTATTATTGCCTGGCATATTACAGCCAGGTTACACTAAAACTAAACCAACCAACCAACACTAAAATATACTGCAAATGTTCCCCCTCAAACAAAATTACCCAGAATACAATGCAAATTATGGTATTTTAATGTAATATAGAAAAGTGGTATTAACCCAAAGTGTACCACTGGTGGCTTTTATCAGCAGTTTCTCAGCATGAGAATGTCCAAATGTAATGTAATGTATATGTTCTAAAAATTCAAGAAGTGCTCTATCAAACAATACACACCTCCATAGTTTTGGAGTTATGAGTCTTTCGTTTTGTGTATGTCACTCAGAAAAAAACAACTCTAAAAATGCCCTCAGGGCTTAAGGGGTTAAAGTATTAAAATGAAAAGTATTAAAGTTTTTAAAGTAAAGTGCTGCTAAATCTAAAGTGATATTCACAGTGTATGCTAGTGTTGGGCGATATGCTCCATTTTCATATCGTCCTATCGTAAGCGTGTGAGATCGGCGATACACAATATTATCCTGAGGGGGGCGGGGCTTACTTATTTGATTAATAACTTGATTATTTACTCATTAATTTGCTTGTTTTATTACTTCATTTTATACAAGAATATTTTTCTATTTTGCTAGCAAAGGTGGAGCGTTTATTAATAGGCTAGATCAGGTTATTACCTGGTATAGTGAGGTAAAAAAAAAGATCCTAATCATTTTTGTATCTGACTCCGAGTATTTCAACATGTCAGCGGGAAATTTCCGGACACACATTACAGATGCAGTATTTTGACTGTACTTCTGCACGAGATGAGAACACGTTTTAATAATTTCTTGGGTCAAGAAAGAGTCGGAGTTTGCGATATAGGCCTGATGTCCTCTCACCAGTGCTCTCTCTGTCTGGATGCACTTCACATGCGCTTGCACTTCACATGCGCACTTCAGTAAGCTCCAAAGAACGCAGTATAATGTGTTTTAAATGCCGGGAGAAGTCATAGTAAGGGGCACAAATCTAGCTGAGTCGATCGGTTTATACATAAACTTATCACTTGACTCCGATAAAGGAAAACGGGTTAATGCGTTTACATGACCACATGCATTGTCAGTTCATTCAGCATAATCGGGTTAAGAACGTGCATGTAAACGCGCTCATTCCCTGAAAGTGAAAGTAGAAATGGACTGAGCTTTCGGCATCTGTCTCTGCATTAACGCCGCATTCTCTCAGAGACGACGATGGATAACGGTAGGCTATAGCAACTATCTTAATTTACTGGCTTAATATTTCTCTTGTGGACCTATATGACAGTGAAAAAATTAGAAGAATATTTCTTGTTAAACAAGTGTTTGAAGCTGCTTTTGATTTTCACAGATGGCAGAGTGGTGTGTTCGTGAACTAAAGACTGGCCTATATAATTTTAGTGATAATATTATTAATATTTAGCAATTGTATTGTTTTTAGTGTTATTAGTGTCATTAAACATTTTGTTAATGTGCTATGGAAACAAAATACTGACGAACAACGATGCAGTTTTCATCTTGGATCTGCATAAGAATGATGCGTCCGTTAAAACAAGCACTCTTGACAATTTGTGAATGGATCACCTTGCAATTTAATTTTGATGTGGGATGTAGCCTACTTTTTTTTATTCTGTTTTAAAAACATTTTCTTAGAGGAATCCTCATACTCACGTGTCGGTGTTGTCTAAAGTGTTAGACTATGTGGTGGTGCCGTTATGAATTTAGGCAAGGCAAATTAATTTTAGTTCCCTTTCGTAGTCACTCCGAGTTACGTCGGATGACGGAGAATGGGGGTTTCGCCTAGAAAGCCTATCGACTTCGAGTATTACAAAACGAGCCTATGGCAATGAAATGCCATGGGTCTGCGGAATTTGCATAACGTATCTCCGCCCCACCGCGTGAGTATAAGAGGAGAGACGCCGGCAAAGGCAGATCATGTTTTCGCTTCGGAGCCAAGAGTATCTCTTCACTCCACAGCTATTTCTGACTTCGCTCTACGAGACGAGCCACTCTCCGGTGTTGGTGTGACGGCGATCTGCAGCGAATTCACATTGCCTGCTGGTCTGTGCAGTGATCTGCCAGTGAGTGTGTTTCTCCCTGCTCGCTTCAACATCGTGGAGTTTTCTCTCCTCTCACAAAAAGAGCTCGCACGCGGCACGTCTTTTTAAAGACGGCTCGCCCGTGCATTTAAAAAAATAAAATAAAAAAGAATGGTTGCGGCAGCTTGGTATCAGACTCTGATGGGCACGAGCGTTGTCTAGTATGTTTGGGCTTGATCATACTAGAGCAGCGCTCGTGGATGACTCATGTTCTCTCTGTGGGAACATGACCATCGCGTCATTAAGGTCGAGACTCGGTGAACTCGCAAGAGTGAGAGTCCCCTCATCCACCCCCCGATCTTCGGCTGGTGGCAAGGGTGACCTGAGGGTGTTGGTCTGGAACAAGGCGCCGACTCCGTGTCCACGCCCCAGCCCCCCCTCCTCAATGACGGTGCCCGCTAGTGAACGGGTGATTCCCACGGGTCTACCTTCTGGTGACCCGTGTGTTTCATTTGAAGCTACAGAGGATGATACTGTGTTTGTAGCAGCTTCACTAGGTGGGTTTGATTCTCTGGAAATGACCACTCGTCACAGCTGCCACCTTCTGGTGTGCATACGGCTGTGCCTGAGTCCGATCCAGAGATGACGGCCATGCTTTCCTGGGACGATTGGTTTTGGGTAAGGCCGCCGACACTCGTCCATGGCAAACCCCAATACCTTCCCTCCCAGACGTGCATGATGAGATCTCAAAGTCCTAGAAGACCGCCTGGTCTTCTCGGGACCGCTCGCTGATCTCATCCGCCTTTCCTCCCTTCGATGGGGCCGCTGCCATGGGTACACTGGGGTTCCCCCGGCTGAACGCTCTGTTGCAATGCTATGTGTCCTCAGAGTGCTTCTTCTCGGCGCAATCCTAAGCACCCGTCCGTGGCCTGTAGTTTTTCGTCTACACTTGTGGCGAGATCCTATAGCGCCACTGGCAGCCGCCTCCCTGCTGCCATGGTCATTCTGCTGGTCTACCGGACCCAGATGCTCATGTTCCTGCACGAGGGCGGGACTGACCCAGGGCTCTTCACTGAGCTGCGTGCCGCCACTGACCTCGCTCTCCGAGCGACGAAAGTGGCCGTACGCTCCCTGGGTCAGGTGATGCTCACCATTCTGTGGCTGAACCTGTCTGATGTTCTGGATGTCGCGCGGCCCCGTCTGTCCGACATTCCCATATCTCAGGTCGGCCTCTTCGGCGGTGTGGTTGAGGACTTTGCCCAACAACTCTCAACCGCCCATGTGCAGACTGACGTTGATTCTGTCCCGACGGCCCCGCCGTCCGCTCAGATCCCTCGGTCTGCCCACCGCCGAAGGCGCCCTCCCGCGGACGCCACAGCCCTCTCCAGCCCCGCCCCCCGCTACATGCCAGGTTAAGTGGTGCTCTTGAGACGGGCTCCTCAGAGATGGGACTCAGTTCTTTCCAGGAGTGGGTAGCAGGACCACTCCTTTCCCCGGTGGAGGGCCGGGGGAGAATCTTTTGTTCTCCGTAGAAAGAACCGATACTCCCATCACTGAGCACACAGAGCCGGATGACAGTGCGCGACGCCGCCGGGCCTCGCCGCTCTCATCCCTCTCTGTCACAGAGTTCTCGGACCGCAGTGTGCGCCGCCCCTGGGCCTCGCCGCTCCCGTCCCCCTCTGTTCCAGAGGGTGCGGATGTCAGTGTGTGCCGTCTTCGGACCTCACCACTCTCGTCCCCATCTGTCGCCAGACCCCTGGCAGAGCAGACCCCCGTGGAACGCTGGCCCTTCCCTGGTCTCCTCTGTCAGGACGCAGAGCTCGACCGCCCCCCCCCCCGCCCTGGGCCGCTATGCCACCCACGCCTGGGCCAGTCACTCCGCTTTGCTGCCCCTCCGGGGGGACGCCTGTGGTTCGCATGTCCCCGCTGGTTCAGTTTCTGGGAGCTTGGTTAGAGCTTCCCAACCTGTCCCGCTGGGTCGCCCGCGCTATCAGGCTCGGCTATGCGATTCAGTGTGCACGGTCTCCTCCCCGCTTCAGGGGAGTTCGCTTCACTGTGGTCCGCAGCAATGCCCCCATCATGAGAGCGGAGGTTGCCACCCTGCTGGCGAAGGGTGCAATCGAGACTGTCCCTCCAGCCGAGATGAAGTCAGGGTTTTACAGCCCGTACTTCAGTGTCCCCAAGAAGACCGGTGGGTTACGGCCGATCCTGGATCTCGCGTCTTGAACCGCTCCCTTCACAGGCTGCCGTTCAAGATGCTCACAGCCAAACGCATTTTCGAATGCGTACGGCCACAGGATTGGTTTGCAGCGATAGACTTGAAGACACCTACTTTCATGTCTCCATTTTACCTCGACACAGACCGTTTCTCCGGTTAGCTTTCGAGGGGCAGGCATACCAGTACGCGGTTCTCCCATTCGGGTTGGCTCTGTCTCCTCGCATCTTTACGAAGGTCGTTGAGGCAGCCCTTGTTCCCCTACGCGAACACGGGGTTCGCATCCTGAATTATCTCGACGACTGGCTAATATCAGCTCACTCTCGGGATCAGGTTTGCGAACACAGAGACCTAGTGCTCCGGCACCTAGCCCGTCTGGGCCTTCGGGTCAACTGGGAGAAGAGCAAACTCTGCCCCGTGCAGAGGATCTCTTTTCTCGGTATGGAGATCGACTCGGTCGCTATGTCCGCGCAGCTCACGAGCGAGCGCGCACACTCACTGCTGACTTGTCTTCGACAGTTCGAGGGCAAGAGTGCGGTCCCACTGAAACTGTTTCAGAGGCTCCTGGGGCATATGGCATCTGCAGCCGCGGCAACGCCGCTCGGATTGCTTCATATGAGACCGCTTCAGCTGTGGCTTCGCGATCGAGTCCCGAGGTGGGCATGGCATCATGGCACGCTCCGAGTCCCAGTGACTCCGACCTGCCGACTGACCTTCACCCCGTGGAGGAACCTCAGTTTTCTACGGGCCGGAGTTCCCCTAGAACGAGTTTCCAGGCATGTTGTTG
The DNA here is from genome assembly GCA_026230005.1 of Gila orcuttii. Taxonomy (NCBI): domain Eukaryota; kingdom Metazoa; phylum Chordata; class Actinopteri; order Cypriniformes; family Leuciscidae; genus Gila; species Gila orcuttii. The sequence goes on from JAPDVR010000012.1 coordinate 11,203,796, forward strand.
TCTCCACAGATGCCTCTTCCACGGGCTGGGGTGCCATGTGCAACGGGCATGCTGCCGCGGGCTCCTGGGCAGGACCCCAGCACCTTCTGCATGTCAATTGCCTCGAGTTGCTGGCAGTACGCCCTGCCCTGCACCGTTTTCGCATGTTGCTCAGGGGTCAACACGTACTAGTCCGTTCAGACAATACCGCGACTGTAGCGTACATCAACCGTCAGGGTGGTCTACGCTCCCGCCGTATGTCGCAACTCGCACGCCACCTCCTCTTATGGAGTCAGAAGCACCTGAGGTCCCTTCGTGCTATCTACATTCCGGGAGATCGGAACTTTGCAGCCGACGAGCTGTCACGGTTTCGGCCCATCTCCGGCGAATGGCGACTCCATCCCCAGTCGGTCCAGCTGATTTGGGACCAGTTCGGGGACACACAGATAGACCTGTTTGCCTCCCACGACTCGTCCCATTGCGCCCTGTATTACTCCCTGACCGAGGGTACGCTCGGCACGGGTGCACTGGCGCACAGCTAGCCGCGGGGCCTACGCAAATATGCGTTTCCCCCAGTGAGCCTTCTCGCACGGACCCTGTGCAAGATCAAGGAGGACGAGGAGCAGGTCATTCTGGTTGCGCCGTACTGGCCCACCTGGACCTGGTTCTCCGAACTGATACTCCTCGCGACAGCACCTCCTTGGCCAATTCCTCTGAGGAAGGATCTCCTTTCTCAGAGACGGGGCACTCTCGACCCGATCTTTGGAGACTCCACGTGTGGCTCCTGGACGGGACGAGGCAGGTTTGAGTACCCTGCCACCAGCGGTGGCGGCTACCATCACTTCCGCTAGAGCATCGTCCACGAGACATGTCTATGCGTTGAAGTGGAACCTCTTCGTCAACTGGTGCTCTTCTCGCCGAGAAGACCCCAGGAGATGCTCGATCAATGTCGTGCTTTCCTTCCTGCAAGATGGGTTGGAGCGAAGGCTGTCTCCCTCCACCCTGAAGGTGTATGTGGCCGCTATCGCCGCATATCACGAAGCAGTTGAAGGTAAGTCTCTGGGAAAGCACGACCTGATCGTAAGGTTCCTGAGAGGAGCGAGGAGACTGAATCCTCCTCGCTCTCCTCTCGTTCCCTCTTGGGACCTCTCAGTGGTGTTAAATGCCCTGCAAGAGGGCTCCCTTTGAGCCTCTGCAATCAGTGGAGCTTAAGTTCCTGTCAATGAAGACAGCGCTCTTGGTTGCATTGGCCTCCATCAAGAGGGTAGGGGACCTGCACGCATTCTCCGTTGACGAAGCGTGCCTGGAATTCGGGCCGGCTTACTCTCACGTGATCCTGAGACCCCGGCCTGGATATGTGCCCAAGGTTCCCACCACTCCCTTCCGGGACCAGGTGGTGAACCTGCAAGCGCTGCCCCCGGAGGAGGCAGACCCAGCCTTGGCATTGCTCTGTCCAGTACGCGCTCTCCGTGCCTACGTAGACAGGACGCAGTGTTTCAGGACCTCAGACCAGCTCTTTGTCTGTTATGGTGGGAGACTGAAGGGAAAGGCTCTCTCAAAGCAGAGGTTGTCTCACTGGATAGTGGACGCCATTGCTTTGGCTTACCAACAGCAAGGCCGACCGTGCCCCCTTGGTGTGACAGCCCACTCCACCCGGAGTGTGGCTTCCTCTTGGGCTCTAGCGCATGGCGCCTCGCTGGCAGACATCTGTAGAGCTGCAGGCTGGGCGACACCGAACACATTCGCCAGATTCTATAATCTCCGAGTGGAGCCAGTGTCCTCTCATGTACTTGCTTCAACCAGCTAGTACCGGACCCGCTCAGGTGTCTTCGCTTGCTCGCCATTCCACTCCACGGACTGGATACGTGCGATTTTTCTCCAGGTGAGCCTTCCTCTCTGAAGCCCTGAGTTCCTCCAGCACTGTTGACGCTGGCGCCAGTGTCTATTGCCTGTGCGTCGGCTAGGTGCCTCCGTGTGCATGGTTCCTCTGAGTAACCCCCACATGTGTATGTCCACTGTAAGCCTCCTTGAGCATGTGTCTTTCCCTCGGCAAGCCACCTTGCCACCCCTGGAGTTGAAAGTTGCCACCCCACGGGCTGGTCACTCCAGTGTTTCTCCATTTGAAGCCCCTCCGGCCATATGTGTATTCTTAAGTCCTCCCTACGGGTAGGTGTGCTGCGGCATATTTCCTCTGAGATATGCTCCCCAGTGTACCTTGGTATTCCTGTGTTTAGTAGGACTCCTTCGTCCGTGCCAGTATCACGACAGGGGGTTCAGACAGGGGGTTCAGAGATACGCTATGCAAATTCTGCAGACCCATGGCATTTCATTGCCATAGGCTCGTTTTGTAATACTCGAAGTCGATAGGCTTTCTAGGCGAAACCCCCATTCTCCGTCATCCGACGTAACATCTCCGTTCCCTACTCAGGGAACGAGGGTTCCATACGTAACCGAGACGTTCTTAATATTAATTTAATAACAATACTAGCTTTATAATAATAATAATAATAATAATTTAATACATTCATGGTAAAACGAGCCAATTATCGTATTGATATCGTCAAAGGCATCTGCATCGGCGATATCTCAGACTATCGTCGATACACGATACTATCGTCTATCGGCACAACCCTAGTGTAGGCTATGCTTACTTATTTTTCTCAATTCACAAAAGTTATAACTAGCATTGCAGACACTTCACAGTTTAAGTCTTTAATACAACTTGTACTGACATTCTAGACTAGGTAGCTCCTCTCCAGTCTCTGAGATATAAAAATAAGTCAGACATCCAGACCTGGCTTGTAGGAAATGTTGGAAAGCAGAGCGCAAGTGGAAAAATAATACAATTAATGTTTCATTTGAAATGCTTTGTGATTCCTTAAAGCAGTACCAAGTCTCTGTCAAGATTGCAAAATCTAGTTACTTCTCAAAAATAATTGCTAAAAATGCCCATAGGTCCAAGGTCATTTTTAACAATTAATTCCGTTCTGAACCCTTCAGCAGCAGGCTATCCTACTACAACCCCTGAGACATGTGAAAAGTTTCACAATTATGTTCTGTCTTGTCTGCACTTGTTCTTGTTAGTCCCTGATTAGTTCATCTTCCTCCACCTGTGCCTAATTAGTTCCCTCATTTCATCCTGTGTATTTATACTCCCTGTTAAGTTCAGTCCCTTGTCGGTTCTCAATGATGTTTGATGTGGTTGTTTCTGTTCTACTTGAAATTAAAGTAGTAAAATCTGTGTTTCACCCCATCTTCGTCGTATGCTTTCAACAATCACCAGTATGTTACAAAATGGTTTCTAAATTTTTTGTTAATAAAATTCAGGATATTAGAACACAAAGGTGACCAATGATATCCTGCATCCCTTGGATTCTGTTGACGAGGCTATTTTAATCCTTGTAACATTCAGCCAATTAGTTTGAGATTACAAAAGTTAAAATGGGGTCAGATTTTTCTGTATGAGGAATTGGGTGTTAAAAGAATGAGACAAAACTGATGTTAAAGTGGATAAGAATGGTGTATTAATAATCTTCACAAGAGACTTTAAAACAACACAATAAAACCAGGGAAACTCAAGCTGTTAAAAGCATAGAGTCCATCGCACCAGAATCCTTGTTTGTTGAAGCGGCCCAATGTGAGTGTCCACCAGTGTATATACAGTCCAAAAAGTAGTGATAATCCAAGAGCTTGAAGTGGTGTCTGGAAAGGTGAGTCCGCAAGTGGTAACTTCACACTCCAGAAAAGTGATTGGTATCTGTTGTGAACCCTGTTTGTTTGCCATGCTGCTCTCTTTATACAAGTATAGTTCCTGCTTCCTGTCATGTGATCCCTCACATGACAGGCCAACCATACATTTCTTAAACACATACACACTTAAAATGTTAAGAGGAATAAAATGGACTTAAAAAACTTGTAAACCAATTAAAACTATATTATACATAAAATAACTGTACTGATTAGAGCAGTAAAACATGTCTCTTATGTGACAGTGTCACATCCTTTTAGAACAGCTTTTGACACGATATATTACTCCATTCTATTAAACCATCTCGAGAGAGTCGTTCATATCCAGGGGGTTGTGCTAAGCTGGCTTTCCTCATATCTTAAAGGGCAAGCCTTTTCTATTAGTATTGGTAATCATAACTCATCTTCAACTAGGGCTGCACGATTATGACAAAATTCATAATTGTCGATTATTCCCCTTGAAATTGTAATTGTGATTATTAATTATGATTATCACAATTCACATTGAATGATGTTTTGAATAGCTTTATACCAGTGTTTCTTAGCAGTGGACCCACATTTCCCCAATGTCATCAAGCCGCTACCCACTTTTGTAAGAATTATATATACAGTATATAGGCCTATTATAATACCTTTGTTTACACAAACATTGTTGACACATACACAAGTACGGTCCCCATTTACTTAACTTACACATAAATTGTAAGAATATGACTAATACTGATAAATAAACAGTAGGCCTATGAGGTTAAGCTGTTAAGTAGCGAGTGGTATTTTGGGGTTATGTAAACAACAGTTACCATGGTGAATACACAATACTAAAAAACAAGAACTGTTAATGAAACATTGAACTGTTCCTAATGAATAGAATGAACATCATACCTGCATGCAAATCCTTCTCAGCTAACACATGACGTACTTTTAACGTGATTTATTGGTATTTTTACTTTTATTTCGTGACTTACTAATTTACATTACAGGTAACATGCTCTAAACACACCTCTTAAGCACGCACAATTATGTAAGTGGACTTTTTTTTGTAATCGTGGCTTTGAACGATTACGTAATTGTGGCATTCGTAATCGTAATAGCTATTCGAAATTCGATTAATTGTGCAGCCCTATCTTCCACAAGGCTTAATTTTGAGTCTACTACTTTTTTCTCTGTATATGCTTCCTCTAGACTCAATCTTTCAGAAGTATGGTGTCTCTTACCATTGTTATACTTATCATACACAAATTTACCTCCCTGTCAATCTAATGATGGTAGTTCCAATAATAATCTCATCTCCTGCCTTGAAGTTAAATTGTGGATGTCTGAAAATTTCCTCAAGCTTAAAGGGGATAAAACTGAGGCCATTGCTTTTGGCTCTTCTTTGTGTGACTTATATTGAAAATCAGTTTCTAGAACCTGGGTGTTATCTTTGATTCTGACTTATTTCGATAAGTGCTGTTTGTAACGTTGAGGCAAGGACGAAGCAGACAGAGAATCCAAATGCAGCACTACTTTAATAAAACAAACAGGTAATCCAGGGTAAACGACTGAACATGGAGCTCAGGACAGGAACAAGGGACAGGAACAAGGGACAGGAACAAGGACCAGGAACAAGGACCAGGAACAAGGACCAGGAACAAGGACCAGCTACAAGCAACATCAAACAACAACAACGACCGACAAACCACAACTGAAACACAGAGGTATAAATACACAAGCAGACAAGCTAAACAAGATAACAAGGGGGCGTGGATAATCCGAGATACCTGGGGAAACTAATCAACAAGACAAGGAACACCTGTGGACAATAAGCAAACAAATAACAAAATGACAAGACACATGGCAGGGTCACATGACAGACAGAGAATCACGTGACAGACAAGACAAAACCCACACCGTGACACCGTTGTTAAAAGAAGCTTTATTCCACATCCGGTCTATCGGCAAATCAATACAGTTCCTCTCAAAGAAGGATTTGATTCATGAATGATGAATGAATGATTCATGCACTTATTACATCCTGGCTGGATTACTGCCATTCCTTATATGTGGATTTGCCTCAGTCCTCTTTTTAACATTTGCAATTAGTCCAAAATGCAGCAGCTAGACTTCTAACAGCTACAAGGAAGAGAGAGCACATCACCCCTCTTCTTGCTTCCCTACATTGGTTCCCAGTTAGCTACAGAGTTGATTTTATGGTTCTTCTGTATGTTTATAAAGCCTTGCATGGTCTAGCCCCACTGCACATTGTTGATCTCCTTCAATCACATTCTGAACCGAGGTCTCCTAGTTCATCGAATCAGTTACTTCTCTCCATTCCTTTTTCCTGTTTGAAAACTGACAACGATCAGGCCTTTGTAGTTGCGGCCCCCAGGATGTGGAATGCTCTTCCATTTTCTGTTAGATCTTCTTCCACACTGACCATATTAAAATCTAAGTTGAAGTTGATTCAAAAAAATTTTTCTTTAGCCTACGTATATTGCTGCTCAGGATGTATAGGAGTTTTTAGTGAATGAGTTTATTTGTATTCGTTTTACATCTATGATTCTGTTTTTGTCTATTATACTTTTTTAATTTGATCTAATCCAGTTTTATTGCATTTCTTTTACTGTATGTTCCTTATTGTACAGCACTGTTACTATAGCTAAAATTACAACAACAGCATATTTTCAGTGAAACATAGCAAATCCAATGTTACTCACAAATGGAGCAGACACAACACAACCTTGGCTTCCAAATTCAGGCCTTTACGCTTAGGTATCTCCAGCACTAGAATGCTTTTTTAATATTAAAGTGGGTCCAAAAGCTTCTTTTTGAAATTCCGTGAAATTCCTCTGACCTTTTCTCTTTTGTAATGTCTTTCAGCCTCATCTCTTTCTACAGTCTTTCTTCAAATCTCAATTTTTTTTCCCACATCATGATTATTATAAATCACTTATTGCACTTTTTAATGAACCTTAATGATAAAATGATCAGATTATCTCTCATGCTCACAAGTTCGTCTTATTGTGAATCAAGCTGTAATGTTAAAATTATTTTTTCTATGCTTCTGAGAACAGACAAACGACAAATTCCTTTACATGCCTTTATTTTAAATTAATTTTTGTTTTAAATTGATGTTATTCCATCTCTTCTAGGCTTTCTGGCTGCAATCTCACTGGACAGTGTTGTGAGAGTTTGTTATCAGCTCTAAAATCCTCAAACTGTGTCCTGAGAGAGCTGGACCTGAGTAACAATGACCTGCAGGATTCAGGAGTGAAGTTGCTCTCTAATGGGCTAAAGAGTCCAAATTGTCAGCTTAAGTTACTGAGGTAATTTAGGGACATTTTAACTGGGCTGTGTGTATTAACAAAATAATATCTCTATTTTCTCGGATTTTGTTGATAAACTATAATTCATTCATGACAACTCTTGGAATAGTTTGAACACAATATTTTATTAATGAGAAATATTGTTGTAAATGTAAATGGGTTTGGTTTTGGCGGACTAGATCTGTTACGCTGCTGCTGTGGCTGCAGGCAAGAACACTGACTCGCTCTGCTAGTTAATGAAGAACAGAAAGAAAACTGCTGCTGCTACAGAGCAAGTATGAAAACTTGCTCCATAAAACAAAGACATTTTAAGTGCAGATCTATATAGGTGGTGCTGAGGCAGAGGAGGGTTAAGACGAGCGCACAGTCTAACACTACATGGATGGACCGGAATATATATGGCTAGCCTATATAGAAAGAAGTGGCCGCTTGGCTGTAGTACTAGCCAATGTACTAGCTAGTACTGTTCGGGAAGTCACAGTGACAGAAACAGTGACATTCCAGTTTAAGTTTCAAGGGAGTAAAGCCTGTTTATGCCTTTAAGAAAATTAAATTCTGTCAAATCAATTTTGTGTTAAAGAAATGTTCATTTAAAAGCAGCGCTTATTTATCAGTGTATAATGTTACCCTAGAGATGCGTGCATCAACCGTCGCAGAGTCCGCTGTTGAAGGTGACGATCATCTATTTATAATCATGCGTAACAACACATAATAATTGTAATTTGACCATCGAGTGCGGATACTTAAATCAGAGAAAATTATTGGGGCGGGTGGATGATTTGTTTTTGGCTGCGGATTCGGGTGACGTTGGAGCTCATCCACTTACTCTAAAGCAGTCAGACTCTGCCAGGCGTTAACAGCTCGGAGTGAAAACGGCTAACGTGGTTTATCAAGTTAGTGGTATTACCTCCTGCATATTCTATTTGTGCGTGACATGAGCGCACACTGTGCATGTCTTCTCCAGGTCGTGATTACCAGGTTGTTCATAAAAGCCGAAATGTGCCCAGTTGCATTTTTAATTATTCGCATTCGCGTCTTGCCTCCCTCTGCCTTTGTACTGCTACTGTAACTTCTACCACACACACACACACAGAATTAGCAGCAGCAAAGTACTCTTTATCAGTAGATTAATCAAAGTATATTTAAAAACTCAACAAATTAAATATAACAGGAAAAAAGAGAAACACCATCATTCATAGAAATGTAAATGTGAAGCGCTGGATGACTGCATGTAAGATTACATTTCAGAAGTGGGTTTATTATTAAATTACTGTTATGTTTGATTGAGTTGCATTATTGCTGATGTTTGAAAATCATGATTTAAAAAATATAAAAATGTTTTTTGTTTGAGTGAGACAAATAGAAATCTTGTATAAATTCACACTATGAATGATATTCACTCAGCTGTTGTGTGTTGATGTGTGTTTTTGTAGATGATGAGGCTGTTTTGATCCATCTGTAGGTTGTCTGGCTGTATGGTGACAGAGGAAGGCTGTGGGTTTGTGTCTTCAGCTTTGAATTCAAACCCCTCACACCTGATAGTGCTGGATCTGAGCTACAATTTCCCAGGAGATCTAGGAGTCAAGCTGCTCTCTGACAAAATGAAGGATCCAAACTGCTCACTGCAGATACTCAAGTGTGTCAAACACTGATAACTGACATACTGAATGTGTGTGTGTGCATGATGCATATTTACATGTAATCTGTTTTTTGTGCTTATAGTGTGGATAATGGAGGAGAGATAAGGATCACAGCAGGACTACGAAAGTGTAGGTCTACAAACACACACACACTCTCTCTCTCTCTCTCTCTCTCTCTCTCTCTGCTGCAAAGAGAAAGGGGCTTGTTTTAAAACCTTTTTATTAACAAAACATTTGTTTGGTAGTGTTATTACTCTTTTACTGCATGTTGTTTTTCAATCAAAATACATTCAAGATAAATTTAAACCTTCAGTATTCTTTTTGCAGGCATGCTTTGTAAATTACAGCTCTACTTTATAACTTCCAGATCTAAAATAAGTCATCACAAGATCTAAAATAAGTCTCTGATGTCCCCAGAGTGTGTATGTGAAGTTTTAGCTCAAAATCCCCAACAGATAATTTTTTACAGCATGCTTAAATTGTCACTTTTTGTGGCTCAGAAAAATGCACCGTTTTAGTGTGTATCCCTTTTAGTGGTCGACCGATATGGGTTTTTTGATGGCCAATGCCGATGCCGATATCTTAGAGAGCAGGGTGGCCGATGGCCGATATAAAGCCGATATTTATATTTATATATCAAACATATATATATACACACACACACATATATATAATATATATATATATATATACACACACACACTTTATATTTATATAAATCAATATTTAAAAAATTAGATAAATTTAATAAATATTTAAGAATATTTAAAATAAGCATGCTTAGGCCCTATACTTTAGATGGCAACTTCTTGAATCTGCAATCCTATTACAGTATTTTTCACAAATAAAGTAATTGTTTAAAAATATATGAATATGTGAATAAAAAGGAAGTAAACACTGTAACAGGGCACTCAGTAATCTGGTAATTTCATGCGCACTGATAATCATATTTTTTTCACTTTGACTTTTGACAAGGTAACGCTAATTTTACATACAGCACACAGTGAAAACGACATGAATATGACACAGTGGGCAACTGGATATAGCACAGCATATTTTAAAATGAAGGATTTAAAGTTTTTCGATTGCGTCTCCTGTGAAGCTGATCTTCTGTTCGCATTTACTCACTTCACACGGACCGACCGTCACTCGCAGGAACACGTTTATGCAGGCTACAAATGCACACTTCACAAGATATCAGCTGGATTCGATTAAATCTGCAAGGTTTGTGAAATTAAATGTTTATTAGATATTCAGAGATTTGTTTAAATTATGTAGATGCGCATTTGCTGAATGTTGACGGTGAATGAGAAAGTATTCTAGCCTGATTGTTTGCCTTTTTGGTTACAAATAATATAAAAGCAAACGCATTACTTTTTCGCATACCATTTACTTTCTTTGATTACCAGTTCTGTAGCCACCGGTTCTGTCTAACAAAGTATTAGATATGACTGACAGAGAGACGGAGAATGTGAGTGAGCGCTGTGTGATCAGATTCAGGCGCTGCCGTTCTCTTCTCAGGTGCTGGTGTTCTCAGCGCCGCCCGTCAAAATAAAAGTCTGCAGCGCCGTCAAAATAAAAGTCCCGCTTCCAACACATCGGCCAATCAGAAAAACTTATCGGCCGATGCCGATATTTTAAAAAAGCCAAATATCGGCCGATAAGTTTTTCTGATTGGCCGATGTGTTGGAAGCGGGACTTATATTTTGACGCCGCTGCAGACTTTTATTTTGACGGGCGGCGCTGAGAACACCAGCACCTGAGAAGAGAACGGCAGCGCCTGAATCTGATCACACATATATCGGCCGTGGCGATATGTCGGTCGACCACTAATCCCTTTAAATGCAAATGAGCTGCTGCTGCCGGCCCAGAGGGCCCAGATGTCACCAGGACAATCTCATCTCACAAAATGATAATATCAAAACAGAAACTCTCAGTAGCAGTGTTTATTTCGACCCGGAGTCAGACAATAATGCCTACAGAGAGGGAGAACACATGCTGTATGGAAAAAGAACAGGTATAGTCTAGTTTAATTACGGTTATAACTTATTTTTCATCTTGTTCAATGTTCAATGTTCAATTTATTTATAGAGCACATAATAATACAACAGGAGTTGACCACAGTGCTGTACATAGGACAAGATAACAATCATAAAATCACAATTAAATTCTAAAACATTACCACATACAACTCACAATCTAAGCGGCGTCAATGATAACCTTACACCACTAGCACAGCACTCATGAATGATCAAACACCAAAGTGAAAAAGTAAGTTTTTAAATGTTGTTTAAACTCAGTAAGTGAGGAGCATTCCCTAATATAGTGGGGAAGACTGTTCCACAGCCTTGGGAATACCCTGGCTGAAATTTTACCAGATCAGCACAGAGATCAATACAAAACTGCCACAGAACTTAGCATCTTTGTTACATGTCTCTTATTGACATTCAGTTCAATGTAGTCGACGTGTCGACTGATCGGGATCACGCTTAGGGAGCCTGTCATCTTCGAGTAATGTTAAAACGAGTACATCGCACACTCTGCCCCCGTGGCGTGGGTATAAATACGGAAGTGGATGCACGCACTAGTTGTCTTTCGCTTCGGAGCCGATCGGTCTTCATGTCGATGTCTCTGAAGAGTGTTGTTATATTACAACGAGCGAGTGTGTCAGCGCTTCTTCAGAAAGTCTCTCCTGGTGCTGGTGGTTTGCTGCTGTTGCGGTGTTGAGATCGAGACTCGCCTTCGTCTGCGAAGCTGGAGTCCCCATTACCATGCCCCACCCCCGGGTGCCGTGTGGCATGGGTGATCGGAGGATAGTGATGGATGTCTCGCCCGGTAACTATTCCCTGTAGGCTCCTCACTCCTCCATCACACTGCAGCCGGTGGAATTTCCTGTTGAACGTGCTGGCTCCTCTGTACTGGACCGATCAGCCATTTCAATTGGGGTTCCCCCAGAGGATAGGATGTCGATAGCAGTATCGGATGGTGAGCTGGCCTCTGGAGAGGACGACTCGGCTGCGCTATCGCCCTCTGGGAGTATAACATTGCCCGAGCCGGATCCAGAATTGTCAGCTTTGCTGAAATGGGCCGCCAAGGCTGCCGGGCTCGAGTGGAGTCCTCCACCGTGTCCTGCTCAGTCTCGGTTGGAGGATTGGTATCTCGGGGCGGACCGCGCTAGTTCTCAGCTCGCCGCTCCAGTGCCTTTCTTTCCCGAAGTGCATGGAGAGCTTACCAGGTTGTGGACACCACCTTTCTCTGCCAGAAACTGTCTGAATAGCTCTTCCCCCCTCACTACCTTTGACGGAGGAGCGGTGAAGTATTGCGAGGTGCACCTGTGTCCGGCAGCCGCTGCCTTTTGGACGGGGATCCTCGTCTCCCCCAGGGCACTCATGGACATGCACGAGGGTAGCCCAGACCGTGCGCTCATAGGTGAGCACCGCACTGCATCCAACCACACCCTCCGGGGCACGAGTGTCGTGACATGTGCGATCGGTCTGGCGATGTCCACCTTGGTGGTTCAGGAGAGCCATCGTTGGCTCAGTCTGGTTGATATGCCAGATGCGGACAAGGTTCCTGGTCTCCCCAATTTCCCAGGTTGGGCTGGTCGGCGACGCTGCGGAGAACTGTGCCCAACAGAGTTGTAGGAGGATGCTCTTGGAGTTGGTCACCGATCCACTCCCTCCCCCGGGTGAGGGCCGGGTGGAGTCTTCGTTTGTGTTTGTGTCTGTTCCACCCCTGGCTCCCAAAAAAGCGGTCTTTTGAACGGTACCCACACTTCAAAGGAAAAGCAAATTCCTCTGTTCCTGGGCCCCAGAGGGCAAGTCTGGCGGTGTGCGACCCTGACCCTGTGCGAGCCTTGCACCCCTCAGCCGCCTTTTGTTCCCCAGCACGGCAGCTGGGTGCGGTTCAAAGACCCGGTCATCCGCCTTATCACGCATCCCTGGCCGCCTCGTGGAGACAGGTAAGTGTTGTGCACCACACTCAGACCCTGCTTCGGGCCGCCTTCCAGCCTTACGAGCCGGGTCCCTGTCCTCCACCTCGCTGCCTCACCTCGGGTACGTCTGTGGTCCCCTTGCCCCTGGCCCGGTTCGTGGAAGCCAAAAATGCTTCCCAACCAGTCCAGATGGCCCCAAACTATATCATCAGACTCAGTTTGCGATTCCTTTTCGCTCGGCTTCCACCCATGCTCAGAGATATTCGTCATACCTAGGTGTTGACCAGATATGTTCCTAAAATTAGTAATATTTATCACGCCTAGGTGTTAATCAATGCTCCTGTCTTGTGTGTTCACATCGCAGTCTACTGGTGAAGGACGCGATGCAGCCGCTCCCTCCAGCCGATATGAAGGCCTGCTTCTATAAGCACGTACTTCATTGTACCCTAGAGAGGTGGGTCACGACCATCTTGGTCCTGTGTTAGTTGAGACGGGCTCTTTTTCAAAAGCCTCCGTTCAATTTGTAACACAGAGATGAATTTCCAAATGCTCCGTCCCCAAGATTGGTCTGCAGTGTTCGACCTGAGAGACATTTACTTCAGATCTCTATACTACCACACCACAGGCCATCCTGTGTTCATGCGATTAAAAGGTTTTGAAGTATCAGTACAAAGTCCTACCCTTCAAGTGCTCATAGCCATTTGGGTCATCAGGTCAACTGGGTAAGAGTAAACTCGTCCACGGGCTGAGGATCTCTTTTCTAGTTTGGAGATGGATTCGGTCCACCATATCTCTGAAAAAGAGTATGTGGATGGTTAGTGCTGTATAGAAGAGAGAAAAGGTCCCACTGAAACTCTTCAGAGGCTCCTGGGGCATATGGCATATAAATGCCACGTACAAAGAGCATGCAGTAACGTCTGGGCGGCCCTCCAACTGCATTGGCATCCGTTGCCTCGAGTTGCTTTCAGTTCACCTTGCTTTGAGACATGCTCATGCTCGAGCATGTACTGGTCTGAAAAGACAACATGGTGACCGTTGAGCTATGCTCCCCTCGCATGTTGCAACTCTGCCCAACCAGACCTCTCCTCTCGACAGCCCTTCCTGACTCCTTCCTCTGAGTACATTCTCAGAGATGGGGCATGATGACACCCACATTTAGACCTTGGAGAGTTCCTGGTCTGGTTCTAAAAAGAACGGGACACGGAGGCTCTGGTTACTACCGCAAGTATTTTTATGCCGTAGAGACCATCACTTCTGTAAGAGCACCCTCTCAAAAAATGAGGCTTGCTCCCCCTTAGAATCGGAACCTATTCGTTGAATTGAGTCTTCTCTCCGTGAGGAGATCCCGAAGGTGTTCGATCACTTCAGTGCTTTCTTTTCTGTTAATGGGTTGGAGTAAGGGCTGTCTCTTCCACCTCAAAATGTTGTTGCCTCTGGTTTGACGCACATCAGGATGCAGTGGATACAAATCTGTGGGAAGTACGACTTGATAGTCAGGTTCCTGAGGGGAGCATGGAGACAGAATCTGCCTTGCACCCCCTCTTTACCCTCTTAGGACTTATCTCTGGTGCTACCGCACTGCAGAGACCTCCCTGGATTTCGGGCTGGCTAACTCTCAAGATATTTGAGATCCCTGCCTGGATATGCGCCCAAGGTTCCTACCTCTCCTACGGGACCAGGTGGTGAGCCTGCAAGTGCTTCCCTGGAGTAGGCAGACCCAGCCCTGGCTTTTCTCTGTCCGTCCGCTCCATTGCGGTTGTACGTGCTAAGAATGCAAAGCCTGGACCTCAGACCAGCTCTTGTCTGTTACGTAGACCAGCAGAAGGGAAGGCTGTTTCCAAGCAGGGGTTGGCCCACTACATGTGGTTGCCTTCATTTTGGTGATTTCCCAAGGTGCACATGCCCACTTGGGTGGTGAGCTCCTCCCAAGTGAGTGTTTTGCTCCCTTCTAGGCGTTGACACAGAGTGCCTCGCTGAACAGATGATAAATAGAGTTGGGGGCTGGGCGACACCTATCACGTTCGCTAGAGAACTAGAGTATGTGTTGAACCTCTGCATCCCGTGGGCTCCCTTCACATAAAGCCAGTTTCACTGTAAGCCCGGTTTGAAGTGTTGGCTTTTCCTTCGGCAGAACCTGCTCTGCCGTCACTGTCTGGTTGAATCTCCCCCTGTTATAGACTGGAGCCACCCCAGTGACATTCCATATGTTGTACTGCCCGGTCATCCGCCCAGTCCATATGTGTATTCTCCACATGCTACCTCGCTTCGGGCAGGATGTGGCTTCCGCTGCGTATTCCTTTCCAACGAAAGAGAACGCTTTCCAAGTGGTCTTGTGGAACAGCAGTGACTTCCCTGGCCTAAGCCCTGTCCCTTCTCCGCTTCAAATAATGCGGGGGGATCAGAAGGCTTTTGTCTAGGCACTGGAAAGTGGGAGCACTAGTTGTGATTTAATTGGGATCCCTATTGGTCATCATGTTGACTACGTCGAACGTGAGCGACTGAAAGGGAACGTCTCGGTTACCTATGTAACCCTCGTTTCCTGAAGAAGGGAACGGAGATGTAGTCACTACATGTAGTCACCCGTCGCCACTATTGCTTGACCACCACTGACTCAGAGTTATGCTCGGCTCCTCAGCGAAAAACAACTAGTGCGTGCATCCACTTCCGTATTTATGTTAATATAAAAATAACAAATATTTTCTCATAGCAGTTTTTGCTGATTCATTTACTAACTCATTTATCAATTCATATAATGATATATTGTTTGTCATAAAAATGTCATTTATAAATATAAATGGCAATATTTAGCCAAAATGTAAGACAAATAAAATAAAAATACATTTTTTATTCATTTGTTTGTTTGTTTTAAAAAATAGTAGTTTATTAAATGAAACTGCATACTCTCAGGTGAATGTGATTTCACCAAGTTCCTGAACCAACATCTTTGTCAATCCTGTATTCCAATTAAACCAATCATCAAGTTTGTACTGTTTATGTTAAGTTTATGCTTACAACCAGGGTTAGGTGCTCATTTTCCTCTTTAAAAATAAGTAATGGGTAGGATTAGGGTTAGGACTATGCTTCCGGACAGCAATGTTTTTCCAGGATGAATACAATATGTTGATCCAGGAATATATCCGACTTGAAACCACGGCTAAGATTTTCACATACAGCAACTCAAAATGTATCTCAGCCAAATATTCAAAGACACATTCCAAGACCATAAAAACACAAATTTAAACTATCAGACACTCTACCTATATGTACAATATAATAAGTCAACTGACTGTATGAGCTGTCACTATTGCATGTCTGTGTTTGTGCAAATCACAGTGCAGGCTTATCCACAACTGATATAGCCTTCTTATTCAGATTAGCCTGTACAATTATCAGTGTTGCATCAAAAGTAGCCCAAATCTGTTAAAAAAGTATTCATGTCATATTTGCCAAAACTGGCTCAGATATGTTTTAAGATAACTGGGCCACATTTGGTTTACACCCAGATTAGCCACATTTTTGCCCAAGGTAGCCCACATTTGTTTTGTAATATTTGGGCCATATTCATAATTTATCATATGGGCCACTTTAGGCTCACATTCAGATTACACATTTCCGTGAGCGCCGCATCTTTGCCTAAAAAGGCCCACATGGGATTTGAAATATTTGGTGTTACCAAATACCAAAAGCAGTGTTATATATGTTTCTCTCTTCTTGTGTTCAGATGCCTGTCATCTTACACTGGATCCAAACACAGCAAACACAGGTCTTATTCTGTCTGAGGAGAACAGGAAAGTGATGAGTGTGGAAGAGAAACAACTGTATCCTTATCATCCAGAGAGATTTGATGAGTGGCCTCAGGTTCTGTGTGGAGAGAGCCTGACTGGACGCTGTTACTGGGAGGCTGAATGGAGCATACGTGCTGAAATATCAGTGACATATAAAGGAATCAGCAGGAAAGGATGGAGTCATGACTGTTGGTTTGGATACAGTGACAAATCCTGGAGTCTGATCTGCTCTTATAACAGATTTACTGTCTGTCACAATAAGAACTTCACTAATATACCTGTCGTCCATTCATCCTCTAATAGAGTAGGAGTGTATGTGGATGTGTTGGCCGGCACGCTGTCCTTCTATAGTGTCTCTGACACACACACACTCACACACTTACACACATTTAACACCACATTCACTCAACAACTCTATGCTGGATTTAGGGTTTATTCTTCGGTGTCTCTGTGTCAGATTATGTTCCAAACATAGGTTCGGGAGGAGCCTAAACATTCAGTCCTGTCAATCATCATTACGCGCATATATAAGCAGCAGTCACTGCACTATTCCAGTGACAATTCTACTGCCATTTGGCCCCACCCTGTCCTTTAAACCATGTCCCAACCTGATGAGCTTCAGAAGCACTTTACCTCCAATGAAGAGTGTTCCGCAGAATACTCTTCCGTTGTCAAGCCAACCACAGGATCCTCTAACTCCTGATCATTCAATGCCCGTCGTCCTCGGCGTCCTCCTGCAAATGTACCCAGTTGCTGCCATAAAACCCGTTCATCCCGGCCTCGGCTAGGCGTCCGCGCACCCCAGCCATCTCATCTTCTTCTCGAACCCCAGCTCAACCTCTTCCATCTGCTAAATCCCCCAAAGTTTACAGCAGCTCTACACACTTTTCCTCAATTCGCAAACTGGCCCATTTATCCATTGCTCCTCGGGCTTCAAGTCGCTCTTCAAAACGATTTTCCCCTTTCACCCTAAAAGCATTTCTAATTATTTAATGCCTAAGTGGTATACTTAAACTTATATATATCTCATATAGCCCTACAACTTTTCAGCACTGCACTTTATAAATGAACCGCTCGTTTTAAAAATCTTTGCGGTCTAACTGACATTTGTAATGATGCTAAATGAAATGCTAATGATAATGTTGTTAACTCTACAATAACAATACAATACAAGTAGATCAATACAAGTAAATCCACTTCTCCGGCTAATTACTCTTCAACAGTGATGCCATAGGAATATACCGAGCTACCGCAAAAACGGAACTTCAAACACAAAATTCTAAATGTCTAAATAATTTCTATAGAATAAGTAACAAAATCCTGGTGGATTTGTCTCAGCGTCATGCACTCCTATTGTATGGCGTGCGGCAAATAATAGACCTGACAATCTGAGCGAACTATCCTATCCAAGGTAAAATAACTCCAACTGTAAAACAATTGGTCTCTACATATCATCCCTACCCACCATGTCCTAGATCAAATTTCCATTGGTTGGACTAGCCAACGTTTTTAAAATGACATTTTCAACACTGTATCATAATTGTGACATGAGTGGATCCCGAAAGTCCGTTAGTTTTAGCCAAGCAGCATGTCATGGCACTCCGTAAATATTATCTCAATATCTTACACACAGTCACCTCTGATAACAGATCACTCTAAATTGTAATTTAGACACATGCATTTTCTGTAAAGCTGCTTTGAAACGATATGTATTGTGAAAAATGCTATACAAATAAATGTGAATTGAATTAAATATAGGCTACTGGGGTGCGGGATATATGCCTCGCGCTCAGCACACATGAAGCTTGCTGCAAAGCACTGGCAAAAGTAGACTAATGATTATAGATGTGTCGGGAGGAAGGAGTTATTTTAATTGTTTATTAATAAAGTGTTTACTGAGTGTGTTGGCTGCAAAGATGAATATGGCGATGCTGACTCGTCATTCCTGCAGTAGTGAACACGTGCGCGCGCGTGCCTATATGGATTACATAATCAAACTATTTATTTCTAATTGTTTCGTTTAAAAGTAGACATATTTTGACCGTCTATAGGCCTATTTCTCATGTCTGTGATGTAAGTATCCTATATGCTGAGTTTCAGTTCATTTGTGACGCGTTCCAGTTCTTGCAGTCGAAGACGGACAAACTTTCTACTCTCAAGTGTATTCTGTGCGCTTTTAAGTGCCTTATCAGATTTATCGTGTTGCCGGTCTTGGCAGCAATTATCTTGTTGAAAATATTGCATCGCATGCTTCTGGCATCGAGTCTGGTACATAGGTAGGTACACTTTTGATAATTTCCACATATTTTCCATCTATCTGGGTTGGGACGCTTACACACACACACACACTCTGGGCA
Source organism: Gila orcuttii (assembly GCA_026230005.1). NCBI lineage: Eukaryota > Metazoa > Chordata > Actinopteri > Cypriniformes > Leuciscidae > Gila > Gila orcuttii. The sequence continues at coordinate 11,222,543 of JAPDVR010000012.1, forward strand.
GCCGCGCAAACTAGTGTTTTTCCGCCACAACCAATCATGCTGCATGCTTATTGTTTCACTGACGTTGACGAGATTAACCTCTTAGGTACCGAAAAACAAGACATGTTTCGATACTCGGTAGTATCGAGGCAATTCGGTCGGTACTTAATAAGTATCAAACTCGATACCCAGCCCTACTCAAGAGACAACACATTGTCCGATGTGGTTCTCCCTCTCTCATCCATCTCCTCTCAGACTGGATGCCATGGTACAGACATGGCCTAGGCTATGTCTATATGCATTTCCTCCAATCACTCTGCTGGCGGTAGTTTTGGAGTTCACTTCATGTTGCAGAGAACGACAACTGGACCCGGTCAACTGCCCTGTTGATTCAGTGCTAGAATTTCTGCAGAAGCATTTCTCTGCAGGGTTATTCTAATGGGAAGTCTTTCTTTTCAGACTCTTCCTGCTAGCTCTGATTAAGATGAAATGTCTAATTCTGAAGAATTGGATGCAGAGTGAGATGAGGTGGATATTATTCATAAATCCATCCCCTCTGCTGTCCACACAGGTGAAGGCTGTACTATCTCCTGAGGCAGATCTAGCTATATGTGCCACAAAGCACACTACCAATGAAATGTATGGTGTTTATGGATGCTTTGATCTCAGAGCTGTGAATTTCATCAACAGCTTATAGAAAATATGTCCATCCATAGAGTTTCGTGAGGGTCGTCATGCCAAGTACTCTACTCCCTAAGAGCTCTGTTTATTGTTTGAGTCAAGCTGATTGGCTTTCTGTGAACCTCCTTGACAAGTTTAGTTATGGTCGAGTGTTGTTAGTATGTTAGTACCCTCGTTTTTGATGGTCGATATGCTGAGTACTCCATAGGGCTGGAACAATTGTTTTTGCCAAGATAAAATAAGATCTGCCTTCTGATGATTTGTCTCAGGTCTTATTGTCAGTTTAAATGGCCCTCTGTGGGTCTCCTTGACAAACATTAAAATGTTCAGGTGTTCTTAGTACTCCTCTCACTTTAGATGGTCATGCTGAGTACCCTGCTCCTTAGAGCTCCCTTCTTTGTGAGAGTTAATTTGTGAGAGCTTTCTCTAAGCCTTCTTGACAAGCTTAATTTTGGTTGATTATTGGTAGTACTCTCCTTGTGTTAGAGCCTTTGTGGGTCTCTCTCTAGTGTAAGGTGTTGTTAGGCCTCTTCTCATTCTACAGTATCAGGTATCAAGCCTTACTGCTGGGCCCTGCAAGGACTTTCCTTATTTAGGGTATGTAGTTTGGGCTGTGGCCGTAGGGGCTAGTGTCACTGACAGCATGCTAGTGTATACCTTTGGGGAATCTGACTCCCGACAGTGAGGTTAGGAGAGTCAGATTTTTGAGTGCTTAGTCACAGCCGATAGGACATGCATTCCCCTCAGCATGGAAGAGTGGGTATTTGTTCCCCCATTGCATCTTGTTCAGAAGCAGTGTGGGGTTCCCATTTTAAAGAGAACGTCTCGGGTTACAAATGTAACCTAGGTTCCCTGAGAAGGGGAACAAGACACTGTAGTGGATGATGTGTTCCTCAGGCACTCCTTTATACTTTCGGTTGCACTGGTAGTGACGTCATAATCTGTCACCGGCCAGTGCAATTGTCTCGTTTAGACACATGCTTCAGACACTGGTCACGCTGAGGCATTACCCATAGAGTCTTGTTCAGATGCAGTGTCTCGTTCCCCTTCTCAGGGAACCTAGGTTACACTTGTAACCTGTTACGTTTTTTGGACAAGAAATTTTTACTCTACTCACCCCAATTTTTTGGAATGTAATGGTACTTTTACTTGAGTATATATGTTTTTGTATTTTCTCACCCCTGGCTACAGATTACCTCAACTAAACACATCAATTTGGAGCAACACAAAATACATAAAAATGTAAATATGATTATGGTTCCTAGAACAATTAATATGCAACATGCCTAGCCTAATCAAAGTTTAGAGGTAATATTAAATAGTCATTATAATACAATAAAATACCGGATTTGCTCTCCAAGTTGAGACATCAAAACCCTTAAATAACAGTGAGGAATAAAGCCAGAGATGAACAGTATTTTTAAATGTATTGTCATGAATGTGTCCTCTTATGTCAGTTTCTTAAATTCAATCAGTAAATTCATTCAGAATAAAAAAGACACTGCATGGCTATTACCAATCACTTAAAATCAGTACCAACCAAATCCATAATTGTATTTACAGTACATTGCAATTATAATTGCACAAATTATGTTATGGGGTAAATCTTTTAAATATAACATTTTTAAATGTAGAAATATTAATTGGTTGAAAAAAATTTAATAATAGGCTACTTTGTAAATATGACACTAAGTTCACTCTCCTAATGATGTTTTATTAACAAAGTTCGGGAGGAGCACGTTAAAATAATTGATCCAATTATCACATCATTCCAACCAGCTGTCGACAATCAGTAATCAACATGTCTATCCAATCAGCTTGAGTTGGAGACCTATATATACACTCATTTGACTCACCAATGTTCTTCGACAGTTTTTCAGCATCCCTCCACCAGCCCGTCTCCTCACACTCGCCTGGTTACTTCTTAACCAGCAATACGGGGGGAGTACTCTGGGTTCAGGCCAAATATCCGAGATCGGAGCCCTCACCCCGGACAGCACGCCAAATATGCATACCATTTATTCTATCTAACTTATTTGTATGTGTGAAATGAGTTGAATCCTTAATTTAACTGATTTGTTCAAAATGCTAATTCATTTAACACTGCAAATGATTGTATTTATGAATAGGTCGCCTTATTGAATCATTCACCCATTTTGATTTGTTCTTTGAGGAACAAAACACAGTGTTGCTCAGAGACGCAGCAATTCAGATTTTTTTTCTATTTTCTTTGACAGAGCAAAAACAGAATGTGTCCGTTAGTTACTCAGTAACTTTTATTGAACTGTTGTTTAAGTTTATTGAACCGCTGTATAAAATCAATTTCATGTTTGTGATCGTGGTGATGTTAAAAAAAACGCTTGCTTGTGTGATAACTCCTTTATCATAGGCTTATGCTATAAATATAAATAACAGGAACTCACTAAATGGGTGTTTTTTAAAATCATTTTGATGACATTACTGTCCACTATAATAATGTGACAGAAGTGAGATGGGAGAGAATACTCAAAACAATTCTGATTGCATAACTTAGTGGAAAAATAATAGAAATGATCATTCTCTGTAAAGAAATGAGGTGTGAACATGATAATTTTAAATGTTTTTTAAATGTGTTTTTTTTGGCCTAAAAGCCTTTATGGAGCTGTTTAAAGTAGCCATGTGATTACAAATAAATGGGATCAGGTACTATTTATTATGTGTCTTTTTTATATGTGAAATAATGATACATATCAGTTTACCTTGTTATGTTTATAGCCCTCGCTCTCACTGGTCTGACAGTGGAAATGCAGCTAATCATTTTTGACTGACATATAACTGAACAAATCAAACTAACAAAAAAACAGGTAAAGGCTGCAGCCCAGTCAAAACCAGTGGTGAGTCCGACCATGCCTCGAACACATACAAACACTTACACAGATAAACACACCTCGAACACAGACACACATTGTTGGAGTCAAAAGGCTCCAATTCCAACATTTACTAATATATTCAAAACAACAAACAGGTACAGGCAGGTTGACAGGCAAAAGGTAGACTCTCACACAAAAACACCGAAACATTAAAATAACATATACAAGAACCGACCAAGACAGACTGAACAGAAGCAAACTAAATACAAGCACAAATCAAACATAACAAGGTGAAGACAGGTGACACGGATGATGATGACGATGAACAGGCTGATAAGTGAGGGAGTGAGTTCAGGTGTAGAGACAAGGAGGATTCTGGGTAGTGTAGTGCAGTCGAAGTCAGACTGGTGCAGACGAGGACTGTGACACACATACACTCACACACACACTTTATCAGTAGATGAATCAAAGCACATTTAAACCTAAACAAATGAAATATCACAGTGAAACAGAGAAACCCCATTATTCATAGAAATGTAAATGTGAAGCGCTGGTTGTCTGCATGTAAAATTACATTTCTTAAGTGTATTTATTATTAAATTAATGCTGATATATTTGATTGAGTTGCCTTATTGTTGATTCTTGAAAATCCAGTGCATTTTGATGTGATCAATAGAGAAATATGAAAATGTTTTTTTTTTTTTTTTTTGAGTGAGATATGTAAAGAGAACTCTTGTATAAATTAACACTATGAATAATATTCACTCAACTGTCGAGTCTTGATGTGTGTTTTTGTAGATGATGGAGCTGATTCCTTTCAAGTGAACTCCAGCTGCGTCGAGACACTATAGGAACGTCTATGCATGATTGCGTCGTGAAGCACGTGTGAAATCAGTCCAATGGCATGACAGAACGTCATAGCCGGGTGATGTCACAGACCAGAAAACTATAAAGCATACCTAGAACAAAGAACGCTTCTGTGTCTTCAGCAAGCGCTCTATGTGAAATTGTTTGTCCCGTTGGTGTTTGTCTGTCAAAGTAGAAAAGCATTTCTCTCTCTTTAGTCAGGAGTTATTTCACCATAAAAAAGACATGTATAAAAAGGGCGGGCAAACAGCAGTTCAAGCCCTCGTTTTAGTATGGGTGGGAATACACATGAGTTGTGTGCTGTTTGTATGGTGGAGCATGCCCAGTCTGCCCTTGAGGGGGCTGAGTGTGAGCATTGTGAGTGGCTATCTGCGAGAGCGCTCTGTTCCCGTTGGGCGCTCTTCAAGTAGGGAGCTTCGGCACGCGTTACCCAGGGTTCGGGTCCCGCTTCAGCTTCGATCTAAGATTGTGGGCTTCACAGATTGATCTGGCAGAGGGGTTTGAGACAGGCCCTAGCCCAGAGTGAGGTACCGGTATTGCAGCTATCCAGCTCTGAGGAGTTGGATTTTAATATCGAAACCTCATACTCCTGCATTAGAGGATCTTATGGAGGTTGTGACTCATGCTGTTGCCAAAATCAACATTTACTGGCCAGCACAGCAACAAGAGGTCCAAAAAAAAAGTAAACTAGATGAAAAATTCCTACCATCTACCATCCATTCCTTGTGATCTAGATCACAACCTCCTCAGCGGGTGTCGAGGTCATGAAAGAAACCATTTTCATATTTTGTTTTCAGCTCCCAGACATCTAACTATTCAAACATCCTGGTGCTGAAACACCATGGCTATGTGGCGATGCCCAGGGCTGTAGAGACACTTGTGAGCTATCTCTCCCCTGAGTCAGCATCATCCCTAAAATCCCAGATGCTACCCACCAAGCCACTAAAAGCTACTTCTTCGCTGATGGGTAAAGCGTATTTGGCTGCAGGTCAGGCCGCGGCATGCCTGCATACTATGTCGATCTTGTAGGCATACCAGGCCGACCCGCTAAGAGATATTGATGAAGGTGAGGAAGTTAGCGCAGACGCTACAAGAGAACTGGGTCAAGTCTTTGAGACTGCAGGGCGGGAACAGTCTTGAAAGCAAATTGATACGCAAAATAACCCTGACTGACAGGTGTTGACATGTGACAGGTAAGTGGGGTCATGCTGTGACATCATGTGCTCCCAGGCTGATGGTAGAAGATAGGATTGCCACCTTCAGTGTATAACATGTTTTCCATGTTATATTTCATTTGCAATAGTAATGTGGACTTTTATAAAGATCCATTTGGCCATTAATTTTTAAATGCATCATTATGCATTAATATGAGAAGAGCTTCCGCATGAAAGACCAACTCTCATGCAGATCAACGTGCTACTGCATTTCTCTCCGATACGGTAGGAAATTAAATTAAATTAAATGTGGAGGATTTGAACTGTGACAAGATGATTGACAGGTCAGTTTACTGTGACAGGATTTGACAGAGAGCAACCGTTTGGCCCTGTGTCCACCAAAGCTTTTTTTCACATGGCTGGCGTATTTTTCCAATTGTTTTCAATGGGAGCTCCACATTTTTTAAACACCAGGGGCCTCATTTATAACCATTGCGTACGCACAAAACAGGCCCTGAAAGAGGCGTATGCCATTTAAGACGCACAAGTTGTGATTTATAAAAACAAACTTGACGGGAAAATTTGCGCACTTGCACGCAAACTCTGACCCATGCGTACGAACATTTTGGAGATGGAGCAGTTTGGCGACACCGATGGTGAGCTAGAGTTACATGTCTTTTTGGTCACTTTTAGACAGAAAATCTAAAAAAATTATACATATACAGAAAGATAATACAAATATAATTTCACTCACCAAGCCTTTCACATGAAGCAAACATCCATCCATTCTTAAATGTCCGCGCCAGCGAGCGCGTTGGGCCGTTTAGTGAAACTGACGTATATATAGCCTTAAATCTTCATTATAAGTCCTAATCATAAATACAGTGCATGTTCACAATAGCAGTTTAAATAAATAAAAGAATGATTTAAACTATGTTTTACTTCTGATGTAAACATTTAGATTAAATATGCCATTCTGATTAATGGAGTTAAACACTTAAATTACATGAAATCATTACTGAGAAGTTACAATATTTTTTGTATTCAATAAATAGAAATATTTGTTGTGATGCAATGCTTTCGAACACTTTTCCTCTGGCATGCTGTGTTTTAATGTTTTAACTACAGAGATAATTGATTATCATGATAATAGCAGATTGTCTGAGAAAATAGTTTTGTGCAAATAATGCACAACAAGATCTATCTGTTTCCATTAAAAATATAAATCAATTAAAAATACTCTTTGGCCAGTGGAAAAGATAGTGTAAAATACATTTCAGAGAAAGTTTTTCTCAATTTGATTTATTTATTCAAAATCAAGGGAAGGATAGGCTACTAGATTATTTTTATTAATGTAACTAATGTGACAGCACATCCGCATTTCATATTTTCCTAATGTCTTGTACCGTTAAACATGTTATCACGTGGATGAATAATCATATGCAAATGATATGCAGACGAGGATATGCATAGTAAAACTAGGCGTTGTAAGCTCCATGTATGGTTGTTTCGGGAAGGAGACGCATGTGCGCACAGTATTCCGCTAACTGGGATTTATAAAGTGAATTCTGCGCAGGTTTATAAGTCTAAATATATTTTTTTTGCGTATGCCACTTTTGGCTTTCTGGCGCACGTATACTTTTAGTAAGGATCCTACGCACAGTTCTATAAATGAGGCCCCAGGAGCGTAACAAGACGCTGTGCGTCTATTTTTTACTGGTCGCCGAGAGTTGAAGACTGTCACATTTTACCCAGCCGACCAATCACAGTGGAGGAGGGGTGGGACAAATACCACACTGACCAACCATCACATTCTGCGTGTACAACGTCAACTGATAATAATAATTTAAAACAAGAGCCAGAGCAAATACTTTACATTGTATTGACATTTTTATATAGAAACAACACAGAAAAAATGAGATACTATAACACTTCACTATCATAGCAAGCAAAGCATCTCAACTGAAAAAAACACTGCGCTGCCAAAACGTTCACAAGCGCCTACATTTAGGCGTTTTCAGCAGAGCGCTTAGCGTTATCAGCTGGCTAAAAAATACGCTTTGGTGGACACGTGGCCTTAAAGACGCAATTGCATGATGTGATAGTATGTCCCAAAGCTTGTGTACTCTTTTGCTAAACACTCAAAAGTATCTACTTTTCCTTCACAAAAAGAGTACATATTTTTAGGGCTTTGTATAAGTAGGCGAATTGGGATGCAGCAAACGTCTGGACTCTGAAGTTATATGGTACAAAGGGGCTAAAGGCACACCGGGGTAAAAGGTGCCTTTGACTTTATTCTCTTTTAAACCACAATATGGCACAAAAATTCAGCTTAGCAGTTTTCTGAACAATTTGTCTGATCCTTGATGTGATCGCCAACTGCAACAAAAAGTTAATTCTGTGCTAACATTTCATGTTTTTTAAAATGTTGTAGATTTATGTTGCAAATGAGAATTTATAAAATTATTGACTAAATTGAGACAGAGGTCTTTTTTAAACTTTTGTTAAAGGCAAGTAAATGTAACGCAGTTCAGAGGTTATGGGAAGAAGGAGGCGGGAACTAGGGGTGTAAATCTGAGCCTTAATGACGATTCGATACGATACCGATTTCTTAAGCCAACGATTCGATTATTTTCGATACTTCAGAATTTCCCGCGATACGATTCGATACAATACTAGATATTTTTACATGATATCTATTAAGTTTAAAATAAATCAACAAAATAAATTAATAATTTGCCTTTTATTGAGAATACAGACACAGTAGGCCTATTAGTGGCGAGCAGGACGAGGCCGAGGGACGTGAGAGAACGGCGCGAGGCCGGTGGCGTGTGTTAATGAATGAACGTCACCTGTGAAACGCACCGGTCTCGCATCTCCGCTCCTCCGTGAGAGATACAAGACCGGTGCGTCTCACAGGTGACGTTCATTAACACTCACGCCACCGGCCTCGCGCCATTACACTATAGCTGTCTTTCTCTTTGCAAATGGCAACATCTCTTACCACTGCTCCATCTGTTTTCCTGAAGCCAAAATACTTCCACACCCATGACTTGACGCCGACTGGAGTGTGTGTAACATTTCACTTTCATTGCCAGCTCGCTCTGACGGTTCCATCGCTCTTGAAAGTCAGACTCAACAATGTGTGTGAACATAGATAGACTGTGAAACGTAAGTAACGCGTGTGAAGCGGTGTGAAGTATAAGACAATAATGAGGTTAGCGCCACACACAGCTTAGGAGTAGGTTGTAGCCTACGCATATGTCGGAGCGGATGCAGAAAATAGACACGCGAACAGACAGGCGGCAAAATAAACACATTAATCGATACTCTTGCGGACGCATCGATGCATTGAATCGTCGGCTGTATAATCGAAGGATCGATACGAATCGATTAATAATTACACCCCTAGTGGGAACTGCCGAACATTCAAAGATTTTAATAAAATAAATAAACAAATACAACAACGAAAGTAAAGACTACAGTCGACCACACATAATAAAACAAAACATCAAGTAAAATCCAGGCCTGGCCTCTCTCCATCTCTCCACTGTCGTCGCTCCTCTTTTTATGCTTCCGCTCCTCCGTGAGAGATACGAGACCGGTGCGTTGCGCAGGAGTCGCTCATCAGTAATCACGGCACCGGCCAGGTAGACATATATGAATTGGTCGACCATATCTCACAGCACGTCGTTGACGAGTGCCTGGAAAACTGCTGGGGAGTTGGACAGCCCGAACGGCACAACCAAATATTCAAAGTGCCCCCTGGGGGTGTTAAAAGCGGTTTTCCATTCATCCCCCTTCCTGATGCGAGCCAAATGATAAGCATTGCGTAAATCCAATTTCGTGAAGACCGATGCTCCCTGCAACCTCTCGAAAGCTGAAGACATCAATGGCAAAGGATAGGTATTCTTTACAGTGATATTGTTCAGCTCTCGGTAATCGATACAAGGTCGCAGAGAACCATCCTTCTTCCCCACAAAAAAGAAACCCGCCCCCGCTGGAGAAGAGGAAGGTTGGATGAACCCAGTTGCCAGAGAATCAGAAATATATTTCTCCATGGCCTCCCTCTCAGGAACAGAAAGAGAGTAAAGTTTGCCCTTAGGCGGAGACTTACCTGGCAGTAAATCTATAGCACAGTCATAGGGACGATGCGGAGGAAGAGAAGCAGCACGGGACTTACTGAACACCTCCTTCAGGTCGAGGTACTCCGTGGGCACGTTTGATAAATCCGCTGCCTTCTCCTGAAACACAGAACCAGACACAGACAAACAAGCAGATACGAGACAGGACTCATGACAGCATTCACTCCATGTGGAGATGGAGTTCAAGCCCCAATCCACCCTCGGGTTGTGTTGAACCAGCTAGGGGTGGCCTAAAACTATGGGTGCTAACAGGGAGTCCATGAGGAGAAATGTGATGATCTCAGTATGGTTACCAGATGTGATGAGGGTTATGGGGCCAGTGGTAAGGGATATGTTGGGGAGTTCCTGTCCATTGAGAGCATTGACTGAGATATGACGGGTAAGTGGTGTAATGGGAAGCTGAAGTTTGTGAGCGAAGTGGATGTCCATGAAGTTACCTTCAGCCCCGGAGTCCAACAGTGCTTGACATGTTTGTGTGTGGTTAGCCAATCTCAGTCTTACCGTAAGGAGAGTGGATGGTGAGGACTTTTCGGCGGAGATCCCAACCGATAGTAGCCTCTTCATTACTACCGGGCTTGCTCTTTTACCGGGCAAGAGTGTATGAAATGACCCGTCCCTCCACAGTACAGGCAGAGTCCTCGGGATCTCCGCCTCTCTCTCTCCTCCCGGGAAAGCCGAGCTCTTCCTACCTGCATGGGCTCGTGATCGACGACGGGACCGACCGTGTCTCCCTCGCTGGTCCATCGGCCCTCAGCGCCCCCGAGTCTGTGGTTTGGACGAGTGTATCGGTCCACCGCACGGTCAAAAACCCTCTTCATCTCGGCGGAGAGTGCCTGGAACGAGGCGCTGCATTGGTCTTGGTTCTCCCACACCGCCGTTCCCCATAGCGACGCTCGACCCGTGAGAAGGGTGAGCACAAACGCCACCTTGGCTTCTTCCTTTTCAAAGGTCCTGGGCTGTAGGAAGAAGTGCATTGAACACCTTGTAAGAAAGGCTCTGCAATAGTTTGGCTCACCAGCGGGGAACTGGCGGTGCGGGTGGCGCAGTGGGATTTCTCAGGAGTTGGAACTGGTGGGTGAGCTCGGAGCTCGAGTGCTTGAACAGCGCGCTCCGTGCCCGAGATACTCTCCTGCTGTTGATCCATCCGGTTGATACCGTGGTTAATAAACTCAGTAAGAGAGGCGGAACTTGCTGCATCCATGATAATGGTCAGATCGTTCTGTTACGTAAATACACGTGGATGCAAGTTGCAAGTAAAAATTATCTCTTTATTGACACAAGCACAAGATAGTCCAGGAAGCCGATGGCAGCAGGAGAGCGTGACGCAGGGACTTCGATGGGCTAATCCACGGTGCCGAGTGAAGATAAAGGGGCAGTGAATCCCAGAGTGAAGAGTGAAGAACGACGTGGGGATCTCAGTGGCAGAACTGGAACAAAGTCCAACGGCACACCAACTCAGGCAGACGAGAGAACACACGAGGAACAGGAACAGGAAACAACATGAGAGAGCACCAAACAACGATCTGACAAACACAAGACGAAAGACAAGGTATTAAATAGGCTGACTGATGGAATGCAGCTGGCACTGATGAGATAATCAGGTAATCAGCGGTAACGCCCACACGAAACAATCAGCACGCACATACACATACACAAGACAAGGAGAAGACCGTGGATTCAACAACCGTGACATGCGTTGTCGTCGTGTCAATGCGATGGTCCTTCATCAGAACCTAGAATACTGTCTAACACTTGATGGCTGCTCTGTCAAGTCATCGTCTCGGTTAGGAACCTGGGTGTGCTCTTTGATACCAATCTTTCATTTGAAAGTCACGTGTCTAGTATCTGTAAAACCGCATTTTTCCATCTTAAAAATATATCTAAATTATGTCATATGCTCTCAATGACAAATGCAGAACAATTAGTTCATGCGTTCATGACATCAAGGCTAGATTATTGTAATGCTATTATGGGTGGTTGCCCTGCATGCTTAATAAACAAACTACAGCTGGTCCAAAACGCAGCAGCTAGAGTTCTTACCAGAACCAGGAAGTATGACCATATTAGCCCGGTTCTGTCAACACTGCATTGGCTCCCTATTAAACATTGTATACATTTTTAAATATTGCTGATTACTTACAAAGCCCTAAATGATTTAGCTCCCCAGTACTTGAGCGAGCACTTAACGCATTATAGTCCGTCAAGTCTATTGAGATCCCAAAATTCCGTCCAGTTGATAATACCTAGAATATCAAAATCGACTGCTGGAGGTAGATCCTTTTCCTATATAGCACCAAAACTTTGGAACAATCTTCCTAACACTGTCCGGGAAGCAGACACAGTATGTCAGTTTAAATCTAGATTAAAAACACATCTCTTCAACCTAGCATACACATAGAACACTATACAGTCCTATTATTCAAATCAAATGATTATTAGGCTGCATAAATTAGGTCAGCCGGAATCGGGAACTATAACACCTGATGTACTCGTTACTTCATAAAAAGAATGGCAATTTTTTTAGAAAATTTTAGTCTTTCTGTTTATTCCAAGGTTAACTGTAATCAGCCGGACCCGGGCCATATCCAGATCAGATGGTGGAGTTGCGCCTAGACACGACCACAATGCATCCCTGAAGTGTCAGCAGAGATTATGTCCGCTAGACTCTCCCCTGTGAAGGCCTCATCGACACGACAGCCATCGGCACTGATCCTCAACAAACTCGTCTCTGTGCGCGTGATGACTCCGATCTTCAACCAGATGAACTGCATAATATAATTTTCCGATCCAATCTGACCTCTGACCTATAATGCTGCCTGAATCATAATCATACACTGTTTGTTCGTTGGCCAGAGGAGGACTGGCTCTTCGACTGAGCCTGGGTTATCCCAAGGGTTTTTTCTCCATTCTGTCACTGATGATGTTTCGGTTCCTTGCAACTGTCGCCTTTCTTCGCCTTTGTCGCCATTGGCTTATGGCTTGCTTAGTTGGGGACATTTAATTTTATATTTAACAATATTATTACAACATTATATTTCTGTTATCTCTGTAAAGCTGCTTTGAAACAATCTGTATCGTAAAAAGCGCTATATAAAATAAAGGTGACTTGCTCTGGTAAAAATACTGACAAAGAACAAAATTGCTAGATTATAGTACATCATTAATAAAAACAATGTCACTCAATGCCTTCTTATAACACTAAAATCCATTAATCTTAATAATTTCCTCCAAATATCATAATTTTTTAGTTTTTCTCAAAGCATATAGGCTGACTCTACATGGGAGTAGCACGTCATACATTATAGAAGATACTGTATTAATAAATACGTTTATAAATATAGGAATTTGTTTGCCAGTAAAGGCAGACCTCCTGAAACCTGAAGCCACGGACACCCATGCATATTTGAGGGCTTCTTAGTATAATAAATAATACATAACAGTATAATATAATACTATACAAAATATTAAAGTTAATGTACTTTTGCGCTACACTATAAAATGTTTTGTATTGAGCCAATGTCCTATTGGTCACATATCTTCAAGTTATCAACATTTACAGTACAAGAGATAACCAAACATGAATTTTTGGAATGGAAGTGAAGCAAGCATAAAGTGCACAATAATTAAAAAGAATGTTGAAAGGCCATTGAACATACCTCTTCTGCTTTTTGCACTGCTTTTCTTTCCCTTCTTGTTCTTAGTCTTGTGAGGTGTTGAAGAAGAGTCGGAGGAAGATGAGGACTGGAAGGAACTCGAAGGAGAGTCGTCTCTTTTGGTCTTCTTGCTTTCCTTTCTGTACTTTTTCTTTTCTGCTCGCACATGGTCCTCATCAGAAGAATCTGTGACCACAATAGACCTCTTTAACTCTTTTGTTTCTTTAGTTGACAGGGCTGTAAAAAAAGAAGAATCATTTAGAGTAATTTTTATAAGTGCATAGCAGTCAAACCATTCCTGAAGCCTCCTGCACATTTTGAATGTAACCCTTATTGGACACACCCAGCTCATCTCATGGAGTAGAGTACTAATCAGCATATGAGTTCATTTAGCTATGTTAAATAAGGGAGACCTCCAAAATGTGCAATGCTGGGGAGGCTTTCAGGAACCGTGTAAAAACACGTGCGAAAAAAAAAAAAAGAAGTGCTTTTTACAATAGGCATTATTTCAAACCAGCTTTCCACAGACAGAAAACACAAAAGTTTGGAACAAAATGGAAATAAAGGAAATGATAAGAGAATTACAGTTTACACAGAGAGTACACAGTTTTTTTCTTTTAAGCAAATGTTTGCCCAAAAAGTCTAATAATAATAATTGTAGACAAATATGAATAGCTAACACTCTAACAGTTCTCACCATTGGTTAAACTGTTCAGAAGAAAATCCCTCTCATTTTCCACATCTTTGCATTTTCCTTCAAGGAAATTAACTGTAGATTTCAAAAACGAGTTTTCTTCTTTGAGTTTATTGATGGTCACCTGTTGGGTTGGTGCTTGTGCTGGAATATAAAACAAACAAATAATCTGTCAAACATAATTTAGAATGTGTCTTCCACATGAAACACACATTGTCTAAAAACTAAAAAGTTTACATAAATTGTCTCCAAGTTAACAGCAACTCACTTTCAAGTCTTCAGGAGATAAGGATGATTTATTTTTAATCTGACAGCCTGTTATTATTATCATTAGGATATATATATATATATATATAGCAATTAGTCATTAACATTAGTCCATAATGTATTGCCATGCGAAGTGTCAGCTGATCTTGATGCATCAATATGGAAAAAGGTTTTTTTTTATCCCACCGATATTCAGTTAGGAGTCGGACCAAGCGGCAACCTCCCCGTCTCTCTCTTGAAACCAACACGGAAGTGAATTAAACTGCAATTCATCGACTGGCCGCTTGAGGCAGGTTGCAAAAGTGAGTCAAATCTGTATCTCCCCCATGTTAAAATCCCCAACTTTACAGCAGAAAAAAATATGTTTACAGCCTGGAGCAAAACGTGGTTTTGGTCTATATAGCTAATTTTGCCCTTCATGACAACTGTGAGGGGGGTGAATGTTTTTACAACTCAACCGTTTAAATTATATTAAGCCTTAAAGTTCTGCATAATTAAGGGCGTGGCCACTTGAGTGACTGGTGGATTGAGGCTGCTGTAACTGCTGTGCTAGCCGACGTTTGTCTATCTGTTAACGTCACCCTCAGCTGCAGTACTTGCCATCTCTGCAGTGTTTGTGCTTTTTTCGGGATTATTTCATACAATTTAATACACGCATTATACCTTTGCCCACGCCGTTGGATTCCGTCGTTGTCGAGTATGGAGAGAACAACCAGCGCTGTATTTCCAGTTGTTTTCCTCGCATGCACTAATGGATGTCTGACAATTTTGTTGCTTTTTGGAGTAAGTTATACAGGCTAACGTTACACTCGTTATGCGGTACCGTTGCTCTCACGGAACAGATATGCTTATTTAACTTTTAAGTGTTAAATAAAAAGTACCGTGAGATTAAATCCTGCAGGTGTCAGTGCTTTCTCTCCATCCATGCAATAGATGCACACCCTTGAATGAGCGTGGATTTCTAGTGCATTTACTTGAACTTCTGAGGTAATATTTTTGGTTTAACCCATTTGAGAAATTGAGAGGCGGCCAAAATCAGATTTTAAAATCGACTGAACTAAATAAAGCTCTTTACGAACTTGACGTGCGATGCCCTGCTGACTGACATGTATGCGCATGAATCACTGCACACGCACAAGCTCAGAGCAATATTGTAAGTTACTGCATGATAATACATTTTTAACTAGCAGAATAATAATGCATCACGATACACATAGTCTCACTTTTAGTTACGTCTTTTAATTATTATAGTATTTCGAAGGGCAAAAACATGAACTTTAACTATTGGCTTTACTTCTACATTCAGCTGTCACTTTAGCGCGAGGCCAGTAGCATAGCATTAGCACCTCAGCTACACCCACGTCCCGCGTCTTTGCCCATTTTCTTTTATCTGGGAGTGACGACAGATGACGCGCTGCCAAGATGGCGACGGTTGGCCCCGCCCACTTTAGGCTTCAAAAACGCTCTTCAGAAACCTATGGGTGACGTCACGGACACTACGTCCATATTTTTTTTACAGTCTATGGTTAGGACACCAGGCTAGAAAGTAACATCTTGTTTTTGTAATAAACATGTCTGACAAATTTGTTTTTGGGGAACTGAATGTGCAGTTATGCTTGTAATATTATTAATGATAACAATAATTTTTGGTCTTGCACTTACTTTACCCATATACCAAACAACCTAGCTGGCTTGCTAGCAAACTGTCAAAGGCTGCTTAATTGTAACCAAGAATGTTAAGATTATTTTAAGATTTGATTACAGCAGGGTTCTCAACACTGACCCTCGAGATCCATGTTCAACCATAATCAAACACACCTGAACAAGCTAATCAAGATCCTCAGGAATACTAGAAAGATGCAGGAAGATGAGACTGACCAGAGTTTGAGCTAAACTGCAGGAAAGTGAATCTCGAGGGCCATAGTCGAGAACCCTGGATTACACAATACCAATATCAAAGAAACATAAATGACACAATACATTACTGGTCGATGAGGTGCAATTCTCTTGCTCACAGTTTTGTGCTCTCGCTCTGTCGCCATGCAGCTGTCTTCTGATTGTGAACTATAGTTATATATATTATAGTATATCGGATTCGCTAACTCCAATATGGCGACGCTTCAATGCAACATTGCATAAGCTAACGTTACCGTCTCTGCACGTGAATTCTACTGATGGACACGATTCTTCGCGTGTATAGAGATTGCTAATGTGTCGTCATCATGACGTATTACCAGTGGTGAACGCAAAGCATTTTGGGAATCCGTGGTACGAGTTGAGCGACTTTTCAGCGGTGTTGGTGTGACGGCGTGTTCCCGCTCATTCCTGCTGCTGGTCTGTGCAGTGATCTGCCATCAAGTGTGTGTTTCTCCCTGGGTGCTTCAGCACTGCTGTTGAGTTTTATCCTCTCTAAAAGAGCTGCATGCGGCACGTCTTTTTAAAGATGTTTAGCCCATGTATTTCTGGGTGCGGTAGTCAGATTAATTCTGCTGAAGGGAACTGCGGGACAGGTTGCCATCTGGCCCCCGTGGATTGCTGGTCCTTCCCTGGTCTCCTCTGTCAGGATGCAGCTTATGACCGTGCCCCCACACCAGGACGCTCTGCCTCCCCGTCCGGGCCAGTCATTCCGCCTCGCTGCCCAATCGTGGGTACGTCTGTGGTTCACATGACCAGTTTTTGGAGCTTTCCAATCTGTCCCGCTAGCTCACGAGAACCATCAGGCTCGGCTATGCGATTCAGTTTGCACGGTCTCCTCCCCGCTTCCGGGGAACTGCTATACCATGGTGGGTGGCTATGCCCCTGTCATGAGAGTGGAGGTCGCCACCCTACTGGCGAAGGGTACGATCGAGACCGCCCCTCCAGCCGAAATGAAGTCTGGCTTCTACAGCCCCTACTTCATTGTACCCAAGAAGAGCGGTGGGTAACGGACAATCCTGGACCTGCGCATTTTGTACCGAACCCTTCACAGGCTTACGTTCAAGATGTTGACAGCCTAATGCATTTTCGAATGTGTTGGTCCATTGGATTGGTTTGCAGCGGTCGACCTGAAGGACGCATAATCTCATGTCTCCATTCTTCCTCGACACAGACCCTTTCTTCGTTTTTTTTCAGGGCGCAGGCATACCAGTACATGGTTCTCCCATTCAGGTTAGCCCTGTCCCCTCGCGTCTTTACAAAAGTCGTCGAGGCAGCCCTTGTGCCACTCTGGCAACACGGGGTTTGCATCTCAACGACTGGCTGCTCCTAGCTCACTCTTGAGACCAGGTTTGCAAACACAGGGATCTGGTGCTCCGGCACCTCGCCCGTTTGGGCCTTCGGGTCAACTGGGAAAAGTGCAAACCTTCCCCCTTGCAGAGGATCTCTTTTCTCGGTATGGTCGACTCGGTCGCCATGTGCGCGCAGCTTACTAGCCTGCGCGCACAGTCACTGCTGACTTGCTTGACTCAATTCCAAAGCAAGAGTGCGGTTCCACTGAAGTTTTTTCAGAGTCTCCTGGGGGATATGACGTCCGCAGCGGCAGCCCCGCTCAGACTGTTTCATATGAGACCGCTTCAGCACTGGCTTCACGATCGAGTCCCGAGATGGACATGGCAACCAAGCATGCTCCGAGTACCAGTTACTCTGGCCTGCCGTCAGACCTTCACCCTGTGGTTGAACCTCTCCTTTCTACGGGCCCGAGTACCCTTAGAACAAGTTTCCAGGCATGTTGTTGTCTCAACAGATGCCTCCACCATGGGCTGGGGTGCCATGTGCAAGCGACATGATGCCGCGGGCTCCTGAGAGGACTCCAGTGCCTCCTGCATGTCAATTGGCAGTACAGTTCGCTCTGCACCGCTTTCTGGCATTACTCAAGAGTCAACACGTACTCGTCTGGACAGACAATATGGCCAAAGTAGCGTACATCAACCGACAAGGTGGTCTACATTCACGCCATATGTCACAACTCGCCCGCCATCTCCTCATATGGAGTCAGAAACATCTGAGGTCGCTTCGTGCTGTCCATATTCCGGGAGAACTGAACCATGCAGCTGACGAGCTCTTGGAGAATGGAGACTCCATCCCCAGTCAGTTCAGTTGATTTGGGAACAGTTCGGCGACGCACAGGTAGGTCTGTTTGCCTCCCATGACTCTTCCCATTGCAGCCTGTTTTATTCCCTGACCGAGGGCACGCTCGGCACAGATGCACTGGCGAACTTGTGCTCCTCGCGATAGCCAATTCCTCTGAGGAAGGACCTCCTTTCTCAGAGACGGGGCACCCTCTGCCACCCTCATCCCGATCTATGGAACCTACAGTTGTGGCTTCTCGACGGGACGAGGCAGGTTTGAGTACCCTACCACCTCAGGTGGTGGCTACCATCACTTCTGCTAGGGTCCTGTCTACCCAACACGCATATGCGTTGAAATGGAACCTCTTCGTCACCTGGTGTTCTTCTCAACGAGAAGACCGCAGAAAATGCCCGATCAGTGTCGTGCTTTCCTTCATGCAAAGATGGATTGGAGCGAAGGCTGCCTCCTTCCACCCTCAAAGTGTATGTTGCCACTATCGCTGCACATCACGATGCAGTCAATAACGTGCGGTGAAATCTTGTCATGGGTAGGCTGTGACCTATCAATGTGGAATATATGTTCATATATTCATTCAGTTAATGTAGCAACCCAAGTTCATATCAGGCATCATCACATCGCTGCCTGCATACAGCAAAGTCAGTCATATGTGAGGCTAATGCACAATCAAATCTAATAATCAAATTAATGGACACATCTATCTTATGACTTATACAACAAACAAATGTTTTGCGCGGGACACGGTAAGAGAGGGAGGCGGCGCGTTGTCAGCGAACCGACAAGCAGCCTACTCACTCCTTCAAAATGCGCAAACGCGCACAGACAGCCACACACACACTATTGGTCTGGTCACTCTGGTGACTGCGCACCGGGATTTGAATAGGCTACAGTCCGAAAACATTGTGTCAGCAGTACAGCTTTAAAGTACAAAAACAGCTTATTCGCTCCTACAAACTGCGCTATAGGCGCACACACCGACACGCAATGAGCGTCTGGCGACGGCGCACCAGGATTAAAAAAAAGAGAACTACAAAACAGCATTTTAACCCTTACGAAATGCACCATAATCGCACAGATAGACCTACAGTACACATGTGGCAGAGGTGACGGCGCACCAGGGTAGCAGCTATGGAAGAGAGAACATTTTGGTGTCAGCGCACAGCAGGCCTATAGTCCACCATCAGACAACACACACAAGCCAATATAAGGGTTTTAAAAATAATAAATAAATAATTTACGTTTTAAAGGGGGTGCTTACTTTTATTTGTAGACGAAACTCCTTTTCCTCGATTAACTGAAGCCTATGTAAAACGCATTTGCAGCTGCACAGCTAACGTTAGCACAGTGAGCGTATGGCTCGCTCTAGGCTGTGCTGCGGCAACTGCACATCCAATGGCGCGGGCGTCTCTGACGTGAATGGAGCAGACTTTCCTCCTTGGCTCTTATTTCCATTGAAAAGGAGAGACTCATGAAATTGAGAAATACACCCAACAAAGAGGACTTTTACAACAAAGTAATTGACATCTTTGTCCAGAGGGATAGACGCATGGACTTCGTCTACAACGGTTTCCCGTTAACAAACACAACTCTTTTTCTTCATAGGACTCTTCCAACGCTAGGCGCCGCTAGATAGTAGCTTGAAGCGCAGAGTGAGTGAGAGCGTGTGGATCACGTGACATGAAGCACGCTCGGTCTCTGCCTCAATGTTGATAATTCAAGACAGCACGAGAACTGACTGCGCATGCGCAAATCTACGTAGACTACGTTCTATGGACCAAAGAGGCACAGCTAACCTCTGCCTCAATGGCCATGGCCTTGAATTTTCTGCATGAAACAATGATTTTTAGGAGCAAACAATGGCAAAAGTAGTATATTATATGTGTATTCCTGAAAAAAATTGTTACAAAAAATAATATTTGGAATAAAATAAATGCAATTAATAATGTGGTGAATTAATAAAGCTCTTGGAATTAATAAATGTAATGTCAACATTTCCTTTGGTGAGGCACTGCCTACCCTGACCGCACGTCCCTGGATGCAGTTGAAGGTAAGTCTGTGGGGAAGCATGACCTGGTCATCAGGTTCCTTAGAGGAGCGAGGAGACTAAATTATCCCCGCTCTCCTTTTGTACCTTCTTGGGACCTCGCAGTGGGGCTATCTGCCCTGCAGAGAGCTCCCTCTGAGCCATCAGTGGAGCTTAAGATCCTGTATATGAAGATAGCGCTCCTGGCCGCTTTGGCCTCCATCAAGAGGGTAGGGAACCTGCAGGCATTTTCGGTTGACAAAGCGTGCCTGGAATTTGGATTGGCTAACTCTCACGTGATCCTGAGACCCCGGCCTGGATACGTGCCCAAGGTTCCCAACACTCCTTTCGAGACCAGGTGGTGAACCTGCAAGCGCTGCCCTCGGAGGAGGCAGAGCCAGCCTCGGCACTGCTCTGTCCAGTACACGCCCTCCGTGCTTACGTAGACAGAACGCAGTGTTTCAGGACCTCAGACCAGCTTTGACCCAGACCTTTGTCTGTTATGGTGGGAAGCTGAAGGGAAAGGCTCTCTCTAAGCAAAGGTTGTCTCACTGGATAGTGGTCACCATTGTTTTGGCATACCAGCAGCAAGGTCGACCATACCCCCTTGGGTGAAGGCACACTCCACCCAGAGTGTGGCCTCCTCTTGGGCTTTAGCGCATGGCGCCTCGCTAACTGACATCTGCAGAGCTGCAGGCTGGGCGACACCCAACACATTCGCGAGATCTCCGAGTGGAGACAGTGTCCTCTCATGTACTCGCCCCCAGTGGCCGGTAATGGACCCGCTCTGTGTCATTGTTACGGCCTCCGTCTTATGGGTGTTGCCTGTGTATTTTTGTGTGTATGTTTGTCTCGTCTTCTAATTGGTGTTTCTTTCTGAGTGTAGGCTCCTCACCTGCGCACCTGTGGTCCGTTGCTCTGATGGCTCGTGCTGAGCATATAAGTGGAGTGTGCAGGAGGGTGTGACACGCAGCGGTGAACTCCGTGCGTGTCATGACGCCTAGCCGACTGATCAACTCAAGCTGTGTTTTTTGTATTGTGCTACTATTTTGTTCTATTTGTTAGTGTTTGGTATGTCTATGTTGACGTTAGTGTAGATTAAATGTGTGTTACCTGTGGAGAGAGAGAACTTGAGAGACGTGAGTTTGTGCAGTCATTTATTAGTCTAATAATAAATGCTTTAAACTGCTCTTTGCTTTGCGTCTCCTTTTATGTTGCTGAACCCTTATGAAACGAGCATTTTTAACAACAGGGGTTCGTAACAGTCATCGCTTGCTCGCCATTCCACTCCTCAGGTGAGTTTCCCCGAGAAGCCCTGAGTTCCTACAGTGCTGTTGACGTCAACGCCAGAGTTATGCATGTGGCAGCTTTCGTGTTGGTTAGGTGCCTCCATGTGCATGGTTCCTCCGTTGGGCTGCCCCCACGTGTGTATTTCCACTGTAAGCCTCTCCGAGCATGTGTCTTTCCCTTGGCAAGCCACATTGCCACCCCTGGGGTTGAAAGATTCCACCCTGCGGGCTGGATACTCCAGTGTTTCTCCATATGTTACCCCCTCTCGGGCCATATCTGTATTCCTAAGTCCTCCCTTCGGGTAGGCATTGTTTGGATATTTCCACTGAGATATGCTTCACCTTGGTATTCCTGTGTTAAGTAGGAGTCATTCGTCCGTGCTAGTCTCACGACAGGGAGCTCAGACTTACGCAGGGCACTGGAAGACAGCCGAGGTGGCGTGATTAGTCACTGACGTAACTCGAAATGACTGAACGAAAGGGAACGTCTCGGTTACGTATGTAACCCTCGTTCCCTGAGGAGGTCTCCCTGCCACTTCCGCTGTACCACTGGAACCGCCTGAGTTCAGTCTAGGCTCTTCAGCAGGAAAACATGACTGCATATTGCCAGCGTACCTTCTTATATACCCACGAGGTGGGGCGGGGTTACGCTATGCAAATTCCGCAGACCCATGGCATTTCCTTGCCATTGGCACGTTTTGTAAGAAATCGAAGGTGATAGGCTTTCTAAGCGAAACCCCATTCGTCAGTCACTGATGTAACGTCTCCGTTCCCTTCTCAGGGAACGAGGGTTACATATGTAACAGAGACGTTACATGCTTAACCTGAGACAATATCTTTGGTTTTGGTAACAACTTTTTTTGTGCCGTTTGAACGTTACATAATAATTACAATAGTTCTGTTAAACTATCTTTTGGGACGACTCCTAGATTTGTCCAACAAGGAGATCCATTATATATCTTCATATTAAAATCAATCCATTTCAAGGTTTTCATTTGGCCAGTATTGTAATTAAATGTTCCCAATTAGCAGATGATATGGCAATTTTTCTAAAAGACATAAAATAATTAAAATTGTCTCTTGAATTCTATTTATTATCAGGGTTATCTCTAAATATTAAATGTGAATTATTTGCATTAAAAGAAAGATTTGTCAGAATTATGTGGCATTATTCTTTTCTTTTTCCTTATTTAGGAATTAAGATATGCAAAGACCAAAAAGAAAGAATAAATCTTAATTATACCCCATTAATTAATAAAATTCAAAAGAAATTCAGCATACGGCTAATGAGAGACTTATCTTTAAACAGGAGAGTTTTATTATCAAAATCTGAAGGGTTATGTAGACTAGTTTACACCGCAATGACCATTTATATTCCTAAATTATGGTATTATATCCATAATATTATTTTTGGAAAAAGTAGATGGTATTGAATTTCTCCTTAACTGTAATTTTATTATTAACAAGCTTCCCATAAAACTTTCACATTTTCACAAACAGGCATTGTTATCATGGATGATTTTATACAAACACAATTTCTCCCCTCACAAATGCTTAATTTGGAATAATAAATAAATTATTCACCAAAATAAATCTCTCTTTTTAGGTAATTGGTTTAGAAAATTTTTGAGTAATGGTCATTTATTTGCGTATTTAGAATTTTTAGGAAAATTACTGATTGTAATCAATGCAATTCCATAACTTATGAAAATGCTGGGAAATTATATTGATGAAAAAACTAACTTATTTCTTAGTCTTGAACTGGAAGGTATAAATTTAAAAGACAAAAAATGTCATTATAATGATCTCAGAACAGTTTGCCAAATTTCCACTGTTTCTTTTGCCATTGGATTTTGGAGATCACAATTTCAAGATGTCAATTGGAAAGAGACCTTTAAAATCTCCAGATGATTTTGTATCACTAATAAATTAGGGAGTTATCATTTAAGATTGTTCATTGTATTTATCCTGTAAAAAAAAAAAAAAAAAAGGTAATTGCAAAGTTTTGTAAAGATATTGACTTGAAATGTGTTTTCTGTAAAGAGGGAAATTAGAGTATTGCCTATTTATTTTACATTTTACTAGCCAGTAGCCTATTTTTGATTATTACACAAGGTGTGCATTATGCCATAATTATTATTATTTTATTTTTTTTAGGTGGGTCTGAATGGGAACCGTGATATAACCTAGTTTTCTAACATGTAGATTTATTTACTTTGTCAATATTGTGACCAAATTATATAATAAAACGTTTGAAACTACATTTAATAGCCTAATTCACTAATGTATTTCAGCAGGTCATGCATTTATTCCCGTACAACACAGAGCCCTGCGCATAACACAAAAATAAAGTGTCCATGAATTAAGACATTGTTGATCACTTTTTGTTAAATCCTTCCTTTGTAAATAATTAAGAAATTTTATTTATCACTTTTTATTAAACCGTTCCTTTGTACCCTATGAGTTAAAATGTGGAACATTGTAGCCTATTAATTCGTTCTAAAAGGTATAGCCACAATTTAACTACAACAATTGAATAAAAACGCAGGGATCAATTAACTTAATAAAATATCCTCATGTTACAACTAAAGCGAATGATTAATAAAACATGCTTGTGAGTTGATATATTTTTTCCCTGAATGTCATGCGCGGGGCTCTGTAAATTGTCATTTTCACAACATTTTCATCACATGCCTTCATAAAGTCTAGGGACAGTTAAACTTATTAATTAATGCAGGTCTGCATACAGAGTTCAGTGTTTTCATTCCCTGTGTGATGGGATGTAAAATAAGACGATGTACTGTCAGTAAATATGTTAATATGAATGAGCTTTGGTCCATAATTCAGAATGAATTCAAAAAGACATTGCTGTTATAACAGCGAACATTTAAGTTAAGTTTTATTATAGCTAAATAATCATTATTTAATGTTGGTAGGTTTTCCCCATAAAACAGCAACATAAAGGACACAAAGACCAAAGTCTGCTGATCAAAAATAAAGTTTATTGAATTATAAAAGAAAAAGGGACTGTAGAGATGAAAACACTGTTACTAGAAATAGCTGCAAGACCAGAGAGAGAGAGAGAAAGAGAAAAAATGAGCATGTGTCCTGGATTTAAAATGGCCTCCTTCAGATGACACCAATTAACCGGTTAATTGCAGGTGAGCTACCAGGTAACTGCAACAAACAAAGGTTAGAACACTCCCACATAACAACTATAATAACTATAGTAAACAAAAAAATACACCACATGACCATCATATCTCACAGTTAGTGAAAAAAAATAGGTGCAATGATGCTGATTATTTTTACTATTGCGAAGTTAGGCGAATAAAGAGCGCTTCTCTCTCATGTGCGCCCACACAGTGAGCACAGCTGGAAAGGGAACTTCTGGGAATTTCTCAGAAAGTTGATTCATAGTCGAGGGTTAGAGCGTTGGTCAACAATGACAATGACACGGGTTCAAATCACGAACAAATACAGGTTACTGTTTGTTTATTTATTTATTAATGCAGAGAGATTTGTACATGTGTCTCCAGTAGTTCTAAAACGCATTGATTCTGATTTATGTTACACCATAATTTTTCTGCTTACATTTATAAAATTACCATGCATTTCCATATTACATTGAAGGAACAAGGAACAAATATCATCTGTATAATTCCAATTGGTATATCGTTTAAAAACAGTAGAATGATTGAATGAAAATTTACACGCAATTTCATAACGTAAATTAATTTGAGTGCCTTGAATGAATGGATAATGAATCTCATTATCCAAGGTTGCTATTTTCAAATTTCGCATGAGAACGATCCAGTCAAGTGCATTCACCTGAATGGGAACGAAGTTTGTGGGTGTAGGAAGTGTCGAGTGTTCATTCACTCTCCATGTGTGCTTTTGTCGAGGCTGGTCTATGTGTTCATTGGTCAAGGGTTCGTGTTGTCGTGTTCTATGTAGCACACGGTTCATGTTTATCATTGGCTGTGTGCTTTCAGTTTGTCATGTTTTGTGTGGACACACAGTCTGTGACTGCTCTCATTAGCTGTGTGTTCGTGTCATGTTTTGTGTGGACACATGGCTTTGTTTTGTTTGTTTCTATGTGCCATGTGCTCTGATGTCTATTGTCTTAACCCAGTCCTTCTTGTTATCTGATTATTGATTTGCTCCACCTGCTCTCCCTCGGTTCCTACACATTTTTAACTTCAAAATTTCATACTTGTTCAGACTCAAATCCAAACCACTCTGTAGATTTTTCCGACCATAGGGGCTTTTGCACCGCGTAGTTCTAGGAACTAGCCACCAGGATGGTTCCCCGAGAACTAATGGTTCCCTTTGGAACGTTTTCCTGGTTGCCTTCGCACCACCAGCAGGAACTCTGAAGTGACGTAAGCCACGATTGTTGTTGTGACCTTTATTTTGACGGCACTGAGAAAACCAGAGCCTGAGCAAACAAACAGGGTGCTGGTGTTTCGCATGCGTTCGGCCCATCAGTGAACACTAACGTCACTGGTAGTTCCTATAGTGTTGATTTAAACCCGACTCTGAAGTAGGAGCTAATTTAGTTCCTCCAAAAGAGTTCTTAGAACTAAAATCGTTCCTAGTTCCTGCGGTTAGAACACGCCAAAATCCGGGAACTTCCGCCAATAGTTCTAGGAACTATGAAGAGGTTCCTCCGGTGCCCTCATATTTAACATAAATGGTTCATACAGCATTATATTTGGTATATACAGTCATCAGTGAAATTGTTATTTTCTCCCTTTTTCAGTTGGTTTTCTCGAGTGATAACATGCACTTACATGAGCAGAACATAACTGCATATATTCACCTCTGACACATCAGGCGGATTCTGTAAATGTGGTTTGATGTGACATGATCACCAAACATCAAAGTACAATCTGATTTTGCTTCTTTATCGGTTGCTGGTCTGAATGGCAAACTGCTTAATTTGAAATATCCAAATACTAGTCTGTGAGGAGGGTCATGTGTGCAAAGCTCAGAAACAAATGATGATGCGGGATCAGTTTATTGAGTGTGTAGATCATTCATCAACAGCTCTGGTTAAATCCACCTTGGTCATGTTGGTGGCTGCGCTTGTCCCTCCTCTCAGCCCACAAAGATACACCTGTGGTTTGGGTACATTACTCTCTCCGTCTCGCTGTGTCTGGCTGCTGGCGTCTTTAGGGAGGAACGTCTGTGTGCTGTTGTGCCGTCTCATGTGACTCAAATCGGTCTGCATTGAGCGCGTCACTTTATTCCGTAGATTTGCCTAAAACAGAGGCAGTTTCTGGTTAAATTCCTAATTTCTGTCTGTCTGTCTGTCTGGGCTGAGATCATGTGTGTGTGTGTGTGTGTGGTTGGGTTCTCACCAGTTTGATGGCTTTTCTCCTGAGCTCCCACTCGTTCCACTCATGAGACTTCACGATGTTGGTCTCCACAGGGTGTATCTCTGTTTGTATGCTGGCGTCACTTTTAGAGATGACTTTCACCAGCAGTTTCTGTCCTGACTGCATCTGAGACATGAGCAGAACACACTTAAGCTTTTACATTTTTTTCTGGACTTGAATGTCAACTCTTTCCCACCATTGATTTTCCATAATTTATACCACAACAGTTCCCTGCCATTGACAAGTTTTGTCCAGCAGTCTGTGTTTATATGGTAGGGGGCGCTAATACAGATCTTCTGAACGAGTATAGCATCTCCGGATCCAAAAACAAGCAAAGAAATTTTAGTTTAAAAGAATACAAAGACATTTTATCGGTCATAAATTTTGGAGAAAAATAGCGCAGACACTGGACAAAGATGAAACTTTCTAGAGCGCATGTGTCGACCGCCTGTGTTCACGCATGCTATCAAATGGAGTCAACTTTGAAAGGCTACACGTACACATAAAAACCACATAAAATACACTTTGGGCTTAAGCTAACATGATCATCAAACATTAAACCGCATGTAAATCAAAACTGCCTGATGTTACTGAATGAATGTCGACCCAGGACGAGCTACAGGACTGTGAAGCTTTGGGAGTGTTGATGAACTCGATCTACTCCATCTGTGTTTTGATCATCGTTCTGAATCCCATCTGGACGAAGTCTTTGACAAAAACTGCTTTAAAAAAAAAACTAAAACAATCTGGGAAAAAAAACCCTGAGGCGCTGTTCTTTCTTTTGATATATTGACTTATTGACTGTTTACATATTCAGGCAACAAAATATTCTGGGGGCCATGAAAGTTTTGTGAATATGATAAAAATGCTGGTGCTGACTCGCAACTTAAAAATAAAACACTGGCGGGGGAAAGAGTAAAAAAAAAATCTAACTTTTACTATAATGTATGTAGAGTAACAGTTCTGGCTGCAGGTGAACCTGTCAAATGTCGTCTAGGTTTTATTTTCTTTTATCTTGTGTAGTTTCGTGGATGGTTTTAAAGGATAAACGGGACACACCAAGCATCATTTTTGAGCATCGTCAGCTTAGTTTTTTTGGTGTGTTCCTGCACCGTTGGCTCTAGTCAGATGTAGAATCGGCATCTGGCCGTCGATGAGAGAGAGAACTCTGATTGGCTGTTCAGCTTAGGGAACGAGTCATTGCACGAGAATAAAAGCGAATGTGATGAAAGTGAGCAAAGAAGACGGTACAGACAGAAGGCTGTTATAATTTTACGTCTTACCTGAGCATTCCAATGCGTGAATATTTTCATAATAACGAGCCAACTGCAATGAAGAAAGTGACCAGATTGATATTCAAAATGCTAAGCAAGCACTGCTTTGTTTAAGGTTTTTATATCAGGAGTCCTAGTTTCGGTTTCTCTTTTTGAATGATGAAAATAGACTATTGATACCTGCTGGTATACAGATATTTCCTTACACACAAGCGCAAAAACACACATACAGTTGCTTTTAGTCCTTTTGGTGTGTTCAAGTGCAGCTTTTTGGCCAAGACGCAGGCGACAACACAGCTTCCATCGCTGCTAGTTCTTTGACGTTGACTTGGTGTGTCACGGGCTTAAGACATGTCACTAAACCTGTCCATGTTTCATTTGTCTCGCATCTACCAACGATCTTTGACTTCAACAACAAAACATATGGGTTTTCTCCACCCTCTTGAAAAGCTGCGTATTACTGTCCTGACTACACTTTAATGTTGGCATGTATCATATTTTTTCCTGTCAGAACAGGCCGATGTCACGCTGGTACCTCAGAGTATGGAGTCACGCTGGCAAACTCCTGATGCAGCTGGAGCAGCTGGATGAGCTCGGGCCTTCTCTTCGCCATCTCCACCACAGCAGCGCTATATTCATCCGCTTTACAGGCGAACTCGTATGCAGCGCTCTTGGAGCTAAAAGCATAGTATTTCTCCTTATGCTTTAGGACGCCAATGTTTGGATTACCTGAGAACAAGAAATCGTGTGCAGGTTATCTGCCCATGTACACAGTCATAGGCTCATTTTCCCAAGTTGGAAGACATCTTATCAGATAAAAAAAATATTAATTACAATTCAGTGAATTCTGTTCTGCAAGTGCGTCAATCAGAGAATGTAGATTCACTATTTGTACCTGGCAGTAAAAGGCCGTTCTTCTTTACGAGGGTGAATCCACAAAAACCCTTATACTGCAGTGGCACATTCTCAAAGTTAGTTGTGCTCTCAGGAAAACACCACTCACACGAATGCATCTCTGACACAACGACGCGCTCTTCTGAAATAAAAAACATGTATAGGATATAACGATTCTACTGTTTAGCTGGGTAAATCTCATGTCCATGTCATATTTCACCCAGACATCGAAAGAAATGAGCTGTGACATTATTCATGACTATTAAAGAGGCCATATTATGCCAATTTACAAAGCCTTGATTTTGGTATTGGGCTCTTCTAGAATAGGTTTTCATGCTTAAATCTTCAAAAAACACCACATTGTTCCCATATTTGATACTGTCGCACTATAGGATTATTCAGAAACTTCCAGAATGTTGCGATTGATCGATCAGAATCAAGTATTCTAGAGAGCCTCTCTGTTTCTGTCTTTTGATATTAGAGTGAAACATGACCTGTTTCCTCCTCAGTCATCCAGCTGTACGACAGCAGCGGTGTGTGTGTGTGTCCCACCTGTGGTCGCAGTGGATCTGTGTGTGTCCGTGGGGACCTGCAGGCCGTGTAGCAGCAGCTGCATCTGCTCGGGGCGCAGCAGAGACTGTGCTGATAGGAAGGCCCTCAGGCCGGGCCGCAGGTTAGTGAGCGCGCTCAGTAGCAGCATCTCAGCCTCCAGCCCTGCCCACAGCGAAGACACTGCTGTGAAATGAGGCTGGCAAAAAGAGAGATGCCTAGAATAAATCTACATGTGATCACAAGCAGGCACTATTGTACTGAAGAAGAAAAAACCCAGAAACATTCTGTAATGGAGCAGTAGTAGTACTTATTCAAATGGACAGTTCTGACTCTAAAATCTCATTGGATAAACTGTGTTATAAAGGAACTGATATACGGACACCAGACCACACATCAGTGGTATACTATATTAATGCAGTCCACATCCAGAGGTCACACTTGAAAATAATCCAATGCCTTACATTAAATAATTATTGTTTTAATATTTCGTTATTTCATGTAAGTGAGCACAAGCACAATTTCAAGCAAAGCATTTTATAAAAAGATGTAGACTTTAAATTATTTTTCTGTCCCTTAATGCCAATTACAATTTGTTTATAAAGAAATTATTTACTTCACCTAAAATAAAATAAAAAAATCATATTAGAGTCAAAATCTGCTATAAACGGGGTAATAATAGAACAAGTTTTAAAAAGTGATTTTTCACTATTATTTACAACAGTATCTGTATTTCATGGGTTTCATGGGTCAGTCATGTTACATGAGTAACACATAATTTATTTGCCACTAAATAAACTGTAAGATAAGTATATGCAAAAAGCATTTTGAACGTCTCCAGCACGCCTCAAACATATCATCCCTCAGGCACAATTTTGCCGGCAATTTATAATTGTAACCTTATGAACTGTTTTCAATCCCACATCATTGGAATATCACAACATTGATGTCTGTCAAAAAATAACGTGCATAATACACGCTAGTATTTACTTGAAGCAGAGGTCCAGCGAGTCACACATTGAGCGGCTTTAACATGCTGTCTGTCAGAGACGATAACGTACCTAATACATGATGCACGTGAGTATACATGAGTTCTTCACTCGCAGAGATTGAATGGGAATGATCAGGAACTGAGTGAAATACTTCACACAGCTAAAGAGAATAAATACCAATGCAAGTGAAAAACTTTGCATAGGTTAGTGAACATTTTTCAACGTGTTGTATGTTATATATTGACAGACATTATGCATGAACTACGCATTCTGATTCTGACATTCCTGATTTGAATATTTTCAATAATATTCTATTCTTGACTGATGTTTTTTTTTATATTTTAGCAGTAGATGAACTGTAAATGAGAGATCTTGAGACTTGTCCCTGTAGTCGTCCAGTTAGACTAAGATTCGGCTGTAAAGTGTATGTTCTGTTATGGCTTAGTTTCTTTGTTTTTTAGTTCTGCTTCTGTTTGCCTTTGTGCCTAGTTTCCCAGTGTGTTTAATTAATCCGTCCTTTCACCTGTTGTCAAATTAATTAGCTCTTTTGTTTGCTCTGTGTATTTAAGCCCTCAGTTTGAGTTAGTTCCCTGTCTAGTATTGTTTGTATTAATTGTAGTTGATATTCTGTTTCTCCTTGTGTCCCCTTTGCTGATTAGAGGACTACCGGTATTTATCTCTGACTCGTGTACCTGTGACTACACGTGACATCAGGAACGTGACAGGTGATTTTTTTTTTTTTCATTTAGTTTGATCACCATTTTCTCAGTTGTTTAAACTATTAAGGCAGTTATCAATGTTTGACATCCTCCTGGGACACAGGAATAGGCTTTTTGTCCAGAATAATGTAGTGTATTCCAGCCATTAGCAGATTTTGACTCATTACTTTAATTAAAAAGGAAACTCTTATAATGAATATTCAAACTAATGAGTGCAAAATTATTCTACACTATTTATTCCTCATCTTCCTCATATAAATGTCTTTTGATTTTTTCTGTGCCATTGACACCTTCATCCTTTTCACTGGGGTTTTGTAAAGCCCTGTTCTTTGTAAAGATACTTTGGAATGATACTGTAAAATGCATTATATAAATGAATTAGAAAAATTGTGAACTATCAGTGATCATTGAACGGGCAATAGCACCACAGAAATCACTCACAAACACTTGCGATGTAGGCACTGTAGTATTACTGTGGACGGTGTCCCTCAAGAGCATCATTCGAGTCATCAGATCAGACTGTAACCGCGTCACTTCCTTTGCAATCATGATAATGTCCGCCTGATGAATACATGAACACCAAATGGTTAAACAGTTATATATTCATTTCTTAGAGAAAAGCAGGTCAGATGAGACGTATCACCCAGAAACATGCCACGAATTACCAATACAAATCACATATTCCAGAGAGCCCGGTAATAAACTGGATTGAGAAACATGTCTGGTTGCAGCAAATTAACCAGCTTGATTAAGCATCTTAACAAGTTTCAACTAGCTAACAACCATGTAGAACCAAATATAATTGATGGAAGCTTGTATCCACCACAAAAAAAGGGGCTGTCCTTTACAATTCTAAAAAATCTTTGCAATTGTGAGTTCGGTCTTTATAACTCGCAATAGAAAATTGCGAGAAAAAATTGTCAGCTATTAATATTTAAGTTTATATCTTGTAATTCTACTTAATAACTTGCAATTGCAAGTTCATATCTCACAATTTTGAGGAAAAACAAGTATTTCTCAGAATTGCAACTTTATCAGAATTGTGTGTTTTATGTATCGCTCTCTAAAACGTTGGACACATAATAGTAATTGATATGATTAGCCTTTGGCTTGACTACTGTAAGGATTATGTTTGGTTTCGTTGTTTTAGTTTGGTTCTCCCAGTTCCTGCCTTGCCTCTGTTCTCATTCATTGTTAGTTGCCTTGGTTTCTAATTGAATTACACACCTGTTTCATTTTAGTTCGTTAGCATGTATATATATATATTGCCCTGAGTTTGAGTTTTTCTTGGTCTGGTTTTGTTTTTGTATCCAAGCTGTTATGTTTGCTCCTGCGTTTGCTCCATTTTGGATTATCTGCTTTCTTTTGTTTGATTAAATAAATTATGCTGCATTAAGATCCACTGCATTATGCTCCCCTTCCTTACCCTCCCTGAATGGTAACAGAATTGGAATGGATTATTCACTAATGTCTTCTGTCTCCGCTGGTCTTGCCCAGGTACTTTTAAACGACAACGATATGCTTAAAACAGAGAAGTCTTTCCTTTGAGTTTTCCGCATACAGACGACACCATTGTCAAAACGATCCCCATTCACACGGATCCGCGAAAACTACTGAAACGCTGTATTCTGCTGCCAGACCATCAATCATTCCCTTTCCTGTCAACGTGATCAATCTCTTGATATTTTTTTCCTCTTTTGTAAAGTCATAGAAATGCTATCGTGGATTTTTTATTTTACAATTGGAGCAAATGGGAATAAAAAAATTATATTTGCTGTCGTCTCCCATTCACTGCTATAGAGGTTTACCCAACTATGACGACTTCTGTTTCTGAGAACCCCGCAAATGTGAAAAGAGTCATTGTGTCCTAGTGCAGTGGTTCCCAAACCTTTTAGAGTGTCGTACCCCCTGAGGCATTTAACATCCTTTCTGCATACCCCCTCTTATGGGAGTAAAATAATGACTAAAGTCTTTGAAACAAAAAAGCATGTTGAATTGCACTGATTGAAAAAAAGAGCATTGCATTAACAGTGAGTGCATTTGAATGCATTATATTTTCAGGGTTTGCATTTTTTGGGAATCGAAACACAACACGGTTGTATATTTAAGCTGTGAATATTTCAAATGAAAATATTGCATACACAATTTCATTATTAAAAATACAATAATCCATATTCACCTTTCAGACTTAATTTCCAAATTACGCCCAGTCCCTTTTATTTTGCTTTACAAATTAATTTCAAAGTCAGTGGTTTAAAGTCAGCAGAATATTCAACCTTGCCCATCCGGGAACTGCTGGAACAGCAGTAGATTACTAATGCATAATCTCCATCTGTGGTTAGTCACCTAACCAACAGGTGGTGCAAGCAGGTGATGATGAAGACCAAAGCAACAGGTAGAGAGATTTGTTCGTTCACTCACTCACTCACTCACTCAATCACTTACTAAAACTGATTTACAGAAATTAAGCAAGCGGTAAGTAAATGTTATGATTATCAGGGCCAGTAGTCTATATAAGCAGAAAAGCCGATTAAGACACGAAAGCTGCATTTACGTTTAATTCAAAGTCTTCGCGGTTACTCTTTTCCCCATTTAAGCAGCTTTTTCTACCGCAAAGGACATACAGTTTTAGCTCCCCTGACGCTGATGTGCAGAACAAACATTACATATGGAAAAAGATATTCAGTATATTGCTCTCTGTTGCTTTGTTTCCTTAACTTTATATCATGGCTTGTGCGGTGCTATGCTGCAATCCTGGGCTAGCCCACATTGTATATGTGTAACATTGTGTACGTGTACTTAAATAGTTCTGTAGGACAAAAAGTTAAAAATACAAGTCTATCTCATCTGCTAAAGACCTCAAGTATCATCACTTACCTGTTTATGTGTTGTGTTCCTGCTATATCTATCTGCAAATAAACCTACTTGTTTGCGTTTTGCCTCAGTTCTGGTCATTGCGTGCAAGCCTGTCCGTGACATATCCGTATGCACGCTGCATGTGTGGATGCAGTTGGTTTTGACCGCAAAAGATGAGGTAAAATAATTTGATTGGATGTCATGTATTTGACCTTTTACGGCACTACCATTTTCCTGTTTTTAAGCTAGATTCGGCATTTGGCCTGTTAGAAATACATGGTCGGTTTTAATGCTCTTTTAAGGTGTGGTAGGAAAAATAAACTATAAGCGAAATTATGTTCGCTTATCCCCTCTGTCAACTCACATACCCCAAGGGCTATGCATACCCCAGTTTGGGAACCATTGTCCTAGAGTATTAGTTCAGAGCCATGCAAACATCAATCTGTATTGAGAACAATTGTGACTGGAGTCTCATGTGACCTGTGTTACCCCTTTTCCACCAAGGCAGAGCTGGTGCTGGTTCGGAGCCAGAGCCTAGTTTCAATTCGGTTCTTTGTTTTTCCACACGCAAAGCACCAGCTCCGAACCAGGAAAAGTGGTTCTTAAGTAGCACCAAATCATTGCTGGTCTAGAACAGAGCCAAGTAAGAACCGCTTGCGTCAGGGGCTGGGGGCGGGGTTACCGTGACCAACAAGACGAATAGAAACTTGTGACCGCCATTTTTAAATAGCAGCTAGTCGAGTTAATAGCAGCTTGATTATAATATCCGTCTATGTAAGTTACGGCGAGCTGCACAAACGCATTGGATTCCGATGTGGACAAGACCACAGCGGCGCGGACCGATCGGAGCTGCGGGACTGTTTGGAGATCATACGACTCCTGCTTTTGGATCGCTTTCGCAGTGCTTTGATGTCATACGGCGATCGATCTGCGAGAAGCCGAAGCATCTTGAACAAGCCTGGCGTGTTTGTGTTTGGCGCTACCGCACTAGTGTTGCTGGGCAACATGAGACGTATGCAGTGACGTAAGATCTGGCTCTGTTGTGGCTCTCTAGCCGGTGGAAAGGCAAACTGGTTCTTAGTAAAATTGTCAGTCGAACCAACTCCGAACCAGCTCTGGCTCTGGCTCTGAACCAGCACCCGGTTCTTGTTGGTGGAAAAGGGGTATGTGTGGAGCAAAGATTTGCTGCTCATGTAGAGCGTCTCAAATCAGTCACTTCTCTTACGTTCCTGAAGACAGCAAAGTGCGAGACAGCTCACCTAGGGTTTGGAAGAGAGCTTATAACCTGTCTGTCATATCACAGCCATCAGAGACTTGATGAAGATATACCATCAAGGCCTGGTTTCACAGACAGGGCTTAGATTAAGCCAGGATTGGGCCTTAGTTCAATTATGGCATTTAAGTAGCTTTTATAAACATGCCTTAGAAAAAAATATTACTGGTGTGCATCTTGAGACAAAACAATGAAATGCATTATTGAGCATATTGAGTTTCAATTTACACTGACATATCTTAAAATATGTCAGTGCAAATTGAAATAGCTCAATAATGCATTTTAGTCTGGGACTAGTCTTAAGCCTTCTCTGTGAAACCGGAAGCAAATGATGTGATGCAGCCCCATGAAATCAAAATGTAAGTTACCTTTAGTGTGAATATCTTAGCCTTAAGGTTATTATGAATAAGCTGGTGTGTTCCAAAACAATGAAAAAGATGTGAATTTAGGAGATAAAAGCATTCAAAACGTCTCTCACTCCCGCTAAAATGGATCAGGAATTTTTATGACATCAACGCGAACTTCAACTTCTAATCACATCTTCTGTCCAATCAAATGCTCTCTAGAATCTGAAGCCCCCTATGCTATAAACACCACCTGGCCAAAGCCACCGTTGACACTCACGGAGCAATATGGGTTAGAGATGTGAGTTCCATTGGTCAGACACTCAAGTTGTATTCCGTTTTCTAACTGTTCGTTGGTTAAGAATGAAATGGCTAGAATTTATTCACAACTCAACTATTGAATTCAACGAATCCAGCACTCGGATTCGCTTCAATAGTGCTGTCAAGTACGACTTGCAGTCTGTGAGGTAATCTAAACGCTATTGGCTATTTGAAAAGGGGGAGGAGCCATTCAATATGTCCCGCCTTAGTTTTCTGTTTCAGTGGAAATTATGTCAACGCATCGTACAAAGCTGCACATTCCAAGGCACTTCAGTGGGCCTTTAACTGGGAAACTCACCAGTATGAATTTGAGGAAGG
This sequence comes from Gila orcuttii, assembly GCA_026230005.1. Lineage (NCBI taxonomy): Eukaryota > Metazoa > Chordata > Actinopteri > Cypriniformes > Leuciscidae > Gila > Gila orcuttii. The sequence continues at coordinate 11,259,133 of JAPDVR010000012.1, forward strand.
CCTCGTGTTGTCTTGTGTTATATAGAGCCTGTTTGAGCAGGTCTGGGTGGACAGGGTCCTCGGGTTGCCCTGTGTCCTGCTCAGAGATCTTCTCCAGCAGGGCTGTGTACTGCCAGGCCAAGCGCTGAGCTCCTTCCAGTTCACTCTCTGTATCTGCGACTGCGGCTGGCACCGCCTCGCTCAGGATGGCTGGCACTGCAGGGGGAAACACACATGGAGAATAGACCACTGATGCTATGGTGTTTGATACCTGTGTTACACCCGACAGCAGTGTTACTCATTGCACAGCTCGCAAGCCTCCTGCGTGTCACCAAGCTTTAATTTGTGGCTCGCATGGCGATAAATAATACGGTGATATGATCATGCAGTCAATAAAAATATTTAAACATTAAAAACAAATAGGGCCATAACATAAACCATTAAAAAACTCAAAGTGTCTGCTCTATTACAAATAATTTTGATCGAATTGAAAGGGGTGGTTTATTCCTTTTCTAATCCGATCGAGAGAAAGTCTTCGGTTATTATCGTAATAACCAGAGGTGGACAGAGTACACAGCTTCGTTACTTCGAGTAAAAGTACAGATACCTCTTGCTAAATTTTACTCAAGTACAAGTAAAAGTACTACAGTCAGATGTCTACTTAAGTAAAAGTACTGAAGTACTTGTTTTTAAAAGTACTTGAGTATCAAGAGTACAAGAGTAAATTTTCTAAATATTGCATTACTACTGCCACAGTGTCAAGTCAAGTCATCTTCATTTATATAGCGCTTTTAACAATGTAGATTGTTTCAAAGCGGCTTTTCAGAGATAAACATATAATTTAAGGTAACAGAGATTGTTTTGGTTTTATAGCGGTTCTTGAATAATGTTATTTTCCAGCTAAAGTTAGTTTTGATTGATTCACTTCCGTCGAAATGATCATTTTTTATTAAATTAGGGGCCGCTAAGATGACACCGTTCTCTCTAAACAGACTTTAAACTGAACCTGTGATAAACACTGATGGCGTTCACATGCGCATTAAGAATTGATTCTATAGTTATGTGTGTTCGAATATATGTGTGCAGGTTTGTAATTCCCTACAAACCATGCCTAAACAAACTACTTGTCTTTGCCTATAAATTTGATACAGAATTTTACTTGATCACTTCGGGGTAGGTACGCGAACCGTGCTTACATTTATGTACAGAAACGTCCTACATGGAGTTATGAAAAATGTTAATGTTAATACCTTTGATAATCTAAAAGGAATTGAAAGTTAATTCAAGTCATTTTCATCTTTTTACCATTTTGCTTTATTTAACATTTCTCACTTGCCCACAAGGCAATGCACAATGGCAACGCTCTGACAAACCTCTGCTAGAGTTTTAATGGATTTTTTGCACCCACATTTGAACCCACATAAATCTGACCATGGAGTTTACTTTGGCGTCAGTTCAGAGCTGAAGGTGAAGGTGATTTGCTGATAGGCTGTCCCAATCAGTGGCGCCTGCACAATCCAATCACGTTTGAGAGGGAAACAACAAATTGAGGGTTTCCGAGATTTTTTTTTTAGAAGTAACGGGTATTCACGGTTATGGATAGAAATGTAGTGGAGTAAAGAGTACAATATTTGCCTCTCAAATGTACTTGAGTAAAGTCATGAGTAATCCCCAAAAATGATACTCGAGTAAAGTACAGATCCCTCAAAATTGTACTCAAGTACTGTACTCAAGTAAATGTACTCCGTTACTGTCCGGCTCTGGTAATAACCGAGGTTATGATAGTTATGATAGTAACCAGAGAAGTTCCCTTTCGAGAGCGGTAACTCTACATTGCATATCAACGCTGTGGGTTTAATGAGATTAGTGAAGATAAGCCCTGAGAAACGGGGTCAAGCTACACCAACCACGGAAGAGACATACAGTCAGCCAATAGCCGCGCCGCTAGGAGTGCTCACATCTCATAGGCGGAACTAGACCAATGAGACATCAGCTCCGGCCCTCTCCAAATTTGCATATCCAAACGCAATGAAAGCGAAGGCTGCACTTATCCAGGGCAGACACAACACAATAAGCACTCAAGCATGAGGGTTAAACACAGTGTCGACGGCGGTAGCGGTGACAGCTGTATCAACACTAGTAGCCATATACACAGAGTTAACAGCATAGCGGTAACCACTGCATAGTTGGATATAAAGGCTCACAATACATGAGTAAGAAACTTAACTCACCGAAAGCACTTGCGATGCCACAGACGGTACATCCAGCTTGTAAAATCTAGCGAAGATGTTCTGAGAAGACCAGCCAGCAGCAAGACATAAATCCTGGATAGACATACCTCTAGACCAGGCCGACGAAGAGGCAATCGCCCTCGTCAAATGAGCTCTGATATTGAGGGGACAATCTTTCCCCTGGCATTTGTAAGCCAATGCGATAGCATCGACAATCCAGTGAGAAAGTCTCTGTTTTGAAACAGCACGTCCCTTAGTACATCCACCAAAGCACACAAAAAGCTAGTCCGACTGACGAAAGGCGGCCGAGCGATTCACATACATCCGCAAAGCCCTGACAGGGCAAACAGCGTTCAGAGCGTCAGTGTCACCTGACACTGATAGGTTGGCAGGGAAACAACCTGTGCTTTGAACGGTGTAGAGAGTGACTTCTGCACATAGCCCTGTCTCGGCCGGAGAGTGACGCTGCAATCGCCGGGTCCGAAACAGATGCAACCGTCGTTCATGCAATCGTGTAAGTCTCCAATGCACTTCGCCAAGGCGAGAACGAGAAGTAAGGCCGTCTTCAGGGAGAGCTCCTCGAAGCTATGGGCTCGAACAGCGGTAGAGAGAGAGCCCTCAAAACTAGAGCTAGATCCCACAGCGGCACCGATGGCGGCTGTGAAGGACACAATCTCCAAATCCAGGGTCACTCTGGTCACCAGAGTGTGTTTACCAATTGATTGCCCATCAACCGGGGAACGAAATGAAGCAATAGCGGCCACATACACCTTCAGCGTGGATGGAAAACTCCCGCTATCCAGCCTGCGTAAAACATCCGACATGAAACGGATCATTGAGTCGATATCAATGTCCTGTCACCATTTTGCAAAAACACATTCTGGAGCGTAAAGGCGCCTAGTATAGTCCGCCCAGCACTCGTGAAGGCAGAGTGTCTCGCTCATTTAAGGTCCCTGAAGCAGCCACACATGAAAATTCCACTGCTCGAGGCTGGGGTGCCACTCGCCTGAGATAGCAGGTCTTTCCTGAGGGGGATTTGCCATGGGGGAGCCGTCATTAACTCTCTCAGGTCCGCGAACCAGGGCTGGTTCGGCCAGTACGGGGCCACGAGGATCACTGATGCTCTTTCCTCCCTGATTTTGCATAACACCATAGGCAGAATCTTCACCGGAGGGAACGCGTAAAGCCTGGCTTTCGGCCAACGCGATGTCAGAGCATCTCCCGTCAGCGGGGAGTAAGATAGCGAGAAGAACATCTGACAGTGCGTCCGCCCTCCCGAATTGATCCCAGGTCATTCGAACCGATCCGGGGTGAAGCCTCCACTCTCCTTGAGGAATCCCGTTTCTCGAAAGCATGTCCGCTCTGCGGTTTAGGAGACCGGGGATATGCGCCACTCTGATGTAGATCCGCCCACAACAGGAGACTCTTGAAGGAGCCTGTTTGAAAAGAGCTCTTGAGCGCACGCCGCCCTGGCAATTTATGTACAAGAGCACAGACGTGTTGTCGGTTCGAATCAGTATATGCTGCTGCTCCAACCTCGATCGAAAGGCTTCCCAGGGCTGAGGTCACCGCCTTTAATTCTAGACAGTTTGTGTGCCCCTCTCTCTGTGATTCAGACCACAGGCCTGATGTAGGCACGCCCAAAGCACACTGCTCCCCAGCCTGAGGTCGACGCATCCGTCAACATCATGGTGTGTTAAGTCACTATTCCCAAAGGCACTCCTGGGCTGAACATATCCGGATTGCGCCACGGTCTCAGAGCGATGACGCAACTGTGAGTGACCGGGATGCGCGTTTGACCTGAAGACCACGCCCGCGGCGGAACTCGTGTTTTCAGGCAAAACTGCAGCAGCCGCATATGCAGAAGGCCCAGATGGCACACTGAAGAAGTCGCTGTCATCAGTCCCAGAAGCCTATGAAATTCCCCCAGTGAAAAAGATAGGCCCAGATATGTTATAGTCTGCCTCCGAATAAACACTCTCTTCTGCACATTCACACGCAGTCCCAGCATATCCAAATGGCGAAGCAGCGTTTCCACGTGACTGATTAGCGCATCCCTTGAGTGAGCTAAAATCACCCTGTCATCGTAGTCTGCCATTGTTACACTGGAGCAGAATGGCGTCTAAGCGAATGTGATGTTCTGTTCTTAGGTGTAATAAGGAACACAGCAGTCATTTTAATGTTCCTAAATTCGAACCGCTGAAGACACAGTGGCTGAGTTTTATTTTTGAAGGGAATATTCCCAACGATCAACGTACATGCTTATATGTTTGCGCTAATCATTTCTCACCACTATACATTTCTCACTGAACTAACCTATACTTCAGTAAACACATAGCGTCTGTATCTCACTACTCTACCCTGCCAGTACACACAAAAATAGATCAAAGTGACATTACGTTAACCAACCATTCAGAAACCATCCTGTTCGAGCCTTAATTGTTGAACTTCTTCGGGGCCGTCATCTTGTTCCGGGTCCGACTCCGGTTCAAATTGGTATGGTTGAACAGATGTGTCCTCAGAGACTCCCGCTGCCATTCTTGTTCCAAAATATACTGTACCCTCAACTGTTGTCAAGGCAACACTCCACATGCGTTGTGTCAAAACGCCGCAAAGAACAGATGGGCGAAGTGAGTAAAGCTCATTATCATTTAAAGGCATATGCACTGAAACGGCGTACTGAAAAAAAGAGCTGTTTTTGACCAGGTAAAATTTGTGTTTTTTTACAATACTAATGAGAATTTTTAATAAAAGTATATTACAAAGTTTTCATTTAGACCCTAAAGATTCATATTAACTTGTACAAAAATGGCATTATATGACCCCTTTAAATCCACTGAAGCGAACCAGTCCCCGGGACGGATCTGCGCCAGGATCTGCGCCAGGATCTGTTTCAGTGTTGTCATCCTGAACGCACGCTTGTGAAGTGCTCGATTGATGGGTCTCAGGTCCAGTATCGGAAGGAGTCCTCTATCCTTCTTTGGCACCACGAAATAGCGGCTGTAAAACTCGCTCTCCTGCTCGCACACACTCTATAGCTCCTTTCTCAAGCAGACTGAGAACTTCCTGTCTCAAAAAGGGGGCGTTTTAGGGCAATTTCAGTGACGGGACCACACCATTAAAGCGGGGTGTCTACGTCTGAATTGAAGAAAATATCCGAGTTGAATTATTCCCAGTAGCTACGGTAATAGCCCGGAATAGCCCTCCACACGTCGAGGAAATGACACAGCGGTCGCATCATTTCTACGGCCGCCATTGCCATTGGCAACGTGTTTAGATTGGAGCCCCACCCCAGCGAGGCTAGAAGCACTGGGGGTGAAAATTCATGGCGGGGTAATGTTGGCACTCTCACTCCCTCGAAAAGCCATTATAAATATGGGCTGCGACTCCGCGCTGCTCTGGGGTGGGGCGAGTGACACAGTGTTGGGTGTAAGAGGAGGGATATGTGTTTTTATTGTGGAACTCACACAAACAGACACAGCATTTACACAAACATCGCCTGTCGCCTTTGCCGAGGACCCTGACGAGCTCCTCCTGGAGGTCTAAAGGGTCCTCTTGGTCGGGGCGGTCCGGTACGGATACTGCCCAGTCCTTCTCCGATGCCGACAGTGACATGGAGTCGTCATCCCCACCAGCATCCCCCTCAAAAAGTTTGCGTTAACAAAGAGGACAGGTGAGCGTGGTGACGAAGGATGACGGCGGCTCCAGGCCTCAACGTCGTCTTGGCCTTCAGACAGGGAAGGGCCCACCAGTGGCTCGTTGGCGGCAGTGGGCCTCGTCCCCGTTATGGCGCAAACCATATCCCTCCTGGCTCTTAGAGCAGGCACCGGCAGCCAGGCGCAGTGGGCGCAGGTGGAGTCCGTGAACACCGCCTCGGCGTGGGCAAGCCCCAGACGGGCGATGTTGAACTCGTGGTCGTCGGGCAGGGTCAATGGGGCCCGCACAAATCTTGCAAGTAGACGCCATCGAATAAGTAGAGAAAAATATTCTAGTTCTCCTGGTACAGCTTGGATGGCAGCGTGAAGAAAGAGATTCTGACGCAATTGTCACATCCGTACATTTTATACTGTCCACGGCGAGCCTGTAAGTATTTGCATACTTTGCGACAATTTGCCAGCTGTTCCAAGCTGCCGTTAACCCATAAGATTTCAACAAAAGTGGAGAAGGGAGGAGTTCCCGCAGCGTTGCTACGCAATGTAGTTACCGCTCTCGAAAGGGAACATGTAAAACACTTGATCAGATTGAAAACCGAAACAAACGACTGCGCATGTGCAATGACGTTAAAACAGTGTAATGACGTATGACGCGCAGAACGAGCTGTTGTTCCTGTTGAATAAAGAGTAATATAAATAAGTGTCCCATCATCCTAAACTTCTCCTTTCACTTCGTCTGTGAAGTAGAGCAGGTACAAAGGCCCATCAGTCCTTGTTTCAGACTCTCATCCACAGACATTTTTACTGCGTGATAATTATATAAGCAGCACAGCACAGCGGTTCATATGCTCATTGTCTCCAAATTATGACCAGAAATAGATAAATATTAAGCCTGCTGTTTAAAACAATTCTGTATATTTATTTGTGCAGTGTGCGCATGTCAAAAAATCAATTTCGATTTGGAGCTTGTGACAAATAAAATGCTCACATCAACCTGATCACTTGTTTAGCGTTCATGTAAACACTACATTCAGATTCATCAATCGGAATTAATTCAGTCCGATTGAAACAAAAGTTGTGCATGTAAATGTAGCCAGTGACTCATAGCTGAATGTGCTCTTGGATGGTTAGATGCATGATGGGCTAATGTAAAAAAAATAATAACTTTAGTTCGTTAAAAATATATTCTGGGATGAATATTTAATTCCCTTTTTTGTCATTAAGGGAAATGTCTCAGTTACAAATTTGACTGGTAAACGATAAAAAATTACTTTGCCGTAAAAGTATCAAAAGTATATAAAACTAAAAAACGTCTTTACCTATTGACTTTGTCCTATCGGTGTGGCTCTCATGAAAAAATAGTGAAGACCACTGCCCTACAGACATGAAAATGAGAACATTATGAAACCACCACGTACAGTTCTGGATTCCCTCTCCTCCTTTCTTGGTGTCCTTGTTGAAGAGGCGTATGCCGCTGACGATCAGAGTCAGTTGAGTCAGCTGCTTTTCTTTGTCTTGTTTCAGCAAAGACATGAAGGTTGCCAGCTGTGACTGTGGAAAGACGCTCTGCAGAGCCGCTGCAACAAACACACGTCACATACAGATGCATCATGCATTACAGAGCTGCAGGACAACATAATGTTATCTTAGAGAAGATTTCAGTGTTTTGTGGTTGATGTTGCACTGGCTGTTATAGCAGTGATCATATACTGTCACCTAGTGCACAAGATCAGAAACAAACTGTAGAAATGCTATAGTAGCAGTCAGACGTGACTAATACACGAGCAAATGAGCAGATAAACTACGTATTATTCATTATTCACTTCAAAATGGATAATCCATTTATGAGTAAAGTAAGTATTATGAATTTAATCTGATAGACAGATGTTCTATCCATGTTCCCGTGTATCCACACTGAATAAAAGTATTCATTTTTTTAAATCTAACCCCAAACTTCTGAATAGTAATACATTTTTAAATATATACTGGGGCACCAAAACTAAACTACTGTATGAATGTCATTGAATTAATAGATAACAATGTCAATATTGGATTAACTGTTAACTTTTTTATTTAAAAAAAAAAATGTTTTTTTATTTTTATTTTTTTACTTTAAGTTTTAAAGTTTTACTTTTTTTAATTATCTTTTCAATAACCTTTTCCAAATCCTTACGGGATAAAAAAAAAGGCTTAATCTGAGAGATTATTTTTAGTTGGAAGAAACTCGTTTTGTCAACTTTGTGTATCTTTTTGTCAAATTTTAAAACACCATCACAAACCACAAATTTTTTTTTATCAGATGTTTCCTAAAGTGGCTCAATGTACCCAGCTTAATTTCGGCCGTGTCGCCCAATTCAGAGGAGCCAAAAAGATCGACCTCAGTTTTAGATTAATTTAAGCTCAGAAATTTTACAGACATCGTGCCTTAAAGGGATAGTTCACCCAAAAATTGACTAGAGGCCCACAGAGAAGGAAATGAATAGTTTAAATAAAGTCGTTATTTTTGTTTGTTTTTGCGCACAAAAAGTATTCTCGTCACTTGATAAACTTAAGATTGAGTCACTGTAGTCACTTGGACTATTTTAACGATGTATTTAATAACTTTTCGGGGCTGGCAAGTGTCAATCCCTTAGAAGCCTATGGAGGAGTGATCCAGCTCTCAGATTTAATCAAAAATATCTTAATTCGTGTCCTGAAGATGAATGAAGGTCTTACGGGGTTGGAACAACATGAGGGTGAGTAAATACTGACGGAATTTTCATTTTTGGGTGAACTATCCCTTTAACCTCATCTAAGCAGGTCAGCAATCTTTTCAAGGCAATGGAAGAGTTTGGCTTAAAGGGAATCATCGGCGTAACAATGAAATGACACGCCATATTTACCCAAAATCATTATAAGAACATATAAAGAGGAAAGAAAATAGGTGCTAAAATAGATCCTTGAGGGACACACCAAATGATAGGATAAGAATATGATGATTAATCATATCGGACGCTGTTGTAAGACAAAGAAGTTCCTAAAATTCGAAATACAGTAAAATTACCAGAACCGATAAATGTAATTGAAAACCCTCAGCAAAGCTGATTCTCTACTTTGATGTGTTTTACAGATATCACAGATATCATTTTAATCAAGAAATGTCAGTAATTTTCCAAGACCTTAGCCAGGAATGGAGGTTAATTTTGACCCATACAATGTATTGTTGGCTATTGACACAAATGTACCTATGCGACTTATGACTGGTTTTGTGGTCCAGGGTCACATGTATATTAGTTTGTGTGTAGTTAAGCTTTAGCTGGTTGTATTGGGCGTGTTGTGCAGTACCTGTGGTCTCCCTCACGGTGTTAATGTCTGTGGGCGAGCCGAGGTTGGAGCGCTGCATGACATAGCCGACGATTTTGCTGTACAGACCCTGCAGGTCTTCTCTGGTCTGAGCTCGACAGTCCGTGATCTCTCTGCTCAGCGACAGCAGACGAGACTGCAGGACCTTCTGCTGCATCTCCAGAAACTCACCTGAGACAGACAGACAGACCATCAGCTCTCAGATACAGACTCACCTGGAAAATTGAGCTAAACAACAATAAATGTAACCGTACCTTAAGCATCAAATAAGAAGGAAAAGAAGTAACAAATGCACTAAATAAACACATTAAAAACTTAACTACACTCTACTTTATAGTTGGTCTCTCATGAACTGCATTGTACGACTAGTACAGCTGCTAGAGTCATAACTGTGATTATGTGTGTGTGCATCTGGATCTAGTAAAATGACTGCTGCTCCTGTCTTCATGAGTCCTCCTCTACACAGTTTAATCAGGTCAGAATCATCTAGCTGAACTGACATGACCCTCGCTGGGTTGTTTGGCCAGCTCGTCTCTGTGGTTTTCACACTTACGTGGAGATGTGTAGTTCATGTCAAAGTAAACCTGCATCTTAATGGTGTTTAGAGTTGGACTCGCCTGGTCCATGAGTCTGTCCACACACAGCTGAAGACATGAAAGACAAGGCCATTGAATCAGTCACGTTACACTTACTGCTCCTGCAAACAAGTTTTCTTCTATGTATTACTTAGTTAGACAGTAAAGTTTGACAAGACAAACTTTGATGCTGGCTTGAGAAAGCCTGGCCTGAATGTTTGAAACAGATTTAATATATTTTTTAAGGGAAACAGCTTTTTTAAAGGGTCATGAAATTTTAAACTAAATATTCTGAGATTATGTGTGTTGAACATCATAGAAGACAATGTTATTCGATTCATTAGTGTCTCATAATTATTCATGAGACTGCGTGTCCTTATCCTATGAGAAGACGCTTCACTTAATTATGCACGAAGGCATGCGTTTATTTCCTATGACAGGCGCTTCAAACAGTGGGTTTGCATATTACAGTAAGTTAGAGTTTTGAAAAAATGAGTTTGTTTTTGCTTTGTAAGAATTTCTGCGTGGCATAAGTCACATGATTTCAGTAAACAAGACTTTCCAAACGTTTCTAAATTTAAATGGTTCACTTTTTTCTCTTTATTCCTTGTCTTTTATTTGTCCTCTTCACATGTATGTAAATGATTCTTAACACTTCCTTTAGACATAGGCGGAAATCTGAGGGTTGTCCCCCCTAAAATATCATTAAAATATGTGTGTTGTAAATAAAATAATGATATATTCTTAAAATAATTGTTTAAGAAATAAAATAATACAAATGCAAACGGGGCAACAACAAAAAACCGTTTTAAACATTTTGAGTCCCCCCTCCCTTGCCTCACAGTGCTTTGGTCCACTGCCTCCGCCCCTTTTACCTCACCACCGACACACACACACATTCCGGTGGCGGGAGAGATGAACTAAGTTTTTGAGTAGTTGTGGAACTCCAGTAAGTCAATGTTTTATTCACTTTAAACATCGGATGAAGTGATTATTTTCTCTTTAATATAGATGATGCTGAGTCATTAATAAATCATGTCAAAAAACAAATATATGATTGTGTACAGTGTAACGTTACCAATGCACTTTTGTCACTGATGTAGTCTGCTATGTTAGCGATTATAACGTTTAACGTTAACTTACCCTTGTTTAATACAGTCTGCGTTTACCTAGCTTGTTTAATACAGTATATCCACCCACACCCATAGAGTTTACGCACTACGTGATGTAACGTCAGTCTTGTAGATTAGACTAGTCCGGGTGCGCATTTAGATTTTAACCCTTTCACTGTGATTTAGTCGGTTTATATAATTTAATATTATAGTTGATAATATGATATGTTAATCTAATATAATATCACACGAAGAGTGCAGTTTTTCTCCAGATATCAGCATGATAACAAATGTGATTTTGATTTATACAAGTTTAATAAACAAGAAGTTAATATTAAGTGATGTACATTTTAGACACCATATTACCAACGAAAATAGTTGAAAACTAAGCCACAGCACTGAAGAAACACACCGAGGTGTTTCCATACTGAATGAATCAGCTTTTTGAACAATCAGTTGAATGAATCTCAATGACTCACTCATTAACAGTGACTTACTGCCTCCTACTGGCGGTTTTAATTTCACATTTAAAGTATCTTTTCATGTTTTAAATCATTTCAAATATAAATATTTAACATTTTATTTTTAAAACGTCATAATATTATTTATGTCTGTGTAAAAACATCTAAATGCTACTTTAACCCTCATTTATCTTTGGGGTCTATGACCCCAATCGACTTTTCCGTAGTAAATAAAACATGGTTCCCGTCATCTCAGTTGCGTCAAATTGTGTCACTTTTTCTACATCATCTATACACAATATACACTATAGCCTACACTGGGCTTGATTCGGTTGTTCTAAAGGTATGTAAAAAAAAATCCATTGTATTTTGGTGGCTTAATGAATGAAAAAGCTAACTAAATTGACCAAAAAATTCTTCAAAACCATACATTTTTTGTAAATAAGTTGTTTACACAAAACAACTTATTTACAAAAAAATGTATGGTTTTGAAGAATTTTTTTGGTAAATTTAGTCAGCTTTTTCATTAAACCAGAAAGAAACTTTGAGAAGAAGGATACTGGGACGGTCTCCATGCTACACTAATAATAGTACTACGTTAAGGCTTTCCTCGGTGTACACGTATCCTTGCAAGTACAATTTTGGCTGTATTATTGGTGTCCCCTTCAAAAATTGCTCTTGAGAATTGTTATGTTTATTGTCCCCCCCAACATTTTGATGAAATTTTCGCCCCTGCCTTTAGATATCTGATTTTACATACAAATGGTTTTTAACTGTGTTTTTTCTCTTAAAGATGTTTGTATATTTGCATGTGTTTCTTGAACAAAAAAATGTTAAAAAAAATTAAGGTTCACCGCTGAATCATGAGATCACTACATAGCAAATGATTTTTAAAGACAATATCGTCTGGCTTTTAGCAATGCTTATTTATAATAATAATTTTGTATGATTTAGATATTATTTATGTAATTATTATACCTCTAATCCATTACACATGTACAATTTTAGTTTAGCAATTATTATTAAGTACTTAGTTTAACTGAATATAAATATATAAAGGTAATATAATCTTTAGGATCAATAGATAAAGGTATAAAATGACTACATGTGAGCTTAAAATGTTCAATTCTCTCTATACCTATATCAACTATGTAAACTAACTTCACACATTTTACTTGCACTGATATAGAAAGATTTTTTATTTTAGTTGTCCTCTTTCATAGACAGCTCTTTTCTTCTTGCTGTGTAAATTTGTTTAGATTCTTAATATTTTTCAATCTCATAATATTCTGCAAATCTCAGTTTTACTGTTCCACAACATGTGATTGGCTGTTCACTACTGATGTCACACATAAACTCAGGATTAAAGTCTGAGGCTGAGCTGACAGAGAAAGTTGATGATCAGTGTCATGGTACCAAGTACAACAAAGACTGGTTGGATTGGTTTGGTTTTGTCAACTCTAAACTAATCCTGTAACTCTGAGTTTGTTCAACTCTCATCATGGTACGGGTAAATAATGTTACCACCTCTGATCCGTTATATATAGGCTAGTCTCTTATTGGCCTGTTTAGCTGGAACAAACAACAAGCCCTGGAAATTGATAAAAGAACACATATTACACATATACTTGATATTCAATCTTATTATGTGATTGGATAGTTGCATTTAATAGATTTTACTTTCAATAAAACGTGTTTGTAAAGGTGTTTTATGCATGTTTGGCCTGAGTCTTTGTTGCATTTCCACTGTTCTGACCAGCAGGGGTCATCAGTGTGTGGCAATTCGAACGCTTCCAAACAGTGAATGATTTTGTGAAGCTTCAATCGGTTCAATAGATTCGAAGCTTTGATTCGCTGCGTGTGGCGTGAGTCTCGCGCTGAATGCGTGAAAAACAGGGGATTTATTAATCCTTTAAAAGCAGTTTTACTTTTTTTTTTCACGAATTATTTAACTTAACGTTCTGTTTACCTCTATGAGTTTCTGCACATCTTGCTTGGTAAGAGTCCTGTCCACGTTAAAGTGATTCCTGGGGTCCAGAACAACAGCTTTGACCTGAACACACAATTAATGAACTAACGTTACAAACACAATCATCAGCTTGATCTGTGTGATTCTCAGTCACTCACCATGAAGGCGATGAGCGTCTCGGACAGAGTCTGTCCTCTGCTCAAACATGTTTGCGCGATCTCGCGGATGATGTTTCTTATGACGCTTTCAGCCTTTGTACTCGACATGTTACTCAACTATAACATGTACATGTTTTTAACTTGAAAATGTCCCGACGGCTTGTGGTGTTGGTTGTGCGTCGAGTGGTTGTCATGGAGACGGAGTGTGCGGGTGCACTTCTGAAAAGCTTTCAAAAGCTGAAAAACTTCTGAAAGGCGCCAGAGGAGGCACTGCTGCACCAACCAAACCACACGAGCCTGAAAAACACAGGGAGGGAGGGGTTTCTTTTTTATATTTCTTATAAAAAAGAAATGTAACACAAACACAAGGTTAGGTTATATAAAAATAAAACATTCATAAATTATTTAATGCTTAATATGTTACTGTCTTCAGTGAACTCATTTATAAACGCAAATGATAGTAATAATAATTATCATTATTATTATTACATTTGATTTAGGCCAGATATTTAGAAGACGTTTTTATCCAAAAAAGGAACAAAGCAATTCGTCAAATGTCAGTCATAATACAGGTTAGACAATAATAATACAGGGCTAAGATTATCACAAATAAACACAAAATTTTGACGCATAACCTGTCTAACCTGTATTATGACTGACATGACGAATTGCTTTGTTCTTTTTTTTTTTGGATAAAAGCGTCTTCTAAATATGTAGCCTAAATGTAATAATAATAATGATCATTATTATTATTTGCGTTTATAACTATGAGTTCACTGAAGACAGTAATATGTTTATCATAAAATAATTTCTGAATGTTTTTATATAACTTAACCTTTTACAGTTTTAGAAATGTGTTTGTGTTATATTTCTTTTTTATATGTGAAGTCTTTTTTTGCTTATTCTATTATACTGAGGTTTTTCCTCCCCAAAAAAATTACTTTAAAGATCCGTTTTTTTTTTTTTTTTTGAAAATTCAAGAAATTATCCATTTTAAAAAATTAAGTTTAAAGTCCCCATGAAATCAAAATTGACCCCATTGACTTTGCTAGCGCATATTACTAGTCTTGTGGTGAACAATTAGGCTAATCTGTGCAACACAAGTTAATACACGGAAAAAATGGTTTTGCCATGGTAATCTTTAATCAAAATCTGAAAAGTTACAAGGCGGACGTGTCGGATTCTGCAGTCGCGCGCAGTTGCTCTCCACCGACTGCGCTGATCAAACGCAGAAGTATAAATTGGGCTTAAACCATGGTATAAACGAAGCTTAACCCTAACTCCGTGTCAGCGCGCGCTCTGATCAGTAAAGGGGCACAGACCTCTCCCGAATCATCTCCAGCAGTAGCAGCCTCCGAACTTCCGAAGCACCACTAACTCCGCCTACGTTTCCCACGTAAGCTGATATTAGTATTTAAACATTCTCTATGATAAAAAATGTTTGTAAAAAATATTTTGATAACACGGTTTTGGCGGTTATAGAGTTCTAATGACGGTGTTCAACTATAACCGTCGGTCTCACGGTTAGGGTCACACCCCTAACACACACACACACACACACACACACACTGTCTCTCTCTACCTCTCTCTCTCTCACACACACACACACACTGTCTCTTTCTCTCTCTCTCATACACACACACACTGTCTCTTTCTCTCTCTCTCTCATACACACACACACACACTGTCTCTTTCTCTCTCACACATAGGCTATGTAGGCCTATATGTAGTTATAAACCCTTTAGACCGTTAATGATTAGTGCTTTTTTAAAAAAAGTTTGTGGGTAAGAATAGTGTAAAAAATCCCTTATTTTGGGGATGGATTCCGGGAAATCTCCCTTATTTTCAATGTTCAATGTTGACAGCTATGATCAAAAGAATAATGGGAAACGACTTGCTGACGACACAGCTTAATGTTGATTGGTTTAAACAACCGTGATGTATAGTTCTCTTTTAAAATGTTTGATTTTGAAACTCGGATATCATGTTTTATGTTTATGTTATGTGTGAATATTCCCAAACTCTCAGACAGTGCGATCTCTAATGTCATTTTATTATAAAAAAAAAACAAACAAAAAAAAAACACATAGCCTATGTCTGTATGAAAAAAAAGAAAAAAGATTGATAAACACTTATCTGGAATGAAATTAAATAAGTAATTTGGGTGTCTTGTTCATTATATTTATTTTCATATAAAAGCAACAGAACTTAAATTACATCCAGTTTATTAGCAACACTGTGCAAGAGCGTGAATCGCGGGATATATCTTGCTATCTCAATTCGCGAGTACGGTTTATAAACTGAGCGGACGGATTGCAAAACCGTCGCCACGGATTGTTTTTTTTTTTTTCTCCCACGGGTGACTTCCCGGGCTCCGTTTTTTTTTTTTTAGAAAATTCAAGAAATTATCCATTTAAAAAAATTAAGTTTAAACATAATGAAAAGCATCCCTAAACAGGAGGCCTGGTTGAATCATCCGGCACAGACTGGGGGAGAGGCCACAAATCCGTGAGTACGGTTTACAAACCCATGGGAACGGATTGTGAAAGCGTGGGTAGCAGGCTACAGATTGCAAAAATCTGAGAGCAGGAATTAGGAACTCGTGGGCACGATTTGTTAAACCGAGGGAACAGTTTGAGAATTCGTGAGTAACGTTAGCCTACGGTTTATAAACTGAGCAGACGGATTGTTTTTTTTTTTTCTCCCACAGGTGACTTCCAGGGCTCCGTAGTAGCCTACGCACTATCAGACTGATTCAGGCCTGTGTCGACCAGGCGAAAAGCCTCTTCTTCTTCTTCTTCTTCTTCTTCTTTCTTTTAATGGCGGTTGGCAATCAACTTTTAAGTGTGCATTACCGCCACCTTCTGATATGGAGTGTGAATCACAATAGCCTTTTCTCACTACCCTTGAAATAAATAAATACATATCTACATAAATAAATAAAACCAATAAATAACTACATAAATATCTAATAACATTATTAATATTCATACATTATCATTATTATTAAATACAACTTTCTAAGACAACTAAACTCACATCCTTCTACTAAGCCCTGTTTTGCTCAAAAACACAAAAATCGCTCTATAACCTACATGCCCTGAAATCAAAAGTTTGCTTTGACCTTAAATGAGCGTGAGCACAACAAAAATAGACTCGGCGCCGAACCCCCGCTTCACTGCTGCTCACGCGACGCTCCTCCTCGCGGTGTGAATGCACTCATTGATTAACGCAGGGGTGTCCAAACTCGGTCCTGGAGGGCCACTGTCCTGCAGAGTTTAGATCCAACTTGCCTCAACACACCTGCTTGTAAGTTTTTAGCATGCCTAATGACCTTCAACAGCTAATCAAGACCTTGATTAGCTGTTTCAGGTGTGTTTAATTGGGGTTGGAGCTAAACTCTGCAGGACAGTGGCCCTCCAGGACCGAGTTTGGACACCCCTGGATTACCGCAAGCCGAAAAAAATACGCGCTGCTCACGCTTGCGGTGGCCGCGATCAGCTCCGGTAGCCGTTTCGCAGCCGTAACGCGCCACAGGTGTGTGCAGTGTAAATAAGGGGTTAAACGGCAGTCACGCTTTTTCTGTCAGTAGAGTACCGGGTACATGCGAGAAGTAGCGGTACGCAAGAAAAAGTGCAGGTACGCTTAAGAGAAAAATGCAGAAGTGCCGGTACTGCTTACCGGTGAGTACCGCCCCATTTCGAGCACTGCCTTGACCTACTATTTTCAACCCACTCAAGGGCTAAGAGAATGGCCAGCATTTCTCCTGTATACACTGATAATTTATCATTTACTCTCTTATTTAACATAACATTCACTTCTGGTATAATAAACGCAACTCCTACTCTATTATCTTATGTTTTTGATGCATCTGTATATATCTTAACAAACATAGAATAATTCTCCTCTATATATCTACTAACCTGACTCCTATCAATACTATTCTCTTTTTTCCACTCTAAAAGTTGCAAATCTACCTCTAACTCCCCTAATAGCCAAGGTGGAACATTAGCTAATGGCACAGTTGGACTTACCATCATATCTACTATCCCTATCTCTTCAACTGCATACCTAATTGTCCAACCAAAGCTCTTAATCTGTCGTCTTTCCCTTTCTTGACATGGTTGTAACACCTTCTGAGTTGGGTGTCTTTCCTTATGCCCTCTTAAATTTGCCCAGTACGTTAATGCTATCTGATTTCTTCTAATCTCTAATGGCATCTCATTCATTTCTACTTGTAAAGCCGCTACTGGGGTTGTTTTAAAAGCACCACAACAGAGTCTCAACGCCTGACTTTGAATAACATCCAACTTTTTTAATAATGTTCTTGAAGCAGACTGGTAAACTGTACATCCATAATCAATAACTGCCCTAATTAATCCAATATATACTACTTTCAATGAGGTACTTGCTCCCCACTCTCTACCTCTCAGACATCTTACTACATTCAATATTCTTTTACAATTTTCAACAATATTCTCAATATGTATTTTCCAGTTAAGTTTTTTGTCAAACCATATCCCGAGATATTTAAAACATTCCACTCTCTCTAGACTTTTGTCATAAAGTTTAAGTTGAATCTGTTCTTGATTTTTCCTTTGAGAAAAACAGATTACTTTGGTCTTTTCCACTGAAAACCTAAAACCCCATTCCATTCCCCAACTCTCTACCTTCCCAATTGCCTCTTGCATCTTCCTCACTATATATTCTATATTTCTTCCCTTTTTCCACATAACACCATCATCTGCAAATAAAGCAACACTTATAGACCTATCAACTCTACTAAACACTTCATTTATCATAATTGAAAACAAAACTGGACTAATTATACTCCCTTGAGGAGTTCCATTTTCCACTAAATACTTTGTACTCAATTCTTTCCCTACTCTTATTGCGATCCACCTATCAGTTAAAAAGTTTGTGATCCAACTATACATTCTCCCTCTTATTCCCATTTGGTAAATCTTAATCATAAGTCCTTGTTTCCACAACATATCGTACGCCTTCTCGACATCAAAAAATACAGATACTATACTTTCTTTATTAATTTGAGCTTTTCTAATTTCACTCTCTAAACATATAGCCGGATCTATTGTGCTTCGTCCCTTTCTAAACCCACTTTGGTAATCCTTTATCAATTCCTTTTTCTCCAAATAATACTTTAATCTTTCATTTATCATTTTTTCCATAATTTTCCCTACGTGTGAAGTTAAAGCAATCGGTATATAACTTTCTGCCAAACTCGGATCCTTACCTGGTTTACATATAGGGACAATAATTGATTCTTTCCACTGTTTTGGCAAACATCCCACTTCCCATACCTTATTATATGACTTTATTAATGTTTCTTTACTCTCATCATTTACATTTTTTATCATACAATAACTTATTTGATCATTCCCTGGCGTTGTTTTTCCCGATTTTCTTAAGACATTATTCAACTCACTCATTGTAAACATCACATTTATGGTACTTTCATTATCCCCACCATCCTGTATTACTTCAACACTATCTCTTATTGCTTTCTCCCTCTGTGTCTTTTCCTCATTACTCAAATTACTATTACTATGAATTTTAACAAATGTCCTTGTCAGCAACTCTGCTTTATCTTTGCTATCTATTATTACTTTCTCTCCTTCTTTCATTATAGGATAACCACCATACTCTTTTATTTCCTGACAGTCTCTTAATCATACCCCATATTCTACCTAATGGTGTACTTCTTCCTAGAGATTCACAATACCTCCCCCAAAAAATTCTTAACTCTCTTTATTGTCTTCCTTACTACAGCCTGCTTCCTCTTATATTCAATTAAATTCTGGAAATTATGTGTTCTTTTTAGGATTTTAAATGCTTTATTTCTCTCTTTAATTACCTCTGTACATTCTTGCGTCCACCACGGTACTATTTTCTTTCTAATACTGCCTCCTCTTTTTGGTATCGATTCTTTTGCTGCACCTAAAATAATATTACTTATTTCCTCATTCAACACTTCAACTCTTGATTTTGATTTGATTTTACTTTTTGAACCTCTACTGCCTTTTTCCAGACCTCACAGCCCCCATAAGCTGCTGTGTGGTTCCCTCCACAATTACAACACTTTATTGTAACATTACTCCCACATTCTCCATATGCATGTTCTCCTCCACATCTACCACATCTCTGTTTCCCTTTACATACATTTGCAGTATGTCCATATCGTTGACATTTATAACATCTTAATGGAGGGGGTACATATTCTCTGACGTTAAAGCTCAGATATCCTACCATCACTTTTATAGGAAGCACCTCATCTTTAAACTGTAGCAGTACAGACTCACTGTCAGTTTTTTCTCCATTTCTGAAAGCCTGCATTCGAGTGATTTCTGTGATCATTCCTCCTTTAATCACTTTCCTTAGTTCTTCCAGATTCTCTTCTATAGGAATTCCTGTTATCACTCCCTTAGTTCCTCTCTTCTCACCAATTATTTTTTTCTCCACTATTTCTTTTTTACATACTGATTGCAGTTTCATAGTTTTATTTTTCTGCTCAGCATTTTTGCATTTCACCAATAGACTCCCATCACGCAACACTTTCGCCATTTCTATTTCCCCAATCGCTTTCTTCAATCCATTTGTGAGAGTGATCGGGCTAACTGATGTAATCTCATTCCCCACTTTAAATTTAAGAATGATCTTAAACTCTTCCATCATTATCTTTTTCCTTACTTCTCGACTTTCCTCATCCTCTTCTAATGTTCTCTTATTTGTCATCTGACTATTTCTATACTCTTTTTTCCCTCCTCCTTTCCTACTCGTACTCTTTTCCCATCCCATCTGCATATCTTCATCCTCTGAAAGTTCACTATAGTTTGCCATTCTGATTCAGTCACAAATCAGATTATGCCATGAACCCGCAAACAAAACAAACTAAATAAACTTAAATCAACTAGGGAAAAAACAAAACAAAAAACCTTCCTCTTCGTCGACGGGCTCCAGCCAGCAGCCTAACAACGTCACACGCCCTTAGGCGAAAAGCCTCTCCAAATATTGACTCAGTGATATCACTGTCTGTGTACACCGAAACAAACGCAAGAGTATGAGAGCTTTAATAGCGTGCTGATTTCCTGCTGCAGTGAGCACACAATTCAATCAACTCTGACCCTCAGTAACGCAAAACATTAGCAGCTATATAGTTATTTATTAATCAGCAGCAAATCATTTAGACATGAACTTTGCTAAGAACCGTAAAACAGTATCATTAAATCACTGTGAAACTGAACATTCAGTAAGAGATTATGAATAAACTATATCATAAACTAGCTAGCCTACTGTATTGGTGATGATGGGAAGAAAAGTTTAATCTGAAAACACTCCTCCAAGTTCATATATTTATGGTTGTGACGGATCAAAAGATTACAGAATTGTAGTGATAAACAAAATATATAATGGTTGCACAGGACAGGAGAGTGAAAGCCTGAACCGAACGCCTGCTGAATGTGAGTTTGTTCTGGTTTTATAATCATTCGCAGCAGCTTAACTTCAATAAAAAATAATTTGATATGTACAGTTGAAATTGTTACAATATTATATAACATATAAATTCCTTCAAAGACAATATTTTTTTCTGTATCATTGTTGACACACACACACACAGCATATTTTTCATTCACGTAAAATTAAATATGGCTTCCACACAAGATGTCAGGGTTTGACAATCACAAATATTCCATTATATTACAGTAGATGTTTAACCAGAGACCATTTCTGAATGGCGTTTGTGTGAAATTGACTCTTTATAGCTGCATAATGGATATTTGTCCCCCGTCTGCTGCAATGTTTTCTGATATATGCTCATCTACAGCTCAAAAAACACTTGTCCGTGAAGCAAAGTTTCCCATTAGCAGCTTCCATGTTGTGTTCTTCTAGGGCTTCTAGGGAAACCGATGGCTATGATTAAATGTAATGTAATACAGAAGCTAAAGGACTGAGCTTTACTCATGGAGTCTTGTGTTCACAGTAAATGAGAGCTTAAGCAGTAAACAAAGACTGCTGAAAATCCTTCATTATATTGTCTCGTTTGTAAATCTTAAAGTTATTATGAAACGGAAGTTGCGATCATCTTTTCTTCCCTATTGTGTCGTATATCCAAGTGAAACGCTTCTAGAACAAGAACAAATGTGGGCGGGGCTTGATTGTGTCTGTGGGGAATTGATTGGACGGTTGTGGTTTGCTATTAGTGGATCTCGTTTGATTGACAGGTTGCCCCGTCCTCGTCATCAGAGAAGAGAAGAGATGCTGCAGGAGGTTAGTTATTTTGGCTCAAGATTATTATGAGTCACATGAATTACAAACAATCATGATGCGCTCCGATAAATTATTTGATAAATACTTAAATATTCCATAAAAACATGGTGACTTTAAAGATGGACAAATGGCAAGTGTACAGTGTAAAGTCTCCTTCATATTCTCTCTAGAGTCAGTGGCGTTACTCCTCTGTTTATTCTGGGTTGGAGTGGATTATAAGGCCCCAGTTTCGCTCCATATTGGTGAAGTCATCTTCCTGCTCAGCGCCTTCCTCTGAGGACCGTCTCAGGACCACGTTAGGCAGGAGTGAGACGGCTTCAGTCTGGATCTGTGGCTCGTCCTCAAGACCCAACAAGCCCATCAGAGGGATTGTCAGCTCTCGAGTCGCTGGGCTCCAGTCCAAAAATATCCGTGCTTCCACTTCCTCATCGTTCTGCTCGTCCTCACACTCGTCCTCACAGGTGTCCTCAGGCTCAGTGGGGTCTACCGTGAGGTCTTGAGTCCTGTACGGACTGAGCTCGGTTGGGCACTGACTCAGTGTGGGGAAACCGGCCGGCAGCACGATGCCGTAATCTCCTGCCTCGCTGTGAAGAGGCTCCTGTGGCCATGGCTCCAGCTCGGCGTCCTCTGCGTCTGCTGGAAGAGCTCCAGATCCGGCCGGCGGCGGCTCGTGCTGCACCACATAAGACACGGGCAGCTCCGGCACAGTGTTCAGAGCCTGGGCCCCGGACGACACGGGCTGAGGCAGAGCCAGAGGACAGAGCAGAGACCACTCGTCTTCAAACACACCCATTTTTAACACGTTAATGATGATTGTTGGAGGCATTTCAGGTTGGAAGGTTTGCAGCTTCTCGCTTGTTCGAGCCACATGCTGAAATGACAAAAGTACAGCTTTAAAAGTCAGCTTTATGTCTACAGCGCTTTATACAATACATATTGTTTCAAAGCAGTTTCACAGTAATAAAAAAGGAAAATAATAGAATGACGCAATTTTCATCAGATATCAAGATAAATTCAAATTCTGCTTTAAAGCAACTCTAAAAAGACAAATGATCTGACTAACCAGGGTTTGAAATTAACACCCGCCAAAAGAAATTGCAATATATTATATTTACTGACCCCAAACATTTGAATGGTAGTGCATATCAGATATTAGTTACACTTTATTTTGTGATTTAATTTGAATGGAAACTAAATCTGGACTGGAGCACACAGAAAATGGAACCAACAAACACACATTACTGTTCGGTAGTTTGGGGTCAGTAAGATTAAAAAAAAAAATATATATATATATAATTTTATTGAGCAAGGGTGCATTAAATAAGATTAAAAGTGAAAATGAAGACATATAATATTTTATGTACATATAGAACGTTTTTCCCCCTTTCTTTTTTTAATTGAAAAGTGCCAGTGCCATTCTGTTTTGGATAAATGCAATGCCTGTTAACTGGTGGTGCCCTAATCAGTTGCTGATGAGCCCAAGACAAATAAGCCTCTGAGAGATTGTGGTCTCTAAATATGGTTCTCTAACAGCGTGTATTTGATTCACTGCGTGTGTGTGTGTGGTATCTTACAGCGCTCTTGGGCAGGGTCTGCCTGTGGTCGGTGATGTAGCAGTGGATGAGCCCCGCGAGCACCGCCAGCACACACAGACAGAGTGCAGACGGCAGCACGCCTCCGAGCATGGCAGCCAGCAGCTGATCTCTGAACGGATCTACAGCACAGAGAAAACATCAGCTTACACTTACACACACACAGAGCGTCTGAAGACACGAGGAAGTCCAGCTCAGAACACGCTGGGAAAACACCTCAATTACAGTCATGCATATTATGCACGAACTGATAAAGGGTTTAAAACAACAGCAAAGGTTTCCTCAACTTGTTCTGTCACTTATGTCAATCAAATACTGCTCAAACCTGTTCACCTGACAATCTGAAAGTGAAAACACAAGAATCCTTCACAGGTTGATGGAGGTACCTTTGGGAGTCTCGATGCACAGCCGCTCGCTGGGTTTGTAGGCCAGAGGGAGAGACTCGGATATGGCATGAACCACCACGCAGAACTGTGTGGAAAAGTCCAGAGGGCCCAGCCTCAAGCTCCCGTTCCTGAGACGCATGTGATTCTGGGGAAAAAAACAAACAAATCAGCTGAGTAACCCACACTCTTAAAAAACAAAGGTTCAAAATGGGTTTTTCACAGTGATGCCATATAGGAGCCTTATTGTGAACAGATCTTGAAGTCCCCTGTGGTGAAAATCCAGTTTTTAATGTTGTTTATATGTCTATGTGGTGTTTTTAATATGCTTTAAGACAAACCATGTGTAAATTCGTAAGTCAACACCATTGCTGAGTATTTTCTCCCTAAAACTGCAGTGAACAAGACTGAGACTGTTTTTGACAATCTCAAAAACACGGTTTGAAATCGCTGGTGTTTTTAATGTCACAAACTACCTTGTTAACCAATCAGATCAACGTGTGATCGTCAACGAGTGGATCTCTGAGCTGCTGTGAGTGAGTGGAGGCGGGGCTCTTTTGCACTTTCATAGAACCGCACATACTAAATGAGGCAAGGGTGTCGAGTTACATTCAAGATATTTTAAGGCATGAAGAAAAAAAAGTTTAATTGTGTCATTTTGGTGATTAAAGATAAGTTTTAAGGGTTAAAATTATTGACCACAGGGGGACTTTAAAGAACCATTTTTTCTTAGTGTGAAGAACATTTTAAACACCGTTTTCCATTATAAAGAACCCTCTGTGGAATGGGAAGGTTCCATGGATGTTAAAGGTTCTTCATGGAACAACCGATGCAAATAAAGAGGCTTTATTTATTCTCAAACACAAGTAAGGAGAACTTACTGTGCGATTGCTCCTGCTGTTGAACACAGAGACGTTATAGACCATGTCTGTGAAGATCTTCCTCAGTGACTCCTTTCTTTCTTTGGTCGGTACGTCTTTCTTTGTGTTCTTGGTTCTCCGTCTGAAGGGCCCCTTTATGGTGACGTTCATGTAGTTGTGCAGCAGATTCACTTCCACCAGCGGCGCTCCGATAACCGCTGCGGGACAGAGATTGAGGAGCTGATAATCATTTACCTTTATGAGGGTCAGAGTTCAGTGACAGCAGCCTTGTGTTTGCTTTCACCTGTGATTACTTTAATCACACATCAAGAGAAACAATACACATGTAAGGCATAACAGAGAAGTCAACGTGAAAAAGAGTCCACACAATATAAACACAAAGACATCTCTACACCCCACTGTGAAACATTCCTGCACCTGAACAATTCAAACACCGTGTGATAAATCCTGAGTCACTACATTCCAGCACGACTATCCTTCCAGTTGAAAGGGTGTTGCAGGGTTGGACTGGAGAAAGAAATACATCTATAGCTCAGATTTCTCTCTGTAGACTGGTGTGAAACATGTGAAACAACTGAAACTGCAGTAGCTTAGCAACTTCACATATTTCACATGTCATCTGGTCATTATAACACAATAAACTCTTGACAGGCTGATCTGAACTCAAAGTTTAGTGTGCAATAACCGGCCGGCCTGGCTGTTTACATGGATTGGCTGTTTACACTCATTTACATGGAAATATTGGTTTGAGTTCAAATTATTTAATACTTTTATTACACAAGAAGAACTGAATCTGAAAACTGAATCGATATACCTGATCAAACTGTTTTTATTTTGCACTGTCTGTACGTTATCTTGCTTATTACAAGCTTACTTACCAAATCAATGAATAAATATTTTGAAATGAAATACGGATTTAAAGTCACGATGAATCAGAAGTATCATCAGTTCTTTTCTTCCATTTTGTGACATACAGAAAAAAGGCGGGGCATGGTTCTATGCATCGGTTGTTGATTAGAGGTTGAGATGTGGGCGCGGCCATGGTCAATAGTTAGACATTTTGGAAAGGTGCAACAGTTTATGTTTCATGTGCCATTTTTCTTTAGGCAATGTTATTACGGTCATCAACAACAATCACACATGGATTTCTGGCATAAAAACGAGTCTGAGGACGTCCACAGATAGATATATAGGACAGTAATTATATACCATAGTCACTACAGTTATTGTTATTACAGTAACACTGTGGTGGCATTAGTGAGGAAAAGACTGTGAAACTCTTACACCTTCTGAAGGTCACATGATTTCAGGTTCACTAACAATAACTGCATTAAGCGGTGTTCAAACTGCCAGCGACAAAACATGATCCATTAATTTCAATGGAGAGCAGGCGATTTGAGCGACTGTCACTAACAGTGTCGACAGGACGTAGGCTTGTCTAGCGACGCAACAAAGTTGAGATATGTTTAACTTCATGCAAATGAAAAGCAACTATCGGGAGCAACAACCAATAGGAGTGAAGTCAGTGAGCTGTCATGTGTCGGCGGAAAGATGGAGGAGTTATTTTAGTGGTCAGCAACTTTCCTATGATTTATGACATGTCTCTGTGTACAAATCAGTGTCAAGCTATACTCTATTTGTATAGGCTTTAAAGGTGACATATTATGTGCCTTTTCACAAGATGTAATATAAATCTATGGTGTCCCCTGAATATGTCTGAAATGTCAGCTCAAAATTCCCCCCAGATCATTTATTACAGGTTGTCAAATTTGCCCCTTTTGGGTGCAAGCAAAAACATGCCGTATTTGTGTTCCCCTTTAAATGCAAATGAGCTGCAGCTCCGCCTCCATTCAGAAGAGGCCGATCCTTTACACGAGCTTCAGAAACTCCGGCAATAACAAAACAGGCCAATCTCACTCATCCAAAATCTCAGAATAACCAGTAGCTAGTGCAGCCTTACAGAGAGACTTCACTTTTAGACGCACCTGGACGTTTCTGAATGGTTAGTGGATACATTTATGTAGTTGTTGTGGAGTTACATTGATTAATCTCATCGACTTGCGTCATGTTTAACTTTTACACAAGTTAACACAGTTCCCTGAGGTCTTTATAAGACAGCGGTGACATGTTTTGGTCAATAGTGTTCAGTGCTTGTCTGTGCGGCAACGACAGAACAGTTTACATGTTTTGCTCAAACTTTTGCCAACTTTTAACAAAGTTACTGGGTTGTCACTTTTCACGTTTTCTGGGTTGGTAGAAGCACTGGGGACCCGTTTATAGCACTTAAACACGGAAAAAGTCAGATTGTCATGATATGTCCCCTTTAATAAACAGTGATAAACAAAGTACCAAAACAGAAGTGTCATCAGTCACTCACTGTCGATCATAGGACTGAATCTGTGTGTGCTCTCGCTCCAGAGGGAGTGTGTGTGCGTGCTGACGGCTCTGACTCTGGCGTAGTACTCCTCCTGCAGGTCAAAGGTCTCCTGAGACACATCACACTCGCTCTGTGTGATGGAGCTGCACTGCTCCACACGCCTCCATCGCAGCCGCCCACTGCCGCTCGCCTCCTCATCGCCGTATCTGCAGGAAAACAGTTGTTCATGTCTCATTACAGGTTCAGGAAAGGAGAAAAACTGTCTGTCTGTGCTCTCACTATTCCTTCATCCCTCCCTATTCCATCTTTAACTATTCTGGGGTGTGTGTCCTAAAAGCATCACTATGGTCGCAAGTTCTGTCGTTATCAGCAGTTCAACGAGTCTGTGTTTCCCGAAACCATCGTTTCAACGAACATTCGCAAACAGCATCGCAGAGTTGTGCGTTTGAACGACAGATCTCGACCTGTGGTTAGAAGCAGAGTTTCTTGTTTGCATGACATGTGGACTCGATAAATCCTTATCTTGAGCCAAATAAGCAAGCTGACATTCAGTACAATCTATATCTTTTATTTTGAATACATACAAATGTCATCTACGTCTTTTAGTTTGTCAAGAGATTTAAATAGTCGTTTTTTGAAGAGTGCACATTTGTGTACGTGCTCTAGTAGGTAAGAAATAGTCCTTAGATGCCATGTTCGTAATTTATAGCACAACATCTAGCATTAATTCAATCTCAGACAGATTCATTAAAAGTAGTTATTACTCCACCACGTGCGTGACATCATTAACCAACTTGGTTGAAAGACCAATTTGCGACAATTTGGTTTCGGTAAACAGTCACTGACTAGCTAGATGATTTTTTTCAGCGATGCATCGTACTGTGGCAGTTAAGCAGCGAGTTACGTCAATGTACGTGAAACACACCCCTGAACAATAGCTGAAACTCTGTGTTACTAGCACTTCTTGTCTTTATTGCCTCTTTAAGATGAATCACTTGCTGTATTCCTCATTTGTGTAAAAGGGATAAAAAATATTGGTTTGTGGGGGTCGGTACATATTTGGACAAAAAAAGCAAAAAAGCCCAATGGCCGGCGTAAACATTT
The DNA here is from genome assembly GCA_026230005.1 of Gila orcuttii. Classification (NCBI taxonomy): domain Eukaryota; kingdom Metazoa; phylum Chordata; class Actinopteri; order Cypriniformes; family Leuciscidae; genus Gila; species Gila orcuttii. The sequence goes on from JAPDVR010000012.1 coordinate 11,287,236, forward strand.
GTTCACAGTTCACGTAGCTGTCACTTGCCTGATCGGCCCAGTGCTGCATCGTGAAAGTTTATCAGTTGCACGTGTTTTTAAGCCTTGCCAAATTAAATATTCAAGCGCAAGATGCAAAAAGGAAACTCAATTCAATAGTGTGAGAAGTGTGATCATCCGAAGCGCGCACCCAGAAAGCCGCCTCTCAGACAGCGTGTGAATGCTGAATCGAGCTCTCTTTCACATCTTCTTGCACTTAAATGGACACATTCACACAAAATTACATCAAAAAATGCTGGTCTCGGCGAGTATCCTAATAAACATAGTCTGTTATATCTTAAGTGAACATAAACAGCTGAGAAACTAAAAGCATGTGTAACAATATGTTGGATCCGTGCAGCTCTTAAAGTGACAGAAGCCTAATATTCCTGCTGTCCCAACCAGACATTGGTGGGCGGAGTTAGTGTAAATAGCCTCTGCCAATTTTATTTGTATGTTTGTACTGTTGTATTTGTGCTATTGCTCATATTTGCAATTATTTGTTCTTATTTTATTACTGACAGTTTACTTATCTTTAACAATATTTGAAATTTATATGCGTTAGGCTAGTAGTTTTTGGTGTCACAACCTTAATGGTAAAAAAAAACAAGACAATAACTAGACCTATTTTATTTATTTATTACTTTTTTGTGGTGAGGCTCATCTTAAGACAAAACAATGATACTGACATATTTGAAGATATGCTTTCAGTTAAAACAGCTCAAACATGCATTTAACCTAGGACTGTGAAACCATGGGATAGTCTATGAATCAGCGAAATACTACTCGGCTCACATACTGTTTTTTGCCTATATAGTATGAAAGTATGTGTATTCAGATGCAGGGATTCAGACTAGCATTTCCAAGAGAACTTTTGAGTCCAAACACTTCTCATGCTGACCGTGGCTGCATCTCTAAAGAACTGAACAGGCTGTGTTTGATTCGACTCACATGGCATATTCCACAGAGAAGACGGTGTCGTTGGGAGATCCTTCCCCTGGCGTCCATTTGATTACGTTCCTCAGGTTCACGGACGAGAAGTGGACGTTTCGAGGCTCCGGCAGTCCCTCAACTGGTGCTGTTTAACAGATGAACACGAGACAGAATTCTCTCTTATTTTTATGCACACAGGCCATGTTCACATTACTGACTTGTTGGATTGTTTCCAAAACTTCACAGCGAGCGGCAGCAGGAAATGCAGTGAAGTTCAGGCATTGTTGAAATAAATCAGATTTCATGAAACCACAGGAAGAGGCACAAGGGTGTCTGACGGGTGAATCTGCTTCCTGTTGTTCCAGAACACCAACAGATCATCACACTCTTGATATATGCCACAGAAACCAAGAGGATCATACTAAAGATCAACACATGTTAATGATCCCGTGCTGTAAAAGAGGCTTTATGTGGGGAAGAGAACATATCCCCATCATTAAACAGAGAATGCACAGCTTGGGTTTAAGGAAGCTTGTTTCCGCCATGGAATAAAAACATTTATTAAAAACTTTATAGGCTATCACGCAATTCTGACTTTTTTTCTGTGAATTTTTCTCGTGATATAAAAAAAAGAAAAAGAATTATGAGACAGAAAGTCACAATTAATTTTTTTATTTTAATTTATTCCGACATAAATAGCTACAATCGAAACACCTTTCTTGAAATAGCTCCAAACAGACTTGAAATTACAGATATTTGTAAGGTTCATTACTTATATTGTAATATTATTTAGTAATCACATAACTATGATATAATATTAATTAGTAATATATATGACTTAGGTTAGACTCCTCATTACATAATGATCTGGCGACATTAAAAGTAAAATATATACAATATAAAGCAGTCCGGTCGCAGACAGAGGTGCCGTGAGAAGAGAGAGAGAGACGGTGAGATTTACCTGTCGCTCCTATCGAGAGCAAACACAGCGCGATCACTAACACGGTCTCCATAGCTCCGCACGCGTAATCATGATCATTCTGTCCTGATGTTGACTCTGGTGAAAGCTGAAGTCCTCTACATGTCTCTGGAGCTGATGTAGCGACCGCAGCTCTCGTCTCTCAGGTAACTTACAGAGTCCCTCACCTCACCTCATCTGCTTCTGTTGCAGGTGTTGCTGCGCTCACGTGACCCGCCCCAGCCAACAGCTGCAGAGGCGTGGGCGGTTTCCTAGTAACGCTAACACGACCTAATTCATATTCATGAGACTTCATATTCATAAGTCTTCAAAATAACTTTTTAAAAGTATACAAAAAAAATGTGATGCCACCTCACAGTCTACATTACAACGTCTTATATGAGCTGAATTCATATTGAGCTGTTTCCCCCTCAAGGGTAGTTCAGTAGCAGTGTGTGTGTGTGTGTGTGTGTGTGTGTGTGTGTGTGGAATGACAACAGACTGGTGTGACTTCATTACCTGAATGAATGACAATGACGTCATAACAATCTGATTCTGTCAATATCTATCTATCTATCTATCTATCTATCTATCTATCTATCTATCTATCTATCTATCTATATATCTATCTATCTATCTATCTATCTATCTATCTATCTATCTATCTATCTATACTCAAAGTGTTTTTGTCCACACAAAACACTTCCCTCTGACTGAAACTGTGCTGAAAATGCGTTAATGACCCTCTGTTTCAGGTCATGTGACTGTGTGATTTTGGTTATTATGGGTGATCCTTCTTAGTTCTCATCATTGTATTGAGTCAAAATAACAGCACATGTAGTTCTCCTGTCAGGGATCTGAAAGTAAAAACACTTGCTGAAGTACAAAAGATCTGTATTCTCTCCTCTCTCTCTCTCTCTCTCTCTCTCTCTCTCTCTCTCTCTCTCTCTCTCTCTCTCTCTCTCTCTCTCTCTCTCTCACACACACACACACACACACACACTCTTTTTCATGCACATAAGAGGAAAGAGTTTCACATCAATTAGTTACACACGAGTGGAGAGAGTATAATTGTTGTGAAATTGCTGTTTTATTTTGCACCGGTAGTTATAGGGTTAATGCGGTGAGTTCGAAATCTCGCTACTGTTTAGCACCAAAGTGTCATTTAAATTCTGTGATTTAATTCTCATGTCAGCATCTGACAATTACTTTCTTATCTTACATAATCAGGAAAATAATGCATATGGAGTAACTGTGGTAACAGTGTGTCAAAACCATCAAACCAATTACATTTGTGAATCAACACTGTGGTCTCAGATGTTTTTGTAAATGCAAATGTGCATTCACACGTGTATCTGAAGCAGAAACGAGCAGAAACGAGCAAGTGAGTTAGGCTAGTGGGTTTTTGTACAGTTGTTCTTACGTTCCGATTAAAAGTTCAGAAAACGGAGTCTGTCCTTCTTCAGACGTCGTTACTTGGGCTGCATGTTTTCTTTATAATATTATTATTGTGTTATATATTACTTTTTATTGCGTAATTCCTATGCCTGCACTGTCACTTTCCTTTCTCCACTGGAAGCTCCTGTCACAAAGACAAATTCCTTGTGTGTAAACATACTTGACAATAAGCTCAAGTGAACACAACAAGACGAGTCGATAACGAAAATAGATTTTAGCTAAAAAGGTTGAACCGTCTCTAATTATTAAATTAATTAATTTAACATTTCTGTTAGCCAAAACAATCCTAAACTGTGTGTAGTTAAAAAAAAAAGAAGAAGAAAATTTCACAATCATCAGATAAACATTTAAAAAGAAAGTTGTAGGCTACGTTTAACTCCTGGTTTGACGCATAAATCGGTACAGAGGCAATAATGCAAAGAGTGTTGTACTTTTTGTAACGCCCGTGACTTTATAAGCGTTTCAGGACGAATTTATGCACTGTTTATTGATTTATCGATATGTTTTTTTTTTCCGACCGAGAAGGCTCAACAGAAACCGGAACCATCGCTGTGTGTAATCGTGTGTTCACACGGGAATGTTTTCAGCGCGCTCGAGTTTCCGGTGTTTCTGGTCACTGGCGCTGGTTTTCTGTTATTCATCAGAGCGTCAGTTCAGCGCTAATTCAATAAACACACACAATAACATGGACATGTAAGTTTATGAAGCGCTGTCCTGCGACGAGCTCCTCAGATCATGGCGGTCCCGATGGAAAGTCAGCTGCAGAGTATTTTTGAGGATGTAGTGGTGGGTCATTTCATTCATTCAAAGATTGTTCCATATACTGTATGAACAGACAATTATCTTCTAAAACGAATGAATAATAATAAAAAAAAATCTTTAAACCTTCAAATGTTTTGTTTACACCAGAAAACTGAGGTGATAGAAGAGGCGTTTGCTGGGTGAGTAAATAATAAAGACTGAAACTAGCGCTGACCTGTAGCCAGTGAAGGGATGAGAGTCAGCAGTGTGTGTGTGTGTGTGTGTGTGTGTGTGCGCGCGCGCGCGCGTGTGCAGCATGTTCATGGACAGTGCGGAGGATGAGAGGAACAAACTCCTGAGCTGTTTAGGAGCCTTCAGACAGTACTGGATCAGCCTGCCTCAGGTCAGCTCACACTCATTCATCTGGTTGTAGTACTTCAGCTCTGTGATGTTAGTCCTGGCCCTGCCCTGGGATATTGCAGTGTCTGTTTTGAATGATTTATCTGTGCACATCATGTGTCTCGTAATCTTGAATCAGAATAACTATAGTTACGCTAGTCTTTTCTTCCCTATTGTGTCCTGTATATCTGAGTGAAACGCTTCTGGAACAAGAACAAATGTGGGCGGGGCTTGATTGTGCCCGTTAGGAATTGATTGGATGGTTGTGGTTTGTTATTGGTGGATCTCATGTGATTGACAGGTTGCCCCGCCCTCGTCATCAGAGAAGAGATGCTGCAAGGAACTTATTCTGATTCAAGATGATCAGGAACATGGATTTATAACAATAATGATGTGCATTGTGCACCATAAATCATTTAGAATAAACACATCAATATTCACTAAGAAAATTGCCTATTTTGATTTCATGGTGACTTTAAACTTAGATTAAGAAAGATTTACGGTGTTAATAACTGGGAACGTGTCCATTGTATAATTTTTTCTTAAAAGGTAATTTTGCTGGCCAGTTAGAACAGATGCGGAAGAGAGATTGTGTTTAATGTGACGTGTGTGTGTGCTGTCACTGCAGGAGTCACATGATCAGTGTGTGCAGTGGATCGTCCGCTTCATTCATGGTCAGCACAGCCCCAAACGCATCGCCTTCCTCTACGACTGTCTGGCCATGGCGGTGGAGACCAGCCTCCTGCCTCCCAGGTCACAACCACAACCAGCTTCATTTACACACACTCACAAGCAATTTGTTGTGGTTTCCAGGAGATCTGGTTACATGCATACATACATATATAACACAAGATAATAGGAAGAACATAAAATAGTAAATAAATAAATAGTTTAATTATAATTATATTTTATAATTATTTTTTCTTAAAGTAATATACATCTAGATCAGAAGACTTTTGTACAGATGTGTACATTATGCACTGTAACTTCTATGTATTTTCATAGTAAGTATCTATTTACTGCCTAACTCTCAGGTGGCATGGACACCACAATAGTACTGAATTTTGTTAAAAAAACACACAAAAAATCTACCGATTTTAGTACACATGGATGACAAGCTCTGTGAGTTTACACAGAGTATTTGTAGTAGTAAATCCTTTATTCATTAGTTACAAACCAGAACTCAACCCAAACCTGAAGTTCCCATCGGGCTTGGGTCGAGTGCCAGACCTCCAGAGTTTCGGGTCATGTGACTGTGTGTGGGTGTTCCTGCAGAATGGTGTGTCAGGCTCTCATCGGCTCGGACAGTCTGGAGTGGGAGAGGACTCAACTCTGGGCTTTGACCTTCAAACTCATCCGCAAAATCATTGGAGGAGTCGACTACAAGGTGAAAAGATGGAATCTGTCGAAAACTGAAACCTGTGATATTTTGTATTATAGCAAAACGTGTGTTTATTAATTCATAGATTGACATTCAAGTCAAGTCAATTTTAATTGTGTATTGCTTTTCACAATACACATTATTTCAAAGCAGCTTTACAGAAAGTCATAATGTTAATGTTTTAAACACTTTAAAGTGCCCCTATTTTGCTTTGAATACACAATATGACCTTTCATGTAGTGTGTAATACAGCTGTTTCTGAATGTAAAACTCTGCAAAGTGTCAAGTCAAGAAACTGTCTCCCAAAAGAAGGAAGCTACTCTGACTCTGAAGTGATTCTGAAGCAATGCTGCGTAGGTTTGTAAGTAATTTGCATGTCTTAAGTGGCTGTCACTTCAGACTGGGTCATCTGACCAATCAGAGCAGAGTAGACCAATCACAACAGACTGGGTCATCTGACCAATCAGAGCAGAGTAGACCAATCACAACAGACTGGGTCATCTGACCAATCAGAGCAGAGTAGACCAATCACAACGGACTGGGTCATCTGACCAATCAGAGCAGAGTAGACCAATCACAACAGACTGGGTCATCTGACCAATCAGAGCTGAGTAGATCAATCACAACAGACTGGGTCATCTGACCAATCAGCAGAGTAGACCAATCACAACAGACTGGGTCATCTGACCAATCAGAGCAGAGTAGACCAATCACAACATACTGTTGGTGTTTTCTTTACTAGACTGTTTGATTAAATCTCTCACAGGATCAGACTGTTCTTCCTCCTTTTCTGTTTAAGCCATGTGTTATGTAGCAGATCCTAAGAAAGCTGTATTTACTTACCGCTCTGATTTACTGCTGCACGTCATCCCTAACATAATGTATTATATTAATATAGTTATTACATAACAAGAGGAAATGTGTTGAAAGAGCATATTTATTTATTCTAATATTTTTCTATTATTAAAGTTTTCAAATCAACATTATATTTATTTAAATCAATGTTTTATGTATTACTTATTTTAAGCAAATGTTTGATGTATTTTAAATCAAAAGCATGAATTAAATTTTACATAACTTTTCTCTAAGCTTTTCCACGGGCCCCCAGCGCTGTCCTGTGGCCCCCACTTTATAATCTGTGTGTGTGTGTGTGTTTCAGGGCGTCAGGGATCTACTGAAGGCTGTGTTGGACAAGATTCAGAGCGTCCCAAACTTCGTGAGCTCGGCTGTGGTCCAGCAGCTGCTGGCGGCACGAGAAGTACGTGTGAATCCACAGATCATGACGCCTCAAGTGTTTGCTGGTTGTGATTAATTGTCCTGTGTGAAGGTGGTGGAGTACATACTGGACCGCAACGCTTGTCTGCTGCCCGCGTACTTCGCCGTGACCGAGATCAGGAAGCTGTATCCAGAGGGCTTGCTCTCACACTGGGTAACACACGCCTGCAGACTCTTGAGACAGATTTACTGAACAGGGCATACCGGTATTAGCGTGAGACCGCAATCCCATAAAAGCACAGATGAGAGTGGAAGTTCACACAGGGCTCCAGTCTAACATTTGAGAGAAGTAGCGCCTGATTTGGTAGCACTGGGGGAAAATTGATCATAAAGTTAATTAAATCATAAAAGTTCTATAGTTTTGCATTAATAAGTGCAATTACTAATAATAGTACATGTTTGTTTATTGGAAATTTAACAGTGAAGAACTAAACTAGAATTGTTATGGAGATAAAGTAACTTTTTTTTTAACTCCCCAATTTAAAAAAAATTTTACCGACAGCTTCAGTGATTATAAAAGGAGCACTCTTTACTTTCTTTCTGTGTAATTCAGTCACAATTTGAAGAAAATTATTTGTTGTACATGAGATTTTGTGACTTCCTACTTTTCCATATATTAGGGAGTGGAAATAGCTAATAATCAATAAGTGATCCTCGGCCGCCATCTTCTGGTTTTGTTTTTTGTTTGCCATAAAGTGTTAGTTTTCCTTCATCTTCAAAAGTTTTGTTTTACAAATCATCACATTAAAAAGAAAATTTAAATTGGATCATATTTAGAGCTTTAAAGTGCTTGAATTGCACTCTCAAAAGGTTGTACGAACCCTGAGATGAATGTAAAAACTTTGGGCTATTTCTGCCACAATACCATGGTTACACTTAGCATTACGACATTAAATCCATGGTGAGTGTTGGTGATTTGTAGACTGAAAAGCCTTCTTTAACATATGCACTAAGGTTTAGCCACAAAAATAACCATGTCAACGCCTTTTATCACTAGTTTCTCACTGCGTGTATTTAGTAAATCCTGACAGTCATTTTTTAATGGCAAAAGAGGGTTGGCATGTTAGTAAATCTGGCCCTCGATGCAGACCGATGGAGCTGTTGACTTGTTCTCAGTTATTCTTCACAAAATTAAAGCAATTTGTGCTTGTTTTCAGCTGTTGGGCAGCCTGATATCTGACTTTGTTGATAGTTTCAGACCGACCGCCCGTATTAACTCCATCTGTGGTAAGACGCATTCACTCGTCCTCATCTCACATAAGCCCCTGGGCCAGTCTGTCTCGTGTTTAACTAGTGTGTGTGTGTGTGTGTTTCAGGGCGCTGCAGTCTTCTGCCGGTGGTAAATAACTCTGGGGCGATCTGTAACTCGTGGAAGCTGGACCCGAGCACTCTGCGCTTCCCCCTGAGGGGAATGCTGCCCTATGATAAGGTACTGCTCCTGACCCAACTCACCTGTATCTTTACAGTACAGATAGTTCAAAGCAGCTTTACAGTGATAATAGGAAAATAATGCAGCCAAGATTGTTTTGGCTGTACAGCAGCTCTAGAAGAAAGTCATTGTCCAGTTTAAGTAAGTTCAGTGTTGGTAACTCACTGCTGCATGTGTAGATGACAGACTGAGACATTGTCTTCATGAATCTCACATAAGAATGTGTCCGAACGGACAGTTGAATCCAAATAACTCAGAAATCACAGCACAAAGATCCCGGACTGACTGTGATTGATTGATCAGTGCACATGATTAATAAAGTAAAGGATGTTTTCATTAGGGCTGCTTGGTATCAGAAAAAAACTGAAATAACTTTTTTTGCGATTATATATTGCAATCTGAAATAATACAAGAACTACATAACTTTTTTATGTAGTTTATTGAGTGTGAACTAGAGCTTGCATGATTGATTAATTAAAAGATGGCGATCTCGATTCAAACACCGCATGATCCTATTCCTAAATGACAGATATTCGGCTCTCTGTCTAGACAAGGAGCTTAGACAAGTACGATCACAGCGAACATTCAGATCTGATCCAGAGAGATTCGTCATGTATAGATATGAAAGCGCTTCACTAACAGTCTTTTCAACATCACAGTAAATAAAATAATACTGGATAAAAGTTAATAGTTCAGATTTAAACACTGATGTTTACGGTAGTGATCAAAATAGAGGAAATCACGTTTTGAAAGTAAAGTGATGTTTCAAATAAAGATTGTATCAGTAACACATATATTTAAAATTAATATAAGCATAATCATTTATAATAAAAAAAATGGGTTCGAAGCCAAAATGTGAAGTTTACCAATAATTTCATTTGTGCAGGTCTAATGAAACCTTAAAGGGTTAGTTCATCCAAAAATGAAATTTCTGTCATTAATTCCAATAATTAATTCCATAATTAAAACCACTGGAGTCACATGGACTATTTTAGCGGTGTCTTTACTAACTTTCTGGGCCTTGAAAGTTGCAATGATGTTGCAGTCTATGGTTGGTTCAGAAACCGCTCGGATTTCATCAAAAATATCTTCATTTGTGTTACGAAGATGAATGAAGGTCTTACGGGTTTGGAACGACATGAGGATGAGGAATTAATGACAATTTCATTTTTAGATGAACTAACCTTTTAAGGTTTTATAAGACCTGCACAAATTAAATTATTGGTAAACTTCAAGGTTTGGCCATAAACCCATTTTTTTAATTATTAATGCTTATGCTTTTATATATTTAAAATGTGATATATATCATTAATGGTGAGGCAATACTAACAGTTTCTGAGAAGCCAGTGAAGAGTCTTGGGAGATGGTACGATGGGGATCTAAAGGACACAGTTCGAGTGGGAGAAGTTAGACGACAAGCAGTGGAAGGGTTGAAGAGCATAAACAGCTGCGCTCTACCAGGCAAACTACAACTCTGGTGCTTTCAGTTTGGTCTACTGCCGAGGTTGCTGTGGCCACTGACTGTGTATGAGGTTTCTTTGACAACAGTGAATAAGCTGGAAGCGTTAATAAGTTTGTATATCAGGAAATGGTTGGGAGTTCCACGCTGCCTCAGCAGAGTGGGACTTTATAGTAAAGGAATATTGCAGCTGCCAGTCTCTGCTTTAACCGAGGAGTTTAAGTGCGCCAAGGTCAGACTGGAAATTACCTTAGTAGAGTCAGGCGACAAACGTGTAAGGGAGGCAGCACCTGTGTTAAAAACTGGTAGAAAGTGGTCAGCAAAGAAATCTGCGGAAGAGGCAAAGGCTGCCCTTCAAATTGGTGATATCGTGGGACAGGTACAGCATGGAAGAGGGGGTTTTGGGCTCAGTTTAGCTCCTCCTAAATGGCACAAGGCAGCCCCAGCTCGAAGGAGGAAGCTGGTAGTCAACGAGGTGCGAAAGCAGGAGGAGAGGATGAGGTGTATAAAGACCATTTCCCAGGCCAAGCAGGGAGAGTGGATGAAATGGGAGAATGTGGAACAACGCAAGATGGGCTGGCAAGACCTTTGGTCAATGGAAGAGAGTAGGATCAGTTTCCTTATCAGGTCAACATATGATGTTCACTAGTGATGCGCGGGTCGGCTTTTTTTCCAACCTGCGGCTCCCGCTTTTATGAAATTATTTGGCCCACACCACTGTATCTATTTTTACAACCCGCCCCGCCCCGCACCCGCGACCGTTAAATAGACATACTAGGTATTGTAATGTAAATGAAAACAGCCTTTATTTCAGCCTGAAAGTGCTTGGAAACATCGTCCTGTAAACTCGTCTTTTAAACATCGTCCTTGCAACAACAGACGATTATGAATATGAACCATAAATCTGGTCATATTAATAAGATAATGATAAACATATTCAACATTTACAAAGCAGTATTTGTATTCATCTTAGGGCTGCTCGATTATGGAAAAAATCATAATCACGATTATTTTGGTCAGTATTGAAATCGCGATTATGTAACAAGATTATTTCACATGACTTTGGGAACGTGTTGCATTTATTAAAAGACACCTTTCAACAATTCTTAAAAAATCGAAATTTGATCATTTATTGTACTTTTTGAACTATTAAATAGACCTGCAAACTCACAAGTGGTGAAAAAGGTGACATGTTTACAAAGTAATTTGTTGTAGGGGGTCACCAGGGCGTTATTTACCTTTATAAAGGACAATTTATTAAACCTTACTAAATATATGTTTTATGTCAAATTCTTACATTTGATCAAATTCAGTTTTCATAAAAAGGGCTGTTATCCATTAAATTAATTTAAACTGCAAAATTACAACTGTAAAAATATTATGAGATTAATGTTTAAACAAATAAAATAAAAAATAATATCAATGATACCTTTAAACAATAAATCAATAGGTGGCGGAAAGTGACCGTCTTAATAAATGAATCATTGAGTCATTCATTAAAACAATTCGTTCAAAATAATTAATCATTCAGTAACAAAACACAGCGCTTTATTGTTGCTTTTCTTTTGTAACTATTTTCGTCTGTGAAATAGAACAAAACCAGTCAATATTGCGTCTAAAATGTAAGTTACTGCATATAAACTAGGCTACTTGTTTATTAAACTATAAATTCAATGGAACATTTGCAATCGTGATATTATAGAACAGCCCTTAGTCGTGTTATGTTACTTAACTATATCATATATTATAAATAAAAAAACTCAACATTTCTAGTATGTTTCTTCTGTGAGTTTTTGTGTGAGCTGTTAGTCTCATTTGTTTTGATTTCTCCACTAATGTCTCTCTCACAAATAGACAGGTAGCACAGCTTCCAGAAACTATCCATTACCAATCTCTGTTTACACTGACTGTATAAGATCAAAACCATCTCACGTTTAGATCGGTCGGACAAGTAAAACTCTCCTTCACTTGAAACTTAAAAATCACCTTATCCCGGACAAGCAGACAAGTTTTAATGTCGCTCCCTGTGTTCATTCTCGATGTGTTTCGTCCTGTAAAGCGAACAGATGATCAGGTCATGTGCGCTCGCGCTGCCGTTCGCTGAGGCGCTACAGTGATCGAGCAGAAAGAGATCGCGACAGCTCGAGAGACTTCTATGGTCTCACTCCAGTCTACATTAAATTAGCCAATTGTTATTGTGAAGTTTATTGTGCTTGCAATTTATGACTGTATAGGCTGAGAGAGTTTATGGCTTCGGGAGGGGTGGATGTGCGCCTGCGCGAGTCATTCAGAACACAAGACAAAATAAGAGTGTTCTTGCAAAACAGAACATGGCAAAATAATCGTTTTTACTCGATTGTACTATTTTGGAGATCGTTGGGAGCCAAAATCGAAATTGAAATCGAAATTCGATTAATTGCACAGCCCTAATTCATCTAATAGGCTAAACAATTTTTTATTTCTTAGACCCCCCCACAAATATGTCTTGACATGCTGGAAAAGTGGAAATGCCCGTTTTGTGGCTCTCCTGTTTGTATATTTTTCACACGAGTTGCACTTCACGTAGCCGATACTGTCTCCTGCTGCAACTATTTCTGAGAACCGGTTCCAAACATTAGATTTAGCAGCCTGACCTTTTTTTTCTTTTAATTATGTAAATTCCCGACCTCAATTTCTCCCGCACCTCGTCTTCCATCTTCACTTTTATTTCTCCGCTCTTGTTGTCGTGGCTGGCGGCGGGAGCTGCTTGGCGCGCCGCTTTCGTGACGTGTCACGTGACGCCAAAGGTTTGGGGAAATCACACAAGTTACGTTGCTACGGCATTCGTATTGTAACCTTATCAAATAACTTAATAAAATATGAAAATATATATTCCCAAATATTTAATATAGGCTGGAAATTGCAGGCAACATACATGGATTTTTTTTAAAATTTTGCTTTTAATAACCCGCCCCAACCCGCCCCGCAAATAAAGTGACAATTTCTTTCCCGCCCCAACCCGACTCGCGGGTTACCCGCGGGGTCCGCGGGTTATGAGACGACCCGCGCATCACTAATGTTCACCCATCGCCGCAGAACCTAAACCTTTGGGTAGGAGAGGATCCCTCTTATCCTTTGTGTTCATAACCTGCCACATTAAGGCACATTTCGACAGGATGTAAGGTGGCTCTTAGCCAAGGTCAGTTTACTTGGCGCCATGACCAAGTACTCTGATGTTTGGCTTTAGCATTGGAAGACAAGCGTAACATGACCAATAAGTTGCCACCTGTTCTAGCAAAACATTACACACAGAATGCATTATTCCTCCGCCCAGGCGAGCAACCACCAAGAAAAGGTGTTAAAACCAATTCTCGCCCAGGACAACTGGAAGCTGCAAGGGACTGGAAAATGCTGGCTGATCTTGATCAACGGCTTATTTTTCCACCTGAGATTGCCACCACTAACCTCCGACCAGATATTGTTTTGTGGTCTGGATCAGCACGCATTGTTCAACTGATAGAGTTAACAGTGCCATGGGAGGCTGTAGATGAGGCATATGAGAGGAAGAAACTGCGGTATGCTCAGCTGGCCACCGAAGCAGAACAGCGAGGATGGAGAGTCCGGGTTTATCCAGTGGAAGTGGGTTGTCGAGGATTTGTGGCACACACCACAACCCGGTTCCTCAGAGACATCGGATTCAGTGGCCAAGAGTTGCGTCGCACAGTAAAGAACTTATCTGAAGCAGCAGAAAGGAGCAGCAACTGGCTGTGGTTGAGACGGAAAGATTCTGGCTGGCTGGCAATTACAGGCCGCCACGCTACGATTTCGAAGAATTCTTGAAAAACTTGAAGAGTCTGTTGGTTTATTTGTATAGGTTGCATAGTAATTACAGTTATTACGTTCCTGTGTATTTTGCGTGAATGAGGATTGGTGTTTGGAAAGATATTGTGTTTTGCGGTAGTATGCCATACGGAACCGTTGCCACTGACCGCTTTAACGTCCGCAGTGGGGCTCGACAGCCTTAGTCAAACGGGTTGGCGCGTATGGTCGGGTTGCGGAGAGATTGTGAGAGATTGTGGTTAGGTCACATGTGAACTACGAAGAAGGAGTAACCTCAGCAGCAGGAGGGAGGTAAAGGTCAGTAAGCTGGGCTGAGTTGAGTGGGGGACGGAGGGGGGTGACTCTGGGACGCCAGAGTCACTGTCGAGCCCTCTTGAGGTGTCGTGGGCTAGTCGACGAAACACTGAGGATGGAAGGTGCCCACTTGAAGACCCTAGAGATGTCCCCTACTCAGCTCAATCCAGACGGTTGTCATGGGGAGACCGCACTGTGGTTGCAGCCGTTGTGTGTGCTGACGCGCAAAATACACTGCAGCTATTAACACCAGACAGAAGGAGATTCACATCACCATATGGAAAGAAGCGTAAATGGATGGAGAAGCATAGGTTACTGTAAAGCTACGTCTTAGTTGGTGCTTATCTTGGCGAAAGCCGAGTACAAATCAGCATGAAGTTTTAACATCTACTCTCGTGTAATGGAAATCATATGTGTAACTGATACAATCTTTATTTGAAGCATACATGAGGGTGAGGAATTAATGACAGAAATGTCATTGTTGGGTGAATAACCCTTTAAGTCTGAATGAATCACCCTGCGTGTGTGTGTGTGTGTGTGTCTCCGCAGGACCTGTTCGAGCCGCAGACGGGTCTGCTGAGGTATGTGCTGGAGCAGCCCTACTCCAGAGACATGGTCTGCAACATGCTGGGCCTCAACAAGCAGGTGCCGCTCGCTCTCTCTCTCCCTCTCTCTCTCTCTCTCTCTCTCTCTCTCTCTCTCTCTCTCTCTCTGTCTCTCGCAGGGCTCTCTCTCCCTCCTCTGCCTCGCATGTCCATCCCCTTCTCTGTGATGAGAGGCTGACGCAGAGGCGTGGAGAGATCAGCTGCTCGTAGTTTGAGTAGTCCCACACTCCCTCCCACAGGACCTGAACGACACAATACTCCCTGCCAAACTATGATCTCTCTCTCTCTCTCTCTCTCTCTCTCTCTCTCTCTCTCTCTCTCTCTCTCTCTCTCTCTCTCTCTCTCTCTCTCTCTCTCTCTCTCTTTGTCTCTCTCTCTCTCTCTCTCTCTCTCTCTCTCTCTCTCTCTCTCTCTCTTGTCTCTCTCTCTCTTTGTCTCTCTCTCTCTTTGTCTCTCTCTCTCTTTGTCTCTCTCTTTCTCTCTCTCTCTCTCTCTCTCTCTCTCTCTCTCTCTCTTTCTCTCTCTCTCTCTCTCTCTCTCTCTCTCTCGCTCTCTCTCTCTCTCTCTCTGTGTGTCTCAATTCAATTCAAATGAGTTTTATTGGCATGACTTGTACAGTATTGCCAAAGCATTGGCCATTACATATGCAATGAACAAATAATCACAAAAAATAAATAAATAAAATAAAATAAAAATCAATAAATCAGTCAGTAAAAAAAAATAAAAAAATGCATGAATACATTTTTAACATTTAAAACACACATTTTTGTACGTTTGTACCAACATTCAAACAATCAAACAATTCTGACTCTAGCTTTGTCCACTGGCTGACTCTCGTAGTTTGTGGCAGGCTGTTACATACTTTGCTGCTGTTGTGATTGAGCAAGAGTTTTCTCCCAAAATATGACTTAATTTTTCTGAATTTGGTAATGGCATAAAATTTGGTTCTAACTGTTGGAATCTAGTGAAATAGTCCGATCTAATGCTGTTATAGTGATCACAGTGTATCAGGAAGTGTTCTTCTGTCTCCACCTCTCTCTGAGAGCACAGAGAACACAGTCTCTGGTCTCTCGGCTGCCATTTCTGCCTGTGCCGTCCTCTCTCTACAGCCAGACTGTGGTCACTCAGCTTTACCTGGTTTAGGTCTTTCTCATTTTATGCTCTTTCACACAGCTCAGGTATTCTGCTGGTTTATAATCTCTTTTCAGGAGTAAATAGAGTTCCATCTTCTTTTGTAATTTAGTAGCATCTTTCCAATAGGTGATGTAATTTTGTTTTTGTAATTTTATAATTTGGTTGGGCCAGATAGTGCTGTGCTGGTCTGGCTGTAGTTTCAGCATCAGCTGTGAGAGTGCGCTCCGGTGCCGGTTCTGCTCCTGACACCGAAGGGCTTCAGCCTGATATGAGCTCGGGTCACTGCGCTTCAGGTGCTGGTAGAACTTTACAGCTCTTTTTTGGATACTGATCAATAAGGGGTATTGTCCTAATTCAGCTCTGCACGAGTTGTTTGGTGTCGCTCTGTTTACTTTTAGGATGCTTTTACAAATTTGGGTATGCAGAGTTTAAATTTCCTCTTTTTCCCATTTTGAAAAATCTTGGGTTTTTAGAAGTCCCCATACCTCACTGCCGTACAGAGCAATTGGTTCAATTATTGCTTTTAGGATTTTTAGCCAGCTTTGAATTGGAATTTCATGTCGAATAGTATTTTTAATCATGTAGAAGACTCTCATCGCTTTTGCTTTCAGTTCATTCACAGCCAGATTAAAGTTCCCTGTTGAACTCAGTTTTAGACCCAGATATGTGTATTCGTGGGTGTGTTGAAGGACTTGGTTTCCTGCTCTGAAGATGTATTTATTTTCCCTACACCTGGATCTATTTTGAAAAATCATTATTTTGGTTTTTGCGAGGTTAATTTTGAGAGCCCACTTTGACTGAATGTCTCTACGACGTCGAGGAGCTGTTGTAGTCCTTCTTTAGTTTGTGACAGAATGACTAAATCATCTGCAAAGAGGAGACATTTAACTTCTGATTCGGTCAGGGTTGGGCCGGGGGCCGTCGAATTATTTAATCCTTTGGCTAGTTCGTTTATATAAATGTTAAATAGAGTGGGGCTCAATGGGCAACCTTGTCTGACTCCTCTTTGTTGGGAGAAAAATTCTGTTCATTTATTCCCTATTTTTATAGCACATGTATTATTTTTATACATGGTGCTGATCAAATCAAATGTTTTCCCTCCAATCCCATTTTCCAATAGTTTTAGGAAGAGTCCTTCATGCCAGATCGAGTCGAAAGCCTTCTCAAAGTCAATAAAGCAAGCAAAGACTTTGGATTTATTTTGGTATACATGTTTATCAATGATCGTGTGAAGGGTGTAAATGTGGTCAGATGTTCTGTGTTTGGGTAGAAATCCAATTTGACTTCTGTCCAGAATTTTGTGGGTCTTGAGAAAGTTCTGTAATCTTATATTAATAATCGAACAGAATATTTTCCCCAGGTTGCTATTGACACACATGCCTCTGTAATGGTTTGGTTCATATTTGTCTCCTTGTTTAAATATTGGTGTGATTAGGCCTTGGTTCCAGTTGTCTGGGAAACATCCTACTCTCAAAACAAAGTTGAATAATTTGATTATTGCGGTTTTGAATTTGTCGTTGGTGTGTTTGATCATTTCATTTAATATTCCATCAATGCCACATGCCTTGTTGGGTTTTAAGGCATCTAGTCTGTAAGCTCATTTATTGTGATTGGAAAATCCAGGGGGTTCTGATTGTCTTTAATTTTTAATGGTGGTTTGTAATTCATTTCGAGCAGGATTTGTTTCAGTTGTTTTGTACAGATATTCAAAGTGTGTCCTCCATATGTTCCTGTTTTGAATGGCCAATTCTTCCTGTTGTGGTCTATAGAGCGTGTTCCAATTGTTCCAAAAGTTACTCGTATTTATTGACTCCTCCATTGCTTGAAATAATTGTTCTGTGTTCTTCCTTTTTTACTCTTAGAGTTTGTTTGTACAGTCTAAGGGCGTCGTGATATTGATGGCGGAGTTCTTCATTGTCAGGATCTCTGTGTTTTTGATTTGAAAGATTTCTTACCGTTGTTTGGATATGTTTGCACTCACTGTCAAACCACATTTCTTTGGTGTTTTTTGGTTTCCTTTTTGATGATTTATTTTTTAAATTGCACATGGATGCTGATTGATGGAATATTTTGATAATGTCACTAAGTGCCAGATTTATGCCTAATTTATTTTGTGAATATGTGTTCATTATGAATTTGTCCAATAATAATTTGATCGTTTCACTCTATTGCATTTTGATAATTTTCTGTGCTGTTATTTGTCCACTTGTAGGGTGGTTGTAGCCTCAGTAAATGAGAGGGCTGTCTGTGTGATTCATTGGTATAAGTTTGTCTTAAATACAGTGTCATTTTACAGTGGTCTGGTCTGACAGAGGTGTTTGAGGACTGACTGTGAATGCCCTGAGATGCACTGGGTCAATGTCTGTAATGAAGTAATCTACAGTACTGTTACCCAAGAAAGAATTAAAGGTGTAACAACCAAAAGAGTCTCCCCGTATACGACCGTTCACTATATACTGTACAGGCCAAGTGATCGACAGAGCTCTAGGAGGCTTTTCCCACATTTGTTTGTGTATTTGTCATAATTGTTTCTGAGGTGGTATGAGGGCAGAGGGTGGCTAGTGTTTGTGATATATTTGTCTCCCTGTGTATTGACAAAGTGTGGTTCATTTCCAGTTCTGGCATTTAAATCGCCACACATTAACACATTCCCTTTTGTCTGGAAATGGCTGATCTCATCCTGCAGGATGGAGAAGGTTTCTTCATTATAATAGGGAGACTCATCTGGGGGAAGGTATATAGCGCACAAGAATATGTGACGGTCTGTGGAGACGATGTCTTTTTGGATTTTTAACCAAATGTTAAATTTTCTGATTTGTATAGCTGTTATTGAGTCTATGAGTTGTGCTCTATACCATATCAGCATTCCCCCTGACTCTCTGCCCTGAGTCACCCCTATTAGTTTCGTTGATGGTAGAACTATTTCCCTAAATCCAATTGGGCAGCCAGTGGACAAATCTCTAACATTCCATGTTTCTTGTAGTATTATAATGTCAGAATTCAGAATTTCTTTTTTAAAGTCCGAATGTTGGCTCTTGATACCAAAAACAGAGGACCTCAGTCCTTGAATATTCCAACATGTGACTTTCAGGGAATATGAGCTCATTAAATAATTACATTTGTAATTTCAAAACAAGACAGACATCAGTATATTGAATTGACAAATCAAGAATAATATATTAAATATTATGATCCAAGAAATTAAGTTAGCTAAATGTATAATTTAGGTAAAATAAATATACAAAGATATCATATTCATATTTTATATATATATATATATATATATATATATATATATATATATATATATATATATATATATATATATTTTTTTTTTTTTTTTTTTTTTTTCAAGAAGAATAAATAATATGAGGTTTCTAAAAATCTGATATAAAATGAGTATAAAATAAAAATAAACACATACACATGCATACACATCCATACTTCTTTTTTTCTCTCTCTCTCACTCTCTCTCTCTCTGTCTCTCTCTCGCTCTCTCTCTCTTTCGCTCTCTCTCCCTGTGTCTCTCTCTCTCTCTGTCTCTCTCTCTCTCTCTCTGTCTCTCTCTCTCTCCTCCCGCCCTCTCTCTCTCTCTGTGTCTCTCTCTCCTCTCGCTCTCTCTCTCTCTGTGCCCCCCCCCCCCCTCTCTCTCTCTCCCTCTCTCTCTCTCTCTCTCTCTCCTGTGGTCTGGCAGGGAGTACGCCCACCTGTCCCTCTCGTACCTGTCTCTGGGGGTGTGGTTTGGCTTGACTGACAGGGTTATTTGGAGCTGGCCTCCTAGTCACTGTATTTGTGTTTTCTTTTTTTTCTTCCTTTATTTTTGTTCTGTCCTGTCTTGCCCCGCCCATCCTCCTCCTCCTCTCCTCCTCTTCCTCCTCCAATGCTCTAGACCTTGAACATTGCTCAGGTATGTTCACAATCTTACTGTTGTATTGTGACTAACCAGACTCTGGAAGCTTCCTCATAGCCAAACCCCAAACGATTCCATCTAATTACGATTGAAGAAGAACAACCTCAAGTGAAACAATAAACGTAGGGCTTGAAATTACTGACTGCCACGAGCAATTATTAGAGCATTTGAAAGGCTGACCGAGAAACTCATCAGCTTTTCCACAACAGTCTTCTGCACTTTCAGCCAAACTGCTTTCCCTCTTTCCCAAAATTGAAGCTTTTATTTAACAAACAAACAGTGATGCAACTGGATTGTTCCTTTTGATTCTTCTTTCACACTTCTTACTGTTTTGGCTTCTTGCCAATGACATTTTAGATCAGAGAAGTGTTTTAAGCTGTTGTAGTATGTGGGTCATTCACAGGAAACGGCGCCATTGAAGCTCAAATATTCCAGTGTTTTTTTTATTATTATTTAAAAATGTTATTGCTGAGCTTTCTAGAAATCATTTTTTCTCAGCTCAGGTGCAAAGTACCAGGCTCTCCTTCTAATATTCAGACTATTTGTTAATATGTTGTTTTTTTCAGTGGTTGATGTAACGGTACACACGTTTGTACTGAAAATGATTGATACAGTGTTGATACAGTGTTGTTTTAACCGAGTTTCCTTGGGACAGTATCCTTTATATCCATATACTTTGATTTACTTACAAATGTTACAAATTCACACAAAAATTTCCATTTGGCATACAAAGTATGATCCTGACAGCAAGTGAGTCTCTGTTTAACTTCACAGACTTCAATGAATAATAAATAAAAATAGACAGAGTGGATTGGAATGAGAGCCAAATAATTCTAACCTTATTCTAAAATATTCTGGTAACATATTTTGCAGTGTAAGTCCTTCACATCTCTTCCCCCAATTACAACAGCAGCATAAACTGCAGTGTGTGTTGACACTTTTTTATTTAAAGGCAGACTTAGTTTGTTCAGTAAACCGCTGTTTAATAAATAGAAGAGGCATGCATGGTTTGGTTAATTTCCCCTGCTGTCCTGAAGACACGTTGAACTGTGACTTCAGAATCGAGGTACGTACCGAGCCGTCGTGTTTTGTGTGCCGTTACACCCGTACCCTAAACCACTATATGTGGGAAGAGCATTGCTATCACCACTAACACATGCCCATTATGGTAGCATTCATTATTTATGAGTTATGTGAGTTTCTGAAAGTGCCTTGTAATAAATCTTACATTGTAATTAATAAATAGTTAACTAGCTCATCCATAATTAATAACCCATTCAAAATGTCTTGGGGTTGAAGATCAGTGTAAACATTTCTAATAACAGCTTAACTATTAAACGGCACATTTTATTTTAAACTGCTGAGCCTGTAGAGAGAAAGAGTGTATTTAATAAAATACTGATGACGACAGAGAAACTTGAGTTTGAATCATTGTATGATGTTGCCACCTTAAAGAAAATCATCTTTTGAAGAGAAAAATAGACTATAATCTACATAGGAAAATATCTTAATTTTCCAAAAGAAAATATAGGTAGAATTCGGTTTAAAATTCTTTCTATTTCCACTCTTCTTTTTGTGTATGGACATATTCAGATTTAGAAACAAACAAACATTTAATGCTTTTCTTTTACATTCCACACTAAACAAGATTTCCGTCTGTTAATAATAGTGTGATGATGGTGATGTTAATTACATCAGTAGGAAGTCATGGTGCCTTTTCCTGAGACTGACCCTTAATCTCCCATCATTAGATAAGAAATGACAAAACCAAATGATGATCGTTCACCCAAAAATGGTTATTCCGTCATCATTTACTCGCCCTCATGTCATTCAAACCTCTGACTTTCTTCTGTGGAACTTAAAAGAACTTTGGGAACCAAACAGATTTGGTGACCATTGACTTCCTGTTGTTTGGAGATGAAACATTACTCTGAGAGCGTTGTGTTCCACAAGAGGGGGAGTAAATGATGGTTTTTGGTGAACGGTCACCTTGCACTAACAGTAGTTCATGTGGAAACCCAGTGAGTCTCGGTGTAGGTGAGCCGTCAGGGCCAAACACACACATCACTGTCCCTCTTTCAGGGACGATAAAGCGTACCTGAGAATGAAGACAATCTGTTAATTTCAAGCCCTGATCGCCGCATGCTGTGTGTGTGTGTGTGCTGTTGTCCAGTGTGTCCTGCTGCTGTTTATTGGCTCTCTCTGGGTGTTGTGTGCTGCTCAATGCAGACGGTTCACTCCCACACGCAGGGAAACGCCTCTCCTCGAGATGATAATTAGCATTCATGCACCAGCTGACCTTCATCATGCTCTTAAAGTCCCCATGAAATCAAATTTAGAGCTTTGTATCTTTTAGTCTATTGCTTTTAAGCTCATCTATATAGTGATATACTTACAAACCTTGACAAAATATGTTTTAGCAGACATGCACGTTTTACATTTTAAAGATTTTTCTTCCTGGAAAGCAGACTAAAATATTGATGACATCACAGGGGTGTATGCAAATGCTTGTCCAATGAAATGCTCTTTAAAACGAGAATGTCCCTCCCCTTAAATATAAATGCCACATGATCAGGTAGGGAATTAAATGAGTGCCGCTGTCTGACAACGGGTCACATGCTCTGTTAACCTTGGCGTATACTAGTATAGTTCCTCTATGGATATCAGCTCGAGTAGTTATGTTCTAACTCCAGAAATAAATGCTGATTCTGGCAGGTCTGCAGGGGCAAAAAATGAAATCTACAGTGTTCATTGCTTCATCCATTGATCGAGCACTTAAACGTTATTCAAAGTCCCCCTGTAGTCAATAATTTTATCCCTTAAAACTCATCTTTGATCACCAAAATAATATATTTGTTTTTTTCCTGTGAAAAAAATGTCTTAATGCCTTAAAATATCTTGAATGTAACTCGACACCCTTGCCTCATTTAGTATACGTGGCTCTATGAATATGCAAAAGAGCCCCGCCTCCACTCACTCACACAGCTCAGAGATCCACTCGTTGACGATCACACGGTGATCTGATTGGTTACAAGGTAGTTTGTGACGTCAGAAACACCAGCGATTTCAAACCGTGTTTTTGAGAGTGTCTTTGGTTCACTGCAGTTTTAAGGAGAAAATACTCAGCAATGGTGTCGACTTATGAATTTACACATGGTTTGTCTTAAAGCATATTAAAAACACCACATAGACATATAAACAACATTAAAAACTGGATTTTCACCACAGGGGGATTTTAAATAAAGCGCTGAGGTGATGAAGTGTTTTTGTAGGCCACTACACTAGGATACTCTTCACAAATGAACACACCTTTTATGAATTTTGAAGTCAAAAGCTAAACGTTGGTTATAAATGAGCTAGACCACGGTCACATGACTTCAGTGTCACCATTAAACTCTTCCAGTCTTTATTTAAAACATTTCAGTTAGAATAGGTTGATTATAAACACAACGAGGCTGTGAAAGCGACTAGTTAGTAGATGAGTTCGTAGCTGTTCGGCGTGATGGCGTTTAATGTCTGAAAGCCTTTGTAGTCCCATTTAGCAACTTGTTAGCAATCGCTTTTTTTCAAGACACTTGAGCTTGTGTTCACCACAAACCTTATTTCAAAAAGCCCACTGACTTCAGAATGATGGAGTCAGAAGTGCTCAAATGCAACTCGTTTTTGGGTTTTGGCCTACAGAAATCCGTCATCACATTCAAGTTACAAATGGCCGCATCCGCTCTTACGTTAAAGTCCCCTGTGGTGAAAATCCAGCTTGTAATGTTGTTTATATGCCTATGTGGTGTTTTTAATATGCTTTAAGACAAACCATGTGTAAATTCATAAGTCGACACCATTGCTGAGTATTTTCTCCTTAAAACTTCAGTGAACCAAAGACAGTCTCAAAAACACGGTTTGAAATCGCTGGTGTTTCTGACGTCACAAACTACCTTGTAACCAATCAGATCAACGTTTGATCGTCAACGAGTGGGTCTCTGAGCTGTGCGAGTGAGTGGAGGCGGGGCTCATTTGCATATTCATAGAGCCGCGTATACTAAATGAAGCAAGGGTGTCGAGTTACATTCAACTTTAAAGGCATGAAGACATTTTATCCAAGGAAAAAATTATTTTGGTGATCAAAGAGGAGTTTTAAGGGATAAAATTATTGACTACAGGGGGACTTTAAGAACAAAGTGGAGAGATCCTGCCTTCCTGTTTCAATAGTAAATACAGTGGAGAAAACTCTTCCATTTCACGGGGTCTTCAAACATAGCAAACAAACAGCATCAGTAAAGCGTTGACAGATGCGCAGACACACCCAGCGCCGCTGATAGATCAGTCCTTGCATGTCTCTTACAGGGAAGCTGCAGTGCATCATGGGAACAGGGATCAGATCATCCCTGACATGCTCCTGGTGCACTTCTGTCCCGCCAGCACCAGGGGGCGACACTGTCCTGCAGATGCACTGCTGCTTCCCTCGCGATCAGGGCTTCTGTGAGCATCTTCACGCCATGCTTTCAGTGGTGTGTGAGTGTGTTTGCTGTGAAGCGTGTCCCATTTGTGTTTGTCCATCTCCTGTGACTGTCGTGGGGCCGTGTTGAATATGCTCTGTGTGTTCAGTCAATACAGCAGCTCATGTTTATCATGTGCAGACGGTCTGTAACTGTCCCTTGGTTGGGGAATAGCTGCTTATTTAGTTTAGCTCATTTGTTTAGCAAATTTGCACAAGACAAATTTGGTCAGATATTAGGAATAAAAGCACAGATTAGAAGGCATACAAACTAAAAAAGGGAGTGCAAAAGCTACAAACCCCAGAGATTCATAGTTTTCACGTCACGCCCTTATTCTCCCTGCTGGAGAGCAAAACAATTGACCACCAGTCATTTTCACCAAGTACTATTAGTGTTATTTAAAGATCCAATTCAGTACACGCCTTATGAGTGATGCACAGTATATACAGGCAAGCAGATGAACCCTGAATATAAACACAACACACATCTGCTCTCCTGTATATAGTGTGCATCATCAATAAGGCGTGTACTGAATTTGATCGTCTGATATCACTTCTAATATCACTTTAAGTGTTTTTCACATTAAGCATTTTAGAACGTCCCGCTGTTTCTAGTGATTGAAATACTGTAGCTTGTGCTGTATGTGGATATGAAAATGCATTTTGTTCACATATTTTTGTTTTTGTTCTTTTGAGATGGAAAATTGACAGACCTGTGCTGCAGTTTAATGAATGTTTTGCCCTCCAGTTGCGTCACTGAAAACTCTGAGTAGACAGAGTGACTCCTCCAACCCTGCTTGCAGTGTAGATCATGAGAAATCAGAGCTTCATCGATCTACTCTAGTAAATCAGTTTGATCATGAGAACAGTCAGTAGGTTTCAGAACTCGACACTTCCTCATTTATTCAAACTAAACTACAGAAATCACCCATCTATAAATTGCTAGATTTCATGTCAGAACAAGGGCTTTTATTTTATGAAAATGATTGAAGTGTCACATAAATTAGTTTTTAGTTGTTGTTGTTTTTTTTTTTTGCAGTAAATAATCTGACCATTTTGGTCATTTTAGCTTTAAAGGATTAGTTCACTTCAGAATTAAAATTCCCTGATAATTTACTCACCCCCCACATCATCCAAGATGTTCATGTCTTTCTTTATTCAGTCGAAAAGAAATTAAGGTTTTTGAGGAAAACGTTCCAGGATTTATTCTCCATATAGTGACTTCAATGGGGTCCAACGGTTTGAAGGTCCAAATATCAGTTTCAGTGCAGTTTTAAAGTCTTGACACGATCCCAGCCGAGGAATAAGAGTCTTATCTAGACAAACCATCTGACATTTTATTTAAAAAATATATATTTTATATACTTTTTAACAACAAATGCTGGTCTTGTACTAGCTCTGCGATGCGCCACACATTCCGTAATAACGTTGAAAGTTCACGCGTGTTCCGGTTCAGAAATGTAGCGTTGGGTGAAAAACTCCATCTCATTTTCTCCCCCAACTTCAAAATCATCCAACATCGTTTTTACCTTTTATTTTTATTTATTTTTTGTAAATGGTGTTTGACTCTTTGCACGTTGTATTTGTAAACTCTACGTCTATACTTCCGCCTACGTCATGCGTGACCTTTCAACGTGATTACGTAATTTGTGGTTAAAAAGTATGTGAATGTTTATTTCTTTATAAATGACAGATGGTTTGTCTAGATAAGACTCTTATTCCTCGGTTGGGATCGTGTCGAGACTTTGAAGCTGCACTGAAACTCACATTTGAACCTTCAACCTGTTGGACCCCATTGAAGTCACTATATGGAGAAAAATCCTGGAATGTTTTCCTCAAAAACCTTAATTTCTTTATAACTGAAGAAAGAAAGACATGAACATCTTGGATGATGTGGGGGGTGAGTAAATAATAAGAAAATTTTAATTTTGAAGTGAACAAATCCTTTAACTGTGGTTTTTATACTAATTTATGATTCCACTCGCATTTTCGTTCTTTTGTTATTTTTTTAAGCTAATGAAATTTTTGCCTTCAAAATAGTTTCTGACATTAACCTTGGCATCAGCACCTTATTCACGTGTCAGTGTTGCCTATTCATCCGTCTGGCCTGTCTAATAGTGTTGAAGTGATGAGGAGGAAGTCGAATAGATGCTGAAAATTATAGTTTTAGGCCTACTAATACACTAAAGTACTTATACTAATGTATCCAGTGAGTGTGAAATAACCTGAGTAAGAGTAAGAAATGGGGCATGTGTGACAAACGTGTGTGGTTCAGCGGTGTATGACGTGATGTCACAGCCCAGTAACTGGTGTGTGTGTGCAGTGGTTGTGTTCTGTGTAAGAGTGCGCCTCTGTCCACCGCAGCACAAGCAGAGATGCCCGGTTCTGGAGGACCAGCTGGTGGACCTGGTGGTGTACGCTATGGAGCGGTCAGAGACGGAGGAGCAGTTCGACGACGGCGGCACCAGTCAGCTCCTGTGGCAGCACCTCTCCAGCCAGCTCATCTTCTTTGTGCTCTTCCAGTTCGCCAGCTTCCCTCACATGGTGCTGTCGCTACATCAGAAGGTGCACTTCAAGACATGGGGCCATGGCCCAAAGCCTGACTTCAGCTCCTCCTCTTCAATAGCACCACTTAGACTTAGGAACCGCTTACTCACTCCGATCCAAACCTTACTGTCTTCACAATGACAGCTCAAAGTGGCCAAGCTCCAAAAAAAACAGAGAACGCCACAACCCTATGATATCAGTAGTCCGTAAGACTCATGTGAGATATATTCCAAATTATATGATAGCAACGAACACCCAAATTCAAGCTGTTTTTAAGCCGTGTCCACTGTTCAGCGTTTTTTTTTTTTTTTCGATGCTTTAGATTTCTGTGATACAGAAATCTCGTAAAAACTTGTTTTAAAAGCACGGATCAGGTATGTTAAAATGTACATAGTGTATTTATGTTGATTTTATGTAATTAAAAATTAAAAGTTAAGACTGAATGTACCTGAATGTGTCAAATGGTGTAACTGCCAAAGAATGAGAAATATTAAATATTTTATCCACCTAGATGGCATGTAAGTGTACATCTAGAAATAAATACTTAATTTTAATATATCACACGAAAATAGATTTTATTAGTTATCTCTAAATGTAATTTTTAATGTGTTTTTGCAATATTTGGCAGGACATATGCTGAAAACACCTCTGTTTTCTAAATAATCTTTGACAAATTATGTAAAAATTGTTAAAAACCATATTATTACACTAAAC
This sequence comes from Gila orcuttii, assembly GCA_026230005.1. NCBI lineage: Eukaryota > Metazoa > Chordata > Actinopteri > Cypriniformes > Leuciscidae > Gila > Gila orcuttii. The sequence continues at coordinate 11,314,802 of JAPDVR010000012.1, forward strand.
TAGATTATTAAATGTTATTCCACATTAATTTTCCTGTAAATAATTATATTTTTATGAAAAATACTGGTTGCGCCAATTGACAAAAACCAGTTACACCACCTGACCATGTTGCTTCTAGAGTCAAAGGCCATTGTTTGTTGAAGAAATTGTTTGTTGACTGAAAATCAAAGCTACTGAAAAGCTACTGAAAAGAGCTAATGAGGTTCATTCTCGTGTTCTGCAGCACGTTTGAGCTTCAGCAAGAACTAACGATGTTCATTCTCGTGTTACGCAGCACGTTTGAGCTTCAGCAAGAACCAATGAGATTCATTCTCGTGTTACGCAGCACGTTTGAGCTTCTGCAAGAACCAATGAGGTGCATTCTTGTGTTACGCAGTACGTTTGAGCTTCAGCAAGAACCAATGAGGTCCATTCTCGTGTTACGCAGCACGTTTGAGCTTATGCAAGAACCAATGAGATTCATTCTCATGTTACGCAGCACGTTTGAGCTTATGCAAGAACCAATGAGGTCCATTCTCGTGTTACGCAGCACGTTTGAGCTTATGCAAGAACCAATGAGGTCCATTCTCGTGTTACGCAGCACGTTTGAGCTTATGCAAGAACCAATGAGGTCCATTCTCGTGTTACGCAGCACGTTTGAGCTTATGCAAGAACCAATGAGGTCCATTCTCGTGTTATGCAGCACGTTTGAGCTTATGCAAGAACCAATGAGGTTCATTCTCGTGTTACGCAGCACGTTTGAGCTTATGCAAGAACCAATGAGGTCCATTCTCGTGTTACGCAGCACGTTTGAGCTTATGCAAGAACCAATGAGATTCATTCTCGTGTTACGCAGCACGTTTGAGCTTCTGCAAGAACCAATGAGGTTCATTCTTGTGTTACGCAGTACGTTTGAGCTTCAGCAAGAACCAATGAGGTTCATTCTCGTGTTACGCAGCACGTTTGAGCTTCTGCAAGAACCAATGAGATTCATTCTCGTGTTACGCAGCACGTTTGAGCTTCTGCAAGAACCAATGAGATTCATTCTCGTGTTACGCAGCACGTTTGAGCTTCTGCAAGAACCAATGAGGTTCATTCTTGTGTTACGCAGTACGTTTGAGCTTCAGCAAGAACCAATGAGGTTCATTCTTGTTACGCCGCACATTTGAGCTTCCGCAAGAACCAATGAGGTTCATTCTCGTGTTACGCAGCACGTTTGAGCTTCTGCAAGAACCAACGAGGTTCATTCTTGCACGTTTGAGCTTCCACAAGAACCAATGAGGTTACATTGGTTACATTGAACACTTCAAAAGAGTTCCAAATAGTAGGTTAGTTTACATAAAAATTTTAATCAGCATCATAAACTAGTGATATTTGACTTAATTGGGCCCTAACAGAAAGGCTTGAAATAGGAGTCAATAGGTGTAACCGGTTACACCATTTGACATTTCAGTTTCATGTCATCCGCCCCTTTCATGTAATCATGTGGCCTTGGTGGTAATATTTAAAATGTAATTTTTAAAGTTAATAATAATTTTTATAATAATGATAAATTATCAATGTATTCCCGGGGTCATACCATTTGACATATACTTAAGAATACCTGACCATACCCTAAAATTGTCAAATTATCTCACATTTTAAAATGAGTTAATAACATTTGCATGCAGCAGTTAGTTTCTCTGGGTGTCCGTCTCTGTGATATAATTTCCTGTCACATGGTCTTCTTACACAATATTAACAAAATGACTCCTTGAATGGTGGTTACACCACCTTGACACTTCAGGAATTTTACATGACACACATGATTCCCCAAATTAATTATAATATTCACAACAATGTTGTTCCATTTACTTTTATTTACTGATAAATAGTTCTAATGTAAGATTATGCCAAACTGGCTGATATGGTGTTTTATTAAGAATTTCACCTTTTTTAAACAAAATCAATTATTTGGTACAAAGTTTTGACGGTTACACCACATAGACATTTTTGCAATCATCCCCCAAATATTCTCTCAAAATGTATTAAAACCAGAAATTTTAGACTTGGTTTTCAAAAAAGAGCATGTATGCAAGTAATTTGCCATTTTGGTAATGTTAGTTAATAAAATAAAGCTGTTTGTGTTAGTTCGCAGTGCATTAACTAATATTAACAAGATTTTAGTAAAGTGTTAAAAAATTTTGAAATTAACAAAGATTAATAAATGCTGTATTAGTGCAGTTCATTATTAGTTCATGTTAACTAATGTAGTTAACTAATGTTAACTAATTAACCTTATTATAAAATGTTACCTCTAATTTCGCAGATAGTTTATTTCTGAATAATAAAATGTCAACACAATGTAAAGTGATAGACTGCTTATTCAGACTGGCTCTGATGTTCGAAAGATCCAGTGATGTTCATTGACGCTACAAACATCAGTTGTGGGATGATGCAACTAAAAGAGCAATTTTTTTTATTGTCAAAAGATTTTAAAGCTTCAACATAACACTGCTTCAGTAGACTTAACATAGCACATGAGTCATATAAACTACTTGTGTAATATTTGTTTGAGGCTTTTGGCCATTGTGGAGCTTGAGCTCCTGCTTAAGAAATGCTTTCATTGTGTGGAAAAGAGATACAATAAACATCTTACAGTTCCACTGTAGAAAGAAAGTCATGCAGGCTTGTTGAAATTTTCATGAGGTTGATTACATTTTCATATCTGGGAGAACAATTGCTTTAACATATAGTGAGGTAGCTATGTAATTCATACTTACAGTCAAACCAAACATTATTCAGACACCAAATATAATTTTTACTAGTGTGTGCAGGACACTATAGTTCATTTATGTAAGTGAGGAGAGCAAAATAAAGTAAACTGTGACATATTATACCCAAAAATTCTTCATACAGTGGACTACCAGTAAAATAAAAATTTGGGACCAAAAATTATTCAGACACTTTGACCTGACCATGGTTTGCTGAAGTGTTTTTTCTTTAATTACTAATGCGACATTTTTACACCACATACTGAACAAAATGAATTGTTAAAAGTAAAAAAATTAAAAGTAAAAAAAAAAAAGTAAAAAAATTGTTAAAAGAATTATTAAAAGTGAAAGCCCCTATAAAAACGTCAAGTGAAATCGAAGCGCAAACTGGTATGACGTCATTTCGAACAAAATCAGGCCAAAGCAGGACTGACCAGAAGTTTACATGAATCGCACCATTTGGGACAGAGCCACACAAAAGCACACATTCTCGCATGTGAATTACACTTGTTCTCCTTTCTGGCCTGTGCTTCAGTGACTGTGTGTTTGTTCTGAGCAGCTGGCGGGCCGGGGCCTGATCAAGGGCCGGGATCACCTGATGTGGGTCCTGCTGCAGTTCATCTCCGGGAGCATCCAGAAGAACGCTCTCGCCGACTTTCTGCCCGTCATGAAGCTCTTCGACCTGCTGTATCCCGAGAAAGAGGTGAACGAGGCTCTGCTTCATCAATTCATAATGTGACACTCTAAACATGCTGTTGGTTAAGGTCATCTGATCCAGGGTTCATGTATTTGTGTCTGCTCTGCTAGCGGGTTACACCTCCATTATTCAGTCGGTCATTAGCAGACACTTAGCAGATGCTTTGACGCACAGTTCAGTGCCACAGTCTCTGGGATGCAGTGGGGACGTGTCGCTCACACAATTGGAAATCTGTGTCAGTCTGAACACACTGATTGGACTTCACATAGCCGTAAATAAAGCCTCACATGGCAGACTGCTATATTTCTGCCCCTGCCTCATCAATGCTAGTAGTGTCTTGCTGTTGTTGTTTTTGGTGTAGGCATACCAGTAGAAACCAATGCGGATGTTCTGGAAAATGAAAGGGGCCACGGGACACACAAATCAAATCAGCACAGTTGTGATACACAGTGTGGGCAGTCTCCGCTCAGTTCAGTTCTCATATAATGGTGTCAATGCAGGCAGATCAATAATATTTTTGTATATTAAGTGTCCCCAACTAAGCAAGTCAAAAGCCAAAGGGGACAAAGGAGATAACTTCATTTGGATTAACAAATGCAGTCAAATTTACCAGAGCTCGACGTAATTTAGTCATATCAATAGGAATTTGTGCGATCAGGAGTTTAGTTTGTATTTCTCTCATATTAGAGTTGCTCATGTGGAAGCCGATGGCCTCGTGAGCAGCGCTCCGATATGTAGCCACGGTTCAAGGGACCCGAGTTCGAGTCCCGGCTCAGGTCCCTTTCCAAATCCTGTCCCCCCTCTCCCACTTCACCTGTCAGCTCTCTATGCTATTAGGGCTGTTGAAATGAATCTTCGATGTATCGCAATATGGACATGGACGAATCTGCATCGATTCAGTAATAGACCATAATCGATTATATCCTACTTACGTTTCTCTGATGTCATTCGTCACAAACGCGCTACTCGCGCTAGCATAAAATGGCGAAACAAAAGAGAGCAATAAAAAATGCACTCACTATTTAAAAATGTACAGTGTGTGAGCCTGAGTGTGTGCGTGCACGGCTGCAAACCTGTGTGTGCGTGAGACTGCATGCGTGCGAGTGTGTGTGTATGTGTGTGTGCGTGAGTGTCTGAGCGTTATTGTAACTTGAGTACACTTGACAGTTTTAGTATTTACTAGTGTTTGTTCTAAATAGCCTTAAATTTTGTTTGTTGCTACATTCAGGAAGTGTAATTTCTTGGAGCAGATCAAATAAACATGGAGTTCATATTGACTGCTTGTATTCATTGACGAAAATGTAGGCATGTGCAGTAATATTCAAAAGTGAGGGTGCAACGCATCGTGATATCGAATCGAATCGTTGACATGATAATCGCAATCGAATTGAATCATAAGACCAGTGACGATTCACACCCCTATATACTATCCTATTTCAATAAAAAAGAAAAAATCCAACAAAAAGAAACATTACATAAGTTGCTCAGGCGCTCGCCAACAGAAAGCGGCTTGGTTTGAAAGTGTCTTCTGTGTAAGCAGTGCTTAATGCATCTCTACACTACTGACAGTGGAAATTTGATCTGATTTTGCAAGCAGGATTTAGCTGAAATTCCGATAATGTGCACCATTATTCGCTAATCACTGGCAAACTAGGTGAAGGAGGCACGATCAGCGCTGAAATAACACTGTGCCTGGAATATTTAAAATCTCCTTGTGGTGAAAATCAAACTTTTAATGTTGTTTATATGTCTAAGTGGTGTTTTTATCGATTTAAGACAAACCATGTGCAAATTCATGTCAACACCATTGCTGAGTATTTTCTCCTTAAAACTGCAGTGAACCAAAGACAGTCTCAAAAACACTGTTTGAAATCGCTGGTGTTTCTGACGTCACAAACTACCGTGTATACTAAATGAGGCAAGGGTGTCGTGTTACATTCAATATATTTTAAGGCATGAAGACATTTCATTCAAGAAAAAAAAGTTTAAATATGTCATTTTGATGATCAAAGGTGAGTTTTAAGGGATAAAATGATTGACTATAAGGGGGCCTTTAAATGATCTGTTATTACATTCTGCTCAAACACGCCTCTTTTCTGTATGTTATGCTCATAACTGTTTGAGCTTTATTCACAAAACTGTGCTTTTTGCCTCTCATCACGCTAATAGTGCCACTTGAAAGCAGCTGATAAATGAGCATTTATATAAAGGGATGTTTGTGTATATTTCCCAGTGATCATGAGCGCAGTAAACCAGCCAATGTTGATGCAGATGATGCAAAATAGCGCTATAATTGCCCATTTATCCAGATGTGTGGTGTAGTAAAGGCCACTTTCATCATGTTGAGAACCAAACTGCGCTGTGCAAATAGTGTTTAGCAAACATTGTCCCATTGCCTAATCTGTGTAATTACTTTCGTGAATCAGGCACTAAAGCAGCGCAGGCAATGCATGCAAATAAACTGCGCTTTCAGCAGATTCAGTTTAGTGAATTCCCACCTGAATGTTTTAAAAGGTACCATATAGTCAACAGACAGACTAACCGTATCAGCCATCTGTCATTAGTGCTGCCAGTATTGCCTCGCTAAAACAGTCGTTTAGGCAGTTGGTGTGGTGAGATGTTCGCACACAGACTTAACTCTTTTAACCGTCAGAGTTGTTAGCTTTACGCTGGTCCGTGTGTCGAACCCCAGCAGGACAGCTGATGAAAGACAAGCTGCTGTTTTCCAGCCATTAGCCCACAGCATCTGTGAATGATGACAGATGTGCTGCCACTGCCCAGCAGACAGTCGTTTAACTAACGGATGTAACAAGCAGAAGGCAATTAGCTGCTCGCCCAGAGGAAAGCATTAAAGATTTCTCCATCAATCAAGCTGAGGAGTCTGGATGTATTGTTGCTCTGACAGATCCCTGTAAATCCTGCTGTTTGTTCCTGTGTAACGGCAGCTCATGCACCACTGAAGGACGCTTGCAACCTCTTTGATGCATTTCGCACATGAAATTTGGCAAATGGAAGCTTTGATCTTATTGGACAGATTTACGCAATTTCAGGGAATCAGGGTGAACAAGTTGTTATCATTTATTTCAGAAAACAATGTCCTACCTAGCTTTCCAGACTGCTACATAAAGCACTTTCATGGCAGAGCATTCGCTGGACACACTAACATGAAAGATATCCTTCAGCAAATTTAAAAAACTAAAACTATTCTAATCAGTAATGCACAGATTTGAGGAGAATTATTGGTAACACTTTACAATAAGGTTCATTTGTAAACATTAGTTAATGTTTTTACTAACATAAACTAACCATGAGCAATACATTTGTTACTTTATTTGTTAATCTTTGTTCATGTTAGTTAATACAAATACAGCTGGTCATTGTTTGTTCATGTTAGTTCACAGTGCATTAAATAATGTTAACAAATACAACTCTTGATTTTAATAATTTATGAATAAATGTCAATTTATTCAAATGGGTTAACAAAGATTACTAAAACACTGTAGAAGCACAGTTCATAATATTAATTTATGTTAACTACTGTAGTTAAATTGTTAACTAATGAACCTTATTTTAAAGTGTTACCGAATTATTGTTAAAAGCATCATGTTTTTTCTGTTGCACTACTGATAATGAAAAGGATTGATGTTACATCTTTACTTTGTAATTGGCACATAAAGAGAGAAGCCACATTAACATTTAAGATGAAAATCTTCTCTTCTCCACACTCAAATTATGATGCACACGAGAACTTTGTGCTCAGAATGAAGATAAGAAAGAAACGGTGTAGATGATTCACTGGCTCTTGTATGCTTCTTGACAGCATGTTGAATTGCGTGTGTCTGTGTGTTGTGTGTGTAGTGTATTCCAGTGCCGGACATCAACAAGCCCCAGTCCACTCACGCCTTTGCTATGACCTGCATTTGGATCCACCTGAACCGCAAAGCTCAGAACGACAACTCCAAACTCCAGATCCCCATCCCACACTCGCTCAAGCTGCACCATGAGTAAGACATACGCACACACTCACTCACTCACACTCACTCACTCACACTCAGACACTAACTCACTCATACACACACACACACACACACACACACACACACACACACACACACACACACACACACACACACACACACACTCTCTCTCTCACATGCGAACACACACACACACACACACACTCTAAAACACACTTATACACACTCTCACGCACACCTGCTTCATCTCTCTGTGTGTTCAGGTTTCTTCAGCAGAGTCTGCGCAGTAAGAGTCTGCCGATGAACGACTATAAGATTGCTCTGCTGTGTAATGCGTACTCCACAAACTCCGAGTGCTTCACGCTGCCCATGGGCGTCCTGGTGGAGACCATCTACGGGAACGGCAGCATGCGCATCACTCTGCCCGGCACCAACTGCATGGCGTCCGGCTCCGTCACGCCCTTACCCATGAACCTGCTGGACTCCCTCACTGTCCACGCTAAGATGAGGTGAGAGGAGACACGCACACACACACACACACACACACACACACTACAAATGGCCTTTTTAATACGTGTCTTTGACGCTATAACTGATAACCGCAATCACTTCAGTGTTTCTGCCAGTGCTTTCACTGTAAAGTCTCAGTGGTCTGAAATCTGCTGTTCATTAAATCACACACTACCGGTCAAAAGACTGGAATAATTAAGATGTACGATTTTTTACTTACTTTTGAATAGTAGTGTATCAAATAAATGCAGCCTTGGTGAGAATAAGAGACTTTTTAGACAAACATTAAAAAGCGTAATTATTCAAAGCTTTTGACCGGTAGTGTGTTCTGATTGACTGCTGGTCACTGTAGACATTTATGGTCATGCTGAGGTAAGGAGTCATGACAGGATGACCCGTGATCTGCATCTCTATTCCTGTATAAATGGACACTGTCTGAAGTGTAATTCTCTCCACATTTAAAGCCGATGTGACGCATCTAATACCCACACACACACCTGTGTTATCACGTCAGTTCGTTGATGTGCCTCTTCTGATCTGATACAGATATGTGGGTTTTTTTCTGTGTTAAGAACTGAATTTTCCTGCTGTCTTCACACTTAAAAAAAAAGCTTTTTTTAATCTTCAGATACTTTGAGATACTGTTTGATTGAAATCAACACAACATGACCTTGGTCATTTTAGATCTAATGTTTTTCATAGTTTATTTTCTGACCAGTTTTTTCTCTGTCTCACCTGCCGTGATTAAATCATCAAATTATATATGGTCTACTCGAACTAGGGTCCATTCAGCCAGTACTATGGGATAACTGTCGTGTGAAATGCTGAAGACACATTTATTCACAGCCAAACAACACATTGTGACAATAAATTTTCCCATCCTGCCTTTGCAAGTAATGTGACTAGTGTATAAATTCATCCATTTTACAGCTCTTGTCTGCTTTGAGAACACCATCATGCCACAACCTGATAAAGTTGCTGTCATTTCAGCTATTTTAAATCTGCATGTCCATCTGGACAATGAGATGTAGAGGAGAAACCCAGTGATGACCTTCTCTTGATGTGCTCTGGTGTCTCATGGCTGGCATTCACTGACCTTCTCAAGAGTCATTTGTCCCCATCTGGACTTTTCGACTGTTGAGAGGGAAGCTCGCAGTGGTGTGTTTTATGACTCAGTTTCTAATGCCACTAATTTGGCAAAAGTAATAATCATCCGTTTTGAGACCAACAGTTGTCTGCCCTGCCAGCAAGTAGTGTGTCAAGACTAGCAGAGGCTGAGGCCAGAGCACATCCTCCTCAACAACAATAAGGCACTTCATCCCACTTTCAAAAGTGAAGGAGGACATGTGTGCTCTTACAGTACAAAGCGCATTAAAGAAGCATAGGTTCCTCCACCATCCACAAATCAACATAATCATTCTAGGGCAGGGTTGTCCAATCCTGCTCCTAAAGGGCCACTGTCCTCCAGAGTTCAGCTCCAATTTTTCCGTGCAAAAGTTCATTTATTTCAGTAATTATATAGATTCATTACATGCAAAGTGATATATTTCAAGCCTTTATTTGTTATAATTTTGATGATTATGGCTTACAGCTATGAAAACCCCAAATTCAAAATTAGAATATTGTGAAAGGTTTAAAGGTTTTCATAAGCTGTAAGCCATTATCATCAAAATTATAACAAATAAAGGCTTGAAGTATTTCACTTTGCATGTAATGAGTCTATATAATAAATTAGTTTCACCTTTTAAAGATACAATATGTAATTTTTTTTCGCCACTAGGGGTCGTTAACCTCTTATAATAGCAAAGGCGTAGGTTGATGACGCAAAATTTCCTGCGGAATTATGGAACTTGTCGTCAAGCTGATGGATCTAATAATGTTTCTGGATGAGTGAATATATTGATGTTTTTAACATGACTGTGGTATGAAGCAGGGCGCAATTGCTAATAAGAGACAGATCTCAGCGCCTCACGCGAGTCCTGCGGATATAAAGGAATAACGTTTCATTCTACCGAACTAACTTACACACAAGTGCTGAATTACTACTCACACAGGTCAGTTTATTAGACAAATGAAACTTGTGAGGAAATGCAGTGCTGTTTCACTTGGTCTACACTATCACACTAAACTGCATTTGAGTGTGTTGAGTTATTATGTCATTCTATGTGTTAGTTTGTTGGCTTTATGAGACTAGCAGTAAGCTAGATCAACATTAGAATAACATACAGATCATATTCTAACATTTCATCATGTTGAAGTATATAATATTGATTAGTTTTATGTACATTTGCTCACCTGTCCAATACAGTAACTTGGACGGACGTGGAGCTCTCAGCATCTCGAAAACGCCACGCTGATATTGATCCTCGTTTTAGTTTTCTTTTTTTCCCAAAGTATGCTTGCCACAGTCCATAATGTTTGAACGAAACAACAACAGCGTGCGGCTATAGTTTACGCACTGCCAGAGAATGTCTAATATGGGGAGAACTTTCACTCAGTAAACTTCCGGCTTCTGAACTGGTTGCAGTTCCACTCTGGTTCCATATGAGGGCGCTCACAGGACGAGTGCAGAATGAATGGAGGTCTATGGAACTATACCCCTCAAAATCCACTTTTCTCAGAATATAATTTTTTTGTCTAGTAATTTGAATGTTGTATTCGAAAGGAGATGCAAAGAAATTACTCATTGCTGGGTGTTAGATTTTTTAGAGTCACTCATTTGCTTTAAAAAGTATTTTAAAATGTCAATAGCCGCTTTCCTACCGGAGGGACTTTTGCAGTTCCTAGAACCTAACGTTCCTATAACCCTTTTTTTTAGCGTGTTCCGACCGGACTAAGTTGGGGATTTTTTAGTTCCTCAGACCGTAGTTCCTATAACTCTTTCAGTACCTAGTCTAGAGCGAGGACTTTTTTAGTTCCCTTTCCCTAGGTCTACGTTGATTGGTTCAACTTATAAGTCACGCCCACTGTCAACACATTTTCTTCACTGTCTGTTGCAATTCACCTATGTAGGCTATGCTAACTCATAACTTAAGACAAACATAACGCATTCAACCAGCTAATTGCTAATGCTTGCTAAACTTACCCGTCGTTTTGTTTGCCTCCTGCGCTCTGCTCTTCTATCTTCTTCCATCATATTACTTAAGATCATATTACGCTGGAGCCTTCGTCTTCTGTGTTTCTCTGTACAGAACTCAAGATCTTTAAACGCCGCCGTTCGTACTCCGTTATTAAGGTCCCGGCAAGGCAGAACAGGAACATTCCGATAGCCTCCTCCACGCTGGTTTGTTGTTGTATGTGGCGCCGCCGCCGCCGCCGTGCTTGCGTCACTCCCTTACCCCTCCTACCAGTTCCTATGGCCACTTGGCCAGTGCGAACGCAAACAGCAAAACCGAGTTTGGGGGAGAGTAGTTCTTAGAACTGTTTAGAAGTGGACAGTTCCTATAACTAAGTTCCTGTAACTACTTGGTCGGAAAGCGGCTAATGACGTCATACACATCGTTCCACCAGAGATACTGCTTTACGGCAATCCTTCAGTCACTTTGGTGCTTTCGCGCTCTGCACTTTCTTTTCTCTCGAGGCATCGACAACACCGCTGTCACAGGTAAATACACGTGCTAGAAGAGTTTTTGTTTTTTGTTTTAAAAGACCACACCGAAAATACACACACACATTCTGGTCCCGCTTCGGATCCCACAATGCCATCAAGCGGTATCTCTGGTCGTAATCAGTCCTTCACTGACCAATCAGCGTCCATTAGCAGAATCCTAGCGTGTTATGGGCAACCACAACTCAACCTGTAAGAAATCGATAGGACATAAGTACTCGTTCATTCAACTTTCGACCTATAACCCATGTTGAAGTTGCAAAACCTACATTCAAATCTGAGATTTCTCAACGGCAATCGGGTGAAAGAGACAAATTTAGCCGTCTAGCCCCATAGACTCCCATTCATTTTGCACTCGGACGATCGCCCCCAGTGGAAATCTGGTGGAACTACAACCAAAATTCGGTACAATAGGACTTAATAGGGAGTGGCCAGGCTTTCCGTAGACAGGCTTTGGCACTGCGCAGTTGTCCATGTCTGTCGCCATGGTTACTATGGCAGAACGAGCGAAACAAAATACTGCTAGTTATTTAAATCTAGCGGGTTTAGTGTCTCGTGTCGCAAATCCAATGATGCTGGTAGTGACGATTCTGTCTGACCAATCAGTGATCTGCAGTGTTTTTACGTCACATTTTAGTACCGGTACGGTACGCTTGGAACCTCAACAGACCAGGTACCATTTAAAGTGAGCCGAAGCGAGCCGTACCATACCGTACCATGCAGTGGAAAAGCACCACAAGTGAGCCGTACCGAACCGTACCGTACCATGCAGTGGAAAAGCGCCAAAGCGTGCCGTACCGAACCGAACCGTACCGTACCATGCAGTGGAAAAGCGCCAAAATAGTGCCCTATTTAAGGATATAGGGGGCGATTTCTGATTCACCCACTCTCTTACTAGGCATGCTAGAAACTTCCAGGCAGGTGTGTTGAGGCAAGTTGGAGCTGAACTCTGCAGGACAGTGGCCTTCCAGGACCGAGTTTGAAGACCCCTGTTCTAGGGTGTCCATCCCTGCTCCTGGAGGACCACCTTCCAGCAGAGTTTAAATTAATCCCTAATCAAACACACCTGAACCAGCTAATCAAGGTCTTCTGGATCACTAGAAACTTCCAGGCAGGTGTGTTGGAGCTCTGCAGGATAGTGGCCCACCAGGAGCAGGATTGTAGAGATTACATCTCTTGAGGATGCTCCAATTAACCTTTTATGGTGTGTTTAATGATTTTTTTCAGCACATTATGATGCCTTCTGTGGGATCATGTCTGTTTTATTAATAGGTTGGTATCTCCCTCTTGGGACGCTCTGTTTTAGCCTCTATTTGAACCTCTATAGCAGGAGTACCTAATCCTACTCCTGGAGGACCAACTTGCAGTAGAGTTTAACTTCAACCCTAATCAACACACCGTAATCAGCTAATCATGGTCTTCAGGATCAGTAGATCCAGACAGGCGTGTTGGAGCTAAACTCTGAAGGACAGTGTTGGACACCCCTGCTCTATAGATTGTTATATTTCTTGAGAAGAGACAGTCCACTCTACCTTTTAATGTGCGTTTGATGATTTTTCAGCATGTTATAATGGCTTCAGTACTAATTGGGTCTCTAGCACCTGCATGGGATTCCTCCATGGTGCTGGATGCTCTGTTGTAGCCTCCATTTGAACCTCTATAGCAGGGGAGGCCAATGCTGCGTTCCAGTCCAAAATTGTCATACCCTTCACTTGCTAACTTCCCACCGTCTCGTTCACTCGGATGTACGCCATTGCTTACGTTGCATAAGTGCCCACTACTGGCGGAAACTGCAATGAGCTGAATTGGAACGTCCTAAGCCCTTGATCACTTGGAATCAGCTATGGAGTTGATTTATTATTTTAATTTTATTTCCCCTTTAAGTATTTGTTTAATGCAGCATCCAGATGTATATAGATGTGTTTGGGTTGTTTTAAATAAAAACAAATCATAATTAATATATCATAGAGTTGTTTGTGGTGGTGGTGATTAGATGAGATCTGCGTTGACGTCACAATCGTGTTGCATTGTGGTATATGGAGCTGCCTGAAGTGTACATATGAAGTAGACTTTCTCCCTCTGTCAAAATCAAGGGAGCGAGGGTCTGTCCATATAAACTTCTCTCGTCCACTTCACGAAGTGGAACGCACTTCAAAATGGCGGCAGGGATTCCCTCGAGGGGAAGTGCTTAGGGAAGTTCACAAGTGCATGTCAAAAACTGGACTGGAACGCAGCCCAAGAGTTCAACTCCTATCCTCATCAAACACACCTGAACCACCTAATCAAGGTGTTCAAGATGATTTGAAAATAAAAGGCAGATGTTTTAAAGCAGGGTTGGGCACCTGATCTAGAGATTGTCGGATACAATTATTTACTACAGGGGGACTTTAAGGTGTGTTTGATGACTAATTCAGTATATCATGATGGCTTCAGTGGGATCACATCTGCCCACAGCTGCTTTCTGATTGTTTCCTGGATCTAGTTTTTTAACTAGGTTAGTTGTTCCCACATGGGACTCTACCTTGGTGCTCAACGTTCTGTTTTAGCCTCCATTTGTACCTCATGTATTTGAGGGTTTTATCATCACCTCACAGACAGACACGATCAACGCCGATAGTCACCAGATTACACTACATAAATTCTGATACAAACGCTGAACATGTTCAGTCAGTAAAAACAAGCACACATCGACGCTTACAGATGGTGGCAGGGGTAAGACTGATTCGACAAAACCAGACAAACATTTCTGTTGATGTTGGTCAGCATCTGAATTAGACGGTACTGTACTTTCGAGCTGCCTAAACTCTTGGATTCTGCAAGCATTACCGCAAATCATTTATGCATGTATCTCCATGTATGCTTTGCTAGTCCTCTCTGTGCATAAATATGTCTTCAGCAAATCACAGAAGTGTTATATCCCATAGATAAATGCAGATGCATGCAAGTGTCACGTGTTGTAGTTGTGCTTATTCAAGTGCCACATTCTCAGAGGAGCTTCTGTTCTTCCCTTTAGCTTGATCCACAGCATTGCAACCCGTGTTATTAAACTGGCCCACGCCAAGTCTAGTCTTGCCCTGGCCCCCGCCTTGGTGGAGACGTACAGCCGCCTGCTGGTCTACATGGAGATCGAGTCCCTCGGCATTAAAGGCTTTATCAGTAAGTCTAATGCACACGTCACAGATGTTTCTGATTTTCTGTCCTTCGGTCCTTGTCCTTTGATGTGACTGTGTGTTCCTCTGACCCTCCACTAGGTCAGCTTCTGCCGAACGTGTTCAAGTCTCACGCGTGGGGGATCCTGCATACGCTGCTGGAGATGTTCAGTTACCGCATGCACCACATTCAGCCTCATTACCGCGTGCAGCTCCTGTCACACCTTCACTCGCTCGCTGCCGTTCCACAGACCAACCAGAACCAGCTGCACCTCTGGTTAGACTCCACCCACACACACACACCAACACTAGTTAGACTCCGCCCACACACACTCACACCAACACTGGTTAGACTCCGCCCACACACTAACACAACACTGGCTAGACTCCGCCCACACACTCACACCAACACTGGCTAGACTCCACCCACACACTCACACCAACACTGGTTACACTCCGCCCACACACTCACACTAACACTGGTTAGACTCCACCCACACACTCACATCAACACTGGCTAGACTCCGCCCAAACACTCACACCAACACTGGTTAGACTCCCCCCACACACTCGCACCAACACTGGTTAGACTCCGCCCACACACTCACACCAACACTGGTTAGACTCCGCCCACACACTCATACCAACACTACTTCATGCTTCAAGCAAGAGACCTGCGCGGGATGGATTTTTCTCCCACAAAAATGTTACCTTCTCCAACATTCATGTTTTGTCCCACTCCTGCCCGCAAAAAAAGTATAAATAGATTTTTTTTCTGTACGTCCATGAAATTGGCTACTTTTAAGTTAGCGTATGTCTCGCCACAACCTACACATCAGCATAAATGCTCCTGATAAATTAC
This sequence comes from Gila orcuttii, assembly GCA_026230005.1. Taxonomy (NCBI): domain Eukaryota; kingdom Metazoa; phylum Chordata; class Actinopteri; order Cypriniformes; family Leuciscidae; genus Gila; species Gila orcuttii. Next base: position 11,330,336 of record JAPDVR010000012.1, read on the forward strand.
TTATTAAAGCATCAACATTTACAAATCACTGTTCATTTAACATAAAAGCAAGCATAGGCTACTGCGTGCATGCTTTGACATGACAGAATGCGTGCAAAGTGCGCTCCCTTAATAATTCCTAAAAAGCTGACATCAGTTCATCGCAATCTCACAAATCTCAGTTATTATCAATGAAGTTGACTGCACAATGAATCTTTCATAATATCTACTCTTTTTTTGTAAAAATCTGAGGATTTGTCAGCATGCAGAATTCAGCACTGAACAAGAAGTCAGTTTTGAGCGGTGAGGGTATTCTTAAAGGGATACTCCACCGTGTTTTCATATTAAACTATGTTTTTCCCTTAACTAAGACAAGTTGATACATACCTCTCTCGTCTCAGTGCGTGCACTAAATCGCTCTGTCTTGCGGCGAAACTTTGTTAGCACTTAGCTTAGCTAAAGCTAAGTGCTATTTAAAAGTGCTTACCCTATTTAAATACAGTTACTCGAGTAGTGTAACTCGACCTAGGACGGTGACACAAAATAAAACGTTGCACTTTTCTAAGCGTGTAAAATGGATAACTATATTGTATGGCGGAATACCATAGCAAGTGCTTGGGAGCACTTCGACTTGGCGCAGTAATATCATCACTCGTGAAAAATCCTCTCACCAGCCCGAGTGATGATATTACTGCGCCAAGTCGAAGTGCTCCCAAGCACTTGCTATGGTATTCCGCCATACAATATAGTTATCCATTTTACACGCTTAGAAAAGTGCAACGTTTTATTTTGTGTCACCGTCCTAGGTCGAGTTACACTACTCGAGTAACTGTATTTAAATAGGGAAAACGTGGAGGTGTTTGGTCGCTTCTCTGCTTGGCCCCTATTGAATGAACTGGGCTAAGCTAAGTGCTAACAAAGTTTCGCCGCAAGACAGAGCGATTTAGTGCACGCACTGGGACGAGAGAGGTATGTATCAACTTGTCTTAGTTAAGGGAATAACATAGTTTAATATGAAAACACGGTGGAGTATCCCTTTAAATGCATCTGATAGGCCATTGCGTTCAAGAAATCAACTCATAGGTCTGTGATTGGATACATTGTTCAGCGCTGCAAACATGTTATAAATAGAAACTCTGTCCTGTAAATCGTTTTTATTCTGTTTTAGTTGTTCTTGTTGCTTTTGTCGTTTTTAGATGTTTTATTTATAGATATTTCTATTTTGCGGGAGTCCCGCGAATCGTTATGTTCTCCCGCAACCCGCACACACACGAGTGCTTTACCGCCTGCGCCTGCACTCGGCCATCAGATCTAATCCCGCCCCGCACTCTGTTGTGTTGGGTCGCGTATGTAATCCTGCAGTAGTGCAAGTCTCTACTTCAAGCTAATCACAGATTGCTCATGACGACTAACATTTAAAAGCTTTTCTGGAAGTGTTGTAAATGTGCGGTGTGCAGAATATACTGTCCTCCATATATGTTAAATAGTTTGTGAAACAGAACACATTATGATGTGATGTATTTTCAACAGTAGTATGTTACCTTGTAGTCACATGACTTCACAAGTCAGTTATCATCTTTGTAGGGGTGTAGCGGTTCACGTATTCATACCTAAAGTTTTCAGTATGAGTCTTTCGGTACGGCATGCATGTGTACCTAACTAATGTTTAACTCTGTGTGTTGAACGTATTCTCAAAGTTTTTCCATTGCATTTGCATTTGAGAGGACTTTATCTCAGCGCATAAATCTTATGGTTGTAATCATCTGTAATGATGGTATAAAAAAAAAGCCACACGAGTCTCTGTTAAAACTTCACAGTCTTCACTAAATAAGCACAGGCGAGCACATGCATGTCAAACAGACGGTGTGCAATAATTCTTACTAAAACTAAACTATTCTGATTAAATATACATTTTGCTAAATATTTTTCATCCAAAAGAAGAAGCACTTCAAATCTCTTCCCTTATTTACAACAGCACCATAAACAGCAGGACAGCGAGTGTTTTGCAGCTGTATTGACAGACTTTTTATTTTAAAGACAGCCAAGAAAAAAAAATGTTTTGTTGGTAACACTTTACAATAAGATTTCGTTAGTTAACGTTAATTCATGCATTTATTAGCAATGAGCAATTCATCATACAAACAATGCAAAATATAACTTCACTGTTAGTTCACATTAGTGCAACTTTTGATTTTAAAAATGTATTAGTAAATGTTGGAATTAATATTAAAAAATGTTTTAGAAGTATTTGACATACTAAATGTTAAATGGGGTAAACTCAGGTTAACAAAGGAACCTTATTTTGAAGTGTTACCATTTATTTTTCTCCCCGTGTTGTACTGAAAACATATCCAACTGTGACTTCTAAACCAAGGTGCGAATCGTATTATGCTTTTTAGTGTACTATTACACTCCTATGTCTTTAAAATGTTTAATTCAGTTTTTTGTGGAAAAGTCCAATCAAATAAATATAAGTAAGAAATATAAGTCACGGATGATATTACTTGCATCTGTATGAAAATGAAATGTAGAGTCAAGCACATTACATTATGAGATACAGCTTGCTCTGTACACTGCATGTATTCTGTGTATACAGCTGTGGTAGGTGGTGTCGTCTCACTGTGTGTGTGTGTGTGTGCAGTGTGGAGAGCACGGCTCTGAGGCTCATCACGGCTCTGGGGAGTTCAGAGGTTCAGCCTCAGTTCACACGCTTCCTCAACGACCCTAAAACTGTGCTGTCGGCGGAGTCCGAGGAGCTGAACCGAGCGCTCATCCTCACGCTGGCTCGAGCCACACACGTCACAGGTACTCACACCAGCAACACACTCCACTCATGATGATACACACGTCACAGGTACTCACACCAGCAACACACTCCACTCATGATGATACACACGTCACAGGTACTCACACCAGGAACACACTCCACTCATGATGATACACAAGCCACAGGTACTCAACCAGCAACACACTCCACTCATGATGATACACAAGCCACAGGTACTCACAACACCAACACACTCCACTCATGATGATACACACGTCACAGGTACTCAACCAGCAACACACTCCACTCATGATGATACACGCGTCACAGGTACTCACACCAGCAACACACTCCACTCATGATAATACACACATTACAGGTACTCACAACACCAACACACTCCACTCATGATGATACACACGTCACAGGTACTCACACCAGCAACACACTCCACTCATGATGATACACACGTCACAGGTACTCACACCAGCAACACACTCCACTCATGATGATACACAAGCCACAGGTACTCACACCAGCAACACACTCCACTCATGATGATACACACGTCACAGGTACTCACACCAGCAACACACTCCACTCATGATAATACACACATTACAGGTACTCACAACACCAACACACTCCACTCATGATGATACACACGTCACAGGTACTCACACCAGCAACACACTCCACTCATGATGATACACACGTCACAGGTACTCACACCAGCAACACACTCCACTCATGATGATACACACGTCACAGGTACTCACACCAGCAACACACTCCACTCATGATGATACACACGTCACAGGTACTCAGACCAGCAACACACTTCACTCATGATGATACACAAGCCACAGGTACTCACACCAGCAACACACTCCACTCATGATGATACACATATCACAGGTACTCACACCAGCAACACACTCCACTCATGATAATACACACATCACAGGTACTCACAACACCAACACACTCCACTCATGATGATACACACGTCACAGGTACTCACACCAGCAACACACTCCACTCATGATGATACACACGTCACAGGTACTCACAACACCAACACACTCCACTCATGATGATACACACGTCACAGGTACTCACACCAGCAACACACTCCACTCACAATACATCACTGTTTGTGCGGCCAATAGTCTCAACCATTCGCTTTCTGTCATTTAGCAATTGATGTGCAGGGGTCATTCTATAATTTGGGGTACATTTCATGTCCAGTTATGATAATTATATTTTTTCTAACTATTTTCTTCAGAAATATAATATTTTATCCAGTAAGAGAATGCATAGTATAATCTGACACCAATTTTTTTTGCACCGTTTTTTAGTTTGCTTGAAATTTCTTTTGTGCAGATTTCTTCACTGGCTCGGACTCTATTCAGGGCACCTGGTGTAAAGACATCCTGCAGACCATCATGAACTTCACACCTCATAACTGGGCCTCTCACACACTCAGCTGTTTCCCTGCTCCACTGCAGGTACTCTCTCACACACACACACTCACACACACACACACTCACACACACTCACTCTCACACACACTCACACACACACACTCTCAGCTGCTTCCCTGCTCCACTGCAGGTACACACACACACTCTCTCACACACTCTCTCACACACTCTCTCACACACACACTCTCACACACACACACACAGACACACTGACTCTCACTCACTTCACTTTTGTTTTTTTCCGACACATTAATAATCATTACTTTTCCCGGTGTGCTGCGGCAAGTTTTTTGGGATCATTATTCTGGTTTAGTATTCCTCTGTAATGTAGAATAATGTTAGCAATGTTACATATAATACTCTTTCTCAGCCCTGAAACTCAAACCATTTTCCGATGCCCCACAGTATATGTTTCAGTAATTTAATTAATATCATAAATGTGCAACTAGTTGACTAATGGCTCAAATGAACCACTACAAGTTGGGAAGAGCCCAGCTTTACAGTCATAGCTCTTGGAGTGAACGGGCCTTTAATCCGATTAATAATAACTTGAGTTCTCTGTTGGGTTCATCCTCCAGGCATTCTTCAAGCAGAATAATGTTCCTCAGGAGAGTCGCTTTAACCTGAAGAAGAACGTGGAGGAGGAGTACCGCAAGTGGAAGTCCATGACCAACGAGAACGACATCATCACGCACTTCTCCATGCAGGGCTCTCCGCCGCTGTTCCTGTGTCTGCTGTGGAAGATGCTTCTGGAGACCGACCACATCAACCAGATCGGCTTCAGGTGCGAGACACATGCCTCATCTGTCCGCTTAGGCGTTCAGCACACGCTTTCATCCGAAAGAGGATATTATTCACACTATTCGCAATATACATTGCCATGTTTGTTAAAGAGCTAGATTTGCCGGAAGCACGAGTGTGGAAAAGGTGTGTATTCCTGAAAGCTGTGATGGTGTCAGCAGTTCAGGTGGAGGTGTGCAGCTCGTTCCACCAGAGAGGAACAGAGGGTAAAGGGTCTGGAAAGTAGGCGGGTTTCCATTACAGATGTGCAAAACTTTTTTTCTAAATGTCAATAAAAAAACGAGTGCGAAATGACAGCGTTTCCATTAACCGATGTTATGCCACTAAAACGTCATATTTTCCTCTCGCGATCAGTCATTCCAAAAATCATGTCAACGGATGTTGGTAGGTTTACGGATATCTCAGCCACCGCACTAGCCATTATTTTTAATGGAAGGAGACGTAGGCGTGTTATTCAAGATTAATGGCAAGGAACGACCCTTATACTTGTGAGAGGCTCATATGAGGTGTTTCTCCCTCATATCTACTTCAAGCTCTTGATCAATTGTGGCGTTTCTTTGTTGTTTAGAATCCAGTATAACTAAAAAAGGTAATTGCGTGAAATAAACTCACAAAAACACAATTCTGACTTTTATATCTCACAATTCTGAAAAATAAAGTCAGAATTGCGAGATGTAAACTCGCAATTGTGAGATAAAATGTCACAATTATTATTTAAATTGTTTTATTCTGTGTCAGAAACCAGCTTTTGACTACTAGTGATGGGAGAGAAAAAAAGCGATTCTCCAGTTCATCTCGACTCTTTCTTTAATGATTCTGAATTGATTGTTTAGAATTGTAGAATCTGTTCTAGGTGTAACTTTTAACCGCAGTTGCCTGAAGGCTCTTATGACAGACAGCTGTTTGCTTCCTGCTAATTACACACATATACACACACACACACACACACACAACAAAACTCAAGCAAATTACTAGTGTACAGTCAGATCAGAATTTATCTGGCACAAAACCATGTGCATTTCAGTTAGTGTGGAGCATTAAACCTGATCTACAATAAACATAACTTATACAACTAATTGTATTTAGTGTGATTTTGAGTGTGTGTTCCTGGACCTTTGTCTGGTGTTTTTGTTCGCGTATCATCAGACGGTGGTCTCAGATCCGCCTTTACAAGCACAATAAGTGTCCTTTGTCCACAGCGGCTATCTGTCTCTCTTTGAATGGTTGTTGTTAGTTTGTTGTGCATCATTTGAAGTGTGTGTGTGGTGCAGCTGCTCTCGCCCGTATAAAGGCTGCTTGTGCTGGGCTGAATGCAGCAGTCCTGTGTGATCCACTTTAATCTCCAGGCACGAGCTCTCTCTCATTACAGCAGCAGAGCAGAGGCACAGATGTGTAGAAGAGCTTTCTGACATCTCTGCCTCTCTCAGAGCAATCAAAGCCTGCAGCAAACACCATATTAAATCACTGGACATCAATGTTCACACTGTCAGTGGCAGTAAACACAGTCTCAGCATTCAAATGCTAGTTCAGAAAAAACGCTTATGTAATCGCTCATTCTTATTCTCTGCCTCTTCTGCTGTACTGCCGGTTTGTTCTCTCCCTTGAGCCAATGTTTCCCTTGTGCTGTGTTGAAAATCCTTTACGTAATTTTGTGTTCCAGGTCAAAAATGACTGGCCTTTTAAATCTCTGGTTATGCTATATTATCACAAAATATTGGATTCGATCTTTTTGACAACTTGTTTTCTTTTAATAGCACAGGTTTTTGGTTGGAACTGATCGATCGTAGTCCATTGATCACTCAAGCTTATTCACCTTAAAAAAAAAAAAAAAAAACCTCATAAGCTTTGATCAATAAGGCCTACAATCAATCAGCTTAAAAGCAGTTGTATAAACTTAGTGTCTTAAAATCTAGTTTGATCAACTAGCAGTTAACCAAGGGATAATTAGTCTTACTTTTCCAATTCAAATTATACCAAAATAACCTTTTACTTAAATGTCTGTTAATACTTTTATTATGTGTTATAAAATAATATATGATTGATTATTATTAAGTAGTCGATTTTATAATTTCGCAGTAAAATAGTATGTATTACTGCAAAAATAAGATATTTCTTTATCAATTTAATGAAATAATATTTTTAATAGTAGCAATTTGGGTAAGGTTTTCCTTCTTTTTTGTCTCAAGCTGATCACATGCCTGCTAAATGGACAAATGAGAATCCCATTGAAGTCATTGCAGTGTTCACAGTGTTGCTTGATTTAATTTCCCATCAAAAGCATTGTGATTATTGAATGTGTCAGAAATGAGTTTTTCTGTTCAGTTCAGTTAGAGTTGTTGTTCTGGTTGTGAATGTTTCACAATGTGCACATCTAATTTTTCCATCATAACTGTTGTTGTGTTTGGACTAGAGTTGGTGTGTTTTTGTTAGGTTCAGTGGCAGGTATTCCTGTGGCTCGTGTGTGTTTTCAGTGTCTCTGAAACACTCTCGCCCTACAGAATTCTCTGACTCTCGCGTGTCTTCGTGTCGGTGTTCCCCGACTCCTGCTGTCTGATGTTCCTCTCTCTCTCGGTGCTGCTAGCTCTTCACAGTAGCTTTGCTGTGAGGTTTCTCTGAGCCGTGTCTGCAGAAGCCTGTGTTTATACGGGAATCCTCACTTTTGCTCTGAGCTTTTGGGATGTGAAACGCACTTTTTTTTCTTTCTGTCAAAGCTCTTTAATACAAACAGAAACTAGATTTCTCTAGCAGTATGTGGAGTCTCAACAAGCGCTTCTTAAACCGCTGTCTGTCTCACATGGGTTTGGTCACATGGTCGTTGAGTGGATTAACGCTGTAGAGCCTGACATATGATATAATAATTTTTTTTTTAAATGGAAGAGTTTGTTGCACTATTAGACAAAATATTTTAAAAAATGTTTTTTTTAAACATATTATATAATACATTCATATTTGATATATCAGGCTTTTATGTCTCAGTCAAGTCAGCTTTATTTATATAGCGCTTTTTACAATACAGATTGTTTCAAAGCAGCTTTACAGAGATAACAGGAACAAAGTTTGTTTCCAGAAGAAAATAGCATCACAGTCCAGCTTAAGTAAGTTCAGTGATGGTTCATTTTTGTTGTAAAAAAGTTATTAATTTAGTTAATTTATATATATATATATATAGCCGCTCTGGAGAAAACCGGGATGTCATCGTCCAGCTCAGTTCAGTTCTCATATAATGGTGTCAATGCAGATCAATAATAATGTTGAATATTAAATTAAATGTAGTTTAAATATAGTGTGTATATACCTATATGATATAATGATAATATGGAGGAAAAAATACCTCAATGAAATACTGATCACTTCTAATGTAAATCAATGAGATCATTATAACAGTATAGCAGATACTTACATGAAATGCATATAAATATCAAGATGTGCCAATAATGTCTGAGTAAGATGATATTTAAATTCTTAGTTTTATGATTGAAACTGTAGTTTTAAAACATATAATGCAATGCAATACAATGATGATTGACAGATGAACAAATAAACCTTCCTCAAAAACCTGATGATCATATTTTTCTAATAAATGATGTCTGGATGATCAAGTAAACCTCAGTCGCTTCAGTCCAGTTGAAATTACTAACAATATCAAAGTTATTCTTGCGTTTCCTTGATAAATCAGGTCAGATTTGACACAGAAAGACACGTGAAGCTCGAGCTGAAGGAGGACGTTTGTACAGTTACACTGAAAGACTTTTACTGGATAAAGTATGCGATAGCTGATGTGATTTTTAGACTCCTACAGCTTACATTCCGTCTTTCTCAGATAGATCTTTGTTTTGATTTTTACTTTTTTTGTGCAGCACACCAACAAATCTGACTGTGAGGACGCCAAACAGGAAATTAAGTCATATTAATTTTAATAGGCAAACGTTTACCTATTGAAGTTTAGCAACTAAACAACCCAAATTCTGTCATCAGATGGACTCTAGCGTGATGATGTCGAACATGTTCTGCTGCATGTTAATGGTTTTCTGTCTTCCCCCCTCCTCAGGGTGCTGGAGCGCATCGGGGCGCGGGCGTTGGTGGCCCACGTCAGGACGTTTGCAGACTTCCTGGTGTACGAGTTCTCCACGTCAGCGGGGGGGCAGCAGCTGAACAAGTGTATCGAGATTCTCAACGATATGGTGTGGAAGTACAACATCGTGACCCTGGACAGACTCATCCTCTGCCTGGTGAGCCCTGGCCCTCCTCCTGTCCCACTGCATCACTCTTCACTCGATCCTGAGAATATTGGCTGTCAAATAACTCAAAACAACACTGCAATTAGGGTTGAGAATCATAAGAAATTTTCCGGTTCCGATTACGGTTCCGCCAAACGATTATGGTTTCGGTTCCCATTCAATAAAAATGATTAAAATAACTAATAAAAAATAGTTGTAAGGGGAAAATGCACAATCCTTTTTGTGTTTATTTCTTATACTTGTCAAATGAGTTTAAAAGACGTATTGTCAACAAATCCAACATATTATTTAGCAATTTTTGCAAAAATAATACATTTTTCTGAAGGAAAATAAACATTTCTGTATTCTCTAGGATAATTTGGGACCTCTCCTATAGCTTATTGTATCTCCAGCAGTGGAGAATACCCTCTCAGAAGGGGTAGAATATGCTTGAACACACATGTAAGATCCAGACAGGTGAAACATAATATTTTTAAAATCAATTTGAATAATTGATTCATAAAGACTTCACTTGTTTCGTTACTGGATGAATCAGTGCTCTAGCAGTTAATAAACACAACTGAATGCGTCTTGCGGAAGAACATTGTAGCCGGAGCTACTTCTCTCTGTTTATATCTATGCATAATGGTGAGTCACGCAGGCACTGTGCTACTCCGCAGCCGACCCGATCGGTGTAAAGTAGTCCGAGTCTAAACGCTTTATTACAGACTTACCGCAGTGATTCAGGATAAGACAAACACGGTTTGAAAAAAGGCATTCATGATGTGCCTGCATTATATACATTTTGTAAATTCATAAAAAAGTTACAAACTGCAGCTTTAACAGTCGTCTGTATGAACGTTTTGAAGCATCAGATGTAATCGATACACTCGTTATTTGAAAGGAGCGACTTTCAAAAGGTGATGGGGCCGTAGGCCCTGGGCCTACTCTGTTTTGGTTGCTACCGTAGACATGTTTATACTCGAACTATAAACTTTTATCTCAGTACTTCTGTGATCATTTGAATATTTGTAACACAGAAATATCGATAGGCTATTGTGTGGTTGAAAAGACCGTGAAAGTAAAGCTGTTTCATATTGATGACTGCTCTCTCGTCAACGACAGCGCAAAAAGATTTGAATGTTCCGGTGTTTTTGTCATTTAGGAATAATATTATCGCGTGGGTGTTTGAATCTAGATCGTTTAAAGATTAATCGTGCAGCTCTACTGTCTTCATATCATTGTAGTATGTATTACTGAGCATCAGACACTCTCACTCGCATATGGACACAATCCCTGTGTGTCAATCTGACGCAAAACGTATATGAGTAGCGCGAGGGCCAGTGCATTCATTACTATTTTAATATTCATGAGGTGAGACGTTGCTATTAAAGGATGAGCTCCCAGCACTTCGCCCACACAGCGCACCAGAACCGTTTTCGGAACCGAAACTTAGGAATTTCGCATGGTTCCGGTATTTTTCCAAAAACACTAACAGTTCTGTATATGAACCGATTTTCGGTTCCCAACCCTAATTGCAATAATCTGCAACATAAGCTTGTTTTACAAGTTTCAGGTCAATGAATTCACAGTGTATATTCTGCACACGGTTACTGTTGAAGGCAATGAATGACCGTCATTGATCATGTGATTGATTGTGATACAGACGGTCAGATTTTGTTATTCCAGTGAAGCTTAAGAAAGACGATCTCAAATCATGCAGGAGAACATGATCCTCAGGTTTAGTTCATGCTGGCTGCTATTGTTAAAACTAAACTGAGACGCACCAAATACTGAGACACTGGAACTTCAGTGAGTAATTATGCAAACAAATTGTTAAATCATTGAAAGATGGTTGAAATACCTAATCATTGGAAATGTATTTAACCATCTGCTTTTAAATCAGAGACTGTATATTCAAATCTTTTCTGAAGTCGGTTTGTAAGACTGCCAAAGTGCTTTAATTACATGTAATCATTGTAAAAAATGAGTACGTTTATATCTCCAGTGAATCCGCTGGACTTCAGTGGCTACGTTTACATGCAACCAAATAATCCGGTAGTAATCGCATTAACGGCTCAATCGGACTGAAAAGCCTTCATGTAAAAACCTTAATCGATCCGACTGAGCTCGATACGAATGAAATTTCGATCCGATTGAAAGGTTCTAAGATTATTCTTTTTCTAATCCGATCGAGAGAACATGTAAAACACTTGATCGGATTGAAAACCGAAACTGAAAGGACTGCGCATGTGCAATGACGTTGAAAAAACGTAATGACTTATGACGCGCAGAACGAGCTGTTGTTCCTGTTGAATAAAGAGTCATATAAACGAGTGTCCCGTCATCCTAAACTTCTCCTTTCACTGCGTCTGCGAAGTGGAGCAGGACAACGGCCCACCAGTCCTCGTTTCAGACTCTCATCCACAGACGACTGGTTTTGGCCATTTTTACTGTGTGATCAATATAAGCAGCGGCACAACTGTTCATATGCTCATGTCTCCAAATTATGACCAGAAACGGATATTAAGTATGTTTAAAACAAATATAGAACCAATGTAAGAGAATAGTTATACGCAAACAGTGGGAAACTCTGTATATTCGTGCAGTGTGCGCATGTCAAAAAATCAATTCCGTTTTGAAGCTTGTGACATATACACGCGCACACCAACCCGATCACGTTTAGCGTTCATGTAAACTACGTTCGGATTCATCAATCGGAATTAATTCAGTCCGATTGAAATAAAAGTTGTGCATGTAAACATGGCCTTTGTTGTATTTACTGTTTGACTCATGGATTTATTGGCTTGTTACTGCAACATGGGAGAAGAGCTACATGTGAAACATTATCTGTGTGTGAGAAACGAACAGAAACCGCCGTTCTTCTCATTCGCTGATCACTGGGCTTCCCCCTGCACTGAACACGGTCCATGTATCAGTCCTGATCGAGCGGTGCCTTCACTGACACTGACAGAGACCTGTGGCGCCTTTGTGCTTTACAGCCCGTCTGAAGACTTCACTGCACACACACCCTGCTCCCTCACTGATGAGGAAATCACACGTTTTATGTAAGCAATAGGATACGAGAGGCTGTGCTGTATCATGAATAATGTATCATGCATTATTATACACGATATAGCACCAGCCTCGAGTACCTTATTGCTTTTATAAAACGGTTACCACACAATACAAATATTATGGCCAAGAAAACCTATCAATGCCACTTTCATGAAGTAAAATCACTAAGCCTTCCTTCCGCTGGAAAAAAATAGTTCCTGACCATGAACAGCAACAGAGTTAAATTATTTCTCCATTAGATGGCGGCAAAGACTGTCTTTATGAGTGAGTCTGTCAGTAGAGAAGACTTTTATATTGAAAGAACTGAAACTTGTGAACACGGAGAAGCAAGACACAACTGACAAATGACTAGCGTGTTAGGTTACGGGAAAACCTCTTAGCTGATAAAAGAACAAGATATCGGAACGGACATTCAAACTGATTTTTTATTATGAATATAGGACTGGCCTGAAGGAAAATGCTATATCTACTGTAAATGCAGGAACACTCCCTCACTCGATCTCTCACAATACTTTATCAGTTTCAACGAACAATATCAATGAGAACAAACATATGTTTACGTTGCTAAGAGTGGTTGCTAGGGGTGTTGTGTAGTAAAACATTGACTGTTTTACGCAACGGTTCTAAGTCGAGCTTTATCATGAATTAAACACAGCTATTGACCAATCAGAATCAAGGACTGGAACTAACCGTTTTATAATAATACACACACACTGGAAAGCATTTCCTGAGAGCTCTACTTTCTCAACATGCTACACTAAACAAACTTTCTAAGCACTCGCCGTGGCACTGAACGTTGTGTGTGTTCATGCAGGCGATGAGGAGTCACGAGGGGAACGAGGCTCAGGTCTGCTACTTCATCATACAACTGCTCCTCCTCAAACCCAACGACTTCCGCAACCGCGTGAGTGACTTTGTGAAGGAGAACGCTCCAGAACACTGGCTGCAGAGCGACTGGCACACCAAACACATGACCTACCACAAGGTACCGCAACACACAACCTGCTACACGCTAACAACACGCTAACAACACGCACCAAACACATGACCTGCTGCACACTAACAACACGCACCAAACACATGACCTGCTGCACGCTAACAACACGCACACCAAACACATGACCTACCACAAGGTACCACAAAACACACAACCTGCTACACGCTAACAACACACACCAAACACATGACCTGCTACACGCTAACAACACGCACCAAACACATGACCTGCTGCACACTAACAACACGCACCAAACACATGACCTGCTGCACGCTAACAACACGCACACCAAACACATGACCTACCACAAGGTACCACAAAACACACAACCTGCTACACGCTAACAACACACACCAAACACATGACCTGCTACACGCTAACAACACGCACCAAACACATGACCTGCTGCACACTAACAACACGCACCAAACACATGACCTGCTGCACGCTAACAACACGCACACCAAACACATGACCTACCACAAGGTACCAGCAACACACAACCTGCTACACGCTAACAACACACACCAAACACATGACCTGCTACACGCTAACAACACGCACCAAACACATGACCTACCACAAGGTACCAGCAACACGCTAACAACACACACCAAACACATGACCTGCTGCACACTAACAACACGCACCAAACACATGACCTGCTGCACGCTAACAACACGCACACCAAACACATGACCTACCACAAGGTACCACAAAACACACAACCTGCTACACGCTAACAACACACACCAAACACATGACCTGCTACACGCTAACAACACGCACCAAACACATGACCTGCAGCACACTAACAACACGCACCAAACACATGACCTGCTGCACGCTAACAACACGCACACCAAACACATGACCTACCACAAGGTACCAGCAACACACAACCTGCTACACGCTAACAACACACACCAAACACATGACCTGCTACACGCTAACAACACGCACCAAACACATGACCTACCACAAGGTACCAGCAACACGCTAACAACACACACCAAACACATGACCTGCTGCACACTAACAACACGCACCAAACACATGACCTACCACAAGGTACCAGCAACACGCTAACAATACACACCAAACACATGACCTACCACAAGGTAACAAGCACAACCTGCTACATGTTAATAACACACTGAAAACAGCCTGCTACATGCTAACAATATACAACAAAAACAACCTGATACATGTTACACGCTAACACACAGAACACATAACCTGCTACACATTAACACAACAAACACACAACCTGCAACTTGTTAACTACTTGCACCAAAAACAACCTTTTACATGTTAACAAAACACAATGAACACAGCTTGCTACACATTAACAATACTCACCATACACACAACCTGTTACACACTAACAACACACAGAACAGTCAAGAATCTGTCAAGAATTGCACAAAAACTGCTAAATTGTCTAATTATCATTATCAACAAAATCCCATAAAATATCAAGATATCTTTTTTGTCAATATCTCACAGCCCTAGTGGTTTTAGTGTTTGTTTCAGCATTAGATAACACAAATTGGATAATGGCAGCAGAGTGGATAACCTGTGCTCAGATTTTTCATCCATCCAGTATTGATTATTTAGCAGACATAACAAAACAAACTGGAATATATAGTTGTGTTTAGCAGCACATTTATTTGCTAAGCATCGCTAACAAAACTCTGAATAACTTTCAAAGATTTGATGGCATTAAGCTCACAAGCTTTCACTAATCCAGGGAAGTTTCTTCCTCATTCATCATTTCTGGCAACAGGCAACTTTTTCAATCATATACATTCAATTTCTATTAACCTGACTGTACTGTGGTTGAGTTTCTGTCTTTAATGTCCTTCATGCTCAAACTACCGCTTGCTTATTCAATCTGTGTAAATAAACATTTGTTTTAATGTGACCTGCCAAGTTAAATAATGAACCGCACAGCGAACGCTGGCTACCCCAGAGACGGTGTACGGTTCAGCAGCCGTATGTCTCTCATAGATGTACGTTACATATGGATTTGTGTATAATTCTATTGTTGACCTTTAGAGATGAAAAAGAAAACCATTTTAGTTCAGGATATTCAGCAAAATATCAAGTTTGATGAGTGTCTGAAATGTCATAAACACAGTTATTATCCCCCATCTTTATTTCTTTGTGGCATTTTAAGTAGAGATTGACCTCAGATTGCCATGACATTTCTTCTTGTGTGTATCTGTGCTGAATGGCAAACAAAACATAATTCAGCACACAGTTTGATCCGAGCCGAACCCCACCATAAGACTAAAGCCAACATGTGACCACTCTGAGTTTAGAAAGAGACATATTCTTGAGATTCTTGGTAACGTCCCCGGCTGCTGTTTTTTAACATGCGGTAAAGCTGTTATCTACTGGGTAATGATAACTATAACAATAGCAATAGAGACACTAGCGTAGCCAGAAAAGCGTCTCTGGGTGTGCATAAGAAAAATTGGGTGTGCCACATTTATTGTCAAATTAATGTGCAAAACAACCTTGACCCGGCGTATCACTAACTTTACAGAATAGACTGGGCTGATGTGTAAAACTGGCTTGCCACATAAACATAATACTAGGCCTACAGTATATAAAATATAACTCAGGGCTCAACATTAAGGCTTTACATGTGCTTGTCCTTCAAACAAGTAAATCGGCCATTCTCTTGTCAAAGTAAAAATCCAGAAATCGGTTTAAATGTTTCATCTTTCATTTTAAATTCTTAGATTTGATCAATAAATTCAATAGAAATAATAAGACACTAATATGCTGTTACCAATACAATTAATTAATTTACACTGAAAAATTACAACTGCATTAAATAATGTTATGAGATTGTTTTAAATATTTTTTTAAGATACAAATATGACATATTGGAAAGAATTATAGCCTACTTTTAAACACGAAACTAAACCACCAGTAGGGGGCGGCAGGTGACCGTCTTAATGAGTGAGTTATTGAGTCATTTATTAAAATGATTCGTTCAAACGGCTGAATCGTTGAGGAATGAGGCAGTTGTTTAATGGGTCATTGAATCTTTGACTCAATCGGTTCATTCAAAGCGCTGAATCATTCATTAATGCAGTTATGTGTTCAGGTGAGCTGCGCTGTGGTTCTTGGGATGTTTGTTTGGAACTATTTTCGCTGCTCAAATAGAACAAAAACAGTCAATATTGTGTCTAAAATGTAAGTGACTTGATATTAATGACTTGTTTATTGAACTGTCATATGAAATCAGTGTCATGTTTTCAGTCGTGATGGTATTCAGCACTCGCGGTCACTGTGATGTTGCTTAACTGTATCATATCATAAGCTATGTTATAAATATAAAAACTCCACATTAATTTTTTAACCGCTCTATGTTCATTAAGTTCCCTTTCGAGAGGTCTCTCCTATTGCGTAAGTAGCTTACGCTATGGGAAAACTCCTTTTCTCGAGAATATTGAAGTCTTTATGTAAAACGCATTGCAGCTGCACAGCTGACAGCAATGAACGAAGGAACTCGGTCATTGGCTGTGCTGCGGCAACTTGCTTGAACCAATGACGGGGCGACTCTGAATGCGCGACCAATGAGCGCGCTTCGCGCCTGCGCGCGTCAGAGCCCGCCAAGATGGGCGTGGCCAAGCTATATATTGGGCGCCCCGTCATGAGAGTTCTTTAGATTTAATCTCCTTCAGCGAACACCTTCTTCGCTGGATCCTCCGGATTATTGGAAGCCTTCGCCGCCGTGGAAAAGCATACCAGCGGGATTGCTACGAGGACGTCGGCACCTTCAGCCGCCTTCAAGCACCTCCTACTGAGCCATCCGGCGCGCCATATACGCAAGTATTTTACATCTGTCCGCCCCGCGACATTTGTGAAAGAGCAAATTTCCATTAAGGCGTTGTTTCAAATGCCTTCCTGCGCGTCGTGCAGAGACCTTCTCCCGGACGGGGATCGTCACATCATCTGCGCTCGCTGCCTGGGCCGTGACCACGCAGAAGCTGCATTGACCAAGGGCGGATGCCCGGAATGTGATGACCTGGGTCTCTCCGCACTACGGGCTCGCCTCGCCGCTTTCGCCGTGAGCGAGCCCATCGCCACCCCTCTGTTTGAGCCGCGCACTAAGAAAAAGCGCCGCTCACAGAGGCTTCCTGAACCTGAGCTCAGTGACGTCACGCCGAGCCAGTCTCCGCGTGCTTCACCGCCGCTCTTGCCTTCCCCACCGCCGGTTCAGTTCACCCAGCCGGACCCACACCCCTCTGGCAGAGCGGTGGGCCTTGTGACTTTCGGCGCGTCCGAGGACGACGGGGGAATGGACGACAGCTTGTCCATCGACGCTGCATCGGACGACTGGCCGGGCTCCACTCTCGACCCCGCCCCGTCGACGCTAGCTAGCACGAGCGGGGGCTCCACTATGGATACTGAGATTATCCGTGTCCTCTCTAAGGCCGTGGAAGACCTCGGGCTCGATTGGTCTTCTCCCGAAGAGCCAACCCGGAGCCGACTGGATGAGTGGTTTCTGCAGGGGCGCCAGCAGGCCCCTCGGCAAAGGCCTTCTCCCTTCTTCCCGGAAGTTCACGACGAACTCACCAAGTCGTGGAAAGCCCCCCACTCTGCGCGCCTAAAGCCTTCTTTTTCTTCTTCGCTCTCCTCAGTGGACGGCGCGAAGGAAAGAGGCTACGAGGGAACGCCGCCCCTCGAGGAGGCCGTGGCCAATCATCTCTGCCCGCCCTCCACCTCCGGATGGAAAGCCAAAGCTTCCCACCCCTCGAAACCCTGCCGCACTACCTCTGCTCTCGCCGGTCGCGCCTACGCCGCCGCCGGCCAAGCTGCATCAGCGCTTCACTCAATGGCGGTACTTCAAGTGTTCCAAGCCAAGCTTCTCCGCTCTATGGACGAGTCTGGCCCCGAACCCGAAGCCTTCAGGGACTTACGCAGCGCGACTGATATAGCTCTGCGAGCCACGAAGGCCACCGCCCAGTCCATCGGCCGTGCTATGGCTAATTTGACTGTTCTCGAGCGCCATCTGTGGCTGACTCTGACTGAAATGAAGGACGCGGATAAGGCGCCATTTCTCGATGCGCCTATCTCCACCAGCGGGCTGTTTGGACCGGCGGTTAAAGGTTTCGCCGAACGCTTCACTGAGGCCCAGAACGCTTCACAAGCTATGCGTCATTTCCTGCCAAAGCGCTCCAGCTCATCGCAGAGCAGACAGAGACCGCCGCAGCCGCAGCGGGCTAGAACAGCCCCCACCGCCTCTCAGCCCGCGCCTCAGGCTGACGCTCGACGCCGCTCGCGCTCTCACAACCGCAAGCCGCCTCCTGAGCGACGGGGTCCTCGGCCCAAGATTGTGCTGAACCCTGAGCCTCGAAAGCCGTCCTAGCCACAGAAATGAGAAGAGAGAGTACGTGTCTCGCAAAAGCCGGACCACTCTCTCCGCAAAAGCTCAAACATTACCCAGTCCCCTTACAGGCGGTTGGATATGTCCATACAGCAGTCAATGGGCCAGTCACAGAGCTCGCTCACCTGCAAACAAACGCCGTTTTTACGGCGACGCACAGAAAACACAAAAAGAGTCTTTTTCTGCCTGCATCACTAAGGGTTCACATGTCCACAAAGTGTGCATTCCCAGATACTGTCAAAACAGTGCCAAATTCATTCCCAGCTCAGGCTGCGCTTCCCATGAATGTAGATCACGTGCCTACGGTCATGTACGCACCACTACACACAAGCACTGTTCACACAGTTATAAATTCATCCCCAGTAAAAGCGGGAAACATTATAAAAGTGACGCGTGTGCCTACCACTGTTTATGCACCCCCACTTATAAACACTGCCCTTACAGTGTCAAACAAAACCTCAGCTCAGGCTGCGAGTTTTACAAACACAGCGCGCACTGTTGTAATCACACACGCGCCCATTCACTCAGCTGCTCAGCGCGCGCCCGCGCCCCTGAGAGCTATGAGCTCAGGCGATTCGCTAGCCGGGTCCCTACGTCACAGCGGCCCGCCCCTAGCCTGTATTCAGCCCATATCTGTACACGCAGCGGCATGGGAAAACATTCCAGATATGCCGAAATGGGTATTAAATATAGTAAAGCACGGATACTCGCTCCAGTTCGCTCGCAGGCCACCACGTTTTACGACTGTGGTCGAGACGAAAGTGAGAAAAGAGTGTTCACATGTTCTACGCACCGAGGTGCGCAAACTAATAGAAAAGGGCGCTGTGGAAACTGTTTCCCCCTCTCTGAGCGGGACAGGTTTTTACAGCCGCTATTTTCTCGTCCCGAAAAAGGATGGCGGTCTCCGCCCCATCCTAGATCTCAGACACCTGAACAAAGCACTAATGATTCGCTCGTTCAGAATGTTAACAACCAAGCATATCCTCGCGCAAGTGCGCCCAGGAGATTGGTTTCTCTCAGTGGATCTGAAAGATGCTTACTTTCACATTCCAATAGCGCCTCATCACAGGCCGTTTCTGAGATTCGCTTTCGAGGGACAGTCATACCAGTACACAGTACTCCCGTTCGGCCTGTCCCTGGCTCCCCGTACATTCACGAAATGTATGGATGCAGCACTTTCCCCCCTAAGACAAAGGGGAGTGCGAATACTGAATTATCTCGACGATTGGCTGGTTCTAGCACAATCAGAGAGTCAGCTAATAACACACAGATCTTGGATTATCAGCCATTTAGAATGCCTGGGTCTAAGAATCAATTTTGCAAAAAGCATACTATCTCCCAGCCAGAGAATTTCTTTCCTGGGAATAGTTCTAGACTCGATGCAAATGACAGCGCGTCTCTCATCGGAGCGCGCGCTCACCATCCGGCGCCTTGCAACATCATTCAGAGCGGGCGCGCGCGCCCCCGTCAAACGGTTTCAGAGGATGCTCGGTCTCATGGCCTCAGCATCGGCCGTACTCCAGCTAGGATTGTTGCATATGCGCCCTCTCCAACGCTGGCTCAAGAGCCGCGTCCCTACTCACGCGTGGCGTTCGGGCCACTTTTTAATCAGAGCGAACCACGGCTGTATAAAAGCCCTGACGCACTGGAAAGCCGCCGACTGGTACCAGTCAGGCGTGAGTCTGGGTGTGAACACAAGGAGAAAGATGATAACGACAGATGCCTCCAAAATAGGTTGGGGGGCCCTTTACGAGGGCAGGCCTGTCTCCGGCTTTTGGTCAAACCCGGAGAAGCGCCTACACATAAACTGTCTGGAAATGAAAGCGGTCGCTTTGGCTCTCAGAGCCCTGCTCCCACATCTAAAAAACGAACACGTCCTGGTCCGAACGGACAACATGACGGTAGTGTCGTACATAAATCGCCAGGGTGGACTCAGGTCGAGCTCCATGCATTCAATGGCCAGGAGACTCATTTTATGGTCCCAGCACAACTTGCGCTCGCTGAGAGCAGCGCATGTGCCAGGCGCCCTGAACCAGGGGGCAGACATGTTATCCAGAGACAAGATTCTCCCAGGAGAATGGGCTCTCAACCCTCTGACGATTCAGTGGTTATGGAAAACCTTTGGCAAAGCGGAGATCGACCTCTTCGCCTCCAAGGAGAACGCGCACTGCTCTCTTTTCTTCACGAAAAGCACGGACGCGCTCGCCCAGAGCTGGCCGAGCCGCCCCTTATATGCCTTTCCCCCGATCGCGATGCTGCCACAGGTCATCAGTCGGGTCAGAGAGGAGGGAAACGCAGTGCTGCTGATAGCCCCACTCTGGAGGAACCAAACATGGTTTCCAGATCTGATGCAAATGCAATCTGCACCACGGCCGATTCCACTGAGGCCAGACCTCCTCAGTCAGGCCAGCGGGATGATATTTCATCCCCGCCCCGATCTGTGGGCCCTTCATGCATGGCCCCTCAACGGGTTCCCAGGAACCTCGCGAGCGGAGCACTAAAAACCATCGCTGAGGCGCGGGCGCCCTCCACGAGACTCTTATATGCCCAGAAATGGAAAGTGTTCGGTGACTGGTGTAATACCAAGGGCCTGAACCCTGTAACATGCGAGATTATGAGTGTACTCGTTTTCCTACAAGGGCTTCTGGAGGCGGGCCGCACCCCCTCCACGCTCAAAGTATATGTGGCTGCCATCACAGCGTCACACGACCTTGTAATGGAACGTCCATTGGGAAGAAACGACCTAATTATTCGTTTCCTAAGGGGCGCCAGGAGGATGAACCCTTCACGCCCCCCCTCAGTGCCGATCTGGGACCTAGCTACGGTCCTAGACGCTCTTAAAGGGCCCCCGTTCGAACCACTCCGAACCGTGCACCTTAAACAGCTCTCGCTCAAGACGGCGCTCTTGCTGGCACTCGCCTCGGTCAAGAGAGTGGGCGACCTGCACGCGCTTTCAACAAGCGCTGCCTGCCTAGAATTCGGACCTAACGACTGCAGGGTCGTCCTTAGACCGAAACATGGGTATATTCCTAAAGTGCTCACCACTCCCTTCAGAGCACAGGTTATCTCCCTAACTGCGCTTTCGTCTTCAGCAGACGAACACGACGCTAATCTACTCTGCCCCGTTAGGGCTCTCAGAGTGTATTTGGAGCGTTCTGCCCTATTCAGACAGACAGAACAACTGTTTGTATGCTTTGGCGGCCGTACGAAAGGTTCCGCCGTTTCAAAGCAGAGAATCTCTCACTGGATAGTCGAAGCTATAGCTCTGGCTTATGAAGCTAAGGGACTTCAATGCCCCTGGGGAGTCAAAGCACACTCCACCAGGAGTGTGGCTTCTTCCTGGGCATGGTCGAGCGGGATACCGATCGAGGATATTTGTGCGGCGGCAGGCTGGGCCTCACCGTCCACATTTATCAGATTCTACAACCTACAGGTCCCGACATTGCATTCCAATGTGCTATCAGCATAATGCTAGTTGAACTGCGAGTTCGTATCTAGATTATGTATGTGCTTGTGTCACACTGAGCGCCTTCTAGCCGCTCTGTATTTTTTCCCACATATAAAGCTCGCCTCTGCCGGCTAGTTGGATGATAACTTTGCTTTTTAGCTCAGGCACCTGCCTCTGGCTATCATAAGGCGAAGTTCAGCACGCACGGCGTTTTGCATGGTGTTCCCATAGCGTAAGCTACTTACGCAATAGGAGAGACCTCTCGAAAGGGAACGACTCGGTTACTAACGTAACCTCGGTTCCCTGAGAGGAGGGAACGAGTATTGCGTAAGCTGCCGTGCTTGTGCTTGGTTAGTTCGCTTCAGTCGTTTTAACCTAAAGAACTCTCATGACGGGGCGCCCAATATATAGCTTGGCCACGCCCATCTTGGCGGGCTCTGACGCGCGCAGGCGCGAAGCGCGCTCATTGGTCGCGCATTCAGAGTCGCCCCGTCATTGGTTCAAGCAAGTTGCCGCAGCACAGCCAATGACCGAGTTCCTTCGTTCATTGCTGTCAGCTGTGCAGCTGCAATGCGTTTTACATAAAGACTTCAATATTCTCGAGAAAAGGAGTTTTCCCATAGCGTAAGCTACTTACGCAATACTCGTTCCCTCCTCTCAGGGAACCGAGGTTACGTTAGTAACCGAGTCGTTTCTTTGTGTGATCTGCGCTCATTTGTTTCCATTCCTCCTCATGAGGCTGCGCGAGCCTCAACAGCACAACCGTATTACCAGTCAGCGGCTGTTTGCGGATTGGTTGGCAGTCCGAATGTCGGCAGATATTTTGTTAACGATAATAATTTAAAAATTAAAATACATTTTAAATGCACCAATATTTTAAGTAAACAACAATAGTCCAAGTTTAGGAAACGTTTTTATTAAAACTTTAAAAAAGAATTCTGCATCTATTTTAGGTGTGCCAGCTGCCACTGTGGGTGGCACCGGCACACCCGTGGCTACGCCAGTGAATAGAGATATAGTTCTTAAATCCGTTATAAATATAAAAGAAAAGCAGGGTCCACAACACAACTATAACAATAAAGACACAGAGAAATAATATTGTTGGAATCACTTTCAGAATGATTTTTCCAGCTGATGAACAATAAAAAACATCGACTGCCAATCAGAATCCATCCTGCATTATAGAGCTCCAGCATTTAAAGTGGCAGATGCACGCGTTCATAATAACAGGACGATATCGTCTGCTGGTGTGGAAGATAATCGTTATCTTTATAGCTATTGTTCTTGGTGTGAACTGCCCTTAAGCCTTTAAGTGATAGTTCGCCCAAAAATTATCATTCTGTCTTTATTTACCCTTATGTCGTCTTTCATTCATCTTAAAAACAGAAATGATATTTTTAATGAAAGCTGAGTGATTTCTATCCCTCCGTTCAATATTCATTGACATCCAAAACTTTGATGCTTCAAAAAGTTCTTAAAGATTGTGTAAAAGTGATATGAATGGAGCGGTTTAATCCAAGTCTTCAGAAGAAACAGGATCGCTTTATATGATGAACACGTTTAATTTAAGCTTTTATTCACATATAAACATCAATCAACATGCATACATGTAGAGCACATCAAATATGGTAAACATGGTAGCTCAAATGTGCTCGTCTGACAAACGAAAACAAAACTCATAGGTCATGTCTCGTCACAAGACATGGATTAAACCTCTGAATTCATATTGATTACATTTACAATGTCTTAACGTTTTTAAGAGTCAAAGTTGTTGTAGAATGCAGTTTCAATGGAGGGACAAAAATCTCTCGGGTTTCATTAAAAATATCTTCATCTGTGTTCCAAAGATGAACGAAAGTCATGTGTAAAGACGTGTGTAAATGATGACAGAATTTTCAGTTCTTAGTGAACTAACACTTTAATACACATGTAAGCCATTATAACCTATGAACTGCTACCATAAATGCTCAACTGAAGTCAATGTTTTTTTATGATTGGTCCAGCTAATGTCTAGTCACCTTAATTTCTAAAGCGCTTTATACAATACAGATTGTTTTTAAATAAGTTGCACGGTAATAATCAGAAATCAATGATACATAATCAAATATGAGACAAATTCAAATTCAGCTATAAAGCAGCTCTAAAAAGACAATAGTGTCATTATTCAGTTCAGTGTAACTGTGTGAAGTTCATCAATTATGAGTTCAATGCATCTATAAGCAGTTTTACATAAGACAATAGTGTTATTCACTTTGAGTCGGTTTACTGTTGATTCAATTGACACAGTTGACACAGCTATAAAGAAGCTCTGCAGAAAACAGGGATGTGATCATCCAGCCTAATTCAGTTCAAGTTTGGTTCTCATCCAGTAGTGTCAGTGCAGGCATATCATTTAGCAAGAAGCCGGCCCATTGAACGCCTGTATTACAGCGGTCTCTGAGTCTGGGTTGGGAGGCGTTATGATGGTTGTGTTGGTGACGAGCTCCTCCGCTGTGGTCCCTGCAGAAGTATCCCGAGAAGCTGTACTTCGAAGGCCTGGCGGAGCAGGTCAACCCTCCCATTCAGCTGCAGTCCCAGTACCTGCCCATCTACTTCGGGAACGTGTGCCTGCGCTTCCTTCCGGTGTTCGACATCGTCATCCATCGCTTCCTGGAGCTGCTGCCCGTGTCCAAGTCTCTGGAGACGCTGCTCGATCACCTGGGCGGGCTCTACAAGTTTCACGGTGAGAGGCAAGAAGGCTAGTGGATCTCACACAGGGAATTAAAAAAGAGTTTACATTTAGGAGGACCTGTTCTGCCTTTTTCCATCTTTCTATAGTGTGTAATGTTGCCGTTTGAGCATGAAAACGAGAGTTCTTCTCTATATCAGTGTCAGTGTTTCTGAACTCCTAAAACGCCTCCATTGTAGTCTTGAGTTTCTTCTGGGAACGAACACGTCACAATATTCGTCATTATAATAATTCATACGCAGAATAAAAGAGACGGAGCCTGGTTGAGTTAGTTAGTAGTGTGTTAAACTGGTGGTTATGGCAAGGGGCGGGGCATTTCCTAAACGCACTCAAAGATCTTGACCAATCACAACACACTGCTCCAGCCGACCAATCAGAGTACAGTGTGCTTTTCAGAAGGAGGGGCTTCATAGAGACAGGAACTAAACAGAGCGTTACTGACAGACTGGGAAGAGAGGAGCTGCAACAATGGAGAATATGGGGAAATAATCAACATTCAAGCAGGAAAACCTGCTCTTGTAGAGACCAGAAACAACATCAAGACTTTGAAAAAGGGCATAATAGGTCCTCTTTAATATATTTAAGTCCCCCTGTAGTCAATCATTGTATCCCTTAAAACTCATCTTTGATCACTGGACACCCTTGCCTAATTTAGTATGAATATGCAGATGAGCCCCGCCTCCACTCACTCACACAGCTCAGAGATCCACTCGTTGACGATCACACGTTGATCTGATTGGTTACAAGGTAGTTTGTGACGTCAGAAACACCAGCAATTTCAAACCGTGTTTTTGAGACTGTCTTTGGTTCACTGCAGTTTTAAGGAGAAAATACTCAGCAATGGTGTTGACTTGTGAATTTACACATTGTTTGTCTTAAAGCATATTAAAAACACCACTTAGACATATAATCAACATTAAAAACTTAATTTTCACCACAGGGGGATTTTAAAATATCAAACTCTAAATTAAAATGGTAAATAACACATCAAGATGTAAACTGCAGTCATAACACCCCCCCCCCCCCCCCCCCAATAAGTTATATATTATTGTTCTTAATGAAGAACACAGTTTTTGAATTGTAATTTATGAATTTGATTAATTAATGATTACTTTTTTTTGCTTTTACTCTTTTACCATAAAACTTTTGACATGCAGATCGTCCGGTGACGTACCTGTACAACACGCTGCATTATTACGAGAGACACCTACGAGATCGCACCAACCTGAAGAGGAAGCTGGTCCACGCCATCATGAGCTCGCTCAAGGACAACCGCACCCCCGGTTGGTGTCTCAGCGAGACCTACCTGAAGTGTGGAATGAACCCCCGGGAGGACAACATCTGGATCCCTGACGACACCTACTACTGCAAACTCATCGGGCGGCTGGTGGATAATATCCTTTCCTGAGCGCATCACAGTCAGCGCCATCACAATAATACATTTAAGAGATACAGGGATGGGATTTTTTTTCCCGTATTTGCAATCGAAAATGTGTATGACCCATGAGAATTGTGTCAATCGGTGTATGAACGGCCAAAAGTGATTACTTAAAAAAACACAAAATACTGTGTTTTCAAATTCCTGCATTTATTTGATATGCATGGATTGCTTCCAACTGCTGTGTTTGGGGAAGCTTTAGCATCTCAGTCAGGGTCCAATATTTACACTCGACAGCCACTGAATCAGAGTAAAAATCAGCGTTCGCGAGTATTTGAAGCCGCGTAACTCACCAGTTGGCTGGTAACTTTATATATTTTAACAATGTATGGTTGAGAGAACATGATTCGGACTAGTGTGATTATCTCATATTAATATACACATGATTAAAATACTCTATATAGTAATTTATATAAAGCAGGTTATGATATGGTGTTTTTGGTGTCGGTTTCAGTCGATTATATAACATGTTCGGAAACATGACGCGTACCAGCCATCTTCCCAAATTTGTCATGAGCATCGCTTATAAATCTGTTGCCAAAAAAAGCTGCTTAATGGTCTCTTTGGTTTTCCGCCAAAATAAATGTGATGAGCAATGAGCAAATTTTCAAAAATTAGTTATATGTATGATTTGGACAAAAAATGACTGAGCTGCACCTGTTTGAAGTCGATAGTCAGCAAAGTCAATTTGGAGAAAAACCGAGTTAATGTTTTCTGAAGGTTCCAAAACAAAATCACTAAGCAAACCATCCCCGATAATAACACCAAATTTGGCACTCACCAAGTCAAAACCAAATATCTATAGAAAAAATATATATTCAACTTTTTTTCCCATGATACCACAATTGTTTGATTAACGTTAATGAAACAGACAGTCTATATATTCAGACCTACTGTAACGCACGGATCTAATATAATGTTACACATCAGATGATTTTCCCCAACAGTTAAATAAACATTTATTTAATAACGGTAAGATAATTTTTGCATGAATACTCGCCAAGACAGATATTTTTAAATACTGTAATTCTGTGTATATCGGGATCATCTTTGTGTGTACACATCGGATCTGTCAGTCAGCGTGACTAAGATCGTTTTACATGGACCAAGGAAAGGGGGTACTCTCAGAAAACGATCAAATAAAGATACTTTTAGATGTTTAATCGCTATTTGGAGCATTTGGATCGCTAGACGAGGGCTTAATGAACTCAAAATCGACCAAAATAAAAAAAATTCACTTGTTTTGCCTGTAGCTCGAAATGACTCTGTGTGCATTCCCACTCATTTTGTCGGCAGGGGTCACAAATGTTCTATGGTTTAACATTTGAAACTCTTAAATGTTGGCTTTAAGCTGATACACATGCTGCTGCCTGCCTCTGACTAGCAACGGCTGTGATGCAAACTAACGGCTACTGGCGATTTATATAAAAAGGTCTGAGATATCCATCCCATACCAACTTCCTGCCTCAATAAGAAATATGTCAAGACAGGAAAGAGTCCCACTCAAACGCACTCAAGCACGTGCTCTTTAGAGTGTGTTTAGTGTATGAGTTAGTCTAGCAGAAGAGTGAGGATGAAGTGTATATCGTCTCCTTAACCGAGGGCACCCATGGCAGGGAAGTCCCCGGGGCCATTCCCCAACTGCGACTGGCGCTTCAACGAGTTCCCCAACCCGGCGGCGCACGCGCTGCACGTCACCTGTGTGGAGCTCATGGCTCTGGCTGTGCCCGGCAAAGACGTGGGCAACGCCCTGCTTAATGTGGTGCTCAAGAGGTCATGACACATGAGACACATGTTCGTTCATACAGTGCTGTGTGTTGAAGTATGGGTTTGATGTGTGATAAATGTGTGTTTTGCAGCCAGCCGCTGGTTCCCCGTGAGAACGTCACGGCCTGGATGAACGCGATTGGACTGGTCATCACTGCTCTGCCTGTGAGTACATGGTCTTTGTTTATGTTCCTCTCTGTCGCTCTTTCTCTCATACAGCACCTAGTGAGCAGTAACTCCTGTGGAATGATGATGTAGACTCGCCATTGGGCCGCTTGGGTTAGGTGCAGCGTTTGGGACCACAATTGTTTGTGGCAGTGCTACTTTAGTATAATCTAGATACTATTACAGTGTTTTCCATACATTGATTTATCTGTGGTGGCCCTCCACATATAGATTTTAGTGTTTCCCTTTCATTAACTGGACTGTGGCGGCCTGAAAATATATTTAAACTTTTCATAATAACATAAAAGGTCTTTAATGTCATGTTTTGCGCTATTGCTGTCAAACAAACTAAAATCGAAAGCGCGATTAGGCTTTGTGTCTCTCAAATCGCAAAAGACTCTGTTTGCGCTGGTCAAAGAGAAGTGTAAGTAAGTAAAGTTTATTTGTATAGCACCTTTCACAGACAAGGAGGGGTCACAAAGTGCTGCACAGTAATAAAAATAAACGGTAAAATAAAATAACATCTGTACAAGAACAAACCTAGTACAACTCCACAACTGTACTACCACCAATGTCCATAAAAATTTGATAACTAACAATTCATATTGTTAGTTAAAAGCTTGTCCAAAAAATGAAAGATTCCACAGAACTCATAGTTCTCAGAGCTAAAGGGAGCGAGTTCCAGAGCTTTGGAGCCTGAGGACCTCAGAGACCGACATGGGGTTTGCATATGTAATAGATCCTGGACGTAAGAGGGTGCTTGACCATGCAAGGCTCTGAAAGTAATAACCAAAATTTTAAAATGTACTCTAAGACCCACAGGAAGCCAATGAAGGGCCTTCAACACAGGAGTAATGTGTGACCTCCTGCTGGTCCTAGTCAAAAGCCTAGCAGCTGCATTTTGTACAACTTGCAGTCGATCTATAGAAGATTTATTCAAACAAGTGAACAGCACATTGCAATAGTCCAATCGCGAAGAAATAAAAGCGTGAACAAGCATCTCCATCTCTTTTTTTGAAACCATAGATATAATCTTAGCAATGTTCCTGAGATGGAAAAAACAGGTGCGAACCACAGACTTAACATGAGTTTCAAAACACAAAACCTGTCAAAAATGAAAAATTACACCCAGATTTCTTATGTCACTGCGATCAGAGGATGGGCCTGCCTAATCTTAGGGGTAATGTTGCCTGGGGCAAAAATCATCACCTCTGTTTTATCCGTATTAAGTTGCAGAAAGTTTTCAGCCATCCATTTATTAATGGAGACTAAACAGTTCTGCAGAAGAGACAGTTTGTCTAGTCTAGTCTATCTGGACTAAATGAAATAAATAACTGGATGTCATCTGCATAACAATGATAAGATACTGTTTTAAAACTACTTATAATTATTCCAAGGGGACGCATATACAGACTGAACAGTAGGGGGCCAAGCACAGAACCTTGTGGCACACCACAGGACAGAGGAACAGAATCTGACATGAAAATCTGACATCTTTTTCAAAAGAGGCTGAACAACAGCATGTTTGAAACACCTAGGGACCTGGCCCAGCCTAAGAGATAGATTTATAATTGAAACCAAACATGGGCCAATAGATGTAATGGATTTCATGAACAAAGATATAGGCAAAATATCGACAGAGCTTTGGGAAGGCTTCATTGTACCCACTAACCTAATAATGTCCTCCAGGGAAATGGGGCAAAAGGAGTCTTTGTTGAGCAACTATAAGGTGGTTTACTAATGATGCAATGCCTGCCCTAACAGCTGTAACCTTTTCCACAATGTGAGACAAAAAATTATTGCAATCATCTTTAGAAAACACAGGGACAGAAGATGTAGCAGGAGAAACAA
The DNA here is from genome assembly GCA_026230005.1 of Gila orcuttii. Taxonomy (NCBI): domain Eukaryota; kingdom Metazoa; phylum Chordata; class Actinopteri; order Cypriniformes; family Leuciscidae; genus Gila; species Gila orcuttii. The sequence goes on from JAPDVR010000012.1 coordinate 11,360,469, forward strand.
TGTTGTTAATAGTCTCAAACAAAGTTTTAAGATTCCTTTTGCTGGCAGATATCAGATTTGAAAAATAAGAGACTCTAGCATCCTTGATCATCTCGTTAAGCTCAATCAAGAGCTCTTTAAGATGCAGGCGATGGACTTGGAGCTGAGTCGCTTTCCATAAACGCTCCGTCTTCTGACAGACACGTCAAAAGCTGCGGATGGCGTCATTTATCCACGGAGATGTGTTAACAGCAGAAATTAGTCGAGTCTTAAGAGGAGCCACTCTATCCAGCAGCAGGATGCAATGTTCATTAAAAGACTATACGGAAACGTCAATGTCATCTGAGATAAAAACCGAGCTTGAGTTAAAACCGGCTGAGAAATTCTCAACAGCAAGCTGGTTAACCATGCGAGAGCAAGACACTCGCGTAACAGTGAGAGGGTCCTCGTTATAAGCAAGATCAAATAAAATGCACTTGTGATCACTAACACATACATCTTCAATACAAATATTGCTAGTATTTAGACCATGAGAAAGAACTAGATCGAGCGTATGTCCCTTATTGTGCGTAGGACCAGTGACGTGTTGAGTAAAGTTGAAAGATTCTGTGACGCTTAAAAATTCAGAAGCAATGTTGCAGGCATCGTCATCCAATGAATATTGAAATCGCCGACAATAATCACTCTGTTCAGTTTAATAGTGTATGATAAAAAGGCAATAAATTCACTCAGAAAAGAGGCCAAAAAACATAGCGTATCTGGACAGTCTCACATGACTTAACCATTCTGAGTCTCAGGAAAGCTTGTCAACTTGTTTATTTGTTTAATAATTCACCAGCTTAGCGCCAGAAAGTCTGGGGAAGATGGCCTTTTTGACACCTTTTATGGGCCCTTAGAGCATCACCAGAACACACCCCACATTCCCCAGCTCTGAGCCCAAGCTTCAAAGAGATCCTAATCTCTTTGGAATAAGGCCTCTTCAGGTCACACACACACACACACACACACACACACACACACACACACAATGACCTTTTCATTAACTTCCTAATATAAAGACATTACTAAGATATATTCAATATGTTTTTATGCTTGCCTGTGCGCCCAAGTCATATATGGGATATCTGGGATTTTATCGTAGTATTAAATGTATAAGTGCTTGTAATTATGCATTAAGATGTATCTTTGTAATTCCTATTCTTTTTCATGTTTTTCTTGGTATCGTTGTAATCCTCTCGGTCTAACTGAGTTGGTCATATACAGGATATTACAGTAAAATATATGATTCTATGTGCACCAGCTTTCTGGAGTCGAAATGACGAATTTTAACACTATCATAAACTATGCAAATGAGCCTTTGACAAGACAAAGAGAATGTCTTTCCCGCTCACAGAACTCCAAGTCGATTGGTCAGTTCACTCCAGGAGGTGTGAACTCAGACTCCCTTTAATGTCATTGACCAGCGGTTTCACCACTCTCTTCAACCCTCTTCCGCTCTTCAACCTTCTCGTGTCCGTCTTGTTTTGTCTTCAGTTTGTCTTTTTGTTTTCTCTTCAGTTTTTGTTAAGTTTTTGTTTTCCCTTTTCGTATTCTCCTTTGTTCCTTTCCACCGACGAGTGAAATGAACTTAGCCTGAATTATCTGGCAAACTTTACTTTCAATGGACATTTAAATTTGCCGCGACTCCGTTCGCCCTGGAAGAACCACCGAGAACGCTAAGCTCTGAAGGAACGTCACCACGCTTTCTTTCATCAACCACTCAAAGAAACAATGCAAGTATCGTATTTCATACCGTAATCTAAAAGCTGTTACGGTTGTTTTCCCATTTAGGGTGATTTTGTGATTCCTTGTGTTGTCTCTCAAAGGTTAATTGTCTAGGTAATTTGCCATTCTGTGATCCTTCCGTGATCTCTCTCATCTTCTCCCTCTTTCTATCACTCTCTGACTCTCATTCTCTTTCATTGTTTGTTGCTTTGTTTTGTTGTATATAAATTTTATTCCATGTAATTGTAGTCACCGGTATACGTAGTTTCCTTTATTAAATACATTATATTCATTTATTGACTCTGTCTCTTGCTCATATTACGAAGTCCCTTTAATGTTCGGTCAAAGCTACAGCTTTACAATTGTTGATACTTTAAATAGTATTTTCTTTTATAGAACGAGAAAGCTGTTTTTCATGGCCAGAGAAACAGTCTTTCTTGAAAGTCTATAAGAAGGATAACTACTCTTGAGATTTGATAAAAGATTGTACGGTCAGTTTGCTGGACAAACAGATTGTTCGATAACAAATTAATTCCAATTAGAGTTATCCTGAGAATCGATCTATTCTAGACAATTGATATATTAATATTTAATTATAAAACGTTGTGATTGATTATTGATATAGAAATTGATCTATTTTTGCCTCCCTGTATGGATAATTGATTATAATCCGTTGTATTTAGTTGTCCATACAGATACGTTGGCAAAATATTCCTGTTAAGGGTAATATTATAATTTGTAGGCGATTCATGATCATATCCATGATCAGTTATTAAAATTATATTCCCTTTAATTGAGCTGAGAATCCCTACAAACAATAGAATGAATTTGAACGACCAACTTTAGTCATCTGAAGTTCAAATGAAGAGTACATACCTGCGTTCATCGACTGGCACAAGTCCTCCATCACGGCCCACGAGTCTTGGCTTGCTGATAAATGAGCAATCCACAGGACAGAGCTCAATCAGATGACAGTAATCCATACTCCATTGCCATGTCTCTGTCAGCAACATAAAATCCAGATTTTTGGAAGTAAATAAGTCACTGAGCAAAAATGACTTGTTAGAAATTGAATGGGCGTTTAATAAAGCCATTTTGAGCTGTGCAGAAACGACACTCGAAGCAGAGGGAGAGGCTCGCGGCAGCAACTTCAGGTGCATGGCACACACACCGCGCCCAATGGTAGGGTTTCTCCAAGGCAGAGGGACCAGAGTCCTAGGGACATCAGGGAAAACAAAACGAAGACAAGGCGGTCGTGAGTCACCATAAAAAAGTCCCATCTTCAGGAGCTTCTTACGATGCACCTGCCTCCCTGCCCTTTTTCCTCGCCTTCCCCGCCGCTTCTTTGCGTGTCGCATTAGGCCTTCTCCATTCCGCATACAGGCAACAGGTGCAGGCGGACATATGAACGGGGCTGATAACGCACTCCAGGTACATACGCCACCGCACTCCACCATGGAGGATCGAATCTGAAGCATTGTGTGACGATCATACACCCATGCAGTAGACATAACATTTGTGGACAAACTTAAAAACAATATAGCACAGAAAATAAATAAAACGAAAAATAAAAGTGCGCGCTATGCTCACGCGTTCAGCTCCGCGTCTCAGTTCACAGTGGATAAATGCAGTGAACTCCATCTGTGCATGTGCTGAGTTTATCGTGCATTTGAGAACGCAGTTACGCATTATTTCCTCATCTGTATATTTGACAATTACAGGAATTCACTAGATTTGTAATGAGACGCGTTTGTAAACATGTTTTCCGTCAAAATAAAAGCTCACGTGTCACTCGTATGGGTTGGAGCTCTTCATTTTGAACTCTCAAAGTGCACCAGATTGATGAATTACATTTGTTTGCTTTTTTGTTATATTTTTGTCATTTTTATTCATTTTTGTAAACGTGTCTATAGTTTTATTAATTATTATTTTAGTTAGTTATTTTAATACATCAAGTTAAACTAATTGAAACTGAAAAATTTTGCCTTGGCAACTAGCTGAAATAAAGTAAGTTTATTTTTTTTAGTTAACACTTATTTTATTTAAAAAATGATGGGATTTGAAGCCTTAATTGTCTTCTTTCCAACTCCAAATTGTAACATTTGGTTACAGTGTCTGTTCCAAGGACTTTTAGTTTGTATTTCCTTTGTGTTGTTCCTGTTTCCTTTGTTCTAGTCACCAGTTCGGAATTGCAGACTGTTCTGAGTAGGTACTACATTTGTATTTACTTCTGATCCATTAAAAAAGTACTCACTATGTAATATTAATAATATGTGTAGTATGAATGAAATTCGGACAAACTACATCCACCATGTTGTTACTGTCACGTGACCTATCAGCATCAGTTGCGTTGCTTTACTTCCATTCACAACTCCTCTCCCGTGGCCTCATGGGATGTTTAAGGGTCCAACGAATGCACACTTCAAAATTTTGGTGGTGTAGTAGTAGGTCAATTGTTACTAGGTAGTGTTACTACTGTCAAATACTACGTATTCAGACAAAGGATCAGGGAAGGAGAAGGCGGGAACCGGCGAATGATCAAACACTTTTATAAATAAACAAACACAAAACGGAAATTAAAGCGGCAGTCGTCCGTGAGGGACACATAAACAAGACATAACATAAATGGTCCAGGCCTGGTCCTCTCTCGTCCTTCACTGTCGACGCTCCTCCTTTTATGCTTCCGAAGCTCCTCCGTGAGAAACTCGAGACCGTGTGAAGCTCATTATCTCTCACCCACTGGCCTCGTCCCGCTTGCCACACTGTTTCTTGAGTTTCTCGTTATCCTGTGTATTTATTGCCCTTGGTTTGGTTCTCTTGGTTATTTTATTAAATAAATTAAACTTAGAAGCTACATTTAGGTCCACATCTCCTCTTCCTTACCTGGCCTTGCCGTGAAGCATATTTCTAAGACTCAATATCTCTGTTCAAGTTAATGTAATGTTCTGTTTCTTGCTCAGGAGCCGTACTGGATCGTCCTGCACGACCGCATCGTGAGTGTGATCAGCAGTCCGGTTCTGTGTTCTGAGTCGGAGTGGGTCGGGTACCCCTTCCAGCTGCTGGACTTTACCGCGTGCCACCAGTCGTACTCAGAGATGCACTGCAGTTACATTCTGGCGCTCGCACACGCCGTCTGGCATCACTCCAGCATCGGCCAGCTCTCCCTCATCCCCAAGTAAGATATCAGAGCCGTCTCAGAGTAACCAACATCTTTCACCACACCTGCCTATAGTGCAAAGAGACATTTACCACTGTATTTTGCATACATTTTTATTTAAAAAACAAAACAAAAGGATGCACAGACAAATTCTGACCAATACTCAGTTTGATCAAACTTTAGGTCATAGAACATCTCAACTATCCTTAATGGTATAAAAAAAGTCTAAATTATAATTTTAATAGGTCTTAAATTTGGAGATGGAAAAACAATAATTTTGGTACAGTCTAATGTGATTATTAAACTTCTGAAGTCTATGGTTTTATTAAATATGAGGCCTGCAAGTTCAAAGTGAAAATGCGGCGCTGTTGCTGGTTCTACAGGCTTGTGGTTTCAGTGCAGTTCACAATCAATGAATACTGCGCATTTATGCCTATAGATTGCTTATGATTTACTAGGGGTGGGAATCACTAGGCAACTCATGATTCGATTACGATTCAGAGGGCTGCGATGATAAAACCATTATTGATGCATCTTTTTTCTATACAGTTTTTCTTTTTTCTCACTGTGTGACTACTTGGTACCTTTAAAGCAAAGAATTTGTAATGATCCATAATTAATTTACTTCCAATATATTTGATTAATTAAACAAATTGAAGTGATTTGGCAATAAATGTTGCGATAGAGTTTGTAATTCGCTTTGCCTTTTCCGAGTTGGGTGAAATCTTTTACGTCAGCGCTGTTTGATCTGACGTGTGGTTTTTAACAGAATTCTTCCAATTAGATCTCACTGCGATGTTATTCATTCTGCGGTGAATTCAAACACTTTCTCACTGGATCTCCCAGTGCTGTGTAATAACAGTGTCGCGTGATTGAGATCGACCCACGAGTAAACTTGTTCTGAGCTTGCGCACCACAGCTCAAACGAATAGTGCGGTTTCGTTTCACTTTCGTTTCGTTTGCCGTTTGATGTTTCCCGTATGTAACAGAAGTTGCAGCTCTTATCAAGTGGACACTGTGGTGGTCACACCAGTGCGACTTCTTGTCGCCCATTTGGTCTCAGTCTGGAGCCCTACTTGCATAAACTGTGGCTTTTATCCAGGTCCTTTTTCCCTTCAACTTCATAAAGCCAAAGTTACGGTAGATTTTAAAGCATTTATTTCAGTTATTTCAAAGGTCTTTACAGCCGACAACAGCAAAAGAACCAAAAACCACAACGATAATGACCCAGCATATAAATATAACAAAAGGATAAAAATTACAGACTATATCCATGTTTTCCATGGAAAGCATACCCTCTTTCTCCTGTTTTGTCTCACACACACACACGTACAACGGAGCAATGGTGGAAATGTGTAAGAAATTAGTTCTGCACACAAGAGCGTTTTAAGGACAAAAACCTGACAAATGAAATAAAACATTGAGCAATGTCTTGAGGCATGGTAATTGGGGAATACTAAGAGTAGTAATTCACTCCAGTCCATTGCATTGTTAGAAATAGTGCACAGTCGAGGTGCATTCAATCTACCTCATCTGTGTGAATGAGCAGCCAGCAGTAGTAAAGCAAAGACATTTCAAAATAAGAGTCCCAGTAAATTGTATCTAGCTGTATACCCTTTCAGTTTCACTCGGACAAACTGAATTTGGAAAACAAGCTTTTCTGTATGCGGCACCCAGTGATTGGAACTTTTTACAGAATGACCTGAAACTGCAGACAATGAACATTTTTGGATCTTTGCTTAGTGAGCTGTTAAAGGAAGAAACAATTTGTGAATGTTTTTAATTGTTTTGATGATATATTTAAATGTTATGGTGATTTTATTTATTTTATTTTTTTATATATTTTTTTATACTGTTGTGCTGCTAATCTTGGCCTGGTTACTTCTGTAAAAGAGATTCTAAAAGTTGTATCCGGTTAAATAAAAGGCAAATAAAAATGTAATCACACCTTGACACAGGAAAGAAAAACTAAGAAATACAAAGTTCTGTCATGAAACTCTAGATGACGCAGGCTGATTGGTCCTTAACCCTCTGAGGTCTAAGGGGTTTTTGGGGTCCTTGAGGTGTTCTGACATGCTCTGACATTTGTGCTTTTTTCAGTTATTTATAAACATGTTAATGGCAAAGGTGTAATTTCACTCTATATAGCACAAACAGGGCTACCGTAATATGCGAGCAACATGTATGTACATGTTTGTATTTTTGAGAGAATATTGCTTATGCATGGTTATTGAAAAAACTAAAACTTAAAGTGTCTGAAATAAGGCCACAAAACACATACTAAATATGTGTCCACAAGACTTTTGACTAATGAGTGTTGTTGCCTAGAATTTTTCCTGCCTAATCATTTACACAAAACAATACATTGATTTAAATTTTATAAGACACCTTTTGTTTGGAAAGGCAATATGCGTGGAGGCGTGTTCACACCTGAGAAGACAAAGGCTGGATAATGTGCCGCATAATGAGCTGCATATTAATTAGCCCTTTCACACAGGTGTGTCACAGGATCCCAAAGAATGCAAGGACAAAATAAATTATCTATATATACATATTTTACAATTAGAAATTGTAACCAATTACAAATAGGTTACATTTACAACAACAATTACAATTTTAACAATATTTCAAGTGTATTTCTTTGTAAAAAGTATACATTTTATCATAAGTATTAAAAAAGGTAAGGATTCATTAGTTTGAATATTGGAACAAACACTATAATAACATCTTAGTTGATAATTCAATATACCTACTTTATTTTTGACAAAACATCATACTATAGTATATTTAACTATGAGCAGAAATTGGTGAACAAAAGCGTACCTATTTAATGTGACAGTAGATATATCGGCCGATATTTGATTTTTTTTAAAATATCGGCATCGGCCGATAAGTTTTTCTGATTGGCCGATGTGTTGGAAGCGGGACTTTTATTTTGACGGCGCTGCAGACTTTTATTTTGACGGGCGGCGCTGAGAACACCAAAACCTGAGAAGAGAACGGCAGCGCCTGATCACACAGCGCTCACTCACATTCTCCGTCTTCATTAGTTTACGATCTCTGTCAGTCAGATCTAATACTTTGTTAGACAGAACCGGTGGCTACAGAACTGGTCAAAAAAAGTAAATGGTATGCTAAAAAGTAATACGTTTGCTTTTATATTATTTGTAACTGAAAAGGCAAACAATCAGCCTAAAATACTTTCTCATTTACCGTCAACATTCAGCAAGTGTGCATCTACATAATTTAAACAAATCTCTGAATATCTAATAAACATTTAATTTCACAAACCTTGCAGATTTAATCGAATCCAGCTGTGATATCTTGTGAAGTGTGCATTTGTAGCCTGCATAAACGTGTTCCTGCGAGTGACGGTCGGTCCGTGCGCAGTGAGTGAATGCGAACAGAAGATCAGCTTTGCAGGAGACTCGATCGTAAAACTTTAAATCCTTATCCTTCATTTTAAAATATGCTGTGCTATATCCAGTGGCCCACTGTGTCATATTCATGTCGTTTTCACTGTGTGCTGTATGTAGCGTTACCTTGTCAAAAGTCAAAGTAAAAAAAAAAGTCTTTATTTGAAAAAATATGATTATCAGTGATTACTGATTAATTACCAGATTACTGAGTGCCCTGTTACAGTGTTTACTTCCTTTTTATTAAGATATTCATATATTTTTAAACAATTACTTTATTTTATTGCAGATTCAAGAAGTTGCCATCTAAAGCCTAAGCATGTTTATTTTAAAGATTTTTAAATATTTATTAAATTTATCAAATTTATTAAATATTGATTTATATAAATATAAAGTGTGTCTATATATATATATATATATAATATGTATATGTGTGTGTGTATATATATATGTATATATATATATATAAATATCGGCCATCGGCCACCCTGCTCTCTAAGATATCGGCATCGGCCATCAAAAAACCCATATCGGTCGACCACTAATTATTCCTCACAGCGAAAGTATACGCTGTGTACACAGCTGTACAAGATACTTACTAAACACAATGTGTTTTATAATCCAGCTGGTGGGCGTTGGCATGTTTGAATGGCTTGCCTTAGATCATTTGCGTTTGAATACCGCGCGCTCTCCATGGGCGTGGCACATTAACGCGTAATGAGGAATAATGAGCTGGAAAGAAAAATACTGACATCTCTCTCTTTTCATACAGATTACATAAACTGAGAATATTTTTTTTTTATATAAATTAATTCATTTAAAAGAAGAGAGTTCAAGCTTCATTATGGAAAAACACTCGTGCCTGTATGACAAGTATTCGCGGAATTACAGTTAATTTTCGGACGCGTTTCAGACACACAAGAGTGTGTCGTGTGTGTATTGGCAGTAGCGTAGCAGATCTATTCCGCCAAGGCCAAACATATCAGCATTGTCATACACATTACCATGCCAAATACTCAGAGTTGTCATGACAAAACATTCTTTTTTATTATTATTGGCACAATAATCTATAATCTGTCTGTCTTTAAATGCATTATTTTATAATCAGAAAATTCTAATTTGTCTTAATCATATGTATTGATATTTTGGTACTTAAAGGGGTCATATAATGCCACTTTTGTACAAGTTAATATGAATCTTTAGGGTCTAAATGAAAACTTTGTAATATACTTTTATTAAAAATTATCATTAGTATTGTAAGAAAACACTCATTTTACATGGTCAAAAACAGCTCTGTTTTCAGCACGCCGTTTCAGTGCATATGCCTTTAAATGATAATGAGCTTTGCTCACTCCGCCCCTCTGTTCTGTGGGGCGTTTTGACACAACGCACATGGAGTGTTGCCTTGACAACATTTGAGGGTATAATTTGCAACAAGAATGTCAATGGGAGTCTCTGAGGACACATCTGTGCAACCGTATCAATTTGAACCGCAGTCGGACCCGGAACATGATGACGCCCCGAAGAAGTTCGACAATTAAAGGGGAAATTAAGCAGTCAGTCAAGTTTACATGATTTACAAGATGGATTTCCACTATAATCAAAAACTATATAAGAAACATGACAAATGTTAACATATAAAAGATGCACCGTTATATCTTTCGCGGCAAGGGCGCCGCCATTGTGCAGTATTATAACCGGTGACGTCACGGGGTTGGTTTGCTCTGTGCTGAGTTCAGTAAAATACAGTGAAAGATGCATGTAATCTGGTCGAACCAGCGAACAACTAACGTTAGGTACAGTCATTGTTAGCTAACAGCTGTAAGCATGAACTAGTTAACGCTAACTTAGTGTTTAGCTAGTGAACTTTATTAGTACCAGACAAAAAGACGACGTCTAACGTTAACAAACTGCACATGGAAACATTGTTCGTGATGTCTGCCATCATATTCCTGTCTCTTGTCTAAACCATGGTTGCAATACATGGTCAAGATCAGCGTCTTGACAGCAGATGGATCGTGATATCGTGGCGTAATAATCTGTTTGGTTGTAATGTATTACTTACCTGAATGAAATGAAATCGAATGTATCGTCCTGTGGAATCATTCATTCACAGACAGCATACGAAGATGTTCAACTTATAAAGATCTTCATCGCTGGCAAACAATATAGATTTGCAGATTTGCTTTCACTAGACTGTACAGTAGGTAGGTCCACGGCCACTTCATCCAACGCTCTTGATGTTCTTAAATCTTCCTGTTACGACTCCGAGTCGAGTGTGAATTGAAAGCCCTTCAGTGATTCAGTGCGTGCAGGAAACCGAACAGATCATTCAAACTGATTCGCGAACCGATTTAGTTATATGCAGGGCCATACAAATTATGGTGTTATGGTGTATTAGGTGTAGTAGCTCATACCTGTCAACACTACCGTTTTCCCCGGGAGTCTCCCGTATTTCACATCCATCTCCCGCCCCCTTCCCGTTTTGTTATTTCTCCCGTGAAAGTCCCGTAATTTGTATGGCCCAAATCACGTTATATGCAGGGATGCAAACGGCGCACTTTATTTTAAGGCAAACATGTTGTTAAATGCGTAGTTTACCAAGCGCGCTGTATCTTTTTTTTATGGGCATGATGAGCGATGCTCAATTTACAAATGAATCACTCTTTTTTTTTGTCGATTCTGTTCAAAGACTTCATCAAACATGTTTTATATGGGGAGGCTGCAGACCAAGCGGCAACATTCTAATCTGAAAAATTAAGCCTACCCGGAAGTGCGAAAAACTGCAATACATTGAAAATCCGCTAGGGGCAGGTCCCAAAAGGGAGCAAATGTCCATAGACCCCATGTTAAAATGTCCGTTTTCACAGCATAAATTCATGTTTTTACAGGTTGGTCCCATGGACTTTTATTGTATTTTTCGATAGGTTCCGAGTGCCTGACAGCTGTGAGGGGGGTGAATTTTTTTCTAACTCGTTAGTTTAGATCTTATTTAGATATAAAATGTATGACAAAAAGGGTGTGGTTAACTTTGATTGACAGCTTGATTGACAGCTAATAACGAGCATAGGCTTCGCCAAGGAGAATGACAAGCGCCATTTTTTAATATACAATTGAAATAATACTACTGTTTTTGTATCATGAAATGTAGTTTTAAGAGTTTTTCAGGCGAGAATGTAGTTGTTTAAAGCTGAAATCTGTTGTTTATTTATAAAGATTTATGAAAATTTTATCCAGGTTTTTTGAGATCCAGTCGGCTCGGCTTGTCGTTCTGACGTTTGCCGCTGACTCTGGCGTCTCTGTAGTTGTTAAACAGGAGATAATTCGTCTTTCTTGAGTATGTCTAACGGGCGATTTTTGGTCTCGTGAATCTATAATTTGTTCCCTGGCCAAACTGAGAGTTAAGTGAAGTTTCATAACTTTATATTTAGGCTTACCGTTGTATGGTTAGACTAAAGCGCTGACTTTGTATGTTTGACTGAATTGTTTGCTTTATTTGTATAGCTTCTTGTACCTTTTACTTATACTTGTATAATGGCTAATATTGATAAAACTGAAATTTAACAAAAAGAGACTGGGTTGAGTTTTGTCATTTTAAATTTTAATACAACAAAGATGATCTGTAATGTTGTTTACTGAAACATTTGTTATTTAGTACAAATTCACAATATCGCCTGGACCATATTAAAAATGTTTAATATTTTATATTATATTTAAACAAAAAGAGCAGGGTTGTGTTTTATATTTCGTTTTGTTATAAATAGGCTTACGTTATGCAGTGAATATAATCAATACGCGTTGCCTGAACCACATTTGTGCGGCTATAATGTTTAAGATTTCTTTAAATGAAAACGAAAAGAGGCAGTGTGGTGTTTTATAACATATTTCGTTTTATTGTTGCCTAAAGTATACATACAGAGATAACCGGAGTAGCAGAAGCGAGCTGAGTGACGCGCGCTCGCGCTGTTCCAACCGAACTCGCATCCTCGGGAGTCATTCTCCTGAGTCGGACTCGGCAATTAAGTCCGAACTTTGCGTACTTGCTATCGAGAAACGCCTAATGTCGGCGCTTGGCTTCTTGTGACAAACACGCCGAAAAGCAAGAACAATATCTGCTGTAGTCATCCATTGATTGTTGTTTAAGTTGCTTTCTTCGCGTGAAAATGACATTGTTCCAGTCTCACACAAAGCCCGCCCTTTTACCCATATATGGATTGGCCAGAAGATGGGCGGGGTTAGGATTTCTCAAGATTTTCCAAGATGGCGCCGCCCATACCCCCCATAAACGGCTTCAAAACCGTTCTTCAGAAAGTCTATGGGTGACGTCACAGACGCTTTGTCCATATTTTTTACAGTCTATGCTGCAGACCTGTCTAAATCGGTTCGCGAATCAGTTTGAATGATCAGTTCGGTTTCCTGCACGCACTGAATCACTGAAGCGCTTTCAATTCACACTCGACGCAACTCGACTTGTCGTAACAGGAAGATTCGTATGCTGTCTGTGAATGAATGATTCCACAGGACGATACATTCGATTTCATTTCATTCAGGTAATACATTTTACAACCAAACAGATTATTACGCCACGATATCACGATCCATCTGCTGTCAAGACGCTGATCTTGACCATGTATTGCAACCATGGTGTTGACAAGAGACAGGAATATGATGGCAGACATCGCGAACAATGTTTCCATGTGCAGTTTGTTAACGTTAGATGTCGTCTTTTTGTCTGGTACTAATAAAGTTCATAGCTAAACACTAAGTTAGCGTTAGCTAGTTCATGCTTACAGCTGTTAGCTAACAATGACTGTACCTAACGTTAGTTGTTCGCTGGTTCGACCAGCTTACATGCATCTTTCACTGTATTTTACTGAACTCAGCACAGAGCAAACCAACCCCGTGACGTCACCGGTTATAATACTGCACGATGGCGGCGCCCTTGCCGGGAAAGATATAACGGTGTATCTTTTATATGTTAACATCTGTCATGTTTCTTATATAATTTTTGATTATAGTGGAAATCCATCTTGTAAATCATGTAAACTTGACTGACTGCTTCATTTCCCCTTTAAGGCTCGAACAGGACGTTTCTGAATGGTTGGTTAACTTAATGTCACTTTGATCTATTTTTGTAACTTATGTACTGGCAGAGTAACTTAGAGTAGTGAGATACAGACGCTATGTGTTTACTGATGTATAGGTTAGTTCGTTGACAGATTGATGTTGAAAAACTTTTTTTTGGTAAATGTAGGCTTGTCAGTGATGCGTAACGTTATCTCAGTGTTAGGTACAACTGTCAGTGCTGAAACATTAACCATAACGCGTTGTTCATTATAAACGTGGGATTATGAATTATATTGAGAACGTCGTAGTGTTACAGAGAAAACATGGCGTAATATACTCTGAGTGTAAACATTAGCCGCATTCATCGTGAAGCGTGCAAGCGATTTGCAAAGATTAATATTTAAAGGTTAATAAAACGTTACACTCACTTCTTCTGGGAACACGAATAGTTGGTACCGATTCTGTTTTCATGACCAGCTTCTTAGCAAAACCAGATTTACGCTGACGCTTGTTTATAAAGCAGTCTGGTGAGAAATGATTAGCGCAAACATAAAAGCATTTACGTTGATCGTTGGGAATATTCCCTTCAAAAATAAAACTCAGCCACTGCGTCTTCAGCGGTTCGAATTTAGGAACATTAAAATGACTGTTGTGTTCCTTATTACACCCAAGAACAGAACAACACAATCGCTTAGACGCCATTCTGCTCCAGTGTATCAACAATGGCGGACTACGATGACAGCTCGCTCAGGGCGGGTCTGTGTTGAAACGCTGCTGTCAATTATCAATCGTGGGAGGGGCGTCTGATCTAGTGACGTCACAAGATCAAACGGCTCAATTTGAGGCAGGGGAAAACATATAAGGAGATTAAAACAAAAACACTGGATGGATTTTTATCATTATAAGATGGTTGTGTACAGGCACTGCCAACACACATTTCAGCACAATCAACTTGTAAAAGTGCATGTATCATTATATGACCCCTTTAAACCAATTACAATACATATTGAATAAAATTGCAGTCAAACCCTTATTAAGTCCTTGTTGAATGTGTTCTGCAATACACTATTTATTTTGAGATTGAATGGTTTTTTTCTGAATAGACATACAGAATTAATTTTATTTGTGCTTTAAAAAACTGTCTTAAAAGTTAAATTTGACTGCAGATACTGATAAATCCATGAGTGTTGTAGTTAAGTGAGTGAGTCAGTTGTTTGTTGAGTAGTTCTGAAATGCAGTACTAGTGTGTGTGATGTGTGAGGATGAGTGAGTACTGCAGTGCTTCAGTTCTCCTGCCTCCACACGCTCCTCATCCCACAGCATGACACACACACACACACACACAGAGAGAGAGAAGCATCAGTGCGCTCAGATCTTCTTCACAACCCATTTTACTTCACTGATCTGCTGTCTTTTCAAATGATAATCCATTTTGTTACCAGGATGAAGCTGGACAGGATGATTTGAAAAAAATGGATTTCATAACATTGTGAAAAGGTCTTTCAGAGACCAAGGTTTTGATGAAAGATTATGAAGACAATTTTTTTTTATCTTTGCAATAACGTACTGATGAATCTATGGCATTAGGAGCAGTGCATTATACTGTAAAATAAGGTCAATTTTGATTTTCTGTTGACTCTAAAGGTAGTTCATGTAGTGTACACTATTGTTTGGGGTGAGATTTTGTAATGTTTTTGAAAGAGTCTCTTCTGCTCACCCTGGCTGAATTTATTTGATCAAAAATACACTAAAAACAGTGAAATATTATTACAATTTAATTTAACTGTTTTCCACGTGAATATACAGGTCCTTCTCAAAAAATTAGCATATTGTGATAAAGTTAATTATTTTCCATAATGTAATGATAAAAATTTAACTTTCATATATTTTAGATTCATTGCACACCAACTGAAATATTTCAGGTCTTTTATTGTTTTAATACTGATGATTTTGGCATACAGCTCATGAAAACCCAAAATTCCTGTCTCAAAAAATTAGCATATTTCATCCGACCAATAAAATAAGTGTTTTTAATACAAAGAAAAAAAAAGTCAACCTTCAAATAATTATGTTCAGTTATGCACTCAATAGTCAATACTTGGTCGGGAATCCTTTTGCAGAAATGACTGCTTCAATGCGGCGTGGCATGGAGGCAATCAGCCTGTGGCACTGCTGAGATGTTATGGAGGCCCAGGACGCTTCGATAGCGGCCTTAAGCTCATCCAGAGTTTTGGGTCTTGCGTCTCTCATCTTTCTCTTCACAATATCCCACAGATTCTCTATGGGGTTCAGGTCAGGAGAGTTGGCAGGCCAATTGAGCACAGTAATACCATGGTCAGTAAACCATTTACCAGTGGTTTTGGCACTGTGAGCAGGTGCCAGGTCGTGCTGAAAAATGAAATCTTCATCTCCATAAAGCTTTTCAGCAGATGGAAGCATGAAGTGCTCCAAAATCTCCTGATAGCTAGCTGCATTGACCCTGCCCTTGATAAAACACAGTGCACCAACACCAGCAGCTGACATGGCACCCCAGACCATCACTGACTGTGGGTACTTGACACTGGACTTCAGGCATTTTGGCATTTCCTTCACCCCAGTCTTCCTCCAGACTCTGGCACCTTGATTTCCGAATGACATGCAAAACTGAGCAACAGTCCAGTGCTGCTTCTCTGTAGCCCAGGTCAGGCGCTTCTGCCGCTGTTTCTGGTTCAAAAGTGGCTTGACCTGGGGAATGCGGCACCTGTAGCCCATTTCCTGCACACGCCTGTGCACGGTGGCTCTGGATGTTTCTACTCCAGACTCAGTCCACTGCTTCCGCAGGTCCCCCAAGGTCTGGAATCGGTCCTTCTCCACAATCTTCCTCAGGGTCCGGTCACCTCTTCTCGTTGTGCAGCGTTTTTGCCACACTTTTTCCTTCCCACAGACTTCCCACTGAGGTGCCTTGATACAGCACTCTGGGAACAGCCTATTTGTTCAGAAATTTCTTTCTGTGTCTTACCCTCTTCCTTGAGGATGTCAATGATGGCCTTCTGGACAGCAGTCAGGTCGGCAGTCTTACCCATGATTGCGGTTTTGAGTAATGAAACAGGCTGGGAGTTTTTAAAAGCCTCAGGAATCTTTTGCAGGTGTTTAGAATTAATTAGTTGATTCAGATGATTAGGTTAATAGCTTGTTTAGAGACCCTTTTCATGATATGCTAATTTTTTGAGATAGGAATTTTGGGTTTTCAGAGCTGTATGCCAAAATCATCAGTATTAAAACAATAAAAGACCTGAAATATTTCAGTTGGTGTGCAATGAATCTAAAATATATGAAAGTTTAATTTTTATCATTACATTATGGAAAATATTTAACTTTATCACAATATGCTAATTTTTTTAGTAGGACCTGTATAGTAAAGTGTAATTTATTCCTATGATCAAAGCTGAATTTTCAGCATCATTACTCCAGTCTTCAGTGTCACATGATCCTTCAGAAATCATAATATGATGATTTGATGCTCAAGAAACATTTATGATTATTATCAGTGTTGAAAACAGTTGTGCTGCTTCATTGTTGTGGAAACCGTGATGCATTATATTTTTTAGGATTCTTTGATGAATAGAAAGTTCAAACAGCGTTTATTTGAAACAGAAATTTTTTTGTGCTCGCTGAATAAAACCATTAATTTTTCTTTAGAAGAAACAGTCGTACTGACCCCAAGCTTCTGAACGGTAGTGTGTGTTTTCTGTAGTCTGTGTGTGTCAGTCCTCGTGCTGCGGTCACATGCTCTGTTTGTTTTGAAGTGTAAAAGCGTCTGTTTAACTGTGTGTGCTGACAGTTTGTGACGTCTGGGATCGGGTCCATGAACACACACAGATAACTCAGTGACAGGCGGTTCCTGGAGGAGCAGTGATAGGACGCGCTTAACAGCGTCTCTCACACTCGTCTGCTGCGACGGGGGAACGTTAGCACACACTCCTCTCCGCCGTACAGTGAAAAAATTGATCAGTGCACTTCATTATTATTGTGTTAAATTCATTATTATTGTGTTAAATTCATATGTCTCATAATAATCTTGAATCAGAATAACTTCCTCTTGCAGCATCTCTTCTCTTCTCTGATGACGAGGGCGGGGCAACCTGTCAATCACACGAGATCCACCAATAGCAAACCACAACCATCCAATCAGTTCCCCACAGACACAATCAAGCCCCGCCCACATTTGTTCTTGTTCCTGAAGCATTTCACTTGTATATACGACACAATAGGAGTTACTGCTGCTCTGAACACAGCTCATCCCAATCGAGGCACAATTAGTCTGATTAATGAAGATCTGTTCACAGCGGATGACATCATGACTCAGAGACTCATATCGATCTGTCTGGAGGTCATGAAATCAGAACATTAAACCCATTTCCATGACATTTTCAACTCTTCTACTTGAAACACAATAACCTTCAGTTATTGATCATGTCAAGACTGGATTAAACACCGACTCAACCAACAGAGGGAGTTTAGGGCGGGTTGACTGACCAATGGCAGACTAGAGATTGTTCAGGAAACCTTTTTTGAACCATTACTTTTGCATATCATTATTTTTGCAAATCCATTTGGTGACACTAGTGGGACAGAAAATCAATTTTTTA
Organism: Gila orcuttii; assembly: GCA_026230005.1. Taxonomy (NCBI): domain Eukaryota; kingdom Metazoa; phylum Chordata; class Actinopteri; order Cypriniformes; family Leuciscidae; genus Gila; species Gila orcuttii. The sequence goes on from JAPDVR010000012.1 coordinate 11,378,480, forward strand.
ATGGATTAAAAAAAAACTGATTTAGGGCTTTTTAAGAGATTTTTGAAGACCTGGACAAATAAAATGTATAATATTCATATACAGAACCAACCCATACAATCTCACAATAAATGTATCTCAAAATCTTTAACATAAGTAAACAGGCTGCGGCACACATGCAACGAGGACTTAATACTGCTTATCTGCAAAACAGTAACAGCAAGTTTAAAAGACACGCTTTATTCAGTATGTTTTGAAATTGATTTATGTACCAATATATATCAATTCATACGAACTAGATGCTGAGCGGTATTAGATTTTGCTGACACAATAACAATGACAGATTATGCTGATTGTAGTAAAAAAATTATATTAAAAGTGTTAAATATCGTTCCTAAGGCCATTGCACACTGAGTCCGAAATTTTCGTATGCATTTTTTCGTATTCGTGATTCGGTGGCTCTGAATTGTCAAAACACCATTCAAACACCATTCAAACTGCTTACTACGGATGCGAAAAACGCAGAAAATCGAACCCGATCCGAATTTTTTTATGACGGACGAAAGTTTCAGAGGCAGTGTGCAAGCGTGATTGACATAAGGTGAAATCGAATTATTTTTTTACCGTGCAAAAATTTCGGATGCGAATTTCAGACTCAGTGTGCAATGGCCTTTAGTCTTTTCTTCCTTTGACAAGGCTAAATACCAGATACAGTTTGTGTAAACAAAATACCAATAATAAGCAGACAAAGAATGCATCATGCAAGACTTTTAATTACAAACAAGCCTGAAATATACTGGGACTCTTATTTTGAAATGTGTATGCTTTTCTACTTCCAGCTGCTCTTTAGATAAAATATGCACCCTTCCATCCATCTACAACATATTACGATATAAACACTTTATACTTATATTGTCTTAATTCATCAACAATAGACCAAAGCAATCGTTTGGCATAATATATATATTTTTATATATAAAAAGACTCTTGAGGTGTTACATAGTGAATATAGTACATGAAAGGGAAGTTGCGCTCGTCTTTTCTTCACTATTGTGACGAATATCCGAATGAAACGTAAAAAAACTTCTGTAAAATAATGGTAAAATACTGGCAGCAGAGACTCCAGCAATATTCTGTAATTCTAGGGTATTAATACTGTGAAATGACTTTGTTGCCATTTGCTGTGAAAAGTACATGCAGTCCATTTCTGTGATTATTTCAATTTACAATACACTCATACAAATGGTGGGTTGAAAACAATTTGGGTCATTTTGGCAACACAGCTCAAATTAGATTGGAAATTAAAATCACACAAGAAATTACTACTGTAAAAACACAACAGTAATAGGCTGATAAAAAAAGTGAACATTTATTTATGAGCAAGAACACCCAAAATGGACAAAAATACAGGCAAGAGTAAAAGCAACATGCACATTTATGTAAGAAAAAGTGCAGAAGAGAATACAAACTCCAACTCTGTCATAGCTCATACAGGTAAACGAAATTGCGTTTTCTCCTGCTTATGAGCACTAGACGGCCAAAACCATCAGGCTGAGTGCCACCAGGAAATACACAGTCTGAAAGCCTTAATAAACACTGAAATTTGGGAATAAATGATGTATTATAGTGAATCGACAGGATTTTACCCTCTCCGTTTAATGTGTTTATAATCACTCACTTATAAGCCATTCCGGCTTGTTCAGTTCCAGCTCATCAGTCGCCGTTCGAGTGATTTAGATGTGAGAGAAAACACTCCGACCAAAACCTTCAGTTTTAAAAGAGGCTTTCAAAGTTTTCTCTTAAGGGTTTAGAAGTTTCCTTATATTTTCCACAATTATTCCTGTCGTAAGTGACACAAACAAGTTAATTTCTGGTGCCTCGTTTTCAGTTTCAGTTCTTCCCGCTCACCAGTCACCGGTCCAGTTGTAGAAGAACACGCTCTTCGCTGCTTTGATTATTTTCCTTCTATTTTCCACACATATTCCCTGTCATGAGCACCTCAAACTTCTTTGAAACACCCTTTCAGCGCCTTTGTGCTATTGGCACCAGCCCACAATGCATTGCTTACCACAGTACAATGTAGTACGCAATGCATACTACGTACTACATTTACGTAATACATACATTTATGTAATAAATAAATACAGTAGATCAGTGTTGAAAATGGGCTGTAAATTAATAGCAGTTGCTTACCGTGCAGAATATTACCCAGCATGCATTGTGTTCTACAGTACATTACTGTTTTAATGTAAAACAGTATGTTACTGTAAAAATTTGGCCATTTTTACAGAAATTTCTTACATTGAAGAACAAATGTGGGCGGGCTTGATTGTGTCTGTGGGGAATTGGTTGGATGGTTGTGGTTTGCTATTGGTGGATCTCGTGTGATTGACAGGTTGCCTCGTCATCAGAGAAGAGAAGAGATGCTGTAAGAGGAACTTATTCTGATTCAAGATTAGTATGAGACACATGAATTTAACACAATAATGATGTGCACGGATAAATCATTTAGTAATAAACACTGCAAAATTCCACAAAAATCAGGAATTGCCAATTTCATGGTGACTTTAATTCTGTGTTACAGTTGCTACATTTCTTGGTTACCATTAATACAGTCTCATGTAGTTAGAATACAGTTTGTCAAGCCAACATGTAATTATTGATTGATGGTTGGTGTCTGTTACTGCTGGACACTGTGTTGCAGTGATTTTATGATGTGTGTGTGTGTGTCAGGTTCCTGTCGGAGGTTCTGAAACCCATCGTGAAGACTGAGTTCCAGCTGCTGTACGTGTATCACCTGGTGGGGCCCTTTCTGCAGCGCTTCCAGCAGGAGAGGACCAGATGCATGCTGGAGGTAGAGCCACACACACACACACACCTGCACTCATGGGAGAGAGAAAAGACTTGATTAGGCCACAGGCCGGCACACACACACACACTTGAGTGGAGTAGTTCCTGCTGTGCTCCTGTGGGGCTGTGTGAAGCAGTCCATCTAATGAAAGTGCTCTATACACAGACCACACCACATTACCCAGAAACCCTTTAGCTCCTCACACCCGCCGGCCGTCACTGAACTAGAGCTGCTGTTCATAACCAGGTGTGGATCACCAGTGCAGAATGTGCTGGGACCTTGACTAGTTTAGACCAGTTTAACCAAGCTTTACATGTTCTTCATATTCTGTGCAGTTATTAGTTCACAGCAGTGATAGAAATGTACTTTTCCATTAGATAATGGGGTGATATTTGCGGTAACACTTTATTTTACAGTGTCCTTGTTACATATGTTACATGTACTTACCATAGTAATAACAGTAAAATATGCATACTTACATGCAACTAACCCTCAACCAAACCCTATGCCTAACCCTAACCCTATAGTTAGTACATGTAGGTGCTTATTATTACTCAGTACTTAAATATATAATTACACTGTAACGATGACACCTTAAAATTAAGTGTAACCATATTTGCCCCCTTAATTTCCAGGGTTATTTTTACCTGTAAAACAGCTATTTTTTTTTCTAACCTTATTAGATGCATGGGACGTTCTTACATTTAAGCAACTAATTCAATTACAATGTTAAAACACTGTTATTAATCAAATGAAGTCCGTATCAACAAAATCCATCTTTGCACTGCAGAGGAGGTACTGACGCTGCATCTGAACTGCCATTTAGACTGTTTAATATAGCTCAGACGTGGCATAAATGCACTTACACTGCCATTACAATTGCACATTTTATGAGATTGCTTGAAAGAACACAAATTTAAATAGTAATATAAAATGGACAAATGGACAAAATAAAATTGTTTTTTAAAAAAACACCAGTAGATGGCGACAAATCACTGTCTTATGACTGTGTCATTGAATCATTTATTTAAGGATTTGTTCAAATGCCTGATTAATTTAGGAACAAAGCAAGCGACTGTCTTTATGAGTGAGTCATTGAATCATTTACTCAACCAAATCGTTCATATATTATAGAGTTATCATTTTATAACAAAACACCAGTGTGTTGCTCAGAGACAAGCAGCGTTTCTACTGTGGCGTTGTTTGGATACGTTTTATTTCGAGCAATTATTACGTTTTATTTCGAGCAAAAACACACAATATTAAGACATTAATTAAGAGACTTTGTTAATAATCATGAGTCAAGGCTTCATAGTAGGACTGTCATTTCTCAACTTACATCTGCATTGGAGCAGATCAGATTGGGCCAGCATTAAGTTATGTCAACATAACACCACCAATAATGGTTAATAATAGAATTAATAATAAAGAAGCTATAGTAATGAATTAAGTATTGAAAAGTTGTTTTTTTACTCAAAATGAATGATTGAATTGTGACCTGTATTGTGATGTATATGATGATGAGTGTGTATTTCTTCCTCTCTCAGATTGGAGTGGCGTTTTATGAGATGCTCCAGGCTGTGGACCAGCACATTAAACACTTGTCTTATATGGACCCCATCTGTGACTTCCTGTACCACATCAAATACATGTTCACCGGGGACAGCGTTAAAGACCAGGTAACATACACACACACACAGTAACATTCTTCTTTGTATCAAGGCCAGAAACACTTCACAAAATGTTTGATTTTTTGTGAGGTTGGCGGGTGAGATGCTGTCACAAATTTAAAGCGTTAACCATGGGCTAACTATGTTATTAGGTAGCAATTTCCTGTGAGTTTGTATGATTATTAGGAAACAAGGAAGCACGAAGGTCCACCGGTCACTGGGGTTTAAGCAGTGTGGTGGAAATCCACCGATAAAATTAAAAGTCTGAATAAGATGTATTTGTCTGAAGTGGCGATCAGGGTAGTTTCTCTTACATATCTCAGAGAGCCACAAAATAAACTCTAAGCATAACCGTATTTATCCAGTAAAATCATACATATTCATTTATCATTGAACAAAGACTTTCAAAGTTGATTGGTAAAGCAAATGAACATGATCATAAGGCCTCCCACTTCCTTTTATCATATAATAGTATGTACACTTTCCAGTTCATCTTTATCCCCATTGGTCTTCCTCAACATCCCATAATAGGTCGCACCTGACGAACGTAAACCATTTTTAATTATGTAGAATGAACTATTCTCAGGCGCACTGGCCTTGACTACAGAAAGAGGCATTATTTACAAGTTAAAATAAAACTGGAAACATGAGAGAGACAGAAAAGAGATTAAATAGACAATATTTCTGAGTCTAAGTTCTACCAGGAGTGTGATGAAAGTTATGAGCGCCTCAGATAACATACAACATTTCTATACGTATCAGTCAGAATCTGACCCTTACATGTACGGCAGCTTGAAACCTTCAGTTCGTCCACTTACATTCAACAGTTCACTAAATCAAGAAGCAATTTATTTCTCCTCTAATCCCTGTCAAAAGCAGCATTTATTGAGTTAACAAAGATAGAGTGTCTGTTTTCAATACATACTTACACACACATATACAGTCAAACCAAAAATGATTCAGACACCATATCCTTTTTGATATTTTTTTTACTAGTGGGTGCAGGACACTAGTTCATTTATGTAAGTGAGGATAGCAAGGTGTCTGAGTACATTTTGGTTTGACTATGTATACAGGTCCTTCTCAAAAAATTAGCATATTGTGATAAAGTTCATTATTTTCCATAATGTAATGATAAAAAATAAACTTTCATATATTTTAGATTCATTGCACACCAACTGAAATATTTCAGGTCTTTTATTGTTTTAATACTGATGATTTTGGCATACAGCTCATGAAAACCCAAAATTCCTGTCTCAAAAAATTAGCATATCATGAAAGATTCTCTAAACGAGCTATTAACCTAATCATCTGAATCGACTAATTAATTCTAAACACCTGCAAAAGATTCCTGAGGCTTTTAAAAACTCCCAGCCTGTTTCATTACTCAAAACCGCAGAACTGTCCAGAAGGCCATCATTGACACCCTCAAGCAAGAGGGTAAGACACAGAAAGAAATTTCTGAACAAATAGGCTGTTCCCAGAGTGCTGTATCAAGGCACCTCAGTGGGAAGTCTGTGGGAAGTAAAAAGTGTGGCAAAAAACGCTGCAGAACGAGAAGAGGTGACCGGACCCTGAGGAAGATTGTGGAGAAGGACCGATTCCAGACCTTGGGGGACCTGCGGAAGCAGTGGACTGAGTCTGGAGTAGAAACATCCAGAGCCACCGTGCACAGGCGTGTGCAGGAAATGGGCTACAGGTGCCGCATTCCCCAGGTCAAGCCACTTTTGAACCAGAAACAGCGGCAGAAGCGCCTGACCTGAGCTACAGAGAAGCAGCACTGGACTGTTGCTCAGTTTTGCATGTCATTCGGAAATCAAGGTGCCAGAGTCTGGAGGAAGACTGGGGAGAAGGAAATGCCAAAATGCCTGAAGTCCAGTGTCAAGTACCCACAGTCAGTGATGGTCTGGGGTGCCATGTCAGCTGCTGGTGTTGGTCCACTGTGTTTTATCAAGGGCAGGGTCAATGCAGCTAGCTATCAGGAGATTTTGGAGCACTTCATGCTTCCATCTGCTGAAAAGCTTTATGGAGATGAAGATTTCATTTTTCAGCACGACCTGGCTCCTGCTCACAGTGCCAAAACCACTGGTAAATGGTTTACTGACCATGGTATTACTGTGCTCAAATGGCCTGCCAACTCTCCTGACCTGAACCCCATAGAGAATCTGTGGGATATTGTGAAGAGAAAGATGAGAGACGCAAGACCCAACACTCTGGATGAGCTTAAGGCCGCTATCGAAGCATCCTGGGCCTCCATAACATCTCAGCAGTGCCACAGGCTGATTGCCTCCATGCCACGGCACATTGAAGCAGTCATTTCTGCAAAAGGATTCCCGACCAAGTATTGACTATTGAGTGCATAACTGAACATAATTATTTGAAGGTTGACTTTTTTTTTGTATTAAAAACACTTCTTTTATTGGTCGGATGAAATATGCTAATTTTTTGAGACAGGAATTTTGGGTTTTCATGAGCTGTATGCCAAAATCATCAGTATTAAAACAATAAAAGACCTGAAATATTTCAGTTGGTGTGCAATGAATCTAAAATATATGATAGTTTAATTTTTATCATTACATTATGGAAAATAATGAACTTTATCACAATATGCTAATTTTTTTAGAAGGACCTGTATATGTCAAAAACAATGTATCTCATAATAAGTTATGACAAGTTATGTAAGGAAATATCTGTAACTCATGTAAGATTAACAATAATAATCATGTATATATAAGCAGTGCTATTAACACACATAGGAAAATAATATCTCTCTTAGAGCAGATAGTACAAATTCAAATGGATTAGCCAAAAATTCAACAAAATGTAAATAGTTGCGAGTTAGCATGAGATAGTGTCCCTGTGTGTGTGTGTGTGTGTGTGTGTGTGTGTGTGTGTGTGTGTGTGTGTGTGTGTATGTGTGTGTGTGTGTCACATGGCCTGCTGTTATTCAGATGAGTGTGTTTGACTGGGGGTCGAGTCTCGTTCTGATGCCGCTGTATGTTAGCTTCTCCCTCAGGGAAAAGCAGGAAAGGTCAGGTATATCAGCTCAGTATCAGCAGTCACTGGAAATAAAGATCATTCTCCAGTGTGCTTTTCCTTTATCATCTGAACTTCAGCTTTCACTCTCTCACATCATCAGAGAGTCCTGCATATATCCAGGTGTTTATTCCTAGTGCTGCTGACAACTGTTATGCGCTAACATGTTAAATCCACACTAAAGTTGTCGCAAATTACGCACTTTACACTAAGCACGGTATATTCTAGTGTCTAGTGTATTAGTTTATAAGGTTATTTTGTCATCCAGCAAGGGAAACAGGACAATTTAACTCAAAGGGAATTATTAATTTATAGGGAATTTTGAAAGAATCGCTTCTTTTATGGTTGAGCAAATGCCTCGTCCAGCATTTACTTGAACGGGCCTTAACTATCAGCTCTGCAGCGGATATTAATATCCAAACCATAGTGAAAACACTTTATTAGCAAGGTAACAAGATCAACAGTTTAAGACATTTAATTTGTAAGCACATAACAGGAGAACACTTCTCTTTAAAGTCCGTGTAAAGGCAATTCAGAGATTAGTTTCTAAACGCATTATAAGCTGAAAACACGTTAGAAAGACTGTGAACTATGTAGTACTGAATTGTGGAGTTAGACCGTTAAACAGTTTTTACCATTTTTGTGTTCAGTTATTTAAGATTTTGATAACATTTTTTTTTTTATTTGGCTTGGTTGTCAATAACACATTTTTATGTGGTGTGACAGACTCAGAACATATATTTAAGCTGCAACAATGGAGAATATGGGAAAATAATCAACATTCAAGCAGGAAAACCTGTTCTAGGAGAGACTGAGAACTGAGAAAATGTAACAGGTCCTCTTTAAATCTGTGCAGGTGGAGAGGATCATCTGCTCTCTGAGGCCGGCGATGCGTCTGCGCCTGCGCTTCATCACACACATCAGTAAGATGGAGCCAGTGCCGACAGCGAGCAGCGTCTCTCAGACCCCGAGCGTCTCGTCCCCCGCGGCCCCGAGCGGAGCCGGACCCTCCAGTGCTCCTCTGTCTGTGTCCCAGTGAGCCATCTCAAGACTGGGTCAAACACGGCAAACAATGTGTCCCAGTGACCAGCGCTCAGCGGCCCATCTCAACACTGTGTGACTGAAGATTGTGTGACTAAACAGGGCTTTTAACTACACAAACTTACTTCACCTGCCTTATTTTCATCTAGGAAGAGCTGTCTTTTTCCTGAAGCCTTCAGCCTGAACTTTGATAGATCTGCATCTGTTTTTTAGTTGTTTTTTTTTCCTTGTCACATTTCATTTTTGTAATAAAGACAAATCATGCATTAAACGAATGTGAGCCAGTGATTTTGTTCTTTTGTGTGTATATTAGAGTCACAGACTCTAGTATCTGAAACTACAGCACTAATCATAGATGATAATATATATATATATATACATTACTGTCCAAAGGCTTGGGTTTTGTAATGCTTTCAGCAATTAAATTCACTAAAAGTGACATTTATAATGTTACAAAAGCTTCTGTTTCAAATAAATGCTGTTTATTTGTTTTCAACAAAATGATAATCAGAAATGTTTCTTGAGCATCAAATCATATTAGAATGATTTCTGAAGGATCATGTGACACTGAAGACTGGAGTAATGATGCTGAAAATTCAGCTTTGATCACAGGAATAAATTACACTTTACTATATACTCACATAGAAAACAGTGAAATAATATTTTTCTGTTTTACTATATTTTTTATCAAATAAATGCAGCCTTGAAGAGCAGAAGAGACTTTCAGAAACATCTTACCGACCCCAAACTGAACATGTTAAAAGACTGTCAGCTAAACATATACTGTGTTTGAGTGATATAAACACACATACGACACAAACTCATCTGTGTTTCTGCTGTGGTCGTGACCAGCAGACGAGCTTCAGATGGAGAACTGGATACTGGATCGATTCTGTGCTTTTAAATGCACATTCATATTCACAAGATGCTGCTTAAGTGAGTCTGTCCCGTGCGAAAAGCCCATGTGTCTTTTCTGTGAATAATCAGATGAGCAGAAAGAATCATACATTTCTTCCAGGAAAACCAGACGCTCCTCTTGGGGTCTATAAACGCCTCTCTCTCTTGCTCCATCAGTTTTAGCCTAGTTCTGTAAAAAAAGAGTCTGTTATTATGAATCTGATGTCATTTTTAGCATTATTGTCACAGCTCCATTTCTCAGACCTGCATATATTTTATGTAATAAAACATGCAGATGCACAGTTTGAAGGCCAGTAGTTTATTTCCAGTGGTCTGGAGTAATCAGAGCGTGACTGAAGGTAATGCTTGTGTGTGTGTCCTGACTCTCTGTTAAACCACTGAAGGTAATGCTTATGTATGTCCTGACTCTGTTAATGCACTGCAGCGCCGAGAGCAATTACAGCCACGCTCCCATCAGCCTTAATGGAGAGCGCAACCTGTACTTACTCAACGGGAAGTGTTAAAAGGATCATATGTTAAATCACATCTTTATAGCTTCATGTTTTATGGAGCGCTGAACATGCTGGCTAATTCATGTGCATGAGGTGTTGAGCGCTTACAGTCATGAGTAACACCTCAGTGCACTATTTACTGTGACAAAACTGCTCTGTTTGCTGTGGAGCCAATAGTGCAGAATCTCACATCTATTATTGGCAGTTTCAACACATACATCTTTGAGCAACTAAGAACAGCTTTTTTAATGTTACAGCAACATAGTGTCGGCCCAGATCTGGGCCACATCTGGTACATGTAAAATCCACTCTTACCAGATCTGGGCCGACACTATGTTGCTGTCTGGGATCCCTCTATCTAATGTGAGCATAAGGATTGGGACAGTTTAACGTAACCCTCCTTTTGCACTTGTGCACACAGGGTGTGTGTGTGAAGCGTCTAGTGCAGTAGTGTAGTGGTGCTGTTAGTTAGCGCATGCCGCGCTGTGCTCTCTGCTTGTTACTCTCTGCTTATGGCTGTTGCCGCTGGCTAGCCTTCTTGATAGAGGGTGAAAAGAGGAGCGGAGTGCGTAAGCCTCCTCCAGCCAGTACAGACCCGGCAGCCTCCTGCAGCCAGGATGGGGGACCGGTTGTCCTGGGACCACCCTTGCCATCGGGATTTACCTCATCATGGTGAAGATAGTGCTACTGGGGATGGCGCACCCCCTTTGGCACTTTAAAACCTTCCTTGCGCAGGTCTCCACCTCTGACCACAGTGACACGGTTTGAACATTGGTTGTTGGTCGTAGAGCGAGACACCGCTTCACTGCTGCTCGCCCTGCGATCGACTGCTTTTGTCAGCCTCGTTACCCGCTGTGAGTTTGTTTGTTTGCGTTTGTTTGTTTGCGCAAATACGGTTTGAGCATTGGTTGTTGGTCGTAGAGCGAGACACCGCTTCACTGCTGCTCGCCCTGCGATCGACTGCTTTTGTCAGCCTCGTTGCCTGCTGTGAGTTTGTTTGTTTTCCCGTCTATCCTGCGTCTATATTACACCCATACCACTAAAAAGACGGTTATACCCAAGACTTGAGTCATAAATTAGTATAAATATTAATAGCATCACTGGTTGCATCATTGCTAACTTACTGTCCATCTGTTAAAATGGCGAATATATCAGGTGTATGTTATCTACCTTTTGGTGCAGATGAGAACAAATCTGAATTGCTTGCGGTGCAGTCTGAATTAGAAGCTGTAGAAAAGCAGATCCTTGACCTTCTAGAGAGACAAGCTGAGCTGAGAGACCGGCGTTTAGCTCTTGAAACATCACGCGCTGATGCACACGGATCAGTGATTAACGTTAGTAACCCGCTGACGCTGACCTCGTCTACTCCGTGCGTTTCTCAGCATTGGTCCCGAGCGTCCAGGTCACGATCAGCCATGATTTCATTCACTCCGGCTCCAACACACCACCACGAAGCCTGGGTGGTTCCGCGGAAGCCGCGAGCCAGGACAAGAATCTTTTCGCCCCTCCCGGTTTTCGAGATCTCCACTCAGAACCGCTTCTCCCCTCTTCGCGAAACGGAACGCGATGCTGTGATCATCGGCGATTCCACCGTCCGACACGTCCATGCTACGTTAGGTAAAAGTAAGGTGCACAGTCACTGCTTTCCTGGTGCTCGTGTTCTCGATATCACTGCGCGGGTAACTGAGATCTTGAACGGTGACGAGCGCGTCGGAGCTGTTGTGCTGCACGCGGGAGCTAACGACACTAGGCTGCGACAGACGGAGGTTCTGAAGAAAGACTTCAGGAGCCTTATCGATACGGTACGCAGCACATCGCCTGAAACATCGATTATTGTGTCTGGACCGCTTCCTACGTACCGACGAGGGCATGAAAAGTTCAGTAGATTATTCGCTCTAAATGAATGGTTATTGTCATGGTGCAATGAGCAGAAATTGATTTTTGTAAATAATTGGAATCTGTTTTGGGAGCGACCAAGGCTCTTCCGCGCTGATGGCTTACACCCAAGTAGAATCGGGGCAGATCTTCTGTCGGATAACATCTCCAAGATGTTAAATACCATTTGACTAGTAACCAAAAATCCAAATCACAGTCTCTACTGCACCAATTTAATTGATATTAATACTAGTGTAGAACATTGCATAGAAACTGTGTCTATTCCTCGTTTACTAAGATCAAATAATAAATCTACTGCAGGATCTAGAAAAAATCTAATTGTTATTAAAACAAAAAATCTCGCTATTAGTGAACAAAAACAATTTCTAAAGCTAGGTCTTCTAAACATTAGATCGCTCACACCTAAGGCGGTTATTGTAAATGAAATGGTCACAGATAATAATTTCGATGTTCTGTGCCTTACTGAAACCTGGCTTAAACCAAATGATTATTTCGGTCTAAATGAGTCTACTCCGCCAGGATACTGTTATAAGCATGAGCCCCGTCTGATCGGTCGTGGCGGCGGTGTTGCAACAATCTACAGAGATATCCTGAATGTTACTAAGAAAACTCGTCATAGGTTTAATTCGTTTGAAGTACTTGTGCTAAATGTTACGCTCTTAGATGTAAGAAAAAAATCCCTATTATCTCTAGCATTGGCTACCGTATATAGACCTCCAGGGCCTTACGCCAATTTCCTAAAAGAGTTTGCTGACTTTCTATCAGATCTTTTGGTCAACGTCGATAAAGCATTAATTGTTGGAGATTTTAACATACACGTAGATAATTTAAATGATGCGTTAGGGGCTGCGTTTACAGATTTATTAAACTCCTTCGGGGTCAAGCAAAACGTCACCGGACCAACTCATCGTCTTAATCATACACTCGATTTAATTATATCATATGGAACCAATCCAACCGATATAGATATTGTTCCACAAAGTGATGATGTCACTGACCACTACTTGGTAACTTGCATATTACGCACTGCTGTAATATGTCATGCTGCGCCACGTTATCGACCAGGTAGAACAATTCGTCCATCCACCATAGATCATTTCTCAAATAGCTTATCTGATCTGTCTCAGCTGCTGTCTGAACCCAAACAAACAGATGAATTAGACGAACTAACTAGCACTATGAGCACCATTCTCTCTAGAACATTGGATATTGTTGCACCCATTAGATTAAAAAAGGTCAGAGAAAAAAGTATAGCACCATGGTACAATAATACTACGTATGTTTTAAAGAGAGAAATCCGTAATTTAGAGCGTAAATGGAAAAAAACTAATTTAGAGGTCTTTAGAATCGCGTGGAAAGACAGTATGTCACTTTATAAAAAGGCACTTAAAACGGCCAGGGCTGAGCACCTCAGCAAATTAATAGAAAACAACCGAAATAATCCAAGGTTTTTATTTAATACCGTGGCTAGACTAACAAATAAACAGACGTCGTCTGAACAAAATACCTCGTTACAGTTTAGTAGTAATGATTTCATGAACTTCTTCACCGAGAAAATTGAAAGCATCAGAATCAAAATCGTAAACGTTCGATCTTTGCTCGCGCCTTATAATTCGGCCGCAATTATCACCCCGCAAGAACAATTACAATGCTTTACAACCATAGAACAAAAAGAGTTAAATAAACTTATCACTTCATCTAAAACAACAACATGTTTATTAGATCCTATACCAACTGAACTACTGAAAGAAGTGTTACCTGTAGTGGAAGAGCCTCTTCTCAATATTATTAACTCATCTTTATCTTTAGGTCATGTTCCAAGAACGTTCAAGCTGGCAGTTATAAAACCTCTTATTAAGAAACCACAATTAGATCCAAATAACCTAGCAAATTACAGACCCATTTCGAATCTTCCATTTATGTCAAAAATATTAGAAAAAGTTGTGTCCGCTCAACTCGGCTCTTTCTTGCAAGAAAACGACATCTATGAAAAGTTTCAGTCTGGATTCAGGCCACATCATAGCACTGAAACTGCGCTTGTTAGAATCACAAATGATTTACTTTTAGCTTCGGACCAAGGCTGTATCTCAGTACTAGTTTTACTTGATCTTAGTGCTGCGTTCGATACTATAGATCACACAATACTCTTAGATCGACTACAAAATTACACTGGTGTTCAAGGACAAGCATTAAGCTGGTTCAGGTCATACTTATCTGACCGCTACCATTTCGTCTACTTAAATGGAGAAAAATCGATTATAACTTCGGCAAACTATGGAGTGCCGCAGGGATCTGTGTTAGGCCCTTTATTATTCTCAATATATATGCTGCCACTTGGTAATATTCTAAGGAAACATGGAATTAGTTTCCATTGTTATGCTGATGACACTCAAATATATATTTCCTCACGGCCAGATGAATACGCTAAATTATCCAAATTGACAGATTGTGTTAAAGATATAAAAGATTGGATGACGCATAATTTTCTTTTATTAAATCCAGACAAGACAGAGGTAATACTTATCGGTTCTAAAAACCATCCACAAAACCTTTCACAGCACGACTTTAACATAGTAGGATGCCCTTTTACTCTATCCGCTACAGTAAAAGACCTGGGTGTTACATTAGACTGCAACCTGTCTTTTGAAAAGCATATTTCATATGTTACAAAAACAGCCTTTTTCCACCTTAGAAACATTGCTAAGCTACGTAATATGCTATCAGTCTCTGATGCAGAAAAGTTAGTTCATGCATTCATGACCTCGAGACTAGATTACTGTAATGCTTTATTAGCTGGTTGTCCTGCATCTTCAATAAACAAGCTACAGTTAGTCCAAAATGCAGCCGCTAGAGTTCTTACTAGATCAAGAAAATATGATCATATAACACCGACTTTATCATCACTTCATTGGTTACCTATAAAGTTCCGTATTAATTACAAGGTATTGCTTTTGACCTATAAAGCTCTAAATGGTTTAGCTCCAGTCTATTTAACGGATCTTCTATCGCCTTACAATCCATCGCGCTCTTTAAGATCACTAGATTCGAGGTTTCTGGTCATTCCTAGGATATCCAGATCCACCAAAGGAGGCAGAGCATTTTCACATTTAGCTCCGAAGCTCTGGAATAGCCTTCCTGATATTGTTCGTTGCTCAGACTCGCTCTCCCAGTTTAAAACTAGACTGAAGACGCATCTATTTAGCCAGGCATTCATATAAATTTTTTATCTTACAGTTACTGTAAATTCGGCCTCTAGTTCATAAACGCCAGAGGAGAACTGGCCCCCGACTGAGCCTGGGTTCTCCCAAGGTTTTTTTTTCTCCATTGGGTCATCTGATGGGGTGTTAGGACACCATTAGGTCACTGGATGGAGTTTTTCGGTTCCTTGCCACTGTTGCCTTAGGCTTGCTCAGTTGGGGATATTCAAATTAATTAACCAATCATACCATTGATCAGCTCTACCAAACTTGGATGTCTTTTTTCCAGTAATAAACAAACATTAAGTTGTTTTGATTGATACTGTGAAGCAGCTTTGATACAATCTGTATTGTGAAAAGCGCTATATAAATATATTTGACTTGACTTGACTTGACAATACATGGGCCTTAAAGTCTGGAGCCGATGGAGCGTCTGAAAACGGGAGCAGGTACAAATAGACTGGGAGTTCCTAGTCAGAATCCTGCACGGCAGCGGCACAGGATATTTAGTCGCTATTAACTGGGACTGAGAGGCAGCTGTTTTGGCAGACCCCTATGTGACTGAGCAGCCCTATTTAGGGACCGCACTGCTCACTCCAATTGGGGAAGGGCCAAGAAAAGGTGGCCTAAAAATTGCCCATTCAACCATTTACCTGGATAGGTTACCGCACCTATCGGGTTATTCCACTACTGCGGTCGAAATAAGGAAAATAAGAAACAATACAATATAAAACTGGCAACATGGAATGTAAGGACTCTCCTGGACTCGCATGGCATCTCTGACAGACCTCACAGGAGAACAGCCCTGATCTTTGCTGAGCTGAGCCGCTACAACATCAAGATTGCTGCCCTGAGTGAGACCAGGCTTCTGGATGAAGGCTTTCTAATAGAGGAAGGGATGAGCTATACCTTCTTCTGGAAAGCTTTCCCCCAGGTAGAAAACATCTTTATGGAGTAGGACTTGCCATCAAGAACACCCTTCTACCAAGTCTCATAGAAACACCTGTTGGCATTAGTGAAAGGCTAATGACCCTCCATATCCCCCTGGCAAAAAAAGTGTTATGCCACACTTCTCAGTGCCCATGCACCAACTTTGCCATCTGAAAATGAGGCCAAGGAATGCTTTTATCAAGCACTGGATAAAATGCTTTTCCGGATCCCTAAAAGTGATAAGATCCTATTGCTTGGCGATTTCAACGCTATGGTGGGACAGAACTACAGGATATGGAGTGGAGAACTAGGTAGGCATGGCATTGGCAGGGTTATTTACTCTTTGCTCTGAGCATAACCTTACCATAACCAACACCATCTTCCAGCAGAAGGCAAAATATAAGACCTTGTGGATGCACCCTTGCTCTAAAAATTGGCACATGATTGACTTCATCATTGTGAGGTGTAGTGACATCAAGGATCTTCTCATCACTCGTGCCATGAAAGGTGCAGTGTGCTAGACCGACCATCGTATGATTGTGACCAAGCGCAATATGAAAGTGTGTTCCCCTTTGCGGCTGCAAAAGCCTAACAAAAAGAGGCTACATTTTAACCGCTTGTGAAACATAGAAGCAAGAAGTGAGTTTTGACGTTTCCTAGCTGAGAAACTTAGGGAGTCTGAAACTTGTCTGAGCTCAGAAAACACCATGGAACAACAGTGGAACTATATTAGCTCTGTGCTCTACGACACAGCATGCAAATCCATCGGCTACAAGAGCAAGAACCACCAAGACTGGTATCAGCATAGATACCATTGACACGTAGATAGCATTGGCAGGCAGAGGAAAGTGCAAAAGGAAATACGGGCCATACAGAATGAGTGGTAGACTGAAAAGACACATGAAATCCAGTCCTTTGCCGATAAAAATTACATGCATAATTTTTATAATGCTGTCAAAACCATCTACGGTCCAACAAATCGCTGTGTCACTTCCCTGAAAACAGCTGATGGTCAAACACTTCTGAAGGACCAGAATATTATCCTATTGAGGTGCGCTGACCATTTTGACACCCTGCTTAATCAGGACTCTGATCCAGACCCCACCATCCTGGACGAACTGCCTGAACGTCTTCCCATCCACGATCTCAGTCTACCACCAATCTACCAGGAGCTTCTATCATCTGTCCGTTCCCTTAAGAACAACAAGTCTCCTTTCTCTGATAACATCCCTGCTGAGCTCCTGAAGGAGGGAGGATACATATGTTTGCACACCCTCTACCAGTACATCACCAAGGCCTGGACTGATGAGAACATCCCACAGCAATGGAGAGATGCAAACGTTGTAGTCATCTATAAGAACAAGGGTGACAAGGCCGTATGCGGCAACAGTAGGGGCATATCACTCCTTTCTTTTGGTGGTAAGGTCATGGCCAAGGTGCTGCTTCAGAGACTTATTAACAACAATGCTGCCAGAATCACAGTGTGGGTTTAGAAAGAACAGGAGCACGATCGGCATGATCTTCACAGCCCGGCAGCTTCAGGAAAAGTGCCGGGAGCAACATCAGGACCTGGCCTTTGTCGATCCCTTGAAAGCATTCGATACTGTGCAAAGAGAGCTCTTGTGGTATGTCCTCTTCAGGTTTGGCTGTGCCAATAAGTTTGTTAACATCCTCTGCCAATTCCATGATGGGATGATGCTCGGGTGACCATAG
The DNA here is from genome assembly GCA_026230005.1 of Gila orcuttii. Classification (NCBI taxonomy): domain Eukaryota; kingdom Metazoa; phylum Chordata; class Actinopteri; order Cypriniformes; family Leuciscidae; genus Gila; species Gila orcuttii. Next base: position 11,396,202 of record JAPDVR010000012.1, read on the forward strand.
GCGGACAGGAGTCCGAGCCCTTCCCTGTTCACACAGGGGTGAGGCAGGGGTGTGTGCTAACGCCAGTGCTCAGTGCTCTGCTGCCATTTGGGGAGTATTTTCTCTGAGGATAGCAGCATCGACAATGAAATCCAGAGCCGAATTAAACAGGCATCAGCTGCCTTTGGGAGACTTCAGTGTAGAGTCTTTCATAATAAGATCCTTCAACCCTCCACAAAGGTCACTGTATACCAAGCGGTGTGTGTCACCACCCTCCTCTATAGCTGTGAAGCGTGGGTAACCTACAGCCGTCACATCAAGTCCTTACAGCACTTCCACATAAGCTGCCTTCAGCGCATCCTGGGAATCACCTGGTGTAATGGTGTGCCTCACACTGAAATACTTAAAAAGACCAGCTGCAGGAGTATTGAGGCCATGATCACCCAGCGCCGACTGCAGTGGTTGGGGCATATGATCAGGATGCCCCCATGTCGGCTGCCCCGCAGAGTACTGTATGACCAGTTACATCATAGTCGATGCTCAGCTGGGGATCAGATTAAGAACGCCTTGAGGAAGTGTAAGATCAGACCTAAGGATCTGGAGGATCATCTGGAGACAGCTGTGTAGAGATGGGGCTCGTACGCTAGAGTTGGAGAGGACAACCAGAAGACAGCAGAAGCGGGCCAGGAGAAATACAGCCATAGCTGCCACTGTTACCACCATCACATATACTGTATATGCTTCACCTGCAATTGAGCTTGTGGGTCCAGGATAGTTCTGTTCAGCCATCAAAGATCTCACCGTTAAAGGCGTGGACGTCATCATCAGATTTCGATGGACAACCGAAGAAGATTGCACTTGGGTCTGTTTTGACCCAAAAGAGGTACATAAAAATGTCTAACAAAATCTAGTTTTTAGAATGAAAATGACATTTTGGAGATGTGTTAATACTGGCAAGATACACATTTTTAAACCTTTAAAGAAGAGTGATAATATTTGATCTGAATTTTTACACCTTTTGCATCCGGGTCTGTTTTGACCTAAAAATGTATTGTGGCATTTTTTTCTTCTTCCCATTGAGAATGCATTTTGTTTAAAAACATGCTTGTGCACAAACACACACAGATTCTGAAATTAGTTCATTTAATGTCTGTTTGTAGATCAAAAGTTTACAGAGTAAATAAAAATGAAGAGTCCACATTTCACTGGGTGGTGGGGGGGTGGGGTCATGCTGCTGTCTTACATGCGCTTCATGAGGCACACACGCAATGTCTCTCTCTCTCTCCCTCTCTGCCATGCGCATGCTACACGCTTTGGAGCTCGCCAGCTCTAAATTCCAGGAGATTTTAACTACTGTAATTTGCGGGCATCAGGGAGCCGCTATCAATATACGGGAGACTCACAGAATTTCCGGGAGACTTGGGATGTCTGCATTCAACTGAAATTTCTCATAAATATTGATTAAAATTAATCTTTTCTTGCATCACACTGGTTTTTCCTGTAGTTCTTGTCAAATTTAAATTTTGAAGAATTTTTTAATTCATAAAACAGGTAAAATGATGCACAATTCAGTCATTAATGAGAAGGTATTGATCAGATACAATATGGTTTTAGATGAAAAATATTAAGTTATGAGAGTTTTAACAGACCCCAGCGGGTCCAAACAGACCCGGGAACACAAAAGTCTGCTGTTTTTTAATGCATTACCAGGGTTCAAGATCAGTGTGAGCAGTGAGTTTGCGACCCGTAGACTTCAGCAGAATCCTGCAGAACTCATTTCTATGAGCACTTCAAACTGTCTGTTACAGTGAGTACATTTTTAATCTATGCTCATTATTTTTGCTTTCAACATTTTGAATCTAGACTCTAGTGGTTGTTTGGTTGCATTGTTGACCATTTTAACCATATCAGGACAAATGCTGATGAATATACACATTATGTCTAATATTGATATTTAAATTCTATCTCCCAGCAGCCTTTTACAAAGGAAATATCAGACTCTGTTCCCGAAACTCGAGTCACTCGGTCACACATCAAACGACATCACGGCCGCGGTTACCATGGTTACCACTGACCCAGACCGAGTGTGTTTCAGAGCTCAGTTCCTCTGGAGCCATGCTAATCTCTGAGATCTTTCAGAAGTTAACAGAGGATGAGTTACGTGTGTGTTTACTCCATCAGTGGCTCTCAGCTGTTCGTTTTCATGACAAACACAGCACTGGAATTATTTATCCTCAAGCTTGGACATTGAAATTTATTATTATTGGTAAAAAAACAGCTTTTTCAAAGTTCAGAAGCCTATTTATTGTCGTTGCAGTCATCCACTTTAATGCTCTAGCAAGTTTTTCTCAAAATTATGAACGAATGTTCTTCCGGTAACTTCAACAGAACTTTCGTTCAGGCTTGTCTGGACTTTAATAAAGTTTTTATCATGTGACCTTCCAGCGTCAGTTATGCGTCGCTTCACCTCCATTCACAAATCCTGTCCAGTGTCCATCGGATGCACACTTCAGAATCTCACCGAGGGTAGTAGATCTTTTTGTCTACTCTTTTATGAGTTCTGTGAATTCAGACATATTGAATGTGCCCTTCGGGCAATGAAGGATACAACATGATCTTTCGTGATCATGAATTTAGTGTGTACCGATGCCCAGACAGCAACATAGTCTCGGCCCAGATCCGGGCCACATCTGGCACACATGGATTCCACACGGCCCAGATGTGGGCCGGATCTGGGCCGACACTGTTGCTGTCTGGGTGACGACAGGATTTTATTAAAAGAAAGCGTCGGCCGAGGAATACACATGTAAGTATAAAATGGTGAAAGCCATTTTCTTTCTTAAAAATGTAAACTTAAACTGTAAATGTTACCACTGCGAATTTGTTAGGTAATCTGAGGCTAAACTCATGCTAATATTTTGTTTTGTTTTAGAGAGCAGAGTTTATTAATATGAGGGCTGAAAATAAGTATTTAAGTATTTACCGGGGCCAAAAACTCTTTGAGGGAAGACAACGACCCATTTGTAATATTTCCACTAGTATTTTATGAGTATTTCCTCATGTGTATTATTTATAACAATCCTATAAACCCCACAACAATAAGACAACCAGTAGATAAGGCAACAGTCTTTCACTTTGTTGTTTTTTGTAGTTGTCATGCAAGCCGTGTCTACAAATGTTTTAACCAAACTTGAGGATCCGGAAATATGATTTCTGGAGTATTTTGTATTAATGTCTTGCTGTGTCATATTGTCTAATGTTAAGATTGCTTCCTTGTCTTAATATTTTTCATAAAGGGTTTCCCTTTTCTCTTGTTTTAGGACAATTCTGGAGAAAATGGGCGTGTTGGGGAAGATCCTTGCCTTACAGGCAAAAATAAATAAATAAATAAGCAAGTTAATTGCCGCATCTGTGCTGAAATGTATTGTGCCAAGAGAAACCGAGGACGAGCTGGTCGAGCTAATAGGGAGATCACAGAAGAGAATGGACAGGCTGTTTTCTCTTCTTGAGAGATTGGTAGAGAAATATCATTTATGTAAGTTAAAAATGAGTAAACCTGGATCTGGATGTTGCTGTCTGTGTGTGATCTCCTGAGGGGTCAGAAGTCGCGCTTCCTTCACTCTCCACATGTGTTTGTGTCTGAAGACCTGCTGTCGTCGTGAGTTTGATCGGGAAACTACTTGGTTACTCACGTAACCTCAGTTCCCTGAGTTAGGGAACGAAGTATTGCGTAGCTATACGCAGTGGGAAAACTCCTTTTCCTCGATTTACTGAAACCTATATGTAAAACGCATTTGCAGCTGCACAGCTCGCCCATTGAGCGTCTAGCTCGCTCATAGGCTGTGCTGCAGCAACTGCACATCCAATGGTGCAGGCGCCTCTGATGTGCGACCAATGAAACCACTCTACGTCATTGCACGTCATAGCCCGTCATTGGGGCGAGGCATCAGCCTTTATTAGCCCCTGAATTCGCCATTATAGCAGGTTTATACGACTGAAGCGACAACTATCCAGTTAAAACAGTGCGGCCGGCTACGCAATACTTCGTTCCCTAAGGCCGTGTGTCCACCAAAGCGTTTTTTTACGCAGCTGGCGTAAAATTCTAATTGTTTTCAATGGGAGTGCCGCGTTTTTTAAACGCCATGAGCGTAACGAGGCGCTGAGCGTGTATTTAACGCTCAAGCGCTGAGCGCCCGGCGTTTTTTACTGGTCGCCGAGAGTTGAAAAATGTTCAACTTTGGGTAAAACGCTGCCCTCATCACTGTCACTTTTTACACAGCCGTCCAATCACAGTGGAGGAGGGGCGGGACAAATATCACACCGACCAACTGTCACAACATTCTTTCTGTACAAAGACATCAACCAGCAGAGCTAACCGAACAAAATGGATGAAAAATTATTTTTAGTATGAAAGAAATTATCTACGAAATAGTTACAAGTAAACTGTGCTGCGGATATTCTGTATCATAGCAACGAATCGTCTCAACTGAAAAAACGCAGCGCTGCCAAAACGCTCTCAAGCGCCCACAGCTAGGCGTTTTCAGCAGAGCGTCTAGCTTTTTCAGCCGGCTAAAAACGCTTTGGTGGACACACGGCCTAATTCAGGGAACTGAGGTTACGTGAGTAACCAAGTAGTTCCCTTTCGAACGGTCACTTCGTATTGCGTAGCTATACGCAGTGGGAACACTATGTAAAACGCACTGAGTAACTAGGTGCCACTGCAACTCAGGATCCTTGAGCATACAGAACAAGCCATAACTCACATAATTATGTATACACCAGACCAGACACCGTCAGGCCTAGGAGAATACATCAGTAATCACAACATATCATACCCATATACCCCGACCCCGTCTGGGTCATAGAATATGATAACACCACCAGCCTAAGCGGGTTTATAACGTGAAAATATAACCGGCAAAAAGCGGGTTTTATATATATATATGTAAATATAACCGGCAAAAGCGGGTTTTATATATATATATGTAAATATAACCGGCAAAAGCGGGTTTTATACATGAAATATAACCGGCCAAACAGCGGGTTTTATAATTATATGTGAATGTGATTGTGCACAGTAATATATGACAAGACCGGCCACCGACGGGTCTTATTCATAGCGAAAGCACCTTCGCCTGCAGGGAAGGCACTTCCATATCATAGAAACTCATAAATGTGGAAGGCGAGGACCAGCCGGCCGCATCACAAATATCACGAATGGGAATGCCCGATGACCAAGCCCATGACGAGGCCATGCCTCTGGTCGAATGGGCCTTGATACCTATAGGGCAACTTGACCCACTGCGGTATAAGCCATAGAAATAGCATCCACTATCCATCTAGACAGTCTTTGCTTAGTGACTGGATCCCCCTTGGATCTACCACCAAAGCAGACAAAAAGCTGTTCTGATTGTCTAAAAGACGCAGAACGCTCCAGATAGATTCTCAGTGCTCTGACAGGGCAGAGGACCGTGGAGAGGTCCCAAGGCGGCACAGACGGAGGTCTGGAGGGGTTCATTCTCCTAGCACCTTTCAGGAATCTCACCACCAGGTCGTTTCTTCCCAGTGACTGGCCAGCCGACGGAACATGATGTGCTGCTATGGCTGCCACATACACTTTGAGCGTAGACGGGGAGCGGCCCGCGTCCAGCAGCTCCTGTAAGAATGAGAGAACCACAGATATCTCACATGACTCTGGGTCAGCCCGATTTTTTGAGCACCAGCTGGAAAAAACTGACCATTTTGAAGCATAAAGGCGCCGAGTTGACGGGGCCCTGGCTTCAGATATAGTGCTTAAAACCTTCTCAGGAAGGTCCCTGGTTACCCGTTGAGGGGCCAAACATGGAGGGCACATAACTCGGGTCTCGGATGCCACAATGTCCCGTTCGCCTGTGTTAGGAGGTCTTTCCTCAGTGGGACAGGCCATGGGATTGTGTTCGATAACTGAACCAGTTCCGGGAACCACAGTCTGGTTTTCCAGAGAGGGGCCACCAGAAGGGGGGAAAGGCATAAAGGGGACGGTTGGGCCAGATATGGGCCAGCGCGTCCCTGTTCTTCGAGAAGAACACTTTGCAGTGGGTGTTGGTTCTTGAGGCAAAAAGGTTGATTTCGGCCTCGCCAAATACCCTCCATATCAGACTGACCGTCTGTGGGTTCAGGGACCACTCGCCGAGGGGAGTGTTGCCCCGTGAGAGCATATCCGCACCCACATTCTGGACGCCCGGGATATGCACCGCTCTCAGACAGCTCAGGTTGGTCTGTACCCATAAGAGGAGGTCTCTCGCCATTGCATGCAGGTTTCCTGACCTGATGCCCCCCTGGCGATTTATGTAGGCCACAACTGACATGTTGTCTGTGCGGACTAAGACGTGGTGACCTCTGAGGTTCGACAGAAATGCCTTCAGGGCCAACTGCTTTCATCTCCAGACAGTTGATATGTAAGCTCTGCTCCGTGCTCCACCAGAGGCCGGAGGCAGGCATGCCCTCGTGCAGCGCTCCCCAACCCAGGTTGGACGCGTCTGTAAGAACCACTTTCCTCCTGGAAATTGTTCCCATTGTCACCCCCTCGTGATACCTCGTGATACCGTGATACCTTACACCATAATGCGTAAGCTGTCTGACTGCCATGCGTGGGTTGGCACACGGCGTTTCAGCCAATGCTGCAGCGGGCGCATGCGCAGTAATCCCATGCGGAGCACTGGCGATGCTGCTGCCATGAGACTAAGCAGTTTCTGAAATTTCTTCAGCGGCACGTGCTCGCGAGCTCTGAACGCGCCTGCAAGCGCTCGCACCGAGAGCGCGTGCTCTGGTGTGAGTCGCGCTGTCATAGTTCTCGAGTCTAAAACTGTGCCCAGAAAGATTACGCTCTGGCTGGGGGTTAGTTTGCTCTTTGAAACATAGATTGTGAAACCCAGGCATTTTAGATGGCCGAGAATCAGATCCCTGTGAGCTAATAGCTCGACTCTCGACTGTGCCAGCACCAGCCAGTCGTCGAGATAATTTAACACTCACACTCCCTGATGTCTCAGAGGAGAGAGCGCTGCATCCACACACTTCGTGAATGTACGGGGTGCCAACGATAGACCGAACGGCAGAACGGTGTATTGATAAGCCTGGCCCTCGAAGGCGAATCTCAAGAATGGCCGGTGACGAGGATATATTTGAATGTGAGAGTAAGGATCTTTCAGATCCATTGTGACAAACCAATCCCCCGGGCGAACTTGCGCGAGGATATGTTTGATAGTTAACATTTTGAACGGCCGTCTCATGAGAGCTTTGTTCAAATGTCTCAAATCTAGAATGGGTCTGAGACCGCCGTCTTTTTTCGGAATTAGAAAATAGCGGCTGTAAAAACCCATATGTTTTAGCGCGGGGGGGACTAATTCTACCGCCCCTTTTGCTAATAGATTCTGTACTTTGGTGCGAAGCACGTGACCCACGTTGCTTCTCACCGAAGTCTCGAGAACCGCCTGAAACTTCGGGGGTCTGCGAGCGAATTGGAGCGAGTAACCTCGCTTTATAGTGTTTATGACCCAACTCGACACATCGGGGATAGCTTGCCAGGCTGGAACCCGTGTGGCTAGGGCTTGACACACTGCTTGGGGCGGGTCGCCTAACATAGGGGGACCTGATACCCTTATATTGTGATTTGTGCACACATTGAGTATTGGACTGACTGTACAAGCATTTGCGTGTGGGGAAGTCAGTCTTACAACAGGGGAGGGGCCGCCTAGTGAAGGGGGACCGTGAACCCATGTGTTGTGCTTGTGAAACTGATAGTTAACATTTTGAACGGCCGTCTCATGAGAGCTTTGTTCAAATGTCTCAAATCTAAAATGGGTCTGAGGCGGCCGTCATTTTTCGGAATTAGAAAATAGCGGCTGTAAAACCCCATATGTTTTAGCGCAGGGGGGACTTATTCTATCGCCCCTTTTGCTAATGAATTCTGTACTTAGGTGCGAAGCACGTGACCCACGTTGCTTCTCACCGAAGTCTCGAGAACCGCATGAAACTTTGGGGGTCTGCGAGCGAATTGGAGCGAAGTAGCCTCGTTTTATAGTGTTTATAACCCAACTCGACACAACAGGGATAGCTTGCCAGGCTATAACCCGTGTGGCTAGGGCTTGACACACTGATTGGGACGGGCCGCCTAACATAGGGGGACCTGATACCCTTATATTGTGATTTTTGCACACATTGAGTGTTGGACTTACTGTACAAGCCTTTGCGTGTGGGGAAGTAAGTGTTACAACAGGGGAGAGGCCGCCTAGTGAAGGGGGACCTGATACCCTTATATTGTGATTTGTGCACACATTGAGTGTTGGACTGACTGCACAAGCATTTGCGTGTGGGGAAGTCAGTGTTACAACAGGGGAGGGGCCGCCTAGTGAAGGGGGACCGTGAACCCATGTGTTGTGCTTGTGTGCTTTATTTGGGTCGCCGTGAAAACGGCGTTTGTTTGCAAAGACGCGCTCACTGCTGCGGGCCTGTTTACAATAATAAAATCCCCAGCTGCCTGAACTGAACAGGGGGCTGTGGGAAGTTTTGCTGGCTTCTTTGAGGGTGGTCCGGCAAGCGTGGGACACGCGCCCTCTCTTTCCTTTGCGTGCTAGGACGACTTCGGCGGGAAGCGCCCGGCTGGCGTTGGGCTTCAGCCGCAGGGCGGGGCTGAGAGGCCTGTTTCGCCGGGCCATGTGTTGTTGTGTTCATGTTGTGTTGTGCACGCAGAGCTCTCATTGGCTCGTGTCATGTGTCCCATGTCCTTGGGGCCAACGGACAGGGTTTTCTGGCCCGCCGAATACCTTGGTCCAAAGCGGGCCAGCTCGGGCTTGAGGAGTCATGAACAGAGGAGTTTGCCTGAGTCTGGAGACCACAGCGCCGGATGAGTCCATACCAGCTATCAGCAGCATTAAAGACTTTTAACATCATTTTAGCTCAAAACTCACTTTCAGCCAGCAGCGAGTGTTTGAAATAATGAAATATTGATGGATTGGGTTATAAATCTTTAAGTATACAACAAAAACGGTTGCTTTTATCATGTTCGTTTTGCAATCTCGCTAGTTTCCAGTGATTTATTTCTGATTAGTTTTCTGATAAAACTTCCATTTGTTGGTGAATTGATGGGTTTGTGTGACGTTGTTCCAGAGATGCGTCTCACAGGTGTGTTTTAGTGAAGTGCTGCAGAGCTTCAGGCTCGACAGTGGAAAAGCGGCTCATGTGTACCAGATGTGGGCCGGATCTGGGCCGATGTTGCTGTCTGGGTTAATTATGTTTTATTAATAAAGTGCGGGAGGAGTACGTTTAGATGATCAACCCAGTCAGCGAGAGGAGGCTTCTGTAGCGCTGACTGACCTCTGTTCCTCTACCGTTTTCCAGCATCCCTCCTCACTCTCCATTATTATCACTGGGAGTACTCTGGGTTTGGGCTAAATTCAGAGTTTGGAGCCCTTTCCTCGGACAGGACGCCAAATACGCATATTTTATACGATATCTGATTATATGTAAGTGTGAACTTGTGAAAGGCTGGAATACTTACAGCTGACTGGCAGTCTGAACGAGTCGCCAGTCAGAGCCAGTCTGTGTGGTGTAAGATGAACACTGACTCTGAGGTGTACTTTCAGTCCATCCAGCTGGAGGAGTTCAACTATTTCAGAAAACATTTGGTTTTCAATTTTGTTTTGATTGATTGCACAAATGGCAGTGCATTGGCCTGTGAGAGGCCTCTCATTGAGTTTCTGTAGTATTTCAGTTCATCCATACAGAGTCTGCAGATGATTTTTGTTGAATGTCCCATTTGGATTTAATTTATGAATTTGCTTTCAGGCCTTTTCTCAGAGAAAGTTTCTCTCTTATTGATCCCAGAACTGTCCAGACCTCTGAAGGACAAACATGCTCGATGCTGAGTTGAGTGTTTTTCACCCACAGTGTGAAGGACAGAAATAATCTCCACTTTAACTCTTTTCCCACCAGTGTTTGTAAAAAAAAGTTTATTCAGCATTTTTGATCATATTATGATAATGTAAACAGTCAAAATATAAAAAGAAAGAACAGCGCCTCTGCTTTAAAACAAACAAAAAAAAAAACTCATTTTATTCTAGCGTCATTCATTCTTTGTTTTTATAAACACCTGAGTGTGGGTAAGTTTCATAAAAAAAAAGAATTCGGAAAAAAAAAAAAAAAAACGGAGAAAATTTTGTTTTTGTCAAAGACATCTTTCGGATTAGATTCAGAGCGATGATCGAAACACAGATGGAGTAGATCAAGTCCATCGACACCCACAAAACTTCACAGTAGTTTCCACTTCATGGGTTCAACATTTCATTCAACCTTTCATTCAGTAATATTAGGCAGTTTTGATTCATATGCTGATTAACCCTAGAATGCATAAAGGGACTCAAATTGACCCATATTAATTTCCAATGGAATTTTGACCCAATACAGCATTTTTTTATACATTTTTGTCTATAATATTATTTATTTTTCTGGATTACTTAAAAATCTGAAGTGACATTTTTACTCTGAGCCAAGAAACCAAGCCAGTGTTGCATATTCATATCCCACTATTACATGTTGTCAATGGTATCATAAATGATAGAACATCTTATCGTTGGTGGGGAAACAGCTCCGTGACATCTGCAATGAGGACTTTCTGGATGGAGGAGGACGTGAGCTGTGGGCACTGGACCAGAAGCGACCTGAGCGACCGTGATGCTTACCATGTTTGGTGTTTAACGCTCGAGCTCGGGTTTTTATGAGGCCCATCTGCTCCACAAGCCTCTGATTTATGTCTGCTTACAAAGTTAAAGTAAATTCAACCTTTAGCACTCAAGAGCTCACCCTCCATCTCTGTGATTTAAGACTCAGACAGGGTCATAAAGGTAAACTCTTGTGCCACTAAATCCTCCAGCTCTCCGCCTCTCTATTTTCCATTGCGTTCGACTCTCTGTACGAGCTGACAGGAATATGCACCAGCATTCCTTGTTTCATTCACTGGGGTTTCTTTCATGCCCGTCATCCTCCTGCTGTTTAAAAGACTGGTCTTTACCCAGAATGAGATTCACAATAGAGTCTTGTCTGCCTCCACACCTTTGTCTTTGATTGAGCTGAAGAACGAACACCCCATCTATTTTATTCATGTTCCATTTTCTAGTCATTTCGAGTATCCATGGCAACACAGAACATCAAGGAGTGTGTGTGTGTGTGTGTGTGTGTGTGTGTGTGTGTGTGTGTGTGTGTGTGTGTGTGTGTGTGTGTGTGTGTGTGTGGTTTGTCTCCAGCTTGGTGAGAGTTAATCTCCTCCATTTATGTCACCTTTAGCTAGCAAACACATATTATACAGGTCTAGTTTTCCAGTCAGTTCTGCTCTAAATCTTCTTCTTTGCTCATGCACTCCTGAGTTCTCTTCACCAGGGTGTTACACACCTAATATTTTGCCCCAGTTTTGCTTGAATAATTGAGCTTATCGGGACCCCAGGGAACAGCTGGTTACTGAGTGCAAGTGTTCAGCCTGGAATAAAAACAAACTGTTCTCTTCTTTACACAGACAGGCCAGTGGGTCAGAGAGCGGGGCTAAACATGCACATAGATCATCAAACCGACTGTTTGACCCAGCCTTCAGCAAAATATGTCAATTCAATAAACTGCACTTGGGTTCGTTCAACTCGCCTCTCAGTGGACTTAATCGTTACGGAGAACAATGCATGAAAAACAATCATGGCTAACATGAGGGCTTAATACAAAACTATGGGAACACATGACTAAAACAACCAATGGCAAGATGGAACTCATGAACCAATTAAACAACAAGACTGCTAATAAGATTTCAGGACAATGAATCAATAAACATGAACTTTAAAGTTCAACACGTGACAGTTTCTATCCAAAAGAAACTAAGGAGATTCTGTATTTTACTGCACTTGTAAATTGATGTCACAATTTACTTAAGTCCCCCTATAGTCAATAATTTTATCCCTAAAACTCATCTTTGATCACCAAAATGACATATTTAAATGTTTTTTCCTTGAAAATAAATCTTTATTCCTTAAAATATCTTGAATGTAACTCGACACCCTTGCCTCATTTAGTATACATGGCTCTATGAATATGCAAAAGAGCCCCGCCTCCACTCATTCACACAGTTCAGAGATCCACTCGTTGACGATCACATTGTTGATCTGATTGGTTACAAGGTAGTTTGTGACGTCAGAAACACCAGCGATTTCAAACCGTGTTTTTGAGAGTGTCTTTGGTTCACTGCAGTTTTAAGGAGAAAATACTCTTGTGGATACGACTTGTGAATTTACACATGGTTTGTCTTAAAGCATATTAAAAACACCACATAGACATGTAAACAGCATTAAAAGCTGGATTTTACCACAGGGGGACTCAATAAAAAATAAAGTTACAGAAGTCCCTAAATTTGCTAGTTATGTGACACAAGTCTCATCCCTGTCACAGGTACTGTAGAGTTATATTTAGATTTTTGGGTCACACCTTATATTGGTTGCCTTTAATTATTATGTACTTACATAAAAATAATAATTGTCAGGTAGAATATACTTCTTGTGTTGATGTTGTATTGTAAAACACTTGTGCTGCTATTGAGGTGGAGACGTGTCAGGTTAGGACAGGTTTGGTGGGATGGCTAGGTTTAAGGTTGGGTTAAGGTGTAAGGGAAGGTCAAAAGGGTCATTATATAGATTATTTAATCTCAACTCTTTCAACTAGATTGTATGCAGGTATTTTTAAATTTAAGTACAATGTAAAAACATGTATGTAAATGATTAATTTAAATGTTACTACATAGACACAATATAAACTGGGACCGGTTTTGGTTACACTTCATTTCGTTAGTCCACTTTAGACATTAACTATAAGAAACTTTTCAATTACATGTCAACTCACTCTCATTAGAGTATTAGTAGACTGTAGTAGACTGTCATTAGGTGTTAGGGTTCGGGTTAGGAGAATAAGTTGACTTGTAGTTGCCAAGTTACTTATAGTCAGTAGAATGTCTGTTGGGGGACCAACAAAATAAAGAGTTAGCAGATATTAAGCAGACAGTCTACTAATCCTTTAATGACAGTTAGTTGACATGTAGTTGCAAAGTTACTTATGTATGTATGTTACCCCATTTATTTTAGCATTCTTACTGAAAGTGCGATTTTTTTGCAGCACTTCATAAGTGTTGGCAGTTTGTTTTTAACAAACAACTGATAGAACTGAAATCTTCGAGGCGTGCTGCTACAGAGGAGACGGCGCAGGACAGTAAACACAGCTCAACAGGGCCGACAGAGGGTCCCGCGGCTCCTATAACACTGATTTGTGGAATATAATCATCCCCGCGTGGCTGGTGAGATGTTTGCTCCAGTGTTTATCGTTTCTGCCACTGGTTTATGGACGAGTTGTTAAGTGGACGTTTGTTAACACAATGGTGAAATGTTTAAAGAGCTGAACAGCTGAGTCACTCACAACACTGCCATTAAAAACAGCAAGAGTGCAGAGAGAGAGAAACTGTTGCTACTTCAGGCCTCAGGTGAAGAGGGTGATTATTGTTTGGACTTCAGTTAAGTTCTTATATAAAACTACTATTTAAATAATAGTATTAGTCATAACCTCTGGCAATCTAATGTTCAGACTGGCAAGTTTGTGACTGTGAGATCTGTGTAAATGGCCGAGTCATCAGTAATTCCAGTCTCACTTCCCGCTGAACCTGCAGGTTTGTATCTAATTTGCATAGTGCCAGGCTCTGGTCTCCATTGGCTGAACGAGAACAGCGTCTGCTTTGCCCCTCAAACACTGTAGTTTATCTGAGACTGGAAGAGTTTGGTTCGTGTTGTTCATGTCAAAAAGACGCTGTTTTCTGCTGCTATAACAAATCCACTTTTATGAGATAGATACGGTAAAACCCATGTCATCGTTACTGCTCGTATCACTGTGTATCAAGAGCTGAGAGAGCTGAAATTTAGATATGCTAACGGCTGTTTGGTCTCTGACCAATCAAAACAGACTGGACCATCTGACCAATCAGAGCAGAGGAGACCAATCACAACAGACTGGGTCGTCTGACCAATCAGAGCAGAGAAGACCAATCACAACAGACTGACTTATTGGGCTGCATGAATTAGGTCAGCCGGAACTGGGAACACTTCCTATAACACCTGATGTACTCGCTACATCATAAAAAGAATGGCATCTATGCTAATTTTAGTCTTTCTGTTTATTTCGAGGTTAACTGTTATCAGGCGGACCCAGGTCATATCCAGATCAGATGGTGGACTTGCGCCTAGACACAACCATTACGCATCCCTGAAGTGTCAGGAGAGCTTATGTCATTGGTTTTCAAACCCTGGGCCGAGGGTCGCGATATGTTTTGTGTATTTTTTTAAGCATGCAGCAAACGATAGGCTATTAATTGGTTAAAATTCCTGTATGTAGGCCTATAGCTTGGTCAAATTAGTTCAGAATCGACTTTGCGTTGCAATCGCGTGAAAGGATCAGCAAGTGCACGTGCATCATCAAAAGTGGTTAAAAAAAGTGCTGAGCTTATTTTTTTCTGCGCACAAGCCTATGGGTCGCGTAAAAAAAAAAAAAAAAAAAAAAAAAAAAAAGGGTCCCTCTTGAAAAAGTTTGAAAACCACTGAACTAGACCATCGGTTCCCAACAGGGGGGTCTCGGCCCTCAAGGGGGCCTCAGCGAGCTCTTTGGGGGGTTGCGTCATATTTTGAAAAGTGTTGAACAGTGACCATTAAAGCCTCGTACACACCGGGACGAATATCGGCTCGTGTTATTCGTCAGCGCTTTTCAACGCGTTTTTTGTGTTCACACCCAAGCGATTTTGGCTGATGATGAGCCGAGTGAACATGCAAATTTATTCCCTGACATTAGATGGCGCTCAATGTAAAACAGAAATACCCCGGTCCACAAAGTGCTTCTGACACTCGCTTGTCTCTCAGAAGAAGAGAGCAAGTTTGTCGAGTTTGTCATATAGTTCTTTAGTCTCGTTGGTGTCTCTTTATAAAGACACCAACAAGACCAGCAGCTCTACATTCATCTGGCCTTGCATCTTCCTCGTCTTATTTCTTCCCGGCAGAGTGTAGTAGACGCTGTATATCTTCTTCGCCATTACGTATGTGTGCTCAGCAAGACCGTTTTGTGTTTGAGCGCCCCCAAGTTGTGTTTTACTGTAACTTCAGAAGCTCCAGACACGTGAGCAAAAGCGCCAATCTCATTGGTCGGATAGTTTTTGACGCGGCGCGTCAAACCAAAAAAACGAACCCGAGGCGTTTAAAAAAAAAATTACGCTTTTACGCGTGGCGTTTTACGCGTCGGTGTGCACACTCACATTGGCGCCCATTGTTTAGTCACGAGGCGTTAAACGTTGCCGAATATCGAACGCGAAATTCGTCCCGGTGTGAACAGGCCTTAAAGCAGCAGTCTGTGACTTTTTTTGTGTTCAAAATTTACTAAATTTATATAATGAGCGAGTACATCATGAATCCATTTTCCAAACCGTGTTTTTGTCTTGAGTCACTATTGTACACCTATATTAAGTGTTTATATTGGTACTATTTTACACTGGTTCGGGTCGTACCGCTGCAGTGTAGCCCAGTGACTCGTCATAGACATAATGACGCAATCCTCACACTGATTGATAAAGCCTCACAAATTAACATGCAAGTATTGAGGTGCCAGACACCAGTCATTTTGTAATAGCCTATATTAATTCTTTTTTATTAATTCCTACACACCAGTTTGAATACTGATATTTTTGTTATTGCATATCAAAATGGGCCAATTAATAGGATACTCCTAGGCTTACATTTTTAAATTACAAACGGCCTACTGATGTATTTGTTATAGTATTTTCAATATTATACAGTATTATTTGTGCATAAACATATCTGGTTATAGTAATAAACATACTTTTAATTTAAAACAAAACATTTTGTCATCCTTGCTGCAAGCTTACAAGAGTGACAATATCATTAAATGTGAAGAGGGGCCCTAAAATATTTTCTTGGGAAAAAGGGGGTCTCAGGTAAAAAAAAGATTGGGAACCACTGAACTAGACTCTCTCCTGTGATGGCCTCATTGACACAACAGCCATCGGCACTGATCCTCAACAAACTCGTCTCCATACGTGTGATGACTCCGGTCTTCAACCAGATGAACTGCATAATATAATGTTCCGATCCAATCTGACCTCTGACCTATAATGCTGCCTGAATCATAATCATACACTGTTTGTTCATTAGCCAGAGGAGAACTGCCCCCCTGACTGAGCCTGGGTTATCCCAAGGGTTTCACCATTCTGTCACTGATGAAGTTTTGGTTCCTCGCCACTGTCGCCTTTCTTCTCCTTTGTCACCATTGGCTTTTGGCTTGCTTAGTTGGGGACATTTCATTTTATATTTAACAATATTATTACAACATTATTTACCTGTAATCTATGTAAAGCTGCTTTGAAACAATCTCTATTGTAAAAAGCGCTATATGAATAAAGGTGACTTGACTTGACCAATCACAACAGACTGGACCATCTGACCAATCAGAGCAGAGTAGACCAACCACAACAGACTGGACCATCTGACCAATCAGAGCAGAGTAGACCAATCACAACAGACTGGGTCATCTGACCAATCAGAGCAGAGCAGACCAATCACAACGGACTGGGCCATTTGACAAATCAGAGCAGAGTAGACCAATCACAACGGACTGGGTCATCTGACCAATCAGAGCAGAGTAGACCAATCACAACAGACTGGGCCATCTGACCAATCAGAGCAGAGTAGACCAATCACAACAGACTGGGTCATTTGACCAATCAGAGCAGAGTAGACCAATCACAACAGACTGAACCATCTGACCAATCAGAGCAGAGTAGACCAATCACAACATACTGGGTCATCTGACCAATCAGAGCAGTGTAGACCAATCACAACAGACTGGGTCATCTGACCAATCAGAGCAGAGTAGACCAATCACAACAGACTGGACCATCTGACCAATCAGAGCAAAGGAGGCTCTCAGAAAGGAGGACTTTAGAGAGACTGAATCCTTGACTGAACTGTTTCAGACACTGTGAGAAAAGAGCTGATGCTGCAGTGTATATTATGAGTAAATGAAAGTGTTTTTTGACCTTGGATACATGTAAACCTGTTGAAGGAGAAAACAAAACAAAATTAGGAGACTTTAAGATAGCATAATAGGGGCATTTTGATGATTTTAAATCTTATTTTCAACCAGCCTTCTTTCACATCAAGTGCATCACTGGCAGTTTGTGATGGTAGTTGGCATTTCTGTAGGCAGCGCAGGTTCAAATGATAATCAACATGACCCAAGTGGAGCCCTGCTGCTGCTCTCAAGAGCTCTCAGGAAATCTGTGGCTCTGTCACCTCCTTATTGAGTAAATAAATGCGCCGCCAGCATGAATCGAATGCATTCAGAAGAGCTGCGCATGATAACCGCCTGTTCAGGTCTCCATGGAGACGAGGGACCAGCATCCGTCTGCAGGCCAGCGGAGGACCGGACCGCCAATGCATTAGCATTCCTGCTCATGTGAACTCATGAGGACACACTGATGTGGAGTGAACAAAGAGCTGCTCTTGCCATACACAGTTCTGGGTTGCAATCTTGATTGATCTTGAAGTTTTCTATATGCCAGAATAATCATCAAGAAATATCATGGCAATGATAGTGATCAAAGATAGTGGTCAGAGGTCACTCGTCATGCGTCGGGTCAGAGGTCACTCGTCATCCGTCGGGTCAGAGGTCACTCGTCATGCGTCGGGTCAGAGGTCCCTCGTCATGCGTCGGGTCAGAGGTCCCTCGTCATGCGTCGTGTCAGAGGTCACTCGTCATGCGTCGGGTCAGAGGTCTCTCGCCATGCGTCGGGTCAGAGGTCACTCGTCATGCGTCGGGTCAGAGGTCACTCGTCATGCGTCGGGTCAGAGGTCACTCGCCATGCGTCGGGTCAGAGGTCACTCGTCATGCGTCGGGTCAGAGGCCACTCGTCCTGCATCGGGTCAGAGGTCACTCGTCATGCGTCGGGTCAGAGGTCACTCGTCATGCGTCTGGGTCAGAGGTCACTCGTCATGCGTCGGGTCAGAGGTCACTTGTCATGCGTCATGCGTCTGGGTCAGAGGTCACTCGTCATGCATCGGGTCAGAGCTTGCTTTGCCGGAAGCCAGTGATTATAGTTTATAAAGTTATAAATATGGCTATTTTTCTTCAGAAGGCCTTTATTAACTCCCTGGAGTCGTATGGATCACTTTTATGATGGATGGATGTGCTTCTTGGAGCTAGAGCTGGGCACTTTTCAATGCTACAAAGCTGGGAAGAGCCAGGATATTATATCGTCCCCCTCGTTTGAAATCGTCCCAATAGCGTTCCCTGAACACACCTGAAGCAGGTCTTCAGACTCCAGGCAGGTGTTTCAGGGCTAAACTCAGCAGGACATTGGCCCTCCAGGAGCAAGATTGGACATCCTTGGTGTAGATGGTCTTTAGTATGGATCCAACTATACAAAAGTAGGACAGATTTTTGATGGCTTTATACTCTTAGATTCTTATTTTGGTATTCTTTTTCTTCCTTTGATCCTGTGTTTCCTTGGTTTCTGAATGTGACCTGATTTGTTTCTATTGCAGCTGATTATGTTCACCTGTGTCTTGTTGAGTTCCTCATTTAGTCTGTGGCTGTGTCCGAAAACTGATAAATGCTGCCTTCAGAGGACACATTTCAAGGTTGTGAGTTATCAAGGCACGTCCGAATGCAATGTTAGTTTCACTTCCTCTCTCCTGAGAAACCTTCATCTGATTGATTTAAAGGCAGCATAGATGTATCCTTCGCTGCCTTAGAAATTAGAAATAGAAATTACTATTGTAGTCATTAAATATTCTCTTAGTTTTCACCAAAGCTCTATATTTTGCTGTATATCATTAAACCGTTACGCTGCCTCAGAAATCTGTCTGGAATTCACTTGGACAATTTTAACAATGTCTTTAATAACTTTTCGGGGCCAGCAAGTTTCAATCCCTTAGAAGCCTATGGAGGAGTGATCCAGCTCTCAGATTTAATCAAAAATATCTTAATTCGTGTTCCGAAGATGAACAATAGTCTTACGGGGTTGGAACAACATGAGGGTGAGTAATTACTGACAGAATTTTCATTTTTGGGTGAACTATATCTTTAAGTATGAGATAAACCACTGTAAAGCCCTGGACCCCAACAACACACTCAAAATGATTTCAGAAGAATGTTATGATCAATAGTGTCAAATGCGGCACTCAAATCTAAAAGTATCAGAACAGCAGAAGACCCAGAATCAATGGACAGCAAAATGTCAACGTTATGCTGATATGGCATGTCAAAGCATGAGCTCTTCTTTTGTACAGCAGAATAATTAGATAAATGCTGCTGTTTGTGACTTTCTGTAAATGTACAGAAAGTTCAAGTTTAATTCTGTGATCATAACCGAGATCTTATGCAGTCGTACGCTATCATGTGACCTCACTACATTAGGCCATTTTATACCTTTATACATTTTAATTTGCAGTTTTAAACAAAAAGACTGGTCAAATAATGAGTCATTAAAATTGCATTGCATTCAATTGCGCACAGAAAGTGCCCCTACTGAGCGCAGTGTACATGTTAAACACTATTAAACACTCACTGTGTGTGAGTATCTGGAACAGCATGATGAAACTGCGTGTCAGATGTGAAACGAATCCTCCTCAATGAGGGATGACAGCGTCCCAGCAGCTGTTTCTGGAGTCGTGAGCTCCTCACGACAGAGAACAGATTAAACAGATCATTCATCAAACACCAGCGGATGATCGTGTGAATCCTCCAACACCAAATGTCAACCGAACGCAGGATGGTTTTACGAGCAGTTACACCTCATTCTGCTCCTGCTTCATGAGTGACATCGCTCTGATAATGAGGCCAGTGACGGCTCAAATGCAGGAACTGGGGATATGAGTTAAGGAGTTTGAGTTTAATGTGTGCTTGAGTCAGACTGATACAGATGGACGTGCTGAGCGTGAGAATAAAGAGTGATGCACTGTAGAGTTTCATCATACAGGTGTTTATACTGCTTTACCAGTGCACACGTGGCTTTGTTCAGAAAGCAGCTGGACTCATATGGTTTGAAAGAGTTTTGGGAAGTTTTAAGCCTTAAGAAGATATTTAGTCAGTGTTACATTACAATAGAATAACATTAGCCGTTTTGGAAAGTCTCTCTCTCTTCAGATGTGCTGTTTTCTCAGGCTCTCCTCCAATATCAGATACTTGATCACGTGATAGTATCAGATACCTTGAGTTACTCTAGAGTAATGTAAAGTCCACATTGAATCAGAAGGCATTACAGAGACAAGCTGTGCGTTACAGTGATTTTACCAGGGTAAATCACGTTCTTAAGCACAAAAGAGCAAGAAAAAAAGAGAGAATGGAAGATTTCTGGGGGAAGATTCACAATAAACCACGTTCTGTTTCTTTCTCACACAACACTATCAAATGATTTCATTTTTTGCAGCTTGACAGTCATGGTCACGATGAACTAGAGTTGATAAAAACAAACAAAAATACATTTAAATTAATGCAATTCAGTCCTTTAATAAAATCATTTGTGCTTTGAAATCCTCTGGTACACTTGGCCCATAGACATCCAGTGTACAGTGAGCATGACTTGTGTTTGTGTGTGTTCATGCATACGTGTGAGTGATTTTCAGAGGATGTTTTGAAGAAAACGTCTGGCCAGACACACTGAAGTAATATTGTTCTCTCTTGGACGTCATGCCGTGTAATTACAAGCACATGAACACACACAGCTTCACACATCTCCTCACAGCTTCACTGGAACAGCAGCAATTAAACGGCTGATCGATTTTGCAGTCATTATGAACGAGACGGGTGAGGAACAGACGTCCGGCTCTTTTACATGTAGCCTGTGTGTTTGGTAACAGCAAACATCATTACCTGCTGGAAAACAGCTTTAAAACATTCCTCATCAGGGATGAGTGAAACACACACACATCAGGGCTTCAGATTTAGCTCTGCATATTATACATGTTTGCATGAAGCTGGGGAAATACACTTTAGAGATTGGGTAAGCTAAAATAATAAAATATTTACACCGCCTGATGTTTTTGTTGAGTTTACAATGCCTTAAAAACATGGAGGGAAACTGTGCGTATGAAATGGCTCCACCATTGTAAAATATTTAACTAATTTAATCACAAAAAACATATTTACCTGTCTTTATCACAAATCAGGGTTTTAAACTGTGCTTAGACAAATAAAACACATAGCGTAAATAAAACAGCTTATATAGGCCTACTATTTAGTTTGCCCTCTTGACATTTACTGAATTTACTTTAATCTCCATTCGTTCAACAAGAAAAAACATTATGATAGGGAGATTCAAAGATTCATTCACGTTCTCTGTAAGGAGTTTTTTACAGAAAACTGTATTTATTAATAACCCCTTAATTAATTAATAGTTTTCTGTCCAATCAGACTGAGCTGTGAATGTGTTTATATGGCTCCGTTTCCACCAGGTATTAAGTGATTTCTGTGATCGGATTACAGGCTATCAACAGACTGTCATGATCGGGTCACTGAACAGAAGAAGCTCCGCCCACTCACCTGTCAATCACACACTGCTCCACCCACTCACCTGTCAATCAAACACTGCTCCGCCCACTCACCTGTCAATCACACACTGCTCCACCCACTCACCTGTCAATCAAACACTGCTCCGCCCACTCACCTGTCAATCACACACTGCTACAGTTTGAATTCTTCCTGGTTATGTGCATCTTTAAATGACCTTGATGTAGAAAGTACATTTTGGAAGATCTGGAACTTTACAGTATGCATGTTTGAATAAATGTGAAGTACATCTAGAATTCATTCATTCCACTAAAATAACAATGAGCGCTCTGCTCACTGCATCACGTGTGTCGGATCACCTGAGATGAGATGTTACTGTAAACAGAGCCTTTGACGAGCGTTGTGTCGGTCAGAGATTCTCCAGCAGACAATCATATTTCCTTCAATCTTTTGCTGCATGTATCATAATTCATACGTGAGATGAGTCAAACTGAAGATAAGCAGACGCTGAGTTTATGGTGCTGACAGAAGACAGAGATTCCTCAGTTGATGTTTATGGCACATGTCATTATATTGTGATATGTTATATGGGCCAAAGTCTGTGTGTGATGATGTGGAAGTGTTTCCTGACCTCAGATTCAGTGAATGATCTGCGCTCCTGCTCTTCTCTTGTTCAACCCTGTTAAGACATTTCTCCCTTTAAAAACAGCCACTTCACCTCTGTGACATCATACCGTATGGATTTATCTATAATTTCACCATGTTTTGGCCTTATAAGTCCAGATACATATAATAGTCAACATTTGAAGTGGATCAAAACGTTTCATCAAAGTTATACAAGAATTTTGAACAATACCCGTTCTTGTCTTAGGACAACTTTAATGAACTTTTTTGATCCACTTCAAATGTGGACTACTATATATCGACTGTAAGAATGAGCTGTGTTGTAAAGCTGTTAGAATAATTGTTGCTTAAACCATGTTTAGAAAGAGAAATGCTAATATTAACAACATTAATCATGTCAATTATTCATATATAGTTTCTGTTGTATTGTGTGATTACTTACAAGGTCACATCTCACATATTGCACCAGCAAATTGATTGTGAGATTATCCTTCTGGGAGACACGTGCTGGACTCTGAGCTTTGAGTTCAGCCAACGATTGAGTTCAGAAGAAACCGCCTCAAATGAAACAATAAAAGCAGGGAGGGTTTCCTATCGATGACTTCAACAGCAGCTATGACAGTAACTCTTTGACAGTAATTCGATTCTTGCGTCCCATGACTGCCAAATGCTTCCTCTTTCTAGAGAATCTCGAGTTGGGTGATCATTTCATCTCTGACTTCACTAGGAGGAAAGAGTTGTTCAAAACCCACAGCATTGAGCTCTATGCCTATAATGAGGGACTGTCTCAGAAATCACGAACTGTTTGCACATGCCATCATACTCTATCATTCTAATGCTCAGGGTTTTGACACATTTTTTAATGTTTTTGAACGATCCAAAATATATAAAAAATGTGAAATACTGTATTATTAGTTTAAAATATCTGTTTTCTATGTGAGTATATAGTAAAGTGTATTTCTGTGATTACTCCAGTCTTCAGTGTCACATGAACCTTCAGAAATCATTCTAATATGATGATTTAATGCTCAAAAAAACTTTTATGATTATTATCAATGTTGAACAGAAGAAAACATTTTATTCATATATTTAATTTTATTAAGGATTCTTTGATCAATAAAGTTCAAAAGATCAGTATTTACTTGAAATAGAAAGCTTTAGTAACATTATAAATGTCTTTACTGTCACTTTTGATCAATTTAATGCGTCCTCGATTAATAAAAGTAGTAAAAAGTAGTAAGATTGTTTTTACTGATGTCAAACTTTTGAACGGTAATGTATATTTATGAAAACTCTGAAATACCAGGTGTTTGAATATGACAATTTATGATTTACATAAAAATATTTTGCTACTAAACGTATATAGATTACATGTTGTGTAGAATAAGTGAACCTCCAGGATGATCAGATGATTGTTTTAAAAACTATAATGAGTAATAAGGTAATGGTAATGAGGTTTATTTCTGCGTCTGCGCTCCAGAACACACACTCACCCCGAGACTCGTCTCTCTCACGCTCGGCCGTTGGCAGTATGCTCATCAGAGGAAAGATGGAAGCGTTGCAAATGCTCAGAGATAAACCCTGAGAAAACCACTGACAATCATTTATAACAAAAAACATCACATTAATGAGAATGAATCACGCAGAGTCGCCGTCATCTTGTCCTTTATTTTTAAGAGTAAAAAAGTGACAGATGGGAAACAAAAATCTAAATGATGACATCATAGTACTGTTTACATGAAACATGGCGGCTTCAACACTTCATCAATACGGGAAACTCAAGGACAAGGAGCATAAAAAGACATTTTAAGGTTCTGGTGAAAATATGAATTTGTGAACTAAACAAAACAAATGTTCTTCAGTAATATCATAACAAGGTGTGATGTCTCTAAGGCCACTGTGGGTGCTCGTCTGACACATCATCGACATCTGACTCATCACCGACATCAAACGCTCCAATCAAATCAGCTCAAAGACAATACTAAGACTAGTTCAGGCCGGCCTCCCTTCAGTGTGTGTGTGTGTGTGTGTGTGTGTGTGTGTGTGTGTGTGTGTGTGTGTGTGTGTGAGTGAGTGTGTGTGTGTGTGTGTGTGTGTGTGTGTGTGGCTTTCTAAACCTCACAGAAAGTGTGTAAGAAGTTTTGCTGGCTTGTTACGTCAGTGAAGGTCTGTGTGTGTGTGTGTTAGTGTGTGTGTGTGTGTCACCCTGGTCAGTGCACAGTTCCTCCGATGGACAGGTTGAGCTCCAGCAGGATCTTCGCTCGAGTGTTTTCTTGTGCTAACAGTGTCTTTATGGCCTGTACCTGTGTCCGCCCGCGCTCTCTTTCCTGATCCATCCTGCTCTGAGCGCACACACACCCTACGGCACAACACACACACATACATCATCATCAGCATGTGACACGCACAGATCAACAGGCATGTTGGTAACGCAGGTCATGAGTCTGGCTTTGGATTGGGCTGCTGGTCTGCAGGTCACACTGAGCCGTTCACTGTGATTGTCGATGTGAAGATGTCAAAGCAACACTGGCTCAGACTCCTGATGCACTCTGGGAAGGATCCGACACACACGAAGCGTGAGAGACGGGGTGAACAGAAGAGGGAAGACAGGGGAATCAGTGTGTGTTTGAGTCCGGTGTGCATCGGCCTTATCTTACACACTCGACTTCACTAGTGTTCACACACTAGCTTCTCTACACACACCCTGTGTGCTGCGGTTCGACGCCACGTGTGGCGGTGGGGTCAGGGGTCAGGGGTCGCAGGGTCATTTGGTGCTGTTGAGTGTGCCTGCGGACCCTGGCGGACCCTGGTCTTTCGGCGCGGATCCGTTCTGCTGGGTTTCCTCTATGTACTGTTGCACAGCTCTCGACACGGCGTCCTCAACCAGCCGCTTACTCAGACTCACTAACTCCTCATCGTCCGCTTTCTTAACACCTACACACACACACAGAGAGAGAGAGCGGTCAGTGAAAGCTGACCCGCGCACACACACACAGATCAGATGAGCAAACACACGTCTAAAGGCCCGTTCACACCAACGAACGATAACTATATCGATAACTATATTTGCGTCCACACAAATGAACAATAACTATAACGATAACTATATTTGGGTCCACACCAACGAACGATAACTATAACGATAACTATATTTGCGTTCACACCAACGAACGATGACTATAACGATAACTACAACGATAACTATATTTGCATCCACACAAACGAACGGTAACATTAACGATAACTATAACGGTAACTATATTTACGTCCACACCACCGAACATAACTATAAAAGATAACTATAAACGTTAACTATATTTGCGTCCACACTAACGAACGATAACTTTAAGAATAACTATAACAATAACTATATTTGCGTCCACACCAACGAATGATAACTATAAAAGATAACTATAATAACTATAACGATAACTATATTTGTGTCCACACAAACGAACGATAACTATAAAGATAACTATAACGATAACTATACAGATAACCATAATGATAACTATATTTGCGTTCACACCAATGAACGATAACTATATTTACGTCCACACCAATGAGCGATAATGTCTGTTTATTCTAAGCTTGCGCTGCGATTTCAAAGTGTGTACGATGTCCTTGAACATGTTTTTGCTGTTCTAGTTGCATTTACACAGCTTTAACCAGCAGATGTCCTCAGCGTGATGTGTTTAGAGTGAAGCTAGTGTTATCCGTATAATAATCTAATAGTAGATTTAGCTGACGGAGTCAATATAGTGGAATAAAAACAACACCTAGTCTTTTTCACCGCAACTTCAGAGGAAGCAAGACAATGTTGTGGAAACGAGCGCTGGATACCTGAGATAAAACTTCTGTTTATTCAGAGGGTGTGAACGATTGTTTTCCATATACATTTTCTTGAGAAGGGGCTTAACTTGTCAAACAGTGGTGGATTTTTCTGGACCTCGGCGATTAAAGGACAATTCCGGCCAAAAATGAACCTAGGGTTAAATAACACATGGGTACTGAGTCGACCGTTTTCTGGGATGCGTTTTCATGATAATCGAATGTACCCAGTTTTATCTTTAGTTTTAGTTTAACCACAGATTAGCTTATAACACTAGTGTACGGGGCATAGAATAAGTAAAAATAAAAATCGCTAGTTAATACCACTAACAAGGCTCAAAATAGCCCCACACTAACACGGTAGCATAATGAGGGTCTCTACCTGCAAACCGAAGCATTGAGAACTTTGTAAGTGTACAGACAGTTTAATAAGAAGATACTTTATAAAGACAGTACACTTCACGTATATAGGCAGGAGCCATCTTTGGAAAACATTCTCGACCAGTCGAACCACAAACGCCGTGCTACGTGAGCTGAACTGTGACTATCGACCAGGACGTAGCACGGCATTCGTGGTTCGAATGGTCGAGACTGTTTTCCAAAGATGGTTCCTGCCTGTATACACGAAGTGTACTGTCTTTATAAAGTATCTTCTAATCTGCTAATCTGTGGTTAAACTAAAACTAACGTTAAAACTGGGTACATTCGATTATCATGAAAACGCATCCCAGAGAACGGTCGACTCGGTACCCATGTGTTATTTACCCCTATGTTCATTTTTGGCCGGAATTTTCCTTTAACTTCTCCACAATGTCGTCTGCCATTTTAAATGCGTGAGCCTTTTAAATTAGAATGGATTCTGATTGGCTGTCAGTGTTTTATCGTTCATCAGCTAGAAAAAAATTGTTCTGAATGTGATCCCAACGATATCGTTTCTCTATATCATTATAGCTGTGATGTGAACTCTGCTATTCTTTAATATTGGCAATAATTTTTAGAACTATATCTTTATCGTTATCGTCATGGTGTGAACGGGCCTTTACTCGGTGACTGTCGGTCAGACGCAGGGTCAGGGTTACAGCTGCTAACCATGTACCATCACACTGACTCTTTTTCTCAGATATTTTAGATTTATATAAACAGGAATATCAATGTAGGGATGCACAGATATAGACATTTTGACTAATACAATAACCAACAATTATTTAGCTGATATGTTCACTACCGTTTGGGGTCGGGGAGATTCATGTATTTCAAGCATTTATTTGATCAAAAATACAGGAAAATTCCTGTGATCAAAGCTGAATTTTCAGCCTCATTACTCCAGTCTTCATTGTCACATGATTCTTCAGAAATCATTCTAATATGATGATTTAATGCTCAAGAAACATTTATGATTTTATCAATGTTGAAAACCTTTCATATTTTTGTGGAAACCATCATACATTTTATTTTGCAGGATTTTTTTGATGAACACAATTTTTGAAAAGAACAGCATTTATTTGAAATAGAAATCTTTAGTAACATTATAAATATATTTACTGTAAAAATTGATAAATTTTTAAGTGTCCTTGATGAATAAAAGTATTAATTTCTTAAAAAAAAAATACAATACTGACCCCAAACTGGTGGTGAACAGTAGTTTTTTAAAACAGTATTCATAAAAAAAAAAAATGTCATAGTTTGCGGTTTGAAATAGAATAACCCCTCATTTTATTGAATTATTCTTCTATAATTATTTGTATGTGACTGTTCATAACTGATATGATAAAACTAAGTGTCTGCTACACTGAAGCTACAATCGATAATTGCACATGTTTGTTGTGCTTTTTATAATACTTCTGTTAGCTGGCACAGAATATATATAATTCACTGTTTGAAATGAATAAAATAATCCCGGATAATATTCTCTACTTCCATTCCAGCACATCAGCTGAGAAGTTACAATGCTGATTTGCGCACCCATATATCGTGCATCCCTTAAGTAATGGAAAAACGTCAGTCTCTACTACTGCAAACAAACACACTGGGGGTGAATCTGTGTCTAGTGCCCTCAGTAGTAGGGTAGTGAGGGGTTGAAGTACACTACACAGAGACAGTGAAGGAGGAGCACGTACTTGTCCGTTCAGCACGCTGCCTGCTTTGCAGAAGATCTGCAAGATAAACAACACATTTAGCAACCTGAAGTGATTTGGCCACAACCACAGCAGCATCAGAAACCATCACAATCACACAGATGGTCTGTGATGAAGCATGACGAGATCCCACTGATTCACCTCAACGCGTCTGCTCAATCACGGCTGATTAATACTCCTGAGATCATGCTTTGTAGATTTATGAACAATTAGGACAGCTTTAATTCCAGGGCTGCATGTCATGATTGTGACAAAAATTACATTGCTGATTATTTCCCTTGATTCTGTAATTATCATGAATAATGTTGAATATGTACGATACATTACACCACATCTGCTCCTTGCTGATTCGAATGTCATTGGAAAAAACACATTGTCTACAGTGCATCTCATTCAATAGTAAATCCCAAATCATTTTAAAGGGCCCTTATTATGCTTTTTCAGATATACCTTTCATGCAGTGGGAAATACAAATGTTTGTGAATGCAAAAGGTCTGCTTTCGCAGAAAAGTTTCACAGATCAAAGTGCAAAAAAAATATATAAATGCTGCATGCTTCAAAGGTCGATTGCGTCACCGCGTCCCAGCTTTCGTTTCCCGGGCAATGAAGGATACAGCTCATGGATCCTTCACAGCCTAGCCTATCCCAAGATTCATTGCACGTGAGTGACAATAGGATTTTTTTGAGAGAAAACGCCAGATTACACTTTCAAATGCAGGTATTATGTTTCAACTTACTTGATATCTAACGATACAAATGTACACACAAAAAAAATATTTTTTAGAGCGGTTCAAATGTTGACATATCTTACCAAGATGCGATTATATATAGTTTATACTCTTTATCAGGGGCGTCACTAGGATTTTCATTTTAGGGGGGCTAAGCCCCCAATATGATTTTTAAAAAAATTATAAAAAAAGGTAACACTTTAGTTTAGGATCTAAAGCTCACTATTAACCATTTTCATTACCATGCAAAGACACGGTTTTATAATAACTGTGGTCCCAAATGTGAGGCAGGGCAGATAGGGGGGTTCGGGGTCTCCCTGAGAAAATTTTGATTTCTCTGATCTACGTATGTGCATTTTAAGATGTTTTGAAGGCCAAAAAACTTGGATAGTGGGCAGCTGATAATTTTTCTCTCCTCATCAGCATCACACTCTTTTTCTCTTTGTTTTTCTTTTGCCCTGTCTCTCTCCTAAAGCTGAGCTTTGACTGATATAGGCTTTTCATTTTTGTCTGTCAGTGAAGAAAGTAAACATAGAGACAACTAATAGGTTGATTTTGCCTATGAATAATTTTCTCAGACGTGTTTATTTACTGAAAGCTACTAAAGGTAATTAAGTTTATTAAATGCATTCACAATATGTAGGCTACAATATACAATATTGTACAATTGTCTACAGCCCTGTGTTAGGCATAAGATCAATAATAATAATCAATAATAATCAATAATAAGGCTTTATAATCAAAGAGGTCCTAAATTTGAGGTTGTTAGGGGGTTAATTTTTTTTATTTCTCTGATATGTGCATTTCAAGACGTTTGAAGACCAAAAAAAGGTTAAGAAATAACTTTAAAACCATGTTCAGTGGGCAGTAGATTATTTGTCAATACCTGCTCTCTTCTCATCTCCATCACTCTTTCTTTTTTTCTCAGTCTCTTCATCCCTTTCTCTTCCCCTCCTAAAGCTGAGTTTTTTTAATTTACTAAAGGCTACAATTTGTATTATATTCTCAATATGTACACATTCATTATTAATCTTGTGCCTAACATGATGAAAACGGCTTTGTTAATGTTTCTTGTAAACTAATTATTACATTATGAGTCACGTTACATAGGCCTATTTTCAGTTCAAAATGGCGAAATTAGACAAAACTATATTAGTTTGCCTGATTATTTTTTGTCATTCGTTTAACATTTATGACCTAAAAAAAGTAAAAAATAAAATGTTAAGTTTAGCTACTTGCATCTTATCTCGCACTTGACCGTACGCGTCGAGTCGCACTGTTAAAATTCGAGCGCAGCAGCGAATACTTTGATTTGATTGGTCATCTCAGATATTCTGACATTGACGAGCAGTGACAGACCAATGAGGCTTAGATGAACACACACACACCCTGTCCTCTTTCTGACGTGCTCTCTGCTCTGCGCCGCTGCGGATTTGTAGAAGAAGAACGCGCTGAATCTGATTATAACAAGACTGAAGCGAACACGAATTTGTGTAGCCTATAATCTCACATTTTTAGGGGGGCTAGGCTGGAGCCCCCCTAAAAAGGGCTTAGTGACGCCCCTGCTCTTTATTATGTACATAAATGGACCGTGGTGAACATATTTAGACAGGTTGTGAACCCTGTTTGCAACTAAAAAAAGTCCAGTGAAAACGTTACCACTGATGATCAACGGTAGCTGTCACAGTTGCTAGGCGACAAGAGCTAGACCGTCCCATTTAAAAACACAGTCCAACCTTTGTGGATGCAGCCTCTGAATTGGGATGCAATTATTGTCTCCCAAAAGAAAGAAGCGATTCTGAACTGCCTGAAACGGGTTACTGTTTGTATTTCTGTGTATCAAGTGCAGAGGAAAAGCTGAAATTCAGATTTGGTAATGGGCGTTTGGTTTCGGACCAATCACAACAGACTGGGCCATCTGACCAATCAGAGTAGAGCAGACCAATCACAACGGACTGGGCCATTTGACCAATCAGAGTAGAGTAGACCAATCACAACAGACTGGGCCATCTGACCAATCAGAGCAGAGCAGACCAATATCAACGGAATGGGCCATTTGACCAATCAGAGTAGAGTAGACCAATCACAACAGACTGGGCCATTTGACCAATCAGAGTGGAGTAGACCAATCACAACAGACTGGGCCATCTAACCAGTCAGAGCAGAGTAGACCAATTTGACTTCAGATAAAGATTAACTAATGATACTGACTAATGACACTGGTGGATGGTATGGTGCTTAGCTTGTGCAGAAGCTGAGCAAAAAAACAGCGACTGGATAGACAGTCAAGAATCTGAGTGGCTGCTTGAATGACAACTAACATGAGATTATAATGAAATCATCCTCGTGTTTGACACATAGAGGACAGATTCTGGAGTGCAACTAGAGATAAACGAAGACAAGGAAAAGCTTCTATTCAGTATCAAGTCAGAGATGACAAAAAAAAATAAAAATTCAAACATCCCAATGAGCAGGTTCCTCTCCCATGACAAGACTAAGAGTGATCTGACTGAATATCTTGCTGCCAAAACAAGGGATCCTCCAAGCTGATCATCACATCTGCTTCTGGGCTCACTGGGAGCAACAAAGACCTTGTCTTTCAAGAAAACAACCACGAAGAAGCAGACACACTGCTGATCCACCAGGCTGTGCTGGCTTCACAGCGAAACCCACATGATGCACAGTTGGTGTTTTTCTCACCAAATACAGATGTTTTAGTGCTAGTCACAGCAAACTATGATCTCATGTTGAAAAACACGTCCATTTCTATGGCCTCTGGTGATGTGTAGATTGAACCACTGTGGCGAGCTCTAGGTAAAGAAAGAGCAAAGGCTTTGCCAGCCTTCCATGCATTCACTGACAACACAGGAAGGTTCTCCCGCATAGGCAAGGCAACCTGGCTGCAGGTGTACCTCAAAGCTCTGCAGATGCTTTTGGATGAAGCAGCTGTGACAGAAGGAATGCTGTCAGCCCAGGAATCCTTTACATTTGCAGCTTACTCGCCCAAGGGGATCAACATCAAGGCAATCCCTCAAATGCAATGGCATCTCTTCTGCAAACATAGGGCAGAAATGACAAGCTCCCTCCAACACTTGGAGCTCTGTAGCAGCACATCTTGAGAGTCCATGTCCAAACAAGAGTATGGGCACAAGCAGCCGTTGCTCTGCAGGATCCACAGCTGGATCCAAAGCAAAACGGATACTTCAAAACTCGGATGGCATGCTCAAACCAGTGACCACAGAGGTCCTCCCAGCCCCAAAGGCCATCCTTGAGATGGTTCAATGCAAGTGTAAATCTGACTGCTCTTCTGGGAGGTGCTCCTGCAGAGCTAAGGACTTAGCCTGTACTGACATGTGTCAGTGCAGCAGCCAGTGCCAGAACGATGACGATTCCCAAGCCGTGATGTATGAAAGCGATGAGGATTATGATGATGTACAGAAACTGTCAAATTAAAAAGGTTGCTTAATCCTACTGTGGTCTAAATGTGCATGTCGATAGTTCCAGAACATCCATGTTTTACATTAGCTAATTTTAAACTCTTCAATACAAGGAACTCCGAGTTATCTGACCAACTGCTTGTGATGTGTAGCTTTTTTTACCCATATTGTGGATGTATTTCAATGGGATGATAAAAAAAAACATGTTTTTTGAGGAACATGGAATATTAAATGATATTGCAAGAAAACGACCCCACCGGGTCATTTTTGACCCACTTATGTATCTATGGGTTAATGTGGTAAAGTCTTGTAGCTTTGTAACTAGTACCATTGGATTTCCTGACCCTGAAAATGTGGGTTTAGCAGTTAAAATCAACATTCCAGCTTATTCAGAAGCCGAGATATTACAAATTAAAGTTTTATGGCGGCCATTTAAAAAAAAAAAATCAATATGGCCGCCACATAGACATCTGGGCAAATGCAAACATTGATTTTCTGACTCCTTATACAATAACCTTTCCAAAAATGTATAGTTTAGCAAATCCCACAGAAATTTCCACAAAAATATACAAATCCTCTCCCGTGGCCTCGTGGGATAGTAAAGTGTCCATCAAATGCATGTCAGTGGAAGCAGTGGGTCAACCGGGGACTTTTCACCTGCTTTTTTATGAATACTGTATTGGGACGAACTACTCTGTTGGCATATGGTTTTCACCCACTATATATAGTAGAGAGGTATTCAATTTTGGATGCTGCTCAAACCGTTTCAGACACTGTGAGAAAAGAGCTGATGCTGCAGTGAGAATTAAAAAAAAAAATTATGAGAAAATTAGTGTTTTTGACTTTGGATGCATGTAAACCTGTTGTAGGAGAAAACAAAACATTATTGGGAGCCTTATAGGGGCACATTAAAATGTAGGAGACACTTTTCAGAAGCATTTTTTTTTGTCAGTGTGAACAGGAGTGTAAGATCAGCTCTGTCTCACTCATGAGCAGCAGACACACTAGAGTTCTCCACGGTCACTGCATCACTCACAGCTTATAACGCTCAACTAACGCAAACACACAACAGATGCAACACTGACACAACATGAGCAGATAAAAAATAATGCTGTTATCAACACTTCATGATGAAAAGCATCCTAGCTTTAATTAGTTATTTGTTTGTGCAGCCTAATTTGATTCCGTGATTGATTTGATACTCATATCAAAACACTGTCATTTGAGTCTACAACCGACACAATAACTTACACAATAACTGACTGGTGTACATTTAATCATCATAGAGTCAAAGTCCAAAACACAACAACAGTCTCTCTAGTGTCTCTCTGTTCATCTACTGCTACACAGAACAACTTAACACTGAATACACGAAGATTTGAGAAGAAAGTCAGTCTCAGTAAAACATTGATCACTGAACACCCACAGAAAAAACACTGATTACGTTTATAAAATGCATGTACGAACGGATCCTACGTCAAAAGTGAGGAAGAAATCAGGATTTATAAAGGCCAAAGCATGAAAATGTACTAGTGCTTTCTGTGCTTATCTATACTGGTAATTAAAATAATCCAACACGGTTTATTACAATGCAAAGATAAAATCATATAAATATTCTGAAACTTTTTCTACATTCACCTTTAGGATCATTCTATGCACGTCTTTATAAATGAGGCCACAGATCTCACAACGAAACAGAGATGATCCAGTCAAGTCAACTTTTCCTACTACACTGCCAAAAATTAATTCAGAGATATATTCTTTAAAGACAATTCTTAATCTCTAACACAACTGTTTCAAAGGCTCATTGGAAAAACATGCATGCGGTGACATTACTGCAAAATGAGATGTTGATATTAATGATATTATGTTGGTTGTTGTATGTATCATGGCAGTTCAGAAATTAAATGTCCGGTGAGTGGCGTAAAAAGGATGTTTGCTTTAGAAAATAACGTACCATCTACAATAAACCCCATACCCAATAGTGTTAAATGTGAGATAAAAACACATTCACCGAAGCAACATGTAATTTCAGCTTGTTTCTACAAGCCTTTGAGCTCTTTCATCATGACTGGTGTTTCTCAGACTCGTACCCGAGCGCTTCACATCACGAGAATACTTAGTTTACTACAGCAGAAAACATATGATTAATATATGATGAAAATGTCAAAATGTTTTAGCTCGTAAATCATGCACTATGATAAAAGTGTGTTGAGCTCATGAGCGTGAAAATAAGTTTTTGATTATCGATAATCTGCCCCTGTAATCATAATTTGTGTGAAAAGGAATAATATAGTTATTGGTGTTTTACTGCCACTAGTGTTCATTGCAGTGAATTGAATGTATTGGTATGTATTTGGTGTTTTGTAAAACCGTAAGCGGAGCCATGTTTGTCCACTGAGCCTGTGTTCAGAGGTTTATCTAGTCTGAAGATCCAAGCATCCCTGAAACAAGCCAAACACAGGGATACGAGGCATTCCAGAATGAGCGCATGGCATTTCCTCAGGAAGCTTCATCTCCTGTCTGCTAATCTGGGAGGGGTTTCATATGCAGAGGTCACGACCTCACCTCTCTCTGATCAATCTGAGCTTCCCATCCAGGAACAGTGTGTTTTAATGGAGGACGTCTGTTTGTCTTCGCCCACTTCAGTGAGCAAAGCGCCAGCTGCTATTTCCAGAACTCATCTTCAGAGAAACACTGCTGGAGTGCGGCCAGAGTCTCTCACAACCGGCACACAAATACAATATAACAACCAACATGCCACATCACAGCCTTGGCTTTTTGCATCTTACATTTTTAATGTCCAAATGAGTTTAATTTGCCATCTTTATAGCCTTCTAAAAAATTTGTAGATTTACAATGATAACCATGGAAATGCGTCATTACAGTCTGTAAATATCTCTTAACAACACAATGCAATCACTAGAAAGACTTCCTGTTAATAGAGTATCTGGTAAGAATATATTCTATTAACAATGCATTAAATCAATGAAGTAACCAATGACATTTGAGGTTATTAAAACAGTAAGTCCCGCCCCTCGACTGCCAAAAATAAAAGTGTTTGCGCTAGCAAAATCAGCAGGCGAGTGAAGATCAAGCACGAGAACGTGTGGAATGATCATGCGCTCGCGAGGGCTTGTATTGCGTGCAGAGGAGATGTCATGCGCGTGCAAGATCCAGTTTCCTCGCGTGTAGATCTGTTATCCTCTCGCGGAAGTCATTTACTGCACACGCCAGCATCAGTTGTGCGCTCGGTTCTTTTAGGCACTGATTTGCCGCCATAATGAGCTTAGATCGGTAAAATAGGGCCCCTGGAGTCAATCTGGTTGTCTATTAGAGCCTCCTGTACTGGAATAAAGCTGGTGTTCATTCAGCAAAGTCATCTTGATCTTGGTGTGAACAGACATTTAGGCCTCATTTACACTGCATGGGTTAAGTGACCCAATTCCCATTTTTTCCTCCCATGTGGCACAGATCGGATATGACCCGCGAACGAGTAAGCAGGAAAAAAGCACATGGATTCCGATATTCTCAGATCCGCTTCAGGCCTCATTCATAAGTGGAAATAAATCTGATATGAATCGGATATGTGCATTTGCGCCTTCCGTGTAATTGGACAAATCAGATATTCCCGTCAATGCGAGTCGTACGTCATTGAAAAAAGAGACTTTTGGAAACATTTCGCGGTACAGATATATTTATAACAAATTAAACATCTCTAGTTGACTAACAGAGTATTAATTTCGTTCGTTTGTGTTAAATAAGAGATGCGTTTATAATCATCCAGAGTGCTCGTTGCTGGTGTTATCAGTCCCGTTGTGGAGACTCTCTATTCGTTTCAGTGAAATCATACAATAAAATGCACACAAACATGTCTTGATATACAATCTCTGATGAACACATTTGGTTTTAATGAGGAAAAAACCTATACGATGGCAGATTCGAATCCACCTCTGACATGCTTAACAAAACTTCTACCACGAGACCGTTAGTACACTTTAATAGCGGATCTGTGTACATAATCACTGTCTTGAAGAATTTGTATAAAATAAATTTGATATAAGGATGAAATGATTGTCCCATGTCAATAAATTAAACTATGATATCAAGAAATCAATTTCAATAGTACATTATGTTATTTTTTATTCATATCGCCAAGTGTAGTGTAAATGGAGATATCAGATATGGGTCACTTTTAAAAGATGTAAGCGGGTCATCAAAAAAATCGGATAAAGTCAAAAAATGGGAATTGGGCATCAAGACCTGCATTGTAAATGGAGATTTATTCAGCTGTTGGTGTGAACAGCTGTCGATTTTTATGTCGATTTTTGAGACATAAGTGTTTATTGAATCGATTGTAAAATCGATTTTCCATGTCTATAGGCCAATCCACGGACAACCAACAGGCATTAGGACGAACGTAAAGAAGGCGTGAAGTTTCGTGCACAATGACAAACAGGAGTGCAACATTCTCGATAAACAATAAGCAGAGTGGACTGCCATAACATCAATGAAAAACATCACTGCAGGCTTCAACATGTATTCATCTGGATGATGAAGCTGCATATGCCCCTCACAGTTGTAGTGCTGCTGGGATATGGGAACTCACGATCGCACAGTTTGCATACCACCTTGTCCTTCTTCATAGTTTGATCTACAGTCCAAAACCCGAAGTGCTTCCATATCGAACTCAAGTTATTAGGGGTTATCACTCGTCTCTCACGTAGCACTGGTTGATCGCCGTTGTCCTCCATTTTTTTGAGGGCAAAACACCAGCAGCAGCCGATTGAAACCAAATGAAACTAGCCGCGTAAAATTGGTGGGAGTTTTCTTTTTAGCTTTTGCAATGCCTACTGCACTTTTTTTTTATTTGTTTAATTCGTTTTAAATTAATAGTGTACATATTTGGTTAAAATCGATTCCCTATTTTCATTTTCGAAACTTGTGTGGGTTGTTCCGATCGATTGTGCAATCGATTTTCGAATGTAAAGTGACAGCCCTACTCAGTAGTGTCTGACCGATATATCGGCAGTTATCGGCATCAGGACACATGTTGTTATATCTGATGAGTGTGATAAGCTCTCATTCTCTGTCTTCATTAGTTCAGCGGTTATGTCTAATATATTACCAGAGAGAAGTTTTACAGTAAACGGTAAATGAAAAAGTATTATAGTGTTTGGCTTTTACAAGAGTTTGGCTAACACAATCTCATGGGAGTTCATAACTAATTTACGTTTGCGTATGACCTCACTCGTATGTTTTCGTCTGATGTTTCTGTCCCAGTGACGGGTGTGTTCAGGGGTGAAGTGTCATGATCACTTCTTTATGATAACCGTACATTTTTGTACAATTCACATAGTATGAATTCATATGAAATCGCCACCTTGTAACAGTTGCATTTCCCAGTGTGCTCAGGTTGTTATTAACGCTATAATAGTTTCTCATTTACTACTGACATTCAGCAAATACCCATTTATATCCTTTAAACAAGTCTTCAGATAAATTTAATAGCATGTTGGTTAGTGTTAGCTATAGTGTTGGTTAGAGTGCTTACTTCCATTTTATGTTTTCAAACATTTCTTTATTTGTGTAAAATACTATACTACGATTACAGAGTCAAATAGTTTAAATACATAATCTAAAAAATAAATCAGTTTCTTTTTCAGGTTTACTTTTTCATCAAGTTCAAATTATTTCTGTAATATTATTTCATGTCAAGTCCGATTTATTTATATAGAGCTTTACACAATGCAGATTTATTTTTAGCAGCTTCAGGTTTTGTTTGTGTGAACAAGCCTTAAATCTGGAAACAGATCTTTGTTGGTGATTCATCATGCTTTTTAGCTTTGTCTTTATTCTGAAAGTTTGGCAAATCAGCCACAGCTCGAAATAAAATCCAACAAAAATGTGAATCATACACAGTCGTGTCCAGCATTCGTATGGCGAGCCGCTGAGAGCGAACAGCACACTCACACACACACACAACCCTGTGCGTTTCGGAGCTCTTATCTCTGTGTATATGTGTATTTTTGAGTATGTATGTGTTTATGTGTGTGTGTGTGTGTGAGAGAATCTCTGGAGAAGAACTGCACAAGGTAATCAAATCTGACCTTACAGAGATGAACTCAAGAACTCAAGGCTGCAGTTTCTGCTCTGATGGATCACTGTCCTTCAGTTCATCTCACACACACACACACTGATCGGCCTCCATACACACACTCACACGTCTTTAGCAGAACAGCATCAGCTCTCTCCAGGATGTCAGACAGCGGTGTGTCAGTGTGTGTGTATGTGTGTGTGAACGTGTATTATTTATTAGCATCCCACAGCTTTAGCACAAGCCTCTCTCTCTGAGAGCATCACACACACGCTGGGCTCTCACTGTGACCCGTCAGCTTCATGAACACACTGTATTCCTGAGATCCTCCCTCTATACACTCTCTCGTGTGTGTGTTTCTGCTGCCTCGCGCTCTTCCCCGTCACGTGAGCTGTAAGTAGGGCACGGGTTTAGTGTACACATGTGCACTCGTCTCCTTCGCACTGAGTTCATCTGAACAGAGATGGATTACGCTCCTTCGACTGCGACACGCATCCTAATGTTGAAATAACATGGAAGTATGCAGCAGTGCACATGAGAATTCATAACACAGAAGCATCCTATGCTCTTAAAAACACAGAGGGGTTTCACAGTGATGCCTTAAATGTTGAAATAACATGGAAGTATACGGCAGATGCCTTAAAAGAAACATTTTTTAATAATCTCAAGAACCTTCTTCCATTATAAAGACAAGAGCCTTTTGTGGAATGGGAAGATTCCATGGATCTTAAAGGTTCCAATAAAGAACCTTGATTTTTATGAGTGTAAACAAAAAAATACATGTATATTGTGAATAAACGAATAATTACAACTGAATACAAAATAATTGTTCTTTTCTATCACATCGTATCACAACTAAATATTTGCGCCGTGAAAGTCAAGTGATTTCTATAAGCTTCTCTACATCATTTAAAATGATTGAAACACAGCATGTAAAATTACAAGAATCTGCACAATACCTTATATTGTGACATGATATATTGTTACATCCCTATATCGCAATACAAAAAGGCAACAATCTGTATTGTGTAGTTCACCCAAAATAAAAAATTTTGTGTGAGAAAAAAATTAAAGTTTTGAGAGTTTTAGTGTCATTACTACATTACATTACTATATATAATGTTGAATATAATGTATAATAATGCACTGGGGGAATATTTGTGTGTCCTGATAATGCCAAACGTCTGGCCTACATTATTTTAAAAATATCTAGTCAGTGACAGAGTGCAAACATATTCATCTAAAATAATTCAGTATTTTCAGCTTGAGAATCATGAACATTGTTATTCTGGTGTCTCTATTGTCCTGCGCTTTGTGTTTCCAGCACCAAGTCCAAGCCTGTTCATTTACACACACAATGTAAAACCAAATCTAACATTTTAATCAACAGTAGATTTTTTGTTATCCTTTTATCATATGTTTTGGAGTATCGCAATAATATCGTATCGTTCATGTATCGAATCGTGATATGAGAGTATCGTTACACACCTACAACTCATAACTCACTACAGACTTGCTTTCTGCTCACTGATCTATAAACAGATGCATCATATGATATAATCTATATAATAGATCAGTGTTTCACATCGAGACGCCCGCGTCACAACCTGGTGACTCGTGAATCATCTACAATCATGAAAACACACATTGTTTGCTGATTCATGTACTCAGAACAGTTTTCCACAACACTTCTCCTCACTTTCACAGTACAATAACAGCATCCATCCATAGAAACACAACGATCCTCAGCCTAATTTCAGACCTAAATGCATCACATCTAACTGGTGTTTGAGTGGGTTTGGTGACACACACCCAGAGCACATGACCTGTCTTACAACCACACACACTCCCACCTGAAGATCCCGATCAGTGCAGAAATCACCGGCAGAGTCCTCTGATAAGCAACATGCTTCCCAGCCGCACACACACACACGCCTCCATATGCATGCACTGTAGAAAGACACGGTCTGCATGAAAGAAAGCAGCGCTCCTCACGGATGCGGGGAGAAACGCTTCTCCCGAACACTTACTGAGCTTGTCCTGCGGTCGGGAGAGTGGGAAGCAGCACAACTGTCCCATGGTCCTCTGCGGATCTGTGTTCACGAGCAGCGGCGCTGAGACCCAGCCATGCTGAGAGAGGCAGAGAGCCTGTGACTGTCTCTCGCTCCGCAGAGATTATGCAAGTGTGTGTGTGTGTGTGTGTGTGTGTGTGTGTGTGGAGGAGGCTGGTGGGAGATTGGACGACTGTAGCTCCACCTCCATCCTCATGCCAGCCTGAATAATTGCTCTGGAACGGACAGAGGCTTATTGCTATGTGTGTGTCTATGTGTGTGTGTGTGTGTGTGTGTGTGTGTGTGTGTTTGTATGTGTGAGTGCTTAGTGAACTAGAACAGACCTTTAAACATGCATCTGGCTGCTGCTCACACACCCAGAATCCAGGGCAAGAGATTTCTGCACAAATAAACACAGCAGTGTGTGTGTGTTTGCACTCGCTTCATTAAATCACAATTTAATCTGACATCAAATACTCTGACAATTAAATTACTCATATTACATTTGACAGTGACTATAAGCCATTACATTACTAATTAGACTACGGCACAAAATAGCAACTAATTGGGTTTTACGATTCATTAACAATACTGGTATTTCCAACAAAGAGCCTGTGAGAGTCGTCTGGAGCAAAGATCAGCTACAGGACACACACGCACGCACGCACGGTCCAGCTCCAAACACTCCAAGAGAGTAAGTGGTGCCGGTCTGAATGACACGAGGGCGAGGGAATGAGTGAATCTCCATGTTTGGGGGAACTAACCCTTGAAGGAGCAT
The DNA here is from genome assembly GCA_026230005.1 of Gila orcuttii. Taxonomy (NCBI): domain Eukaryota; kingdom Metazoa; phylum Chordata; class Actinopteri; order Cypriniformes; family Leuciscidae; genus Gila; species Gila orcuttii. Next base: position 11,437,474 of record JAPDVR010000012.1, read on the forward strand.
GATGGGAATTAGCCCATCAGATCAATCCGGTACGCATCCGGCCTCTGAGAGCAATGTCACACGCCTCGGACTCCTGCTATTACTGACTAATGCCATACATGTTATGCAATCTTACATAACGAGCACACGGCCCAAACTTTATGAAGCCGAAGTCCAAACTGAGAGCATTATGAGAGTCTGTGATCATCGAGTTTTCTGCGTTTCACACAGTTAAATGCAGTTTAGGTTTTTCTTTACATTTTGTTTGTATTTTAGTTGAGTTTTAGAAAGTTTCTCGGGCTGTCACGATTATCACGATTAAATCGCATCCAAAATAAAAGTTTGTTTACATAATATGTGTGTGTACTGTAATTATTTAATTATTTTGTTTATTTATATAAATACACACATATGCATGTATACATTTAAGAAATATTTGTATTTAAATACTGTATATATATTTATACATAATTTATATTATATATCAAGGTTTCCCGCAGCACTTTGAACCTAAGCAACACACGCCTGCCGCCTTAACTACGTCGTCAAAAAAAATGATATGAGCGATATCCGCCGAGTTACCCTGTCCTGTTTTCTCCCTTTCAATCTTTAAATATGTGATAAGCCTTCGTGTTCGCTTCAGTTTTGTTATCAGCGCGTTCTTCCGCAGCGGCGCCAAGCACGTCAGAACAGACTTGAATCTACACTGATCTATATAATGACTGGATAGCTCATGACGTTCTAAACTGCCGTCAGGCAGTGAAGCCACCGGAAGTGTTCGAGCGGCCATCTACAAAGGTAAAAAAATTAAAAATGGAAAAATTGAATTCCAACCCCCCCCCCCCCCCTCCTTAACTAACACATTTTCTGCGGGAAACCCTGTATATAAATATTTTATATATAAATAACACATTTTTCTTAAATATATACATGCATGTGTGTGTATTTATGTATACAAAATAATTATACACAGTACACACACAAATATATTATGTAAACACAAACTTTTATTTTGGATGTGATTAATCGTTGCCCAGCCCTATACTTCATCGTGATTTATTACTGTTTTTTTCCCTGTCACGTGTTGTAGTAATCATCATAAATTATCATCCGAAAGCTTAAACACCGGAAATGTTTCCTTTGAAAACTGCTGTGAAACTGGACGTCACATTATCATGGAAACGCTACTTTAAACCTTTTAGTGCAGTGTTTCTCAACCTCTCCTGCAGGGACCCCCTGACAGGACATGTTTTTGTTTTAACCCTGAAATGGCACACCTGATTCAATTAATTAAAGGCTCAAAGGCTTAATGTGTAGCTGACTAATTGAATCAGGTGAGCCATTTCAGGGTTAAAACAAAAACATGTCCTGTCAGGGGGTCCCTGCAGGAGAGGTTGAGAAACGCTGTTTTAGTGGCTCGATTTTTGTGACATCGACTTCAAATTTATTTGGTTAGACGTATGGCTTTGATTTTCTGTCAATTTTAGAGTCCACATTATTTTGTAAAATATATATTTTGCATAAAATAAAGTTTATTTCAGTGTAGTTGCTTTATAGTAAACTTTGCTACACTTTCATGGTTTGAAGTGCTTCACTTCTGCTTAGTGTCTTTAAAAACGACTATCTATTCCAACATTCATATATTACAACCGTTTAAGTTCAGATCTATGATGAACAAGAGGGGCGACTGATAAGATAATTTGTTTTTGAAAATGGACATTTAACAATCAAATGATTTTTTACAGTAACACATTTGCTGCACACTGGTTTATTGAGTTCAGAAAACACTGACAGTCAAAGATTAATTCACTCAAGCGACTCGGTTTGGCATCTTAATGGTTTCAGCTTAGCTTTAGCCTTTTGTCCTCACTGTATCATCACTGAAGAGTTTTTCAGTGAATACCATCACGATTGAAAATGTGACATTGATTTCATACAGCAGTTCAATAAACCATTAAAATTGAGCCACTTATATTTTGGACCCAATATTGACTGTTTTTGTTCAGTTTCAGCAGTGAAAATTGTTCCAAACAAACCATAACGCATCTCACAGCAACACTCATCCGTGTTTTCATTACTGAATGATTCAGCGCTTTGAACAAATCGATTGAGTCAAAGATTCAATGACTCATTCATAAACAGCTGCCTCATTCTTTAATGAATCAGTCGTTTGAATGAATCGTTTGAATGAATGACTCAATGACTCATTAGGATGGTCACTTGCCGCCACCTACTGGCGGTTTAGTTTCATGTTTAAAAGTTAATGTCGAGCCCTGGTTTGACTAAAGGCCAGCTTATACTTTTACACGCAAGTGTGACGCAAATTTAGTCACCAGAATTGAACGCGCAACGCCCGATTTGTGTAGCCGCGCATATTTGTACGCAGAGGGTCGCACATGCGCATTGAATTTGTTTTACACTAATCAGTTTTTCCACAAGGTGGCAACACTGTCCCGGGCCGTTGTTTCACAGTAGAAAACTAAACTAAAGAGACGGATCGACATGAAGGATAACATGAAGGGCTTTGTTGATGGGGATTTAAGACATCTAGGGTAAAAATTCCCAGCAAGAACGTTCCCCTAACATTTCCATATGGTTCCTGATTGGCTTTTGTTGAGGAACCAAATAAGAACGTTCTGGGAACACACTGGGAATGTTCTATTAACGTAAAGAAAACTTTCCTGCCTAACCAACAGAGAGCTCTAGGATGTCTGTTCAGTATTTGATGACACATCGCAACATTAATCCAATCTGTAAAGCTGCTGTGAAACTATGTGTTGTGAAAAGCACTACAAATCCCATCACTCGATGCCACAGTATTTCATTACTACATTACTGAACACAGGGTTTGTACAGAAACTGTCAAAATGTAATTTCAAAATGTAACTTTCAAAAACTTTAAGCACTAATTTTTTGGTTTTCAAGGACAGCAATCAGAGCTCTCACCTATCAAACAATATCTTTATTATCTTTCAACTGCTAAAAAAGGTAAATAGATAACTAAAATAAACTAATAAATGGTACAAATAAAGTGCAGCACATGCAATGACTGTGGCAACTTTAAAGGATACTATGACAAAGAAATCGCTTTCCTTATTCAAACCAAATTTTTTTTCTCATGAATATATGATTGACCTAAAGAATGAAAACTGTATCATATACTTGGATATTTATATGGCCAATATCAAGCTCACAGCCATGCGAAACGGCTCTATATCTTTATCAGACGGGTTGCAGCATTGATTTTGTGGGAAAAGATAGTTTTATCAATAAAATTAAACACTAATTTCACATGTATTATCTTTCAATAATTCATGCACATTTCAAGTGCCTTTTCATAAATATGGCTGTTTCCGTGACTTAAATTTAAAAAGGTCAAGTACTTCGAGCACTTAAAGCACCATGTATGAACTCTACATTCAGTCTGTCCATCAGAACTTCATTACCACACCACTCAAAGCCCAACAATCAGCATAACAAAAGACCACACTGATCAGCACTCTAGACATTATTACTTCACACACACACGCCACATATCGACATCACACCACTGGCATCACTGCATGAAAACCAAAGGTCTCAGCCATTATTACAAGTAACGCACCATCAATCATCCCCATTACAGAAGTAAATGTTGAAACAGTCATTGCTAATTCTTCACAGCTGTTCTGATAAAGCCCTCATGCCTCACACTAGCACTGAATCCTGAAGCGTTTGGATCCTGTAAACAGAGGCGTTCATCTCTCTCTCTGATCTGAGCTTTAACAGACACGCTGATCAATACTGGCCAGAGGCGCTTTCACATCACAAACACAGAGTTCATCTGACATCACACTGACACATTGAGAGGCTCATGAAGCAATCTCCAAACAGATGATGCACAAGTGACACTTACAACATCTGGACATCATTAACCAAAACTAACAGGGACTAAATTATTTGCATGTTGCAACTTGATATTCAGAGTGTGAACTGAACGGCAAACTTAAACCGAAACGCACAAGAGAAGCGTTATGAAGACGTATTTCCTTCTAAAACAATCAGAGATTTTGAAGACTGCTGTAAAGCCAAAACAATCTGTTACTCTAATTTCCTATTATCACTGTAAAGCTGCTTTGAAACAATCTGTATTGTTAAGAGCGCTATATAAATTAAGGTGACTTGACTTGACTGGTTCTTGGGAACGCATGTCATCCAGGGATTAGAGAGCCGAGCTTATCCTAGATGAGCTGTGGTCAGACACTGTCATATTAACCACGCTGTCTGTGTGTGTGTGTGTGTGTGTGTGTGTGTGTGTGTGGCAGTGACAGCATGACTGGATTCAATCTGAAAGAAGATAAAACATCTATAAAGCAACTGTTACAATAATACGGTCACCAGCTGTTACAACAGGACAATTTACTAAAACTAAATGTATTAAATGGTGGATTTTAGGAATCTTGAGCAGGGGATCAGGGCAGAGCATGCTGGTATAAGCAGAATATCTACATCATTCTGTTGCCAATGATGGCAGGGCTCCAGACTAACTTTTCCACCCGGTTACACTGGTGCTACTAACTTTCTCAGTTGGTCGCACCAGCATATGATTTGGTCGCACCTTTTTTTTTTTTGCTACATGCCATGGGATTGCATCAATGCATGCTGATGAATAGTGGCCTTAATCTGCATACCCTAGTTTTGCACTGATGTAAAAAGACTGAAAGTGACACAAGACCTCATGTTAGCAAAATGTTTTAATCTTTCTATTCTATAACTATCAAATCAAAAAACTCTCAAAAAAACTATTAAAAAAAACATGCATGTTCTTTTCATTTTTATATGCCTTAATTCCTGAATTCCTAAGTGGCGCGTTTCACCATCAGCAGAGGTGGGTAGAGTATCCAAAAACTGTACTCAAGTAAAAGCCTATAAATTAATTTAGGCTATATTTCCAAAAAATGGATAATGTCATACTTTGTAGTAGTGATATCGTGGTGTAATAATCTGTTTGGTTGTAAAATGTATTACCTGAATGAAATTAAATCGAATGTAGCCTATCGTCCTGTGGAATCATTCATTCACAGACAGCATACAAAGATGTTCAACTAATAAAGATCTGCATCGCTGGCAAAAATATGATGCATTTGCAGATTTGCTTTCACTAGACTGTAGGTCCACGGCCACTTCATCCAACGCTCTGCTGATTCGTGAACCGATTTAGACAGACATGCCAACTTGTTTGATGAAGTCTTTGAACAGAATCGACACAGAAATGAGTGATTTATTTGTGAATTGAGCATCGCTCATGCCCATAAAAAGATACAGCGCGCTTGGAATAAACAACGCATTTAACAATATGTATTGCATTAAAAATAAAGAAACGAGAGGACCGTCGCCCAACGTAACGAAGTAAAAGTAGTTTTTTCATTAGAAATGTACTCGAGTTGAAGTAAAAGTACCCACATTTAAATCTACTCTTAAAAGGACAATTTCTTAAAAAAAAAATACTCAAGTAAATTTACCATCAGTGTGCAATGCGCGTGACATGTACATTCGTTAATAAATAAACTGCAAGTGTCTTGCAGAAGAACATTGTAGCCGGAGCTACTTCTCTCCATTAATGTCTATGGCGAGTCACTGGGCAACTCCGCAGCCGAGCCGACCCCGGGATAAAATAGTCAGAATATAAACACTTATTATAGGCGTACCGTAGTGATTCAGGATAAGTCAAAAACACGGTTTGGAAAATGGATTCATGATGTACTCGTTCATTTTGAACATAAGTTACGGACTGCAGCAGCTGCTGATACAACGGCGTTCTGTTGCGCATGCATGAATTTAACTGAGTAGTACATGACCATGCACTCGCACAAATGCAACCACATAAAATTTTAACTCGCACATTCTCAAAAAAATGGTCGCAGTCTGGAACCCTGGATGGGCATTAGCGCTGGGCGGTATGAGCAAAAATTTATATCACAGTATTTTTCAAAATTATACCGGTTTCACGGTATATGACGATTTTTTATTTTTTCAAGCATGACTGTGTGTTAACCACATTTACTACTGATTGAGGGAGGAAATACTGCAGTAGATTGACTCAGAATGCCTTATTTTACTGTCATGAATGAATATTGTAGAAAAATTACACAATAGTATTAATACAGGTTTGCAGTGTTTACAAACAGGCACCAGCAGGAGGCGCTGTAGGAGCGGCAGATAAAGCGGTTCCCCCGGTAACAACTGTACACAAAGCGGTTTCCCCGGTAACGGCTGAACACAAAGCAACGCTCATAAACGCTGCTTTATCAGGAAAGATTAAATGAAAATAACCTTGAAACTTTTCTAAAGATCGTCAGTTCCCTTCAAAGATACATTCATATAAAAACACCCACGTCGCGCTTTGACTTAGAAACGTGCAGTGCTCATGTTTATTCAACAATGTCAAAGCCTTTTGAAAAAACTATTTGTGGCGGGCAGTGTTGATATTGTGAACCAATGCATGGGAAACACTGTAATATTTGAAAGCTATCAATTATAGTTTAACCTATCCATGTTCACGTCACGCTCAGTAACACACACAGCTGTGCATCAGTGCAACAGTGAAAAGACCCTCTCAAACAATGTCGAGCCGCATTCCCAACGTTGTTTAAGCGACATACCCCGGTATTGCGGTATATTAAAAATTCATATCATAACAAAAATAAACACCGGTATTCAGTATGAACCGGTATACCGCCCAGCACTAATGGCCATTTAAATATTACATTTACATTCATGCATTTGGCAGATGCTTTTATCTTGCATTCATGACGCAGATTTGATTAGTTCCTGCAGGGAATTGAAACCATGACCTTGTGTTGCTAGCGGCATGATCTACTGTTTGAGCGAGAGGATTGTATGTGGTTCTGTGTTCTGATGTACCGTACAATACAGTTGTGTCCTATGTAACAAAACACCAGAACTGTGAACGGATCGGAGTGGATACACTGTAAAAAAATATTTTTGAAGCTAGAAATTAGAGCTGTATGATTAATCGTTAAAAGATGGCGATCTCGATTCAAACACTCACGCAATCTTTTTCTAAATGACAGCTATTCGGCTCTATGTCTATTAAAGCCTAGACAAGTACGATCACAGCGAACATTCAGATCTGATCCTGAGAGAGAGTCGTCATGTATAGATATGAAACCGCTTCACTAACAGTCTTTTCAACATCACAGTATCATTATTTATGTCTTACAGTAACTCACATTATCACAGAAGAACTAGTGTAGCTGACGTGAAGGTCAGCTGTGGGTTATGACATCTTGGTTATTTCGGTGGTTAATGTTTATTTTTATTTTTTTGACCTTATAGTTTAAATGTGTATCTTTGTATTGTGATAATTTCATAATTTGGCTGCCATTTGTATTTTATTATTATTCAGTTTATTTAAGTTGAGTGTCATGTGACCTGTGCTGATTATTTCACCTGGACGTGTTAGCATCAACGGAATGGTGAGATGTGAAACTCAGATACCCATGCTAGTGCTCCTGACTTAATCTACTGTTGGTTACCAGGCGAATACGGTAAAACTATTAATATTTTGTATATTATGTTTGTGTTTGTAGTGGTGATGTGTGTAAAATTATGGTTTGTTTTACTTTTGTGTCTAGTTTTCACAGTGTCTCTTGAACAATAAAAAAATGGACATCAGTACTTCGGAAGCGTGGACTGTTTTGTAACCAGCGAGTAGTTACAACTGGGATAAAGTTTATAGTTCAGATTTAAACACTGATGTTTACGGTAGTGATCAAAATAGAGGAAATCACGTTTTGAAAGATACTTGATGCTTCAAATAGATTGTATCAGTTACCTCAAGACAAGTGACTGTTATAAATGTGTTTGTCATTGAATCATTCATTCAAGAGATTTGTTCAAAAACACTGAATCATCCAGTAATAAAACAAGTGAAGTCTTTATGAGTGAGTCATTGAATCATTCATTCAAGAGTTTCGTTCAAAAATGCTGACTCATCCAGTTATGAAACAAGTGAAGTCTTTACGAGTGAGTCATTTATTCAAGAAATTCGTTCAAAAACGCTGATTCATCCAGTAATAAAACAAGTGAAGTCTTTATGAGTGAGTCATTGAATCATTCATACAAGAGATTTGTTCAAAAAAGCTGATTCAGGCTGCAATCACACACGTCCCTACTATATAGTAGGTGAAAATCAGATGTGACAAAATGTGACAAAAGAAGTGTCTGAATTCACAGTACTCATTAAAGAGTAGGTGAAAAGTCTCTGGATGACACTACTTCCGGTGAGATTCTGAAGTGTGCATCTGATGGACACTTTACTTATTATTATTTATGAATGACAGTGAAGCAACACAACTGACGCTGGTAGGTCACATGATAATGACAACATGGTGAATATGGTAAGTCTGGATTACATTCATACTACACACACTCATACTATACAGAACATAGGCTACTTTTTTAGAGTTCGTGAATTACTTATTCAATATAAGTACCTACTCAAGAGAATATGCGGTTTCAGATGCAGCCTCATTATTTATGAGTGAGTCATTGAACAATTCATTCAAAATTAAAAACAAATATTTTTAAATAGACTGCAGAAATTAACATTTTGACAAAACCTAGTAAATGACTGTAAATTACATGTAAATAAACTATGTGCTTAATAACTGGAGTATGCTTTACATGTAAAAACTATTTCAGTCTTTCTACTTCAAAACTTTGTTTAATTCATGTTACTTGCCGTTTCTTTATAATTATTTGTAAAACTTACAAGCAATTTCTGAGTTGAAATGGTTTCAAAATAAGTTTTTTTTCCCACTGTATGTTAGGAGAATGTGTTGCTTTCTATTAATATCTGCCCTGGAAATAAATACTTCATCAGTGTGTAGCTGTAGGAAACGACTAATACGTTCATCTAATTCATTAGCCTCATTAGTGTGTGCCAGTCCAGATGATCATCTCACAGCAGGAACATTACATCTGGATAATGAGCTTCTGATGACTTTACACATCATATGGGCTGCTCATCTGTCTATATCAATAATCAAAGTCTCATCTCATCTTTAGCTTGACATGACCATTACCACCGCATGACCCTAGCAATTAAAGTAAATGCCCTCTTATGATTGGCTGACCCCTTCGCATGTGAAATGAGCAACTAACCATGCCCACACAGAGTTACTGAATAGATGTTGATATGTAAATATGGTGGTCATATGTTAATGAGCTGGTGTTTGTTTTTTCCATAATCATAAACAAGCTGTTTCTCAGATTGATTTCAGTACATGTTCTGAAGTAAAGAGGAAGTCTCTATACTATAAAAGAGCAAGAAAATCCGTGTTTGCTCTCAGTCTCCAGTGCAGATCTGCTGTGGCTTCTGCATCCAAACGAACACGCTTGCTGAAGCGATCGAGCAGCAAATGTGTGTCAGTATTCTGGGCATTAGAAAGACACCTCAGGGCTAAAATTAGACCGAGCGTATTGATCAGAGCAGCAGGAGACTCTCACAGAGAGACTATTGATCGTAACTCGGACCAGAGCAGATATATAACCCGCACACCACACGAGTCTCCATTAACACACACTCACAGACAGTGGCAGGAAACGGTTGACTGTGGCGAGTAAATAAAATGGACGGTTGGCCTGGAGTTTTATTAGGAACTAGTAAATAAATCATGCGCTAGTCTTTTCTTCCCTATTGTGTCGCGAGTGAAACGCTTTAGGAACAAGAACAAATGTGGGCGGGGCTTGATTGTGTCCGTGAGGAATTGATTGGATGGTTGTTGTTTGCTAATGGAGGATCTTGTGTGATTGACAGGTTGCCCCGCCCTCGTCATCAGAGAAGAGATGCTGCAAGAGGAAGTTATTCTGAGTCAAGATTATTATGAGACATGTGAATTTAACACAATAATGATGTGCACGGAGAAAACATTTATAATAAACACTGCAATACCATAAAAACTGACGTTCTATACAAGCAACGTCCTCAAAGCTTCTGATCTACAGCGCTTGATGTCTATCATGGAGCAATCAGTTAGTAACAAGTTTATCGTGGACACTATACAACAACTGAAAGTTGAAATGTTATCACACTTTGACGCAAAAATGGACAATATTCAGTCAAGCTTAACGTCAATCCATGGCTCTCTAACAACTTTGGGAGCTTGAACACAGGGCCAGCTCCAATGAGGACAACTTATCTGACATACAAAAACACCTGAAGTCACTTGAGGGTGAAAATTCCTTCCTGCGGGATAAACTGGATGATGCTGAAGACCAAAGTAGGGCCAACGATCTTCGCTTCATTCATGTTCCTGAAAAAGCCGAGGGTAAAAACATCCACGGATTCATCGGCGGCCTAATCCAACAGCTTTTGGGTGAGGAGAACTTCCCTGTAACTCCAGCTCTAGAGCGGGTCCACCGCTCCCCAATGCAACAATCACAGAACCAGAAGAATTTTGCTCCGAAGCCTATCCTGGTGAAACTCCTCAGTCTTCAGGATAAGTTTAAAATCCTACAACTTGCCAGTGAAAAAGATGAACTCAAGTATAAAGACAAACGTGTCCACATTTTCACGGATTTCAGTACCAGTCTTCTCCAAAAGCGTCGGGAGTTTGATGTTATTAAAAAGAAACTCCGTGAACTTGTCATGGATTACTCCTTGCATTATCCTGCCACGCTCAAGATCATATCCGATGATAAATCAGTGCTGTGCAAGAACCCAGGGGAAGCTGAAAAGTTTCCTCATGAATTACAACTTTTACCTGAATGACGGACTGCTCCTGTCTTGTTTAAGGTAGACTATTGACAAAAAAGGTTTTGGTTGTTGCTGATGATGTTTGTTTGCTCGGGACTTATTTGCTTGCATCTTGAAGATTCACATGATATGGAAATTACTTATATATTTTTTTCTCAGACCATAGTGAGACGTGTTATTTTTTTTATTATTATTTTTTTTATTCAGCCTATAGGGCTGGCTTAAAATGAATCTTGTGGTTGATAAACATTACTTGTTTTTTTATTTGCCTAGGCCATTTCTTACTGAGGCCTATTACTATTAGGCTGTTTATCAACTTTTCTTTTCTCATTTTCTAGAGCCTACAGGCTGTCTCATAATGAGGTCTGTACACAGGGAAACATTTTGATATGTATAAAGCATTCCCAGTTATTAGTCTGCGGTCCTAGCCTGCATTATTTTTATTATTATTATTATTTTTTTATTAATTCTCGGCTATGCCTTTGTTTGGCCAGTTTGTGTGTGTCTGTGTGTGCATGGTGGTATGCGTGTGTAAATGTTTGTAAATATCTGTGTGATATGCTCTCCCCTCCCCTTCGCCCTTTTCTCCCCGTAGTCTATTTATATCTGAAGATTCAGTATAGCTAAAGGTTTATTTGTTATTCATTTGAATATTAGGAGTTTGGCACATCAAATTGACTTGCTAAGAGCTTTGCTTTCTTACATAAGCCCAGCGTCATCACATTTTCTGAAACGTGGCTGAATAGTGATATATCCAATGCAGATGTTAAACTTGATGGTTATACTCTGTATAGAGCAGACAGGGGTACTCGTGGTGGGGGAGTAGCCACTTACATCTCTTCTCATTTATCTACTGAACTCATGCTAAAGGAGAGAGCTGTACATTTTTAATGCTTATTTGTTAATATTGCTTTTCATGAAAACAAGCAGATAACTATAGGTAACATCTATAGACCTCCGAATTCCCCTGTTGAATCGACAAATTGTATCCTTGCTACTATTAATTCTCTAGACCTTGCAAACAAGTTGATTTTACTGGGTGATTTCAAGTGTAATTGGCTAGATCGTTCATCCTCTCATGAGAAAAATGTATTTAATGGTCTAAACCTTACTCAACTCATTACTGATCCGACTAGGGTAGTTAATAAATCCAAGTCTCTTCTGGACTGGATCTTGGTTACCCGCCCAAATAGAATCTCTCAATCTGGTTTATTACATGATTGTTTTAGTGATCACTTAATTGTTTTTTGTGTTTGGAAAATAAGACTACCCTGTCTGCCACCTAAAGTAATTAGGATAAGGCAGTGTAAAAAACTGAACACAGAGGCTTTCATCCAAAATGTATTAAGCATTAACTGCTCCAGATTTCAAATAATCCCTTATGTTGAAGACGCCTGGAACTTCTTTCTTTCAGAGGTTCTTAAACTCATAGATAAACATGCACATTGAACATCTGTGAAGGTCAAGGGTAGTCATCTACCTTGGATTGAGGGTGATTTAATACATTTATTTAAACAACGAGATAAAGCCTGGGTCAGATACTACACGACAAAGGAAGCTGTTGATTGGTCTGAATATAAGAAATTAAGAAATTGAGCGTCAGCGTCAGTTCTGGCAGGCCAAGTAGTCAAGATGCTGCTAACGCTATTGGCCGACAACACGGTCTCATCAGCGATCTGCTCAGCTGAGCTGCATCAGCGCATCAGCTGTTCATCTCCCCTCGCTACTAATGACTACACTCAAATCAGGGCGCCCTATTTAAACAGATTCAGTTCGCTCCTAACTGCTTGCTGCTCGCTCTCTGCAACCCACCACCTCCCCAGCTCCTCCTTGTCGTGTATAATGTGGCATTTGCTATTATGTCATCGTTGCTGCTCTGTTCATAAGGGGGAATAGTTCTGCTCTCCCAGTCCCAAACTGTGAGCATTCCCTAATCCTGCTGCTGTCCTCTGACTCTCTGCTATTTCATGGTGCTCATGAAAGGTCAGAGGACTCCCTGAACAGAGCCATACCGCCAAATTTCATTATCAACTTGATTGCAATTATCAATAAAAATTTTCTAAATCATTTTTTGTCATGTGTGTTCTTGACTTAATGGACCTGACAGAAATGCCTGTACAACTAAAACAAGGAATGCAAAATCGAATTACTATAAGCACTCCTTATCAGATGACATCAAAAACCCTAAGCAATTCTGGAAGAGACTCAACTCCGTAATTAACAAAACCAATACAAGTCTTCCTTCCAAACTTAGAGTTAACAATAACATTATCACTGATCCTATCTCAATGGCCAATGCCCTCAACCAACACTTTTCTTCAATTTGTTGTTGTCAATCGTCTGAGCTCTCCTATTCTAGCATAACAAATACTGTAAACAACTTCTCTTTCTCAATTTTCAACAATTCATCCTTCTGATGTCCAACAGGCAATCTCAGAAATAAAATCTTCTAATGGCGCTGGTCTTGATGGTCTGGACATTAAGTTCTCATGTCCTAGCTTTTCCACTATGTGATTTATTTAATTTATCACTTTCCACCTGTGTAATTCTATTAATGTTGAACTTTGTGAAAGTAACACCACTACATAAAGATGGTGATTCACTTGATGTCAACAATTATAGGCCAATTTCCATAATCAGTTATGTAGCTAAGATATTCAAAAAGCTTATTGTAACGAAGATCATAGTTCAGGGAAGGAGGAGGCAGGAACCAGCGAACATTCAAACACTTTAATAATAAAATAAAATAAATACACAAACAAAAAGAACCGCCGGCATGCCCTCGCGGACGACTGCTGGCTACCCAAAATAAAAACCAAACACAACATAAACACAGGCCTGTCCTCTCTCGATCTCCACAGTCGTCACTCCTCCTTTATGCTTCCGCTCCTCCGTGAGAGATGCGAGACCGGTGCGTCTCACAGGTGTCATTCGTTAACACTCACGCCACCGGCCTCGCGCCGTTCTCTCACGTCTCTTGGCCTCGTCCTGCTCGCCACACTTATTTTTAGGCAACTGTCTAAATATATTAATGACTTTTCCCTTTTGACCTTTTCACTCTACAACAACAGCCCTAACAACATTTACCAATGATGTTTTATCTGCACAAGATAATAACAGGTCTACTGGTGCAATCTTTATTGACCTTACTAAGGCGTTTGACATGGTCAATCATTATATTCTTCTTGACAAACTATATGCTATTGGACTTTCCAAATCAGCTGTTCTCTGGTTTAATTCATATCTTCATTACAGATGTCAAAGTGTGTTTTTTAATGCTGCTCTCTCCCAGTCTAGAATAATGGAAACGGGTGTCCCTCAGGGTTCTTCCCTAGGGCCCCTTTTATTTTCCATTTTTATAAATGATCTCCCACAAACATGCTTAGACTGTCAGATTCACCTGTACGCAGATGACACGGTTATGTATACATATAAACATGATATTTCGAAGATTCAAACCTCACTTCAATTTGATTTCAATATTATTCAAACATGGTTCTCTTCTAATATGCTTTCATTTAATAAAAATAAGTCTTATGGATTGCAGATCTGGTTGTAAAAAGCATGCTATAAGCAAAATAATTCGGTAACACTTCATTTTACAGTATGTGCACTTTCAATGTACTTACAGTGTTCTTAACACAAAAGTAATGAGTAGTGTAAGGTAACTACATGGGTTAAGTTAAGGTTTAGGGGTAGGTTCAGGGTTAGTACCTAGTTAGTGTCATTACTACAATAAGTACATAGTATGTTCATGCGAAACAGGACTGTAAAACAAAGTGCTACCAATAATTCTCTTGAGGTTAAATTCCTGGATGGTACACCTCTAGAGAATGTGGAGGAGTTTAAATATCTGTTTTATATAAGACTCCCAACTTACTTTCAGACCTCATATTGATTCTATTGTGAAAAACAAACTGTAGCATAAGAATGTTATTCCGCTCAATTAATTGTTTTACAAAACAGATTAGATTAAAAATTATTACTCAACTATTATTGCCTATAATTGATTATGCGGATGTTGTTTATCAGAATACAGCCGATACCAATCTTAAACCTTTGAATGTGATCTATAATAGTCTACTCATCACTGTCAAATGTATCAGTCACTGAATCTTCTTTCACTAAATGCTAGACGACAGTTTCACTGGTTGCAGTTTGTTCATGAATGTATTTTTTCAAACTACCCATCCTATTTGAAACAACACTTGATTACACATCAATCATCTTATAGCCTAAGAGACACTGACTCTTTTCTTTTCTGTACCAAATATATCCAAAGAAATTGGGAGGAGAGCCTTTAAATTTAAAGCCCCTTCTGATTGGAATGGTTTACCTATCTTTCAGATCTATCTCTTCTGTTCACCAATTTAAAGGGATAGTTCACCCAAAAATGAAAATTATGTCAGTAATTATTCACCCTTTACTCACCTTCAAGATGTCTCTTCTTTGTATCTGCATACAAGCTGCAGCTGTTTTCCTCATGCTTGATGTCATTTTTTTTTTGTATATATATAAATGACCATAACTGTTTATTGTCTAATATCTAATGGTTATATTGGGGAAGATATGGGAGGTTTTGGTTTGATGGAGAGCTTTTGTCTTTGTTCTGTTAGTATGTATGTATGTATGTATGTGAAGTATGTTGTTCCTGAGGTCCCCTCGAAAACAAGATGTCACATCTCAAGGGGTTTTTCTCTTAACAATAAATTTGACAAATAAACATTCGCAAGTGTGCAAGACAGTACCGAATCTTATTGAAAAAAGCAGTCGAATTCAAGCTTTCCATGCTTAATTTTGACCTGTTGATCAGATAACTTCAGCTCTACACCACCCTTTTATATTGAGCTCAATCTGACCGAGTCTTTTCAGTCTGACTAAGCCTATGTAAACATAGATGTAAGTGACATAAGCAATTCATATCTACTATAGAGAACAAACGTGTGCGTTTCCTGAAGACTTCGACCTAAGCGGAAAATTAACCATCTGAAATAAATGTAGGAGGACAAAAGTTTGTTTTTATTGCTCACATTAACTCACCAAAACAAAATCACGGTGTCACTTCATGTTTTTAGCAGTTTGACTGAAAGACGCACACTGATTGACATCATATCTGATGCTGCGAGAGACTCGACGAGCACCGGATAATAACCCTCTGCTGGATCGCTACTGTCAGAAACACTGCTGGTCACTGTTCTCATCTCAGACCCTAACTAATAATAAATCACAGTTCTTCTATGGTATAATACTGACACAGTATACTATGGCAACCACAGCAGTTACTAACTATGGGATTCATTCTGATGCTAACACAACACGATCACAGTTGTACTGCAGTGATATTTGGCAGACATCAGGCTTCTGACAGAGATAATGAGTGCTTGTAGAGGATCAACACTGACCCCTGCTGTCATCTGTGTGATATCACTGACCATAACCTGCTGACTGACAGAGTTCACATCAGTTACACGACCAGTCTTTTCCATTCTCAGTCATTATCTGCATCTGAACTGAGAAACACTTTACATTACAGTGCTCATCTATCAGATATTACACATCAATACTAGTAATAAAGTTACTGTCAGTCTGTAGCTCAAATCCAATGCAAGAAAAAATACTGTACATTTATAGGACTCATATTTAAGCTGATATAGCAGATGATGAGAAAACAATGAGAGAAATAGACAGACAGATGGATGGATGGATGGATAGACAGATAGGTACTTTACATTAAAGGGTTAGTTCACCCAAAAATGAAAATTCTGTCAGTATTTACTCACCCTCATGTTGTTCCAACCCCGTAAGACCTTCGTTCATCTTCGGAACACGAATTAAGATATTTTTGATGAAATCTGAGAGCTGGATCACTCCTCCATAGGGTTCTTCAGGGATTGAACTTGCCGGCCTCGAAAAGTTATTAAAGACATCGTTAAAATAATCCAAGTGACTACAGTGGCTCAATCTTAAGTTTCAAGTGACGAGAATACTTTTTGTGCGCAAAAAAAACAAAAATAACGACTTTATTTCAACTATTAATTTCCTTCTCTCTGGGCCTCGAGTCAGTTCACTAGTATAATAGCGTAAGCTTCTGTTGTTGTACGTCACACGCATCACACACATGACCAGCGTCGGCCAATAGTGAGCCTACGTGTGACGTAGCTCTACGCAATTACACTAGTTTAACTGACTAGAGGCCCAAAGAGAAGGAAATGAATAGTTTAAATAAAGTCGTTATTTTTGTTTATTTTTGCGCACAAAAAGTATTCTCGTCGCTTGATAAACTTAAGATTCAGCCATAGTAGTCACTTGGATTATTTTAACGTCTTTAATAACTTTTCGGGGCTGGCAAGTTTCAATCCCTGAAGAAGCCTATGGACTAGTATGGGAGTAGTCCATAGTAAGGAGTGAGTCCTAGTAAGGAGTGATCCAGCTCTCAGATTTCATCAAAAATATCTTAATTAGTGTTCCAAAGATGAACGAAGGTCTTACGGGGTTGAACAACATGAGGGAGAGTAAATACTGACAGAATTTTCATTTTTGGGTGAACTATCCCTTTAAGGTCTTAGTTGCTAACATATTTTAGTTGATGTATTAACAAACATGAACAAACTGTCATGACTCTATTGACTCTTATTTTGATATTTTGTCTTGTCTCCTGTAGTTCCTGTATCTCTGCTCTGGCTTTGTTTGAAATCATCCCCTATACCCTTGAATAGGGCACTATTTGAGGGATCAGCCATTTGTAGTGGTGTCTGAGTGTACAACTGATGCACGCTCAAAGGCTAGAGAACACCCATAATGCACTGTGACGATCAGGTCAAATGAATTCCCGCTTCTGACCAGAATGGCGCCGCAGCCGAACCATCCATCTGTCCCGTTTCCATGATATAGTTCAAGATAAATCTTTTCATTACTACTAGAGCTGCCACAGAAACTATACAATCCCAGCAGTCCTTCCAGTGCACTCAGTGTCTGAATTCACTCACTCGTTTTCATTCACTCCTTCAAGTGGACTATATTAGTGGATTAATGTAGGGAGTAGTGAATGAGGCGTTTTCAGACACAGCTTCAGTGTTTTGACTCTGAGAGGCGCGTTTAAGACAGCACTTGCAGATCCAACCTGAAAAATAAGCCTTTTTAAAGAGACTTTAAAAGTCTTTAAAAAAAACTGGCTCTGTTTAGTTTCGGTTTCCTTGGTTATTGATTATGGCCTTGTTTGTTCCTATGGTTACGTATGATTTGCACCTGTTTCTCATTATGTTTGCCTTGTATATAATTGTTACGTTCACACCATTGTCATAATGACAGTAGTCTCGAGATGACGTTTTACTCAGAGCTGTTCACATCCTTGGACTGGGATTTGTGCGTTTCTATGGCAACACTATCAATGCCTAAATGAATGTGCAGTGGTCAGGTGGTACAAGGAGAGCTCTCAGAAAACTCACATCTGACAAGCTGCAACTACGAGCTCTACAAGGACATGAACGGTTTTTACAAGTTGAAATCTCGTCATTACTGTAATCCAGTGTTGTGCAAGTTACTTCCAAACTGTAATACATTATACATTACTTGTTACTGTTATTTAAAAGTAATTCATTACCTTACAATATTACTGTCTCAGAATTGTAATGCATTACATTACTCCTGTATTACTTTTGAGTTACTTTCACCAAAATAGCTATACAGTAGTAGAACTTAATATTCTAAGGCTGTAACGATATGCGATATGAAGAACTCAGATCCACGAACCTGCAGAATCTCGACACACCCCTTCCAACTCCAAAAGTTATCCTTTATCCTACCACATCTTTAAATTACTATTAGTATTATTTGAATTTTGAAGTTAACATTATAAAATATGTAGACCTACACCACAAAACTAGTTGAGGATAAATTATTTAAAAATGGGGAATTCCAGCGTTATGGACGTGACATTTGCAGTCAAAACTTGAAATATAAATTCTCAGAAAATGCATTTAATACCAACATATTGAAACATCTGTTTATCCATAGGCTACCCCCTTAAAGGAGTCCAGAGCAGACATTATAAAAATATTAGTCTACACATGCGTTTTATATTTAATATGAGGGAAATACACACGCATTCATGCCTGACCAAAAAAAATTTAACTTAGGAGGCAAAATATTTTTTTGTAATTCTGTGAATTACACTGTGCAAATCAAAAGTAGGCCTAATAGCCTACTACCCACTGGATGAAGAAGGGTTGGCTCTCCACAGAACATAAAATATTCATTTTATTTTATTTTTCGTGTTCGCATTATGAGGAAAAAACAATGCAAGGACGAGACAGTTCTCCGTTACGGACGCGACCGCTCTGAAGCGGCACTAAAAGACTGTTTTAAAACTTTCACAGAGACCTCAAACAGAAGACAGAAAGCCTTTCTTTAAAGTGAATTTCGATTTGCACTAATTGTATCTTAATTTTAATCAATGTTTCATCAACCATTTGCCTGGATTTAATAAATAAGAAGTAAATATAGCAGATAATAGATAGGCTAATCACGACACGGAGGCGCCTGCGCGTGAACTGGAGCGTGTCTCATAAATTAACCGAAACTCAGAGTATAAGGTAGCCTACTTCATAGACCTGAAAAATATATCTATATTGAAATGTCTACTTGTAAACAGAACAATTCAAAACGAAAGAAAACGGACTGCTCTCTGCTTATGAAATGTGCATTTCTCTCTGGTGCATTCACTAGCCTACTGCGAAGATCGCGAGTCAGCAACGTCAACTTTATCTTTATTAATAAACAATTAAAATGTCTCCTTGCTATAGTTCACATATTCATAATCATTGCTTTTGCCGGTTCTTTGTGACAGCTTTTAGGTGCTTTATCGGCAGCGCCGCCACCCTTACATCATGTTACGTGAATGCGTCAGAACGCGTTTTTTTTACAGTCTATGGTCAACACCGCATCTAAAACATGATTGCGTGATGAAAACATGAAAAATACCACCTAAACATAGCCTAAATGTTTATAAAGAAAACACAGAACAAATAGAGTAGCTTAATGCGCATACGTCCATCTCGTGAATACAGTCTTCTTCATGCCATCTTCACCCATTAGCCGCTTTTCCACTGGCCAGCGCGAGCACAGAGGCCGAAATCATGCCTCACGGCACTCCTGTAAAAAATAAATTGCTATACAAATATATCAGTCGCTGCCAAGCTGCCATTTAGTCTTTATTTACAAACTTGGACACCACACACAGCTATTGACTGACCACGAACAGGTAACTTAGCCTACTTGCATTTTTCAATCGTTAATGTCTTGTGGTCTTGGTGTTTTTTTTTTGTTTTTTACAATTAAAACTAAAAGTGTGTTGTAACGCAAGCGTAACTGAACATGTACAGAGTAAAATATTACTGAATATTGATTAGTAATGCCTTACACTACTGCGTTACAGCAAAAAGTAGTATGTTACTGTAATGCATTACGTTTGTAACGCGTTACTCCCAACACTGCTGTAATCACAACATGCCGTGATTGCACCTATACACTATTACTCCCTGTTCAGTTTGGTCCCTCCTCGGTTCTCGTTTATTATTATTATGTGGTTATTGCTCTTCCCTGCCTGAGCTACTGTGTTTCTTCCCAGCATTCAATTGTTCACTGCTTGTTCAAGTTAGATTAACATTAACAAATAGCTTACAGCATTTGATTTTAAAAATGTATTAGTAATAGTTCAAGTTAACTAAGACTAATAAATGCTGCAGAATTATTGTTGATTGTTAGTTCATGTTAACTAACAAATAAACCTTATTGTAAAGATGAAAAATAAATAAAGATGAAGATATTCCTTAAGAGTTCATGTCCTCAAACAAGTATCCTGTGCTATCAGCATTAATTCTCCAACATTAAAAGACCAATTTCCCTATATGTACCAGTTGTTGTTCTTGGCAGGATCAACAGCACTGATGTGTCTGATTCCAGGCAGTTCAACAACATGCAGATTATTATTAACTGCTCTACTTAATGTCATGAGCCTGTAATGTAACATGTACGTTTGTGGAGATCAGGACCCCCGACACACTGCTTAGATGAATACCGTAGCATTTCAGTGTGAGATTCATTCATCCAGCCACCAGAGGGAGCCGTGTGCCCAATACTGGCCTCTTCACCAGTCACTTCCATCATATACTGCTCACCTGTGCTTGGACCAAGTTTGCCTGCCGGATTTGTTATTCGCACAATGTATTCTACAACTACTCCAATACACAAATAATACTTACAAATACACAGATGTAAATATATGGATGTGAGGTGAACTTGTGTAAGAGTAAGAAGAAGAAGAGAGGGGAGAAGATGAAACAAGCATGTGATAATCAGGTACTCATGTGTGTTGTGTTAGCATGATATCTGACAAACTGTCTTCACTGTCCATTGTTAGCTTTTCTAGAAATGAAATAAAGTACAAGTACACTACAGCTGACACTGTGAAGGATCATAAAATAATCTCAAATCAATATTTCAGGTCCCTGTCATTTATGTGGTGAAAAGCAGTGTAATAAGTGATTGATCTGAACATTATCCTTTAAATGTCCGTTTTAACTCGAAGATGCTTGCTAATAGTGAGTTTAATGAGCTAATAACATATCTCAGCTCAAATCAATATTTAGTGAGGCCAATGAATGCGTAATAAGCAGGATAACGTTCATCCAGCCGGTTGTTATCCCAAAATAAACCTCTTCAGGATAGCACGAGATCCCTACGCTCCACATCAGGGTCCTGATCTTCCTGTGAACAACCGGCTGGATGTATATTATCCCTTAAATGTGTATTGTGGATCATTTCTTTCCACTAGTCAGAAAGAAGTAAAGTTATGGAAGAAGCAAAATAGCTCGAAATTTCAAAACAAGGATTTTAACCTGTAGTGTCTTGCCTTAAAAATATGGTACTCATTAAAGGGAAGCTTTCAATAAAACTTGTCTGCCTATGCAGTAGAAAGGTGAAAACATCGGTGATACCTGACTATAGAATACTGAAAAAAAGGCTGTTCTCTTCCCTTTTGCCAAACAGGAAAACTTCAACACCCATAATGCACTGGGCTTGTTGCCGTCCAAGGCCACTATCACCAGTCTGCTCTGGATACGCTTTCCAGAGTCTTGCTTAAGTAGGACATACATCTTAGCAAACTTTTACACATAATGCTGTCGACTTGCATTGCTCCCGGGTGCAAGAATTCAAAGAGTAGACGTTTATAGGGAGTTTTCTTTGGGTTTCCAGAGTAGGGTCCAGAGCTTTGTAGAGCGACTACTAAAGACTGCAGAGAATCATAAATACAGAGAGAATAAAGAGACGGAAAATATGATAAACCTTCATGTTTGTAGTCAACATTTTGCAAAAACACAGTGTTTTAGACCAAACGAAGAGGAAAACTGATAGAAACCGACGTTCTGCCAGTTCCTCATGAAGCAAAACTGTCCCGTACAGGTAAGAAAGATGTTGCCATAGTGATCCAGTTTTACCATAATGCTGTTTAAAGAGTAGACAATGTATGATACAATTTTCAGTGATATTAACCCTAACCTTACAATAACTGTTCTGTTAATAACCCTCTGCTGATCCGACAGTCAGTGGGCGGGAATACAAACATGAGAAAGTATAATCTGTAGTTTTCACGAAGACTATTACTGACCTGTTTAGTTTGGAAATGACCTGCAAACCTGAGCCCAAATCACAAGCCAGAAGATGTAGATGAAGATGATGTCAAAGACCCATCCATTCCAGAAGCACAGCTTCACACTAGACTGATGCACAGCGGCATCTTCATCACACACACACACACACACACACACTTTCCTCCAGAGCAGGTTTACTCACTGAACGTGACGCTCTTCTCGCGGTGGTAGTATCCATCTGAGGTCTTCTTCTTGAGCATGGAGCACAGGTCCACTCTACACACACACTCGTCTCCAAACACACGGCTCTCGAAGTCAGAAAACAGCACCGGATACAGCTTCTTAACGCCCTGCGAAGACACACACACGTCACACAATGAGTCCAGAGCAAACTGAAGGACACACACAAGAGACAGTCCAGTGGGGCTGGGGCCGATAACCTCGAGAGGAAGCCTGAGCTGTGGGAAGATTACACACACACACACACCTCCCTATCTGTGTCCTCCACATGGAAAAGAAGCATCAGTCCGTCTGTCACGTACACATACAGCACACAGCTGAAGGAAGAGCTCAGCAGATGTTGAGAGAGTAAGAGCAGCGTGAACACTGGGAGTGGAAGCACATGAGTCTGAGCAGATTAAAGCTGTGTAATGTGTGTCTGATCTGATTGTGTATGAGTGATGAGCGGGAACAGGAGATCTGGCGTCTCACTGTCTGAACACATGCTTCATCCTCACAACACCATCAAACTAGAGCACTTTACGTTTTTTAATGTTTTTGAAACAAGGATGCATTAAAACTGTAATATTGTAAAATATTATTTCAGTCCTATTATGCTATTTTAAAGGCTCCTAATGTTGTTTTGTTTTTTCCTACAATAGGTTTACATGCATCCAAGGTCAAAAACACTAACTCTTTCCTCGCCATTGACAGAAATGTCTAAATGTTTTGAAAATGTTATTGGGTTGTTACACATCTACTGAAAGAGTACTGAATCTACGGATCAAAACAGAAAAGAAAGAAGCAGAAACAAGCAGTAGTAGCATTGATTATCCACGTTGTAGTCTTGGACAAAAACATGATTTCCTCAGCTTTTTGATCAAAATGTTGCTTTATTATGAAACTTACCCACATTCAAGTGTTGAGAAAAAAGGAATGCATGAAGCTAGAATAAAACTTTTTTTTTTTTAAAGAAGAGGCTCTGTTTTTTTCTTTTGATTTATTGGATGTTCAGATATTCATACAGCAAAATATTCTGGGGGCCATGAAATTTTGGTGAAAATGATCAAAAATGCTGGCAGTGGCTGGCAACTTAAAAAAAAAATGTTGGCGAGGAAGGAGTTAATTGTCTCTTAAAGGGTTAGTTCACCCAAAAATGAAAATTCTGCCAGTATTTTACTCACTCTCATGTTGTTCAATCCCGTAAGACCTTCGTTCATCTTCGGAACACGAATTAAGATATTTTGATTAAATCTGAGAGCTGGATCACTCCTCCATAGGCTTCTTCAGGGATAGAAACTTGCCAGCCCCGAAAAGTCATTAAAGACATCGTTAAAATAGTCCAAGTGACTACAGTGGCTCAATCTTAAGTTTATCAAACGACGAGAATACTTTTTGAGTGCAAAAAACAACAAAAATAACGACTTTATTTCAACTATTCATTTCCTTCTCTCTGGGCCTCGAGTCAGTTCACTAGTATAATAGCGTAAGCTTCTGTTGTTGTACGTCACACGCATCACACACATGACCAGCGTCGGCCAATAGTGAGCCTACGTGTGACGTAGCTCTACGCAATTACACTAAGTTAACCCTCTGGGGTCTGAGGGATTTTCTGGGTCCTGGAGGTGTTCTGACATGCTCTGACATTTGTGCTTTTTTCAGTTATTTATAAACATGTTAATGGCAAAGGTGTAAATTCACTCTATATAGCACAAACGGGGCTACCGTAATATGTGAGCAACATGTATGTACATGTTTGTATTTTTGAGAGAATATTGTTTATGCATGGTTATTGAAAAAACTAAAAATGAAAGTGTCTGAAATAAGGCCACAAAACACATACTAAATATGTGTCCACAAGACTTTTGACTAATGAGTGTTGTTGCCTAGAATTTTTGCATCAAAATGATCTGAAAATCATCCTGCCTAATCATTTACACAAAACAATACATTGATTTAAATTTTATAAGACACGCAAAGGCAATATGCGTGGAGGTGTGTTAACACCTGAGAAGACAAAGGCCGGATAATGTGCCACATACACAATGAGCTGCATATTAATTAGCTTCACACAGATGTGTCACAGGGTCCCAAAGAATGCAAGGACAAAAGAAATTATCTATATACACATATTTTGCAATTAGAAATTGTAACCAATTACAAATAGGTTACAATTACAACAACAATTACAATTTTAACAATATTTCAAGTGTATTTCTTTGTAAAAAGTATACATTTTATCATACGTATTAAAAAAGGTAAGGATTCATTAGTTTGAATATTGGAACAAACACTGTAATAACATCTTAGTTGATAATTCAATATACCTACTTTATTTTTGACAAAACATCATACTATAGTATATTTAACATGAGCAGAAATTGGTGAACAAAAGCTTAACTATTTAATGTGACAGTAGTCTTTTTTTACAGTCAAAACTTTATAATCTATCCAAAACTAATCACAAAATCTTGTCTAAACATTCATATTTAGTCTGTAACATATTGTGTATGATATATTAGTGTGACGATCTGCGGCTGGAGTGCCCGCTTGAGCCTCTGGAGGGCACTCCTTCCTAGTTTATTGTTTCCATTATGTTTTACCCTGGACTGATTATGGTTTATTTATTGCACCTGTTTTAGATTGAGCTTCCCTGATTTAAGCCTGAGTTTTCCCTTTGTTCGGGGCTCAGTATTGTATGTGTCTGACTGCATTACCTAGCCTTGTTCCAGTTTCGATTTATCTGCCTGTTCCTGGTTTCCAGTTTGCCTTATCCCTGCATTGACTTGATGTTTGTTTGGACTGCTTACCTGGTCTTGACCCCTGCCTGTTTCCCTGTACCTGTCTCTGAATTCTCCTCATAATAAAGCCTGCGTTTGGATCACCTCTGTCCTTGTTCGATGTGCAGCTTCATGACAATTAGCATATACATGTTAATTTGCAGTTTGTTGCTTATACAGACATTTTATTTCAACATATTTCAGTCTATTTTTACTCATCTTAGTAGGCTATAGCAATATAGTTTGGATGTGTTCATGTAAATTTAATAACATGTTTATGCGAGAGTGAATGAACAGCACAAACACGCGCTGTATAACTGTAGTAACGTTAAACAAAGCGCGCGCGCCTGTGCCGTTCATTCATAATTTAGCCTACACACGCACAGACACGCAATTCATATTTAAACAGTCTTTTTGCAGTTTATATACACTATTCAATATCGCGATTAGAACAAAGCACTTAAGAATAAATGACTTACTACATCAGCTGGATCGTTGCTCCTTGAAATGAAACTACCAGCACTTCGGGTACATTTTCCAGGGTTATTAGATAGCATTATTCCTCACAGCGTGGGGATTCGCTGTGTTCACAGTGGTAATAAGAAACTTACTAAACATGATTTTATAATCCAGCTGGTGGGCGTTGGCATGTTTGCATGGCTTGCCTTAGATCATTTGCGTTTGAATACTGCGCGCTCTCCGTGGGCGTGGCACATTAACGCGTAATGAGGTATAATGAGCTGGAAAGAAAAATACTGACATCTCTCTCTTTTCATACAGATTACATAAACTGAGAATATTTGTTTTTTTATATAAATTAATTCATTTAAAAGAAGAGAATTCAAGCTTCATTATGGAAAAACACTCGTGCCTGTATGACAAGTATTCGCGGAATTACAGTTCATCTTCGGACGCGTTTCAGAATGGACTTCACTGACAGAGAAAAGGCAAAACTAGCATCATGTTTATTTTTCTTTATTTGACTAAAAGCACAATACTTTGTTTATATTGTGAGTATACACAAAAAAATAGACACTTAACAGGATCGAATGATGTATAACACAAATATGTAAAATCAAAATCAACAGAGTATTTTGAGTCTCTTTTGCACTGATAAGAAAAAAAGCGAGACTATCGCGCCGGCGCGATAGCCGACCTCAGAGGGTTAACTGACTAGAGGCCCAAAGAGAAGGAAATGAATAGTTGAAATAAAGTCGTTATTTTTTTTTGTTTTTGCGCACAAAAAGTATTCTTGTCACTTGATAAACTTAAGATTGAGCCACTGTAGTCACTTGGACTATTTTAACGATGTCTTTAATAACTTTTCGGGGCTGGCAAGTTTCAATCCCTGAAGAAGCCTATGGAGGAGTATAGAGGAGTTATCCAGCTCTCAGACTTCATCAAAAATATCTTAATTCGTGTTCCGAAGATGAACGAAGGTCTTACGGGGTTGGAACAACATGAGGGTGAGTAAATACTGACAGAATTTTCATTTTTGGGTGAACTATCCCTTTAATATCCACTGTAGCATCAGCTCTTTTCTCTCTAATCAAGGATTCAGTCTCTTTAAAGGGGTCATCGGATGCCCCTTTTCCACAAGTTGGTATGACTCTTTAGGGTCTTCAAGTGAAGTTTGTAATATACTTTGGTTAAAATTCCTCAATGGTTGTGTAAAACAACACCCCTTTTACCTCCTCGAATACAGCTCTGTTCACAGCGACCCATTTTAGTGCACGTCTCTTTAAATGATAATGAGCAACTGATCACCCCCCTCTCTTCCATGGGGCGTGTCGACACAAGACTCGTAAAGTGCTGCCTTAGTGGACAATATACAAATGGCTGTTGGCAGAAATATGCTAATACGGGAAATATGACATCATATTGCTCAGAAAATCCAGACAAGTTGATTATTGAGAGTGAATGGATTTTTACATTGTATGGTGGTTGTGTCCACACACTGCAAAGACACATTTATATTCAAACACCACATAAAAGTTAATTTTGCATCTGATGACGCCTTTAAAGCCCGCCTTTCTGAGAGCTGCTCTGCTCTGATTGGTCAGAGGGCCCAGTCTGTTGTGATTGTTCTGCCCTGCTCTGATTGGTGGATTTGCTTTGGCAGCAGAAAACAGCGTCTTCTCGACATGCACAACACGAACCAAACTCTTCCAGTCTCAGATAAACTACATTGTTTGAGGGGCAAAGAAGACATTGTTCTCGTTCAGTCAAAGAAGTCCAGAGGCTGGCATTATGCAAATTAGTTACGAAACCTACACAGGTTCAGCAGGAAGTGACACTGGAGTTACTGAAGACTCGTTTCAGGCAGTTCAGAATCGCTTCTTTCTTTTAGGAGACTAGGCCTCGTTTACACTGCAGGTCTTGATGCCCAATTCCGATTTGGTTTCCTACATCTGATTTTTTTGACCGTTCGTTTACACGTTCTTTCAATTGTGACCCATATCCGATTCATGTGTTTACACTTGACATACTATCTAAAACGTCCCGCATGCTTAAAGGGGGTTCTTGCACAGATGGACGAACGCGAAATATGCTTGATGCTAGCTTTGCGATATATGCGAAGTTCGGCAAACATCACCATGATTTTGAGGACGACGAAAAGGGCCATCATTGCAGCCTGCACATGTGCTTCAGTTATTGTGTGCGAGAGAGATCTCAGGACTGGTGGCAACATACAACACGATCTCATGAAATTGCGTATCTAATACTATCTATACCAATAATTTTATTTCTCGCGCCATTTATAGGCAAAAATAGTTTTTGCGTGGATGATAAGCACTGTAAACCCCTTGGGTAGGATTAAGGGTGTGGAGTGCGTGTGTATTACACGCCATAAAGTGCGTATCATATGCACGCGAAAACTGCGTATCATATGCACGCAAAAACTATTTTTGACGTAAATGGCAGAGAGAAAAAAAATTTGTGCTATAGATACACACTTTCATGAGATCGTTTGCGGGCGAAATTTTAGGATGAGCAAGCCAAACTTTGATATGTTGTGTCACCGTTTGTCCACATTCCTCTCCTACGACGACACGACGTTTCGTCGGGCCATTCCGTCCCTTTGCAGATGCGCGTCGGGGTTGCTCTCGTCATTAAACCGCAGAGACGAAGCCAAATGGCAAATGCCTCAGAAAATCCAATCTGCCTGTTAACATGACAGTCGCATTTGCACATATCTGATTTATATCTGATTTATTTCCACATATGAACACAAGAGGCCTGAAACCGATCTCGAAATATCCAAATGCATGCGTTTTTTTCCTGTTTACAGTGTCATAGAACACATCCGATCTGTGCCACATATGAGCAAAAAATCGGAAATGGGTCACATTTCACTGACAATGTAAACGAGGCCATAGAGTATGTTTACATGCTCACCAGTAAGCAAGCTTATAACTAAAAAAATGCCGTGTTTACATAACAACTCCATTGATCTTTGAAACTTTGCAGACCTTTTACATTCCCAAACAGCTGTATTACACACTACATGAATAGAGACAATAGAGGCACTTTAAAACAGCTGTTTTCTATGTGAATATATTTTAAACTGCAATTAATTCCTGTGATTAAAGCTGAATTTTCAGCATCATTACTCCAGTCTTCAGTGTCACATGATCCTTCAGAAATCATTCTAATATGAAGATATGCTGCTCCAGAATACTTTTATAATTATTATCAATGTTAAAAAAAAACATGTTTGATGAATAGAAAGTTCAAAAGAACAGTATAACTAATTATAAATGTATTACCGTCAATTTAATGCGTCCTTAGCGAATTAAAGTATTAATTTCTATAAAAGTAAATTAAAGTCTTACTGACCCCAAACCTTTGAACAGTTCTGTATAATTAATAGCTTTCAAAATGGGCACGTCAGGCGCATTTTCACTAAGAAAAGCTGATTTTTTTTTTGTTGTTGCATGAATTATACACACATTTACATAACTGTGACTGCACAGATAGACTATATTTTTTAGTGGAATAATAATTAATCATGATTTCCAAAAATAAATTACAATTATCTACTGATCACTGTTGTCATTGACTCAATGCTGTGTTATAGTAAATTTATTCTGCACAATCACACACACACACACACACACACACACACACACACACACACACACACACACACACACACACACACACACACACACACACGAGCACTTCTTACCTTCTTGCGTAGTTTGGGAGCTCGTGAGAGTTTGAGAAACGTCAGATGAGGTTTGAAGGCTTTGTCATCTCCAGACACGATGCCTCTCTCTTCAAACGCCTTCCTCACACTCTCTGGGTGGAGAGAAGAACACACACACAGCCTCAGAGACACAGATGCATCCTGGGATAGTCTATTTACAGCCTCACGCGGACCGGACCGAGACGGTCTCACCGTCCTCAATGTAAGACAAGACATAATCAATACAGAGAGAGCGAGAAAGAGAGAGATGACATTAGCAGACTGAGCTCTGTGTCTTGTGCATCTAAATCTAGAACGTGTTTTCACTCGACTTCAAAAAGGGATCCGAAATACTGTGCTCATATAAACTATCAGTGAATATTAGAGGCTTTTTTACACGTCATATCAATCTGATTACGCCAATACTGGAAGCAGTAAACCCTAAACTCATTTTGGTACAATGGTGATTATGTTAGAGAATCTGAAGACTGAAGGGACAATCAAACACATCCACACACCAGAAGCAGATCACAGATGTAGATTTTCATTCTCATTATTTTATTTATTGGGTGTAATAGGTTAACATGCTTTAATGCCAATCAGTACATTATTGCTGCTCCTCTATTCCGCACTGATTTCTACAAAGCCCCGCCTTCTGAAAAGCTCACAGTGCTCTGATTGGCCAGCTGACCCAGTGTGTTGTGATTGGCCAAACACCTCAAGCGTAACACCCCTTACCATAATCGTAAACTTCAGTCGTTTTACCGTATCAGTTCGAGCCCAAATTACATTATATCAGTGGTTCTCAAACTTTTTCGGTCATTCCCCACTTTGGACAAGGGGGAATTTTCAAGCCCCACCTGCCCCCATCGCCCCAACACAATGCTAATGAAATGCGCAACAAGCTTAAAATGTTCCAATTTATTAAAGTAACAAGTAGTATCAGTATAGTAACAAGTTGTATCTAAATACAAACTAACTAACTAACTACATCAAATAACAGCAAGTTCAAAAATAAAGAAAATAAAAGTGCAGCTGTGTCATAACTTGCATGAAATTCAAAAATAGAAAAAATAAAAGTGCAGTTGTGTCAATTTGTATCAAGTGCGAAAATAGAAAAGAAATAAAAGTGCCACTCGTCATAGCATCAGCACCCCCTAGTGGGGGGCTGTGTGGACTAACATAATATTGTACTTAAAAACGTGAAATATTTTTTTTTATATATATATATATTACACATATATATATTAAAATAGGCATAACATACTGTGTTTGATATGGGATTAAAATGATGGGCAGTGTATAAGATATAAACGAATGATTAATTATTTTAATATTCCTGTGTTTCGATCAGAGCATGTGAGCGGAGAACGCATTTCTGAATATTCCTCCGCTCGCTCATTCCGCTCAGGGTCGCGCGCTCAACACAGAATGGCCTGCTGGTTCGAAAATATGTGGAATAAGGGCTGTCTCCGACTAAAGTTTTTTTCCAGTCAACTACTGGTAGTTGTTCATTTAAGCCATTAGTGGACAAATCGCTCCTTTATATTGATTTAATTACTTAAATAGGCTATACAGGATAATGAGCGTTATATAGCCGCACTTCAGCGCACGAACGCACGCATAAAGCTTGCCACAAAGAACCGGCAAAAGTAATGATTATGAATGTGTAAAAAATAGCAAGGACACATTTAATTGTTTATTATAAACAGTTTTTTCTGTGTCGCTGCAAAGATGAAGTTGACGATGCGGACTCGCCATCAACGAATAAAGATATAAAGGCATAAAAAGGAAAATTTCCTCCCGTTTGGAGCGCCCCACCTGTCACGTCTCTATTACCCACCAGTGGGGCGCGCCCCACACTTTGAGAACCGCTGGACTATAGACATAATAAATACATAGACGCCCTATTGGCCGCTTTGGAACGTTGCTGCGATACGTCAACGCGTCCGCCATTTTGCGGAGGGCAAGACTGCACTGTAATCAAATGCAAGTCAATGGTGAGCTGCGGTTTTTCTGGATAAAATAAACTACATTTATCAACTGATTTCAGTGGTTTGTACGTGGTGTACAAAAAGTTCCATCTCTAGTTATTTAAAATCTCGATAGTTAGACTTATAAAACATTTTTTTTAATAAGGAATTGTCAAAGCTCAGGCTTGTCATGTAGGCTATCTGGCTTTTTATTCGTGGATAAGAATTGTGAAGATATAATTTAATTTTTACATTAAATTAAATTAAGTTTTCTTATTGTGGAAAAAGCATTTTCATTTTCTTTAACAATAACAGGATAACTGATGGATCCTTTATGGTAATACATATGATATGGTACAACTACAGTGCAATGCAAATAGTAAATATAAGATAAAGTGAGAAGTAATAGTAAATAGTTTAGTCAATAAAATAAACAAACAGTATACGGCAAATAAAATAGTAATGAATAGTATAATTATATAATATCATAAGTACATAATATAATAATACAAATATTGATAATAGCATATAGTTTATGTATAATACTATAATAATAGCAATGGAATAAGAAATATCAATTACAGTATATAGACAATAAAAATAATAAGTTAAATAGTGACTATGAATAGTACAATCATTTAACAGCATAGCTGTAATAGATTGATAATTGCAAGTGGTATAATATTACAATAATAATAAGAACAGCAAATACAATGTAATATCAATTGCAGAATAATATAGACAATATGAAAAAAATATGAAACATGATAATATTGATCATTTAACTGACATTTAACAAAAAGATTTGTGTAATTTTATTTTATATAGGCCAACAGTGAAGAGAATGTATATATAAAATAATTTATATATTTTAAAATATTCCTACATAGGCTATATAAAATAAAATGTCACAACCCTGTCTCTTTTTGTGAGACCAAAGATCGCCCGTTAGATTTACACAAGACGAATTATATCTCATGTTTAACCACTAGACTAGAGACATCAGAGCCGGCCCAGCGGCAAACGTCAGAAGCACTAGCCGAGGTAAGGCTGTTCCATGTATTTATTATGTCTATGCGCTGGAGCTGGACTATATAATGCGGATGATCAAGCAGATCCTTTATAGCCAACATCGGAACGCCACGACATGACGACAACATTATAATTCACCGAAACGCCTTCTTTCTTTGCATATGTCTTAGCGTTATGCTAATATTTTACTTAGTGGTATGCGAAAGTAATATCGGGAATATCTGAATAATCAATCAATCATTGCTCATTCTTCACAAAAGAAAGTTCCCTTTCGAGAAGTCTCTCCTATTGCGTAAGTAGCTTACGCTATGGGAAAACTCCTTTTCTCGAGAATATTGAAGTCTTTATGTAAAACGCATTGCAGCTGCACAGCTGACAGCAATGAACGAAGGAACTCGGTCATTGGCTGTGCTGCGGCAACTTGCTCGAACCAATGACGGGGCGACTCTGAATGCGCGACCAATGAGCGCGCTTCGCGCCCGCGCACGTCAGAGCCCGCCAAGATGGGCGTGGCCAAGCTATATATTGGGCGCCCGTCATGAGAGTTCTTTAGATTTAATCTCCTTCAGTGAACACCTTCTTCGCTGGATCCTCCGGATTATTGGAAGCCTTCGCCGCCGTGGAAAAGCATACCAGCGGGATTGCTACGAGGACGTCGGCACCTTCAGCCGCCTTCAAGCACCTCCTACTGAGCCATCCGGCGCGCCATATACGCAAGTATTTTACATCTGTCCGCCCCGCGACATTTGTGAAAGAGCAATTTTTCAATAAGGCGTTGTTTCAAATGCCTTCCTGCGCGTCGTGCAGAGACCTTCTCCCGGACGGGGATCGTCACATCATCTGCGCTCGCTGCCTGGGCCGTGACCACGCAGAAGCTGCATTGACCAAGGGCGGATGCCCGGAATGTGATGACCTGGGTCTCTCCGCACTACGGGCTCGCCTCACCGCTTTCGCCGTGAGCGAGCCCATCGCCACCCCTCTGTTTGAGCCGCGCACTAAGAAAAAGCGCCGCTCACAGAGGCTTCCTGAACCTGAGCTCAGTGACGTCACGCCGAGCCAGTCTCCGCGTGCTTCACCGCCGCTCTTGCCTTCCCCACCGCCGGTTCAGTTCACCCAGCCGGACCCACACCCCTCTAGCAGAGCGGTGGGCCTTGTGACTTTCGGCGCGTCCGAGGACGACGGGGGAATGGACGACAGCTTGTCCATCGACGCTGCATCGGACGACTGGCCGGGCTCCACTCTCGACCCCGCCCCGTCGACGCTAGCTAGCACGAGCGGGGGCTCCACTATGGATACTGAGATTATCCGTGTCCTCTCTAAGGCCGTGGAAGACCTCAGGCTCGATTGGTCTTCTCCCGAAGAACCAACCCGGAGCCGACTGGATGAGTGGTTTCTGCAGGGGCGCCAGCAGGCCCCTCGGCAAAGGCCTTCTCCCTTCTTCCCGGAAGTTCACGACGAACTCACCAAGTCGTGGAAAGCCCCCCACTCTGCGCGCCTAAAGCCTTCTTTTTCTTCTTCGCTCTCCTCAGTGGACGGCGCGAAGGAAAGAGGCTACGAGGGAACGCCGCCCCTCGAGGAGGCCGTGACCAATCATCTCTGCCCGCCCTCCACCACCGGATGGAAAGCCAAAGCTTCCCACCCCTCGAAGCCCTGCCGCACTACCTCTGCTCTCGCCGGTCGCGCCTACGCCGCCGCCGGCCAAGCTGCATCAGCGCTTCACTCAATGGCGGTACTTCAAGTGTTCCAAGCCAAGCTTCTCCGCTCTATGGACGAGTCTGGCCCCGAACCCGAAGCCTTCAGGGACTTACGCAGCGCGACTGATATAGCTCTGCGAGCCACGAAGGCCACCGCCCAGTCCATCGGCCCTGCTATGGCTAATTTGACTGTTCTCGAGCGCCATCTGTGGCTGACTCTGACTGAAATGAAGGATGCGGATAAGGCGCCATTTCTCGATGCGCCTATCTCCACCAGCGGGCTGACGCTGACGCTCAGGCTGACGCTCGACGCCGCTCGCGCTCTCACAACCGCAAGCCGCCTCCTGAGCGACGGGGTCCTCGGCCCAAGATTGTGCTGAACCCTGAGCCTCGAAAGCCGTCCTAGCCACAGAAATGAGAAGAGAGAGTGCGTGTCTCGCAAAAGCTCAAACATTACCCAGTCCCCTTACAGGCGGCTGGATATGTCCATACAGCAGTCAATGGGCCAGTCACAGAGCTCGCTCACCTGCAAACAAACGCCGTTTTTACGGCGACGCACAGAAAACACAAAAAGAGTCTTTTTCTGCCTGCATCACTAAGGGTTCACATGTCCACAAAGTGTGCATTCCCAGATACTGTCAAAACAGTGCCAAATTCATTCCCAGCTCAGGCTGCGCTTCCCTTGAATGTAGATCACGTGCCTACGGTCATGTACGCACCACTACACACAAGCACTGTTCACACAGTTATAAATTCATCCCCAGTAAAAGCGGGAAACATTATAAAAGTGACGCGTGTGCCTACCACTGTTTATGCACCCCCACTTATAAACACTGCCCTTACAGTGTCAAACACAACCTCAGCTCAGGCTGCGAGTTTTACAAACACAGCGCGCGCTGTTGTAATCACACACGCGCCCATTCACTCAGCTGCTCAGCGCGCGCCCGCGCCTCTGAGAGCTACGAGCTCAGGCGATTCGCTAGCCGGGTCCCTACGTCACAGCGGCCCGCCCCTAGCCTGTATTCAGCCCATATCTGTACACGCAGCGGCATGGGAAAACATTCCAGATATGCCGAAATGGGTATTGAATATAGTAAAGCACGGATACTCGCTCCAGTTCGCTCGCAGACCACCATGTTTTACGACTGTGGTCGAGACGAAAGTGAGAAAAGAGTGTTCACATGTTCTACGCACCGAGGTGCGCAAACTAATAGAAAAGGGCGCTGTGGAAACTGTTTCCCCCTCTCTGAGCGGGACAGGTTTTTACAGCCGCTATTTTCTCGTCCCGAAAAAGGATGGCGGTCTCCGCCCCATCCTAGATCTCAGACACCTGAACAAAGCACTAATGATTCGCTTGTTCAGAATGTTAACAACCAAGCATATCCTCGCGCAAGTGCGCCCAGGAGATTGGTTTCTCTCAGTGGATCTGAAAGATGCTTACTTTCACATTCCAATAGCACCTCATCACAGGCCGTTTCTGAGATTCGTTTTCGAGGGACAGTCATACCAGTACACAGTACTCCCGTTCGGCCTGTCCCTGGCTCCCCGTACATTCACGAAATGTATGGATGCAGCACTTTCCCCGCTAAGACGAAGGGGAGTGCGAATACTGAATTATCTCGACGATTGGCTGGTTCTAGCACAATCAGAGAGTCAGCTAATAACACACAGATCTTTGATTATCAGCCATTTAGAATGCCTGGGTCTAAGAATCAATTTTGCAAAAAGCATACTATCTCCCAGCCAGAGAATTTCTTTCCTGGGAATAGTTCTAGACTCGATGCAAATGACAGCGCGTCTCTCATCGGAGCGCGCGCTCACCATCCGGCGCCTTGCAACATCATTCAGAGCGGGCGCGCGCGCCCCCGTCAAACGGTTTCAGAGGATGCTCGGTCTCATGGCCTCAGCATCGGCCGTACTCCAGCTAGGATTGTTGCATATGCGCCCTCTCCAACACTGGCTCAAGAGCCGCGTCCCTACTCATGCGTGGCGTTCGGGCCACTTTTTAATCAGAGCGAACCACGGCTGTATAAAAGCCCTGACAGACTGGAAAGCCGCCGACTGGTACCAGTCAGGCGTGAGTCTGGGTGTGAACACAAGGAGAAAGATGATAACGACAGATGCCTCCAAAATAGGTTGGGGGGCCCTTTACGAGGGCAGGCCTGTCTCCGGCTTTTGGTCAAACCCGGAGAAGCGCCTACACATAAACTGTCTGGAAATGAAAGCGGTCGCTTTGGCTCTCAGAGCCCTGCTCCCACATCTAAAAAACGAACACGTCCTGGTCCGAACGGACAACATGACGGTAGTGTCGTACATAAATCGCCAGGGTGGACTCAGGTCGAGCTCCATGCATTCAATGGCCAGGAGACTCATTTTATGGTCCCAGCACAACTTGCGCTCGCTGAGAGCAGCGCATGTGCCAGGCGCCCTGAACCAGGGGGCAGACATGCTATCCAGAGACAAGATTCTCCCAGGAGAATGGGCTCTCAGCCCTCTGACGATTCAGTGGTTATGGAAAACCTTTGGCAAAGCGGAGATCGACCTCTTCGCCTCCAAGGAGAACGCGCACTGCTCTCTTTTCTTCACGAAAAGCACGGACGCGCTCGCCCAGAGCTGGCCGAGCCGCCCCTTATATGCCTTTCCCCCGATCGCGATGCTGCCACAGGTCATCAGTCGGGTCAGAGAGGAGGGAAACGCAGTGCTGCTGATAGCCCCACTCTGGAAGAACCAAACATGGTTTCCAGATCTGATGCAAATGCAATCTGCACCACGGCCGATTCCACTGACGCCAGACCTCCTCAGTCAGGCCAGCGGGATGATATTTCATCCCCGCCCCGATCTGTGGGCCCTTCATGCATGGCCCCTCAACGGGTTCCCAGGAACCTCGCGAGCGGAGCACTAAAAACCATCGCTGAGGCGCGGGCGCCCTCCACGAGACGCTTATATGCCCAGAAATGGAAAGTGTTCAGTGACTGGTGTAATACCAAGGGCCTGAACCCTGTAACATGCGAGATTACGAGTGTACTCGTTTTCCTACAAAAGGAGGCTTCTGGAGGTGGGCCGCACCCCCTCCACGCTCAAAGTATATGTGGCTGCCATCACAGCGTCACACGACCTTGTAATGGAACGTCCATTGGGAAGAAACGACCTAATTATTCGTTTCCTAAGGGGCGCCAGGAGGATGAACCCTTCACGCCCCCCCTCAGTGCCGATCTGGGACCTAGCTACGGTCCTAGACGCTCTTAAAGGGCCCCCGTTCGAACCACTCCGAACCGTGCACCTTAAACAGCTCTCGCTCAAGACGGCGCTCTTGCTGGCACTCGCCTCGGTCAAGAGAGTGGGCGACCTGCACGCGCTTTCAACAAGCGCTGCCTGCCTAGAATTCGGACCTAACGACTGCAGGGTCGTCCTTAGACCGAAACATGGGTATATTCCTAAAGTGCTCACCACTCCCTTCAGAGCACAGGTTATCTCCCTAACTGCGCTTTCGTCTCCAGCAGACGAACACGACACTATTCTACTCTGCTCCGTTAGGGCTCTCAGAGTGTATTTGGAGCGTTCTGCCCTATTCAGACAGACAGAACAACTGTTTGTATGCTTTGGCGGCCGTACGAAAGGTTCCGCCGTTTCAAAGCAGAGAATCTCTCACTGGATAGTCGAAGCTATAGCGCTGGCTTATGAAGCTAAGGGACTTCAATGCCCCTGGGGAGTCAAAGCACACTCCACCAGGAGTGTGGCTTCTTCCTGGGCATGGTCGAGCGGGATACCGATCGAGGATATTTGTGCGGCGGCAGGCTGGGCCTCACCGTCCACATTTATCAGATTCTACAACCTACAGGTCCCGACATTGCATTCCAATGTGCTATCAGCATAATGCTAGTTGAACTGCGAGTTCGTATCTAGATTATGTATGTGCTTGTGTCACACTGAGCGCCTTCTAGCCGCTCTGTATTTTTTTCCACATATAAAGCTCGCCTCTGCCGGCTAGTTGGATGATAACTTTGCTTTTTAG
The DNA here is from genome assembly GCA_026230005.1 of Gila orcuttii. Taxonomy (NCBI): domain Eukaryota; kingdom Metazoa; phylum Chordata; class Actinopteri; order Cypriniformes; family Leuciscidae; genus Gila; species Gila orcuttii. Next base: position 11,475,765 of record JAPDVR010000012.1, read on the forward strand.
CTCAGGCACCTGCCTCTGGCTATCATAAGGCGAAGTTCAGCACGCACGGCGTTTTGCATGGTGTTCCCATAGCGTAAGCTACTTACGCAATAGGAGAGACCTCTCGAAAGGGAACGACTCGGTTACTAACGTAACCTCGGTTCCCTGAGAGGAGGGAACGAGTATTGCGTAAGCTGCCGTGCTTGGTTAGTTCGCTTCAGTCGTTTTAACCTAAAGAACTCTCATGATGGGGCGCCCAATATATAGCTTGGCCACGCCCATCTTGGCGGGCTCTGACGCGCGCGGGCGCGAAGCGCTCATTGGTCGCGCATTCAGAGTCGCCCCGTCATTGGTTCGAGCAAGTTGCCGCAGCACAGCCAATGACCGAGTTCCTTCGTTCATTGCTGTCAGCTGTGCAGCTGCAATGCGTTTTACATAAAGACTTCAATATTCTCGAGAAAAGGAGTTTTCCCATAGCGTAAGCTACTTACACAATACTCGTTCCCTCCTCTCAGGGAACCGAGGTTACGTTAGTAACCGAGTCGTTTTGTACTCTACTGACTTCCACTGTATGGACAAAAATAATGAGACATCTCTCCAAATATCTTTTCTTACGTTTCGCAGAAGTAAGTAAGTCATGTGTAAGGAACATTAAGGCAGGTAAATGATGATAGAATGATCATTTCTGGGTAAACAATCCCTTTAAACTGCATTACATGTACGTCAGAGGTTGTGTTGACCGAAAAAAAATTGTCATTGAAGGATTTTTTTCAGCAGTGACAGAAAAATCTGAAATCTGTCCGTCATTTTGACAGATTACACAGAGAGATGTATAGACCAATTTCGAGCCGACGTCACAGTTACGTCAAGGCGCTAGCTGGAGGCAAAACAAAGCAATAGCGTCTGGCTGCAGACAAGTGACGTCACTTGCACTCTCGGACTTGCACGCTCAGACACGAGCGCTTCCTCTGCAAGTGACGTCACTTGCACTCTCAGACACGAGCTATGGAACGCGATCGGGGCCAATAGTCTTCAAACGAAAGAGTGCAAGTCTGCAGCCAGACCCTTCTCAAACAAAGGGAAAACTGCAGGCGGCCAATACAAACCAGCACAGATTCGGCTACATAATAAGGAGCTTAAATTATCATTATTATTATTAAATGTCATCTTGTTGTGTTGTTGGGTGCTAGAATCAATGAAAAATGAATATGCTGTATCTGGAATTTTTATTTCTAGAAAATATTCACATCATTAAAATTGCACCGTAATGTCACTCACTCTTTACATTGTCGTCTTCTTGGCGCTGGCTAGGCAGAACTGCAGATCGTACCACACAAGTCTTGTACATGACCATTCAGCACATAGTTATAGGCATCTAAAGATTTATATGCCCTCAGTTTGTCTTTACGCTCGGTTTCTCTATCGAATAGGTGTAGGACTGAGCCTAGCATTAACGTTAATCCTGTCAGATCGTCCATCCATTGCCTGAGCGTGTATGGGTCAGCCATTATGGTTCCGTCTGTTAAAATTAACTTTTGCAAATAACAATCGCGGTCCTGGACAGTGAGTGACCTTGCACATTAAGATAAAATCGGATTTTCTCCAGTCATTGTTAAAAAACAAGCTAACAAAACTTGCAAACTAACGTTAGGGAAGCGGCCAGAGGGATCGTTCTGCAACCACCTAAGCTCCGCCCACAGAAAAACGTCACCATGTTTACCAACTGAAAAGGGGTCTATACGCTTATTTCACGCAGCCGTTATTTTAAATTCGAAAGCGAGGCTGCGGTGGGAAGAACCCCGGAAGTACAGATAAACAACAATGCCTTGGACTACCAACCTGAAGCTGCTGCCGCGATTTACACTATTGGATGTTAATATCCAATATAGGATATGTAGATATAGTTCGTTCCTGCTTCTTTTTTTACTTTCTGAAAAAAAAAAATTATAAATGAATTTCACTGTATATAGTCTAAAGTATGAAAGAAATGTATGTAAATTTTTAGAATAACTAATTTCTACATTAAACACAACAATACGCCATCGCATTCGCGACTCTCCTATGATTAAAGGCGACACTTCTGGTTTTCTTCCCACCGGAGGCGATATTTTTTTTCACAGGATGGTAGGGGAAGACTCATGAATATTCATTAGGGTTCTCATCCCTGATTGGTCTGATGACCTACCCCTAACCCCGCCCCTAAACCTACCGGTCACTGGGGATCTGATGACTTACCCCTAACCCCGCCCCTAAACCTACCCGTCACTGGGGTTAAGACCAATCAGGGATGAGTTCCCTAATGAATATTCATGAGTCTTCCCCTACCATCCTGTGAAAAAAAATATCGCCCACCGCGATATTTTTTTCAAAATAACGGCTGCGTGAAATAAGCGTATTGTTACTGTAATTCTCACCGCTGTCCACTTGGAGGCGAGAGCACTCTTACTGACTATCCAGTTAATGGTCAACAAATGTGACATTGTTTACAACTGTTTTATTGATGTCTTTCTGCCTTTGAAACACTGACTGAGCGCATTTATCAATTAAATAATAAAGTACAGCTTTTATACTCAACGAATGGTGTGTGTTTATTTGTGAAGTTTGCAGTGCACTGAGGAGAGGATGAGGATGAAGAAGAGCGATGTACCTGCGATGAGCGCGAGTGTGTTCAGATGCTCTCCTTCTGCGATCCGGACAAACGCCACCTCCTGTTTAAAGTGTCCGACTCCACAGAAGGGCAGGATCAGCCTGTGTCCCGCCAGCAGTGTGTTCAGAGGAGACTCCAGCGCTGAGAGTGTGGACACAGCACTGCACACACACACACACACACACAGAAGGGCAGGATCAGCCTGTGTCCCGCCAGCAGTGTGTTCAGAGGAGACTCCAGCGCTGAGAGTGTGGACACAGCACTGCACACACACACACACAGAAGGGCAGGATCAGCCTGTGTCCCGCCAGCAGTGTGTTCAGAGGAGACTCCAGCGCTGAGAGTGTGGACACAGCACTGCACACACACACACACACACACACACAAGGGCAGGATCAGCCTGTGTCCCGCCAGCAGTGTGTTCAGAGGAGACTCCAGCGCTGAGAGTGTGGACACAGCACTGCGCACACACACACACACACACACACACACAGAGAAGGGCAGGATCAGCCTGTGTCCCGCCAGCAGTGTGTTCAGAGGAGACTCCAGCGCTGAGAGTGTGGACACAGCACTGCACACACACACACACACACACAGAAGGGCAGGATCAGCCTGTGTCCCGCCAGCAGTGTGTTCAGAGGAGACTCCAGCGCTGAGAGTGTGGACACAGCACTGCACACACACACACACACACACACACACACACACAGAAGGGCAGGATCAGCCTGTGTCCCGCCAGCAGTGTGTTCAGAGAAGACTCCAGCGCTGAGAGTGTGGACACAGCACTGCGCACACACACACACACACACACACACACACACACACACACACACACACACACACACACACACACACACACACACAGAGAAGGGCAGGATCAGCCTGTGTCCCGCCAGCAGTGTGTTCAGAGGAGACTCCAGTGCTGAGAGTGTGGACACAGCACTGCATGCACACACACACACACACACACACACACACACACACACAAGCACAGGATCAGCCTGTGTCCCGCCAGCAGTGTGTTCAGAGGAGACTCCAGCGCTGAGAGTGTGGACACAGCGCTGCACACACACACACACACACACACACACACACACAGAAGGGCAGTGCTTCTAGGGAGATCTGCCTTTAGTGTATTGCCAAGAACAAAGAGTGAACACAACTAACATTACTAATAAACAAAATTAGTGTCCTTTATCATATATCTGTAGCTGCTGTTTTAAAGAGCAATAAGCCGTGTGTTACATAAGGAATAATGGACAACAGATTGGTGAATTATTAAAAACTGTCCAATAATAGATAGTTACGTTATTTAATTAAGATTAATTTATTTAGCCATAATTTAAGTCATTTATTCCTCTTATACCACGGTTACTACATCTCAAGTCATTTTGACATGTTGTTACAAAGCATGACGATAAAAGTATCGTATATTATTATTATAATTAAATAAAGTACATAATAAGTGCATTTTGTTATTATTGTCATACTTTAATAAAAAAAAGTTTAATGTCACTTTGTCACTCCGCCCATACTCTCTTCTGATTGGCTGTGATTTTTTATTTGATTGTGAGTGCAGTGAGTTTGCAGAGACTCCACCCACACGCTCTCTTCTGATTGGCTGTGGTTTTTGATTGATTTGGTTGCGTGTAGTGAGTCTGCATAGAGACTCCGCCCACACTCTCTCCTGATTGGCTGTGATTTTGGATTGATTTGGTTGAGTGTAGTGAGTTTGCAGAGAGACTCCGCCCACACACTCTCCTAATTGGCTGTGATTTTTGATTGATTTGGTTGCCAGTGCAGTGCATTTGCAGAGAGACTCCGCCCACACTCCCTTCTGATTGGCTGTGATTTTTGATTGATTTGGTTGCAAGTGCAGTGTGTTTGCGGAGAGACTCCGCCCACACGCTCTCTTCTGATTGACTGTGATTTTTGATTGATTTGGTTGCAAGTGCAGTGCTCTTGCAGAGAGACTCTGCCCACACTATCTCCTGATTGGCTGTGATTTTGGATTGATTTGGTTGAGTGTAGTGAGTTTGCATAGAGACTCCGCCCACACACTCTCCTAATTGGCTGTGATTTTTGATTGATTTGGTTGCGAGTGCAGTACATTTGCAGAGAGACTCCGCCCACACTCCCTTCTGATTGGCTGTGATTTTTGATTGATTTGGTTGAGTGCAGTGCTCTTGCAGAGAGACTCCGCCCACACACTCTCCTGATTGGCTGTCATTTTGGATTGATTTGGTTGCGAGTGCAGTGCATTTGCAGAGAGACTCCGCCCACACTCCCTTCTAATTGGCTGTGATTTTTGATTGATTTGGTTGAGTGCAGTGCTCTTGCAGAGAGACTCCGCCCACACACTCTCCTGATTGGCTGTCATTTTGGATTGATTTGGTTGTGAGTGCAGTGCATTTGCAGAGAGACTCCGCCCACACTCCCTTCTGATTGGCTGTGGTTTTTGATTGAGTTGGTTGAGTGCAGTGCTCTTGCAGAGAGACTCCGCCCACACACTCTCCTGATTGGCTGTGATCTTTGATTGATTTGGTTGCGAGTGCAGTGCTCTTGCAGAGAGACTCCACCCACACTCTCTCCTGATTGGCTGTCATTTTGGATTGATTTGATGGTGTCTGATGTGGCAGACAAATTGCATCTGCTCAGGACAGAGTGTAATTGTGGTTCATATTTAAACTGAACCCATGCATGGAGAGCCCTGAGCTACATTCAGCTGATCTGAACACTGTGTCCTGTGTGTGCAGCTCCTAACACTGTGTGTGTGTGTGTGTTCTTACAGATCAACCTGCTCCTGTGTCTTCAGGTGAGCCACTAGTAGAGTAATGTGTAGAGTATCCACAGGTATCAGCGCTCGCGACAGACGAGAGTCCTTCTCCAGCACCAGCTTCTGCATGTCCCGCACCGCCTGCTTGATCTGACACACACATACACCTTCACAACCAATGGCTCACAGATAGCAAGGAACACAGGATCAAGTATATTGAGAATAGTAAAGTAAACAGACTCCCGTACCTCTGGATTGGTGATTGGCACTGAGATAAAGTAGTTTGGCCGAGCGACCGCCTCCTTCTTCTTCTTCTTATCTCCATCTTCCTCACTCTCCACTCGACTGCCGTCTCCTCTCTTACGCTTCTTCTTCTTCGCGCTGGATCCTGAGCCGGCGACTGAAAACAGACAAGCATTCAGCATCACAGTAATGATCAGAGTCGAAGCTTCATCACATTTAAACCAGCAAATAAACAGCCCTTTTTTTATATTCAGTGTCTTTAACTACGGTGTACTAACATTTCAATTAATTAGTTGACCTTCCCTTACCCCTTAACCCTATCCATACCACTAAACCAGCCCTAACCTTACCTAAAACGAAGAAAATGTATAAAACAGGAATCGTTCTGTCGTTCTGCCATCACGACAAACAGTGAGCCGTTCTCAGACTATTCAAACTGCAGTGCTGACATTATCATCCGTCATGAAAACATTAGCATCATTAAATGAGAAACAGGAGCATGTTCAGTAGTCGGACAGTAAATCTAAGAGTGTCAGTGCTATTGATGGAGGAGCAAAGGCACTTCTGAACTGCTGGCGAGAGACGCCGCGGAGCAGAAATGCACCCAACAAATGTTTTATTCATAGCATGTAGCAGCTGTGTATCTGAATGCAGGAGCAGCTGCGGTGCTGGGCCGATCCACGCATCGCCTGGCAGACGAACACCAGTGCCTCAGTGCCTCTCTCGTGGTCTGAGACGTCTCGTGCCATGATCCCTGCACCCGAAGGATGATCGGAGCCCGCCGGAGCCGCACCGCACCGCCACTGTAGAGGTGAGTTTCATTTTTTTTCAACATTTTTCAAGGCTTGCACCTTGGAACGTATTTGAAGGTTTGCGTTCTCGAGCACCAGGCACTGTTGTTGTGCGAGTGAGCGGCCGGAGCGCGTTAAGGGTTTTCTGTTATAACGGTGTCGTGTTAGCGGCCCGTACGTTAATATCTAATGATATTTACAACGGAAGTGAATCAATCAAAACTATCTTTAGCTGGAAAATAACTTTATTCTAGAGCTGCTGTAAAGCCAAAACAATCTCTGTTACTTTAATTTCCTATTATCTCTGTAAAGCTGCTTTGAAATAATCTATATCGATAAAGCGCTATATAAATGAAGGTGACTTTACTTGAGAGCGACTCACAGCCCAGATCTCTCCAAACACCGGCGTCTGTGAAGGGAAGCTCGCACATCAGACATTCTGCCTCCTCCTCCTTCTGCTTCTTCTTACCTGACGCTTTCCTAGGCTCTTTCTGTGCTTTATTGACTGTCTTCACTGCTGCAAAGAAAACACACAGAGCAAATGAGGACAGAAGACTAGCACAACGACAGATGTTTGCATGCTGCCGATCGCTAACCAGCTAACCAAATTTTATGTGATATCAACTTTAAATTTGGAACACAGCTTGGTTAGACATGCATAGCCGTTTTAGTAAAAGTGCCTCCGAACTTTTTGGTGTCCCGTCGTAGACGTCAATCGAAATTTCAGCTTTTTTTTTTGCTCATTTATGGACAATCAGACTCCAGAGAATCTTGCTGCACTGGTTTGGTTCTGATCGGGTGAAAAACCTACGACTACATCAGACATCCCAACCTGCAAGAAGTCATTTCAGGGAGATATCTCTTTTTGTTGACGGGGGGGCGGGGGGTATGGGGATTGATTGTTCAGTTTTCTTGACGGGGACGGGGGACTTACATGCACCGCAAGGTCTCTCGCTCTCTCCCTCTCTGCCGTGCGCGCGCTACACGGTTTGGAGCTCGCAAGCTCTAGATTCCGGGAGATTTGAACTAATTTGCGGGCATCAGGGAGCCGCTATCAATATGCGGGAGACTCCCGGGACTTCCGGGAGACTTGGGATGTCTGCTACATTGTTTTTCAAAAAATCCAAAATACCCGAAAGTTTCGCCATCTGTGCGTTTCCATGTTGAGCCAAGGATTCCAACGATATAAGACACGTGAGTCTGCTCCTAAAACGGTTGAGGAGTTATGAGGAGCTATTTGGCACTTTCCCCGCTGCAGTGCCCCCGTCAGGCCAATCAGGGCAGGTCTGAAGTTTCAAGTCTCTAGGACTTACAGTTTGGTCTGCCCGATCCGGTTTAGGGGAGAATGATGATTCTGGGAAATTGTAACAATTCCGTGCGGCTTTGGTTTTTTAGCAATTTTAGAGTCTAACAAATTTATTTTGTAACAAAATAAAAATGCTTAGCTCAGTAGATTTGCTTTACAGTAAATTTACACTTCCATTACTTTTTTACACTTTCATTTTTTCAAAATTTCAAGTGCTTTCACTTCACAGCAATAATCTGAGTGCCTTCTCTAATAGTTGATACATCTATTTACTTTACAATCATAACTACCCATAATTACATGGTTGCATGTATTATTTGCATTCAGCATCTTAAAGGTGCTCTAAGCGATGTCACGCGTTTTTTAGGCCAAAACATTTTTTGTCACATACAGCAAACATCTCCTCACTATCCGCTAGCTGCCTGTCCCCTGAACACACTGTAAAAAAACGCGGTCTCTGCAGACACCCCAGGCTCCACAAACAGCAACAAAAACAAACTGGGCTTACCCACACCACGAAACATAACAAACTGTTCCAGCCAATAACCGACAAGAAGGGTTTGGGGGGTTAGTGCGCGGATGAGGAGGAGGGAGGGTCTAGCTAGCCTCCGTTTTGTTTGTCAATAGTTCGAACGTCAACAAGAAGTGACGTCACCCAGGATCGCTTAGAGAACCTTTAAGAACAGAGAGACCCACAATCACCAAAACACAATTGATCACACTGAGACTTTCAAAATGAAGAAATCAAACGATAGTGGAGAGAAAAGATTTCTAGTGTCAAAATACTGTTCGTCGCCGCTGTATATAAAGTCGGATTGTCTTATAAAAGGCTGTATTTGCTTTTTAGGGGTTCAAGCCTGTAGCACAAAAACTCTATTGTAATTGTTCAAATTTCCCAGGATCATCATTCTCCCCTAAAAGTGATCAGGCAGACCAAACCATAAGTCGTAGAGACTTGAAACTTCAGGCCCGCACCGATACTGCGGTTTAAAAGTGCAAAATCAGTTAGCGTAGGCTCAAGTGTCTTATATCATTGGAATCCTTGGCTCAACATGGACAAAACGCACAGATCATGTCGAAACTTTCGGGTATTTTGGATTTTTTGAAAAAACTACTTTTGCAATGTAATCCTAGGTTTTACACCCGATCGGAACCAAACCAGTGCAGCAAGATTCTCTGGAGTCTGTTTGTCCATAATCATCAAAAAAAGTTGCAATTTCAAATTTGACATCTGCTAGGGGACTCCATAAAGTTTAAAGTGGGCGGAGCCACTTTTACTAAAACGGCTATCCCTCTTGAACGGAAAGAGACATTTTCACAGAACATGGTACACCTATGTATGGACAAGGTTTGTGGACATGTGAAAAAGCACGAGGCGACTGGCCACTTGGTGGCGCTATAACATGGAAAAAAAAGTAAAAATGGCTATAACTATGCAACCCATAATCTGATTGACTTGAAAATTGGCATGCGGTGTCTTCATCCAAGGACATTCGAGTATCTCGAAAAAAGCGGCCGGTGTCGACCAGTGAAGATTGAGCAGCTGTCAGACAAGGCCTGTGAGAAATTCAAAAGAAATTCTGAGCAACTTTGCCTCTAGGACCGCTGCTGTCAATTAGTTGTTCGATAAATATTGGAGATTATTCCAAAAACCTACTTTTGCTAACTAGTCCTAGTTTTTTGGCTCAACCTTGATAAAACCCCTGCGGCACAATTCGCTGGACTTAAGTTCCAATTCTCTGGAAAAATGTTGAACTTTACACTTTGAATAGAAAGGGTCATTTAGAAAAAAGGGTGTGGCAAAACATTCTCAATTAAGCCTATAAATCTAAAACGAAAACGCAAAACTTCACGACATTAGGTGAGCACATGCGACATGATTAGAAGCATGCAAACTTTTATGGAGATTCATTGGACCATAGGTGGCGCTACAACTGCAAAAAATATGTTAAAAACCATACATATCCAATGGTAAATTGCCTGCATTGGCTATGGTCTTTTCCTACAATGATCGAGATGGTTACATGCTTGCTTAATAAAACATAATACGTTTTTGCGCATGTGCATAAAGACCGTAAGCGCTTATCCCGATAACTGCAGCTTGCGGCTATGTTTCGTTCAGTCAGTGTGCATGTCTCACCCTTGGTAGTGTCCGTGTGTTGTCTGGCGGTCAGTGTGGATACAGAGTTGTTATTGCTGTCCTCCATGACGCTCGCCTGACCCTCAGCACATGCACTGGGTGTGTTTGACTGAGATATGATGATCTGTGTCGCGCGAGACGACTGAGAAATGACACTCAGCCCCACCTCAGAAACACACTTGATCACTTCTGAGGGGACGCGTGCATTCAACACCCCTGACAAGCGCGTTAACCTCCCAGCGAGCAGAAAGTGGCGACTGATCATGTCCAGTCAAACTACTGAAGTCTGATGGTTAGTGAGACAGAAGTCATGTAGTTAATGTCGCAGGTGATTTTATCGAAGTGTAAATAAGCTCGTGATCTTGAGACGGCGTCAAGCGTACTTCTGCATTTAATGCACTACAGGATAAGCTTGCGTGTTTAAAAAAATCACACAGTGTTTACTGCAGCAAAACACAACACGACACACATGGTACGGGCAGTCAGAGGGGACACGCGGTGCTCAAGAGAAAAGCGTTTAAAAACAACACTGTAAACAACACTTTACATATTACTGAAGAGTCTCGCATCATTACTCACTTTCGTGGAGTTTCAAACCCCAATTTCTTCAGTGTAACACAAAATTAGATATTTATAAGAATGCTCGTCTCAGACGAGCTTTATGATCTGTTTATGATCTTTTATGACTCGTGCACTCAGGGCTGCCAATTTTATACATTCAGTGTGAGACTCACTCACGCAATTAACACATTTCACACGCTCTCACGCCACGCATCCATTTTCTCATGCAGAGAAAAATCGCGAACCTAAGAGGACACCGACAGATAACACAGAGAAGTTTACTTTTGCTATGAAACAAGTTCTCAGCAAGCTCTCATATTCTGTAAAATTTATTATGAAATTCAAATTATAAGTATTGTTTTGGCGCTTGTAAATGTGACGTGACTCTTTAGTTTAGTAAATAAACACGAATGAACAATATGTTGAAAGATACAGTATAACTTACATAAATATCGATCAATCAGTGTTTTTCAACCGTGAAACGAGGTCAATAAAACAACTGGAGAACAATATGTCACATAACAGGAATAATACCTCAGGAAATCCACATGGCATAGCACGTTAGTTGGCTAGAAACATTAGAGAGGAGTATTTTGATAAATATGTGCATTGCAGACAGTGCACTATATATTTATTATAGTTTTACTTAGGCCTATATCATTAAACAGTTATAACGTTGTTATTATAATAAAAACCGCATTATATTTCATTTGAGTTGTTATTTTTAACCTTAAATAATAATAGGCTGCAGGGCTGTCTGTATTTTTACAGCATTAGCTGAGGTATTTTTTTTTCTTGAGGAAAATTAACATGTATCTACTGTAGGCTACATAATATTGATCCAAATTAATCGATATTGAATCAAGATAGGAATTCTCACTCCAGGCTAAACTCTTCCCTTGTACTGTAAATATAATAAATCATGTGGACTTTGGATATATATTCAAACTTTTTGTGCATTAAAACTTGGGGAAAACGCATACGAAAATCTTTATGATCCTAAAATTGGCTAACATAACTTTTTATTTTATTTTGCGATGATATATGTGTGGAAGCTTGTATCTACACAATAAATAAAAAAGGTAATGTGACTTTTAATATCAAAATTCAGTTCAGGCAGATTCATAAGCAAAGCCTTTGCCACAGTAGAAGCTGCTTTTTTGTGTCTTGAATTGATTGTTTTGTTCTTTGTATCCAGTGTTTCTTTCAGCCACACTGAGGCCTTTATTTTCAGACATAAATACATCTTCCGTCTTGTCAAAAAACATGACACGGACAAAGTAAAAAGGAAATGTACCTCACAATCCAACGATTAACATGCTATTAAAAATTATTAGTATAAATGTAGAAGTTCAAAGAGTCAAACAGAGCCCAGAAAAAGACAAAAGCACAGTTTAAATAAACCAGAGAGCGGAACAGAAACTCATTTAGTGAGCTGTGAAAGCCTTTGTTTGTTTAGACCTTGAACTACTGCCGGATTATTTCACTTTCACACACACACACACACACACGCACACGCGCACACGCACACGCACACGCACACGCACACGCACACACACACACACACACACACACACACACATTCGCCGTGGGAAGAAACTCAGTGTGTGTGTGTAGGTGAGCACACATGTATTGTGATAGCAGGGGTATTGTTTGCAGTGCTGCTCTGTGATTGGCTGTGTCCAGCTTCTCTCACGCACCCTGGTGTGTTTGTGTGTATGGTGTAACACTAGATGTGCGTTTGGGTTTCAGCAAAACTCCCTGGGCCCAGAAGTTCACAGAAACAGGTGTCAGGACAGGACCGGTTCCCCGACCCGCTCATCCGGCTCGTGGCCTGATGTTTACCTGAGAGCCTCCGGCCTGGAGTTTGAGGTGAGCCAATCATGAGCCTGTTTAACGGGGACAGGGCTTCAGTTACACACCATTCTCTCCGTTCAATGCAGTGCTTGCTGGATAACAATGCTAGAAAACCTTTCCTCAGTAATGACAAAGCTCCGGTTCCACTGATGCTGTTTTGACAGAGCTGTGCTGAGCAAATATTTAAAGAATGGCTTGATCATGTGACTAAACTTGTATGACCTTTATTTGAATGCCTTCACAGTTCTGTGAAAATAACCAGGTGCGTTAATCTGAAACATGATGGTTTACTCTTCCAGTCTATTACCTGCATGTTTTCCTGGAGTACACTATTCATGCAGTGAGAGAGAGTCTATGAAGAAGATGCACATTAAAGGAGCAGTTCACACAAAAATGGAAATGAAGTCATTACAAATCTGTGTACTTTTTTCTTGGAATAATATTTTTCCATAAAAGAATCATCTCTTTTCCCACGCCTGTGACTATGGAAGCTTGTTTCTGCCACAGAATATATATATATATTTTTTAAAAATTGTGATAATTGTTACTTTTTTATTTCATGAAAACGAGCTTCCACAGTGACCACAACATTTGTATTTTTCTATCATTTTTTAGTTAAACGAGCTCTATGTAGAAGTGAGAAACACTTGTTGTTAGCGCTACCGGTGGCTGTTAAGTGAACTGCAGCAGCACGTAAACACACTACAGACTCAACGTGATTCAAAGGCCCCAAATTTTTTTTTTGTTATTTGCTTACAAGTAAAAAGTTGAAAATACATTTGCAGTGATATACTTTGAACGAACATCTCAACTTCACCCACATCTGAATATGTAAATATGTGCTGTGCACTATCCCCTAAATAACAAAAATGACAGCTGTCATTTCATTGTGTTCAGTTTCTGTTTGCCCGTTTAGTTTGACCCACTCTCCCATGCTCCCGCTCCTGGTTGTCATGGTTACTGATTTGTTTTGCCTAGTTATTGATTCCATTCCCCTGTGTGCATCTAGTGTCCTGTGTAGGTGTGTTTAAGTCCTCAGTTTGAGTTAGCTCTTTGTCCTGTGTTGTTTATGTTGTGAGGTTGTTATTCTCCTATTTCTTGTGTTGGAAGTTATAATTAAAGACTAATTAGTTTATTCCGTCACCGTGCGCTTCATATCAGCCACAGACCGTGACAATAGTTTGATTATGAGGTATATTTGAGACTAGTTTGAATTAATCCTCTGTCATTACAGTACAGAATGGCTCTTTCTGCATTATCCTGAACATTGTATAAGCATCTATTTCATGTGTCATTAAACGGAAGAGAGGATCTCGGGAGTGTGAACGTCACATCCTTCTGATGTTCATAATAATCCTTCTACAGGCTTTCATAGACAACCAGGATATTCAGGGAAGGTCTCAGTTCTAATTGGCAATAAAAAAGCAAATAATACATGAAAATTGTTTGTGGAACAGGCTGAATTCCCCATTTTTCTATCTTTAATGGAAAGGGCAGCCTGAACATTTGTTATAATTTTTCCTTTTGTGTTAAGAAACATTAACTTCTTAATGTTTTGGTGAATTGTTCTGAGATGGTCACACACACAGGCACCTTTACTTTACTGCAATAATTATTACTTACAATGAAAGAATATTAGTGAAAAATACTAAACTATAAAAGCTAACTATATATAACTACTATTTTTGAATATATTTAAATATTACCATGTACTGCATGTCCTAATATTAGTAATTAATATTATAAAAAATTATACTTTTTAAAACTTTTTATACTTTATAACATTAATACTAATTATTCTGCCCATGTCAGTGCTTAATGATTTAAGCGTGTGTGAGAGTGGGTGGGTGTGTGACTCTCTGCGTGTGTGTGAGTGTGTGTATGTGTGTGACTGTCTGCATGTGTGTGTGTGTGTGACTGTCTGCATGTGTGTGTGTGTGTGTGTGTGACTGTCTGCATGTGTGTGTGACTGTCTGCATGTGTGTGTGTGACTGTCTGCGTGTGTGTGTGACTGTCTGCATGTGTGTGTGTGTACTGTATGTCCTAATATTAGTATTAATATTATAAAAAAATTATACTTTTTAAAACTTTATAATATTAATACTAATTGTTCTGCCCATGTCAGTGCTTTGTGCAATGATTTAAGGGTGTATGAGAGTGAGTGTGTGTGTGTATGACTGTCTGCGTGTGTGTGAATGTGTGTGACTGTCAGTTTGTTTGTGTGTGAGTGTGTGAGAGAGAGAGAGCGAGGGAGTGTGTGTGTGACTGTGTGTGTGAGGGAGAGAGTGTGTGTATGTGTGTGTGACTGTCTGCATGTGTGAGTGTTTGTGTGTGAGAGTGACTGTCTGCATGTGTGTTGTGTGTTTATGTGAGTGTGTGTTAGTTTGGTTTGTGTGTGTGTGAGACTGTCAGTGTGTGTGTGTCTACTGTATGTCCTAATATTAGTATTAATATTATAAAAAGATTATACTTTTTAAAACTTTATAATATTAATACTAATTGTTCTGCCCATGTCAGTGCTTTGTGCAATGATTTAAGGGTGTATGAGAGTGAGTGTGTGTGTGACGCTCTGCGTGTGTGAGTGTGCGCGTGTGATTGTCAGTTTGTTTGTGTGTGAGTGTGTGTGTGAGAGAGAGTGTGTGTGTTTGTGTGACTGTCTGCATGTGTGTGTGAGAGAGTGTGTGTGTGAGAGAGTGTGTGTGTGTGTGTGTGTGTGTGACTGTCTGCATGTGTGTGTGTGTGTGTGTGAGAGAGAGTGTGTGTGTACTGTATGTCCTAATATTAGTATTAATATTATTAAAAAATTATACTTTTTAAAACTATAATATTAATACTAATTGTTCTGCCCATGTCAGTGCTTAACGATTTAAGCGTGTGTTGTGTGTGGGACTGTCAGTGTGTGTGTGTGTGAGACTGTCAGTGTGCGTTTGTGTGTGTCAGTGTACAGTATGTGACTAAGGCCAATCTTAGCATCAAGAGGCTTTAAAAGCATAAGAGTCACTGTCTCCTAAATCCCCTGTACAGTTGCTGTGGTCCTCAGGCATTGGTCAGCGGTCAGATCAGAACAGGCTATATTTACCCTCAGGTATTAGCCCAGTTCTCCAGCCCGTTTGCCTGCGGTACACACTCAGCAGGATCTGTGTGTGTGTGTGTGTGTGTTTGCCGGATCTGTGTGGTCCAGGACAGGTGCTGGTCAGTGATAATCCTCTGAGATCTGTACAGTCATGCTCTGGGGTTTCACAGGAGTGTCAGCGGAAGCAGACGCGGGACTAGCGGAAGAACATCTCACAGGCTAGCATACAGTACATCAGGCTAATGAGTGTGTGCAGGTGACCGGAGTCGTCTGAGCCCGGGAGAACAGCATCACACAGGTACACACACACACACACACACCTCTTCTTCTGCTCAGTTTCTACCTCTGCCCTAAACCCTCTGTTCTCTCTCTGTTTGTGTGTCTCACCATAAATCACACCGAATGCGGATGGATTATGGCCATATTCTCTCCGGGACATCTGCCCGTCCTCTGGTGAGTGCAAGTTTTCTTCTGACACACACTACGAGTCCACACGCTGTATTCATGTTTCTCATCATCACAAAACTTTCTCATCTACATGCAACAAATGAGTTTTCTACACTCTAAAAATCACTGGGTTAAAAAACAACCCATTTTGGGTGGTTTTCAACCCAAGAGCTGGGTAAATATAGGAAAGAACACATGTTGGGTTAATTTTACCCAGCAAATTGAGTTGTTTATTTAACCCAGCATAATGGGTTGATTAATTTTTACTATAGTACTATTTTTTTTTACATTTATTTTTTATACTTCATACATGAATTAATGTTTACGGATTAACTTAAATCCTCTAAACTTTTTTTTAAAACAATACTTCACGCAACCACTGGTTTGCATGATAATTCCTTTATTTTTGAGCATATTTTATATACAGTAGCAGTATACAGTGTAGCATATTTTGAACACATACTGCCTGCATTTAAGCTAATTTAACAAATTTGGATTTGGGTAGAACATTTTTTTTTTAGAGTGTAGACACATTAGATTGTGATTTAACATTCGAACAGTGAAACAGAAGCGTTGTGAAGTGCTCATCACACATGATCAATACTGTGGATGTGTCTGATGAGTGTTTTGATCACTGACTGCAGCTGAATACTCATCATCATCATCATCATCACTGAGAACGATGCTGTAAATATCAGAATGTAATGTTGCCGTGGTTTTCTGCTCATGAAATACAGCATCTGGTGAAAGTGTGCATGAAGATGTCAGTATTGTGACATGGAAGATTGAATAGAAGGCGGGGCTTGATTTCTGGATTAACATGACTTTAAATAAGACGTACACAGTGATGTGAGATGGCGTGTTTTTTTTTTTTGTTTTAGTGTGGTTTGTTTTGGAGGGAAACACAGAGCTCTGGTCTGGTGCATTATGGGAGTGTATGTGTTCAGGAAACGTTCTCCTCCTCGTCTTTCACTCAATGAAGAGTCTTACAGTTAGGTTCACTTCACTGATGACCTGGGCCTGGTTACGACAAACACCTTTAGCTGAGAAAACCCTTTATAAAATACTATGGTTCATTTGATGATGCTTTCAGCTGCAAGTAAAAGTTATAGGGTACAAAGGGCCTAAAGGCGCCTTTGGTTTTATTCACCACTAGATGCACAAAAATGTCCAATGCACATGGAGATTTGTCTGATCCTTGATACGACTGCCGACAGCAACGCAAAGTTGATTCTGTGCTAATGTGATCTAATATTTGATGTTTTTTTTAATGTTTGTTTTTTAAATGTTTTTTTTATATATATATGGTAGCAAATGAGAATTTAAAAGATTATTGACTATATTTTGAGACAAAGGTCTTGTTAATGATTTTCAGTTTTGTTCAAGGTAATTAAAGCAACAGGTTTTCATTAACATATGTAAAAGTATGGTATTTGGGGTAAAAGGCGCAATAATTAACATGATAATAAACAGCTGCTGACATGACATGATTAGATTCAGATGGGAAATATCACTAGGTTGGGTGTCCGTCTTAGAGATATTTATATTGAAACCATTCATATAAATTATAATATTTATAATGAAACCATCCATATAAATTATAATATTTATAATGAAACCATCCATCAAAAAATATGACATTAATCATGTCATATAATAAAATATCAGAATAATTTTGTATCTGTATTTTTAAAATGAACGGATTTTAATGAGTTTTTAATTTTAATGAGTATATTTATTGAACAAAAATTAATTATTTTATTTATCAAAATAACCCGAAAATAGTGCAAACTTTGCAAAAGTGATTGTTTTGAACAAGTATTAACTTAGACATTATTAAAAACACATTATTTTAAAGCTCCAGTAGGTAGCTTTTGTAAACAAATATTTGTTAAAACTGTCATTATGTCCTCACAGTAGAATATGAGACAGATAATCTGTGGAAAAAATCAAGCTCCTCTGGCTCCTCCCTGTGGTCCTATTGCCATTTGCAGAAATACACCGCTCCCGGTCAGAAACAACCAATCAGAGCCAGGAGGAATGTCTTAGCAGTGTCAATCACGCTCGTGTACGCGCTGATCACCCCTCTCTTGCACAGCGCGAGCGCGTACCGTCGTTCGTGACTCTCCTGTTCGAACTCGTTCATCCAAATGAACAAATCTTTTTTCGAGTCATTTCGTTCATTCAACGAACGAAATGACTCGCTAAAAGATTCGTTCATTTCGAACGAGTCTTTTTCAGAGTCATTTCGTTCATTCAACGAACGAAATGATTCGAAAAAGATTTGTTCATTTTGATGAACGAGTTCAAACAGGAGAGTCACGAACGTGCATCACAGAACAGAGCAAGGCGAGCATTTGTGCTTATAAAACTTAAAGTTTTTTATTTATTTTTGAAATGACCGATCGTTTCGCTAGATAAGACCCTTATTCATCGTCTGGTATCGTTTAAAGCCCTTTGAAGCTGGACTGAAACTGTCATTTGGTCCTTGAAACGTTTGTGTCCTATTGAAGTCCATTATATGGAGAAAAAGCCTGGAATGTTTTCATCAAAAACCTTAATTTCTTTTCGACTGAAGAAAGAAAGACATGGACATCTTGGATGACATGGGGGTGAGTAAATTATCAGCAAAAGTTTTTTTTTAAAGTGAACTAATCCTTTAACGTTATCTTACTAGCTATTTATAACTTATAGAAAGAGTGCAACGTTATAAAGTTACATGTATTGCAAAATACATAATGATTTGAGGACCAAGTTTGTAGTCAAAGTATGGGCAGGCCATAGTCAATGTAAAGCATATTGCTGATGTTTCGTCCCTATTAGTGAATGTTCCATAACTGTTTATAATCTGCCGTCATCGGTGGTCCTGTTTACTAGCCTGCGCGTTCACGGCAGGCTCCGCTGTGGGGGAGGAGCTGTGGAGGGAGGGCTGTAGCGCAGCAGAGAGCAAGGGGGTTGGACCTGGAAGTTGTGCTTGTTCAAATTTTCAGGCTAAGTCAACATTTTCTCAAAACTCCCTACTGCAACTTTAACTGAAGTATTTGTATCATTACTGTGTCTTTTGCCCTGTGTCTGTGGGGTAAAAGACCTCCTCGCCACCTCAACAAAATACACCACTATTATGATTTATTTTCACACAGACTCTGTTACTCCGTCAATTTCTGCAATCATACACTATGGGAGCAGTGAAAAGCACATTTATCTTACAGTGTGCCTTTAGCCCCGTTGTACCCTAGTATAGAGGGTATGCACGTGACGTCACCGTTGGCCGGAGTGACTGCGGTTACGCCCACTAAGTGGCAAAAACACTGAGCGGCAGCATTGGTTTTCAGCGTAAATGCTGCGGAAAAACACACAAAACGCGTCTAAAACGGGAAAGAGCTTTGAGACTGACTGTACAACTAGATTTGACAAGAAATATGAGGTATATTTTTACAGACTACCGAAAGCAACAGAACAGAGAAGCAAATAGATCGCTGCAATTCATAGAAACAACTGGACTCCAGGCAGCGAAAGGTGGATTTGCAGTTATCATTTTGGTGTCAATATGCTGAATTTAGTGGTAAAATCATTCTCTATATATTGTATTGTTATATATTGTAGTGACAACTCATCAATCAAATATTTACCACTGTATATTCTGTATAATTGGACATTTTTAAATAAACACTGACAAAAAACTATACAAGTTTTAAGTCTAGACGATATGATGATATATATAACATTGATATAAGTGATCACCTGGATTTAGACCTGCCTATATTGTATTTATATAAAGCGTTCACAGGCAAATTTGCTGTAGGCCTATGTAGTATTACTCCGGTGTCGAAATCAGGCACATATAAATGTCAGGAAACACGATTCCTGGCTGCATGTCAATATCCATGGATCACTGGATCTTTAGTAAGTTGTAAGGAACACTATATTGAGTCCAATCTTTAGTTTAAACTGAAAATCGTTTGTTTTACTCGCGTTTTCGCAGTTTCATCTATTAAATCCAGTCACGCAGAAGCTCCCCTGCCACTCAGTCCGGCTGAGTGAGACGTGTTCCGGCGGGAAAGTGACGTTAATGCATTCCCTCTATTCTCAACTCTGTTGAACATATTTAAATTCATTCCTCGGGTTTCTCTAATTTCTTCACCAGAATAAGTGCAGAAAATGCAAAAATAGTCAGCAGATTCCATCTTAGCCTAATGACGGCCTTACAAAATACCGCCGTTATTACCGGATGCTTTTTGAGTGACAGGCTGGATGGGCCCTTAATCACAGGTGATAACCCGAAATATTAGTTATAGTTATTACAATATACAGGGTGAATTAAGGTTGATTGGGACATCTTTTTCCAGTCATCTCAATAGCAAAAAGTTTCCAAAATAAATCAACCTGAATTCGCTCCTATGCAGTAACGTTAACATGGTAGTTTGATCGCCGTCATTAAAGAAATTAAACAAAGAATGGGTTTTGCTGAGTTTGAAGAAGATCCAGGTTTAATTTATTGTAGTTCAGAGCAGTTACAATAACTGCATGGTGAATACCTGTATAATAACTTACCTGTATAATAACTTACCGGTAAATTACTTCAGTGCTCAGTTGACTATCGTGTAGGTGAAGTTTTAGACTGGATTATTTGACTAGTTTTCTCGCTCCTGTGTCTTTGAGTATATTATCCACTAGTGAGCGCTATTTCACTGAAAGTCAACAGTCCTCGCTGCGGTTCCTTTTGTCCGCAGTTCGGCAGTCAACATCCTTATTATGAACTACTCCCAGAGCCCACCAATAGGAGAGGATTATTCCAGACAGACAGCGAGTCCCACCAATTACATTTCGAGTTCGATTTCTGCCAGCCAATCATAACGCAGAGGCGGGGTTTCAGCGAGTCGTAGAGGGGAGGGTTCGCTTGTTTCACTACGTTGGCTTTTCTCCCAGAAAGATTTCGGTGTGGGAATTTCAATTTTACATTTCTGAGGCTGTCGGAACCTCTTTCCCGGAGACCACATCCTGAAAGTTTGGGCTAAGCTCGTCTAGAGTGAATAAGGTAGGCTGATTAAGGCTGCTTTTAATCATATAATCGGTGTTTGTGTGTATTTCCCTAGATGATCCCGCATGGATCTGATTGAAGTCTGCAGGAGCACGTCATTATGAGCCGTTAGTCTAATGTCACGTCTTTCAAAAGATAAACTATTCGGTGTGATATTAATACTCGTTTATGTGTGTGGGATGGTCACTCTGAGTAAGATCCATGTGAACCTGTGTGTTGAATGAATCGTGTAAGGATGATTTACAGCCTTTCGCGTGTTAATCGCATTGCTGTGGTGTTTGTAAATGTCGTTGGTCTAACCGTTACTGTGTGATGATGTAAGTTAAATGTGTGTGTTTCATATCTAACATATGGACACATTCTCCACGGCCATGTCAAATCCCCTATGGCGTCTTTATGTAAGACTATAATCTCCAGTCGTGATGTTTACAGCGATCACGGTACTCGCCTGGACTCATGTGTTCCGCTCATCTGGGTGATGGACGGCAGAACAACAGGGCGTTTCGAACAGCTGGAGGCCGGAATAATCATGTTAACGTGTTTTGTTCGTTGAAATAAGGGCACGTGCCCTTAATGCAGCGAGTTGCCCGCGTGGCTGGCGATCACAGCGCTCTCTCTCTGTGTGTGTCGTCCTCGCTGTGTGTTTTAAGTGTTTGGTCTGGTAGTGTTTTTAACACGCAATAAACTCGTGGATGACGCGGCGCCATCTATTGCAGCGTTTCTGTGACGCGAACCTTCTGTCCAGTTGTGCTTTACGTTACATTACACACACACGCACGACGCGACAACGCAGGCTCGCTCGACCCTCATAGTCAAGCTTCGTTTTTTTATTTCTTCACTAAAATATTGTAGTTGATGGCAAAAATATTAATATCACTGCAGCATGGCATTTGATATATTTTAAATTCACAAAATGCTATAAAAATGCACCGAAAATCTGAGGTGATTATTTTATGTGCATCTGAAGACGTCTTACACTGCTTAAAACGGTGTATTTTGGTTTTGCATTAGTAAAAGGACAGTATTTGGAGAATTTATAGACACAAACAACTTAACAATTTTTGGAGGGAAATCATTTTTTAGTTGGTTGATGCTTTCCCAAAGTGCGTAAAGCTGGATGAAACGGAAGTTGCAATCATCTTGTCTCTAGTATTGTGTCGTATATATCCGATTGAAAGGCTTCAGGAACAAGAACAAATGTTGATTTTGTCCATGAGGAATTGATTGGATGGTTGTGGTTTGCTATTGGTGGATCTCGTGTGATTGACAGGTTGACCCCGCCCTCGTCATCAGAGAAGATATTCTGATTCAAGATTATTATGAGACACATGAATTTAACACAATGATGTGCACCGATAAATCATTTAGAATAAACACGGCAATATTCCATAAAATATAAGAATTGTGAATTTTGGTTTCATGGTGACTTTAAGGCCCAAAACATTCTCAAAACTAGTATGTGAATACAGGATTCACAAACGCTCTTGTCAGGCAGAACCTCTTGCACTAAAATAGCCTATCTGTTTTGAAGTTGAAATGTTAAGTGAGTATTTCAATCATGTAAAACATTTGTTTGTTCATGGTTCACTGATGTTGAGTAATGGTCACATAGCATGCGACTAAACACTTTCTTGGAGTTTATTTAAATTTTACATTTGTAAACCCCCTTAATTTCCCTCTCAATCCCCAGTTTGGGAAACCTTTATATACACAAACTCGATTTTCTGCTCCATTACATGCACAAAAATCCTAATGCAAGTATGAGTAGCTGCATGGGACACTGAGTTTTAAGGGGAAATCTGTGTCAAACAGAGACCGTGTGTATAATACAAAGTGATACATCAGAACAGACATTCTTATCATTCTGCACACACTGTTCTGTACGAAACACAGTGCTTTCTTCTACACATGATACTGATGATAGTTTGATGCAGACGGAGATCAGTTTTCCTGTGTCAAGCACACTGTTTCGTACATCTGTCTCAAATGCATGCGGGTCTGTATCCTGTAATGAAGTGCGTATATCAACATGCTGCAGGTTTCTAAAGCAAATATTTGCGTTTGTAAGTGTGAGAGTGTGGACGCGCAGTCAGGTCATGTGATGCGTGTACGTGCTAATGTTTGACAAGAGCAGCCGGTGCACGGTTTCATTCCCGTTAAACGCTTTTAGGTGTTGTTTTGCCAAACACAAGTGGTCCGTCATTAGGTGTCCGCCGCTCCGCTGGGCCACTGAAAGCCTGTGCGAGCGCTGGGATTAGCCTGCTAGTCTCAGCTAGTCTCTAGCAGACCTCGATTGGGTGAGGTTTGAAGGGTTTACTTCCAATTGGATGGTTTTCCGCTGGTCACCGAGTCTACCAGTGTAGCTTTATCCCAGACCATCTGTCAGATCCGTGTAGCGTCTCCGAGTACCCCCCCACACACACACACACATACACGCACACAAAGGAAAAAGCATCATGTGTTGTGTTTGTAGACTTTCCTGTACGTCTAGTGTGTTGTCAGATTACTGCATGAGTGCAGCATGAGCCATATTTAAGTGTAAAACCCCCTCCGTCCGTCTGTTTGTCTGCACACTCCTTATCACTGTTTTTGTGGACGTCTGGAATAAAGGGAATTGTCTTGTTTGACCCATACAGGGTTATTTGGCTTTGGTAAGTTGCTGCATGCAAGTTGATTTGACTTTTCTAGTCAAAATGGCAATCACAAACACTGTTTTATCTCAAACCAGACTTATTAGTAATTCATGTTCATTCATCTGATGTGCTTCAAGTTAGAGTGTGTCCACCTTAATTGTTTTACCTCAGTTACACACACATTTTCTTCTGATTGATAAATAGATCTGCGTATGGCACACATGCTGCTTTGTTTGCACGTCGCCCTGTGTAAAGTTATCCTACAGTTTCATCAACATCACCAATAGCTGTGTTTTCATCCAAGCTGCCAGTTTAATTTATGAGAATGTAAGCGTCACAAAAGCAGCGTTTCTAACCTATAGGCTAAATGATGAACATGATGAACTAAAGAGCGTGTCTATGGAGTCAAGCCTTCATGACAAGCACAGTCAAGTTCGCTTGAGAAATCGCAGCATTTTGTGCCATTGTAAGTAGTAATATGTTTATTTTGTGTATATCTGATTAATTTCATATAGGATGCGTTTGGTTGAGTTAATGAACGATGCAGAGGCGCTTCATTGTACCGGTGATCATCTTTATCTTTAGCGTGCGCAGCTCAAACAGTAATGCACATTAATAACTATAATTGGGACCGTCATACACATGCCATTATAATGAGAAAACTATTGTAATAAAACGTTGTGAATTCTCTGGGTTTAGTTGCTGTGTTTCAGCGCGGCGTTGTGGGAATAGCGCGTCCAGAACAGTGATTACACGTTCTGACCACAGTCAAGTTCGCTTGTGCATTCATGTCATTTTGTACAGATATAAGTCGTAATATAAATATCTGCTTAATCTCACATAGGATGCGTTTCGTTGAGTTAAACAACCCGCTAGAAAAGTTCTTCAGTTTAACGTTTGTTCTCTTCAGCTTCAGCGTGCGCGATCAAACGGCAATGATGTAATGTGAAACAGCCTAATATTAGAGACGTTTACTATTACTGTAATATTAAAAAAAAAAATTTAGTTTTTCAAAAACATTGATGCATTATTATTAATAACTAGCTCTTTTTTGTTCTCGTATTATTTTCATCAACAATATGGTTTGATTAAAATAATTTCCTTATTGTCTGTGCGGAGGCGATTCCTTTTTATTTATCCATGGCACATGCATTGTTTCTTTATATGCAGCCCGGTGAAATCAAAGTATATCAATTTGAATTTCGATTTATCAGCCAATATATCGGTTATCGGCTTTCAAATGTAAAGAGTTATCGGTTTTGTCCAAAATTGTCATCCCTATAATTTAGTTTTCATGGGCATTTTTCCACCCTCTCTGCCCATTATAATTAAACATGCTGTTTGCTACTGTACCTTTAAGACTTGTATATGCAAATTCCCATGTTATGATTATGATTGACTAGCCTCTTCACCTATTAAAAAAGTAACTACTTGCCCGCCAATCTGCTAAATACCGAACAAGTTCTGAAATATGATTGAGTAGATATAATAACACAGTGCATCATTCTCTCCCTGACTGAATGTGTGAATGTGTCTACAGGTAATGTAGTAACAATCCAGTAATGATTCTCAAATGACAGCAAATGTTGATATAGACAAGTAATTTGATGCATTTATCTGCATGTCATGTAATTAATTTGTTTAATCCATCCTAGTTAGAAAAGTTCCTGAATGAAGAATGTGCTGAAGTGCAGCATTCTGTGTTTGACGGACTGTGAAAAGGCAGAGCATTTGTCATGTTCACACTCGTTTCTGTCTGTGTAGTTTGGGATTTGAGAGAGGAAGAGCAGGATAAAGCCCTTCATGTAGAGATCAGAGTAAAACACACATGTAGAACATGGGTTGAGACGAGAGAGACGTCTTGTTTGCTCTGTCCTCTCATTCGTCTCATGTTAGTGCAAGTGCAGTGGGTGGGACGGCTTCACTGTCCCACAGGTGCGCATCACCATAGCAACCGTCACCAGGCTCATCTGTGCTCGATCATCACTGTCAACACACGACATCTGGGTTTACATGAGATTTAAAACTCTCCGGTTTTTCTCCTGTTTGGATGTCAAAATCAGAGGAGGAAAAGGAAAAGTCAGAGATCCCTTAGTTCGTAGTGAAGGTGATTTTACAGTGCAACAACTGTATTACTATTATATATTAATTGTTTGCTCAAACTGTATGATGGCTGTATGCTGTTAAGGACAAAAATCAGCGTTTACACCAATGTGGTTCTTCTGGAAAAGCAGAAATGCAGCTCTCTGTATAAAAAGCTGCAAAAACGTTCATGTGGATCTGCTTTAACAGCTGTTCATTCAAATGACACCGAATGTCCATGTTTGTGCCAACAGACCGTGACTCCATGACACGTCCAACACAACAACACTGACTCAACTAGTGATCGACAAAAGCAATCATGATTATTTTGCTCAATATTAAAATCACAATTATTGGTGTGCAAAATGATCAGTCTTATTTCATAATACCAGTCATTTTAAATGTCAGTGAATTTTCACAATTATCGATACTTCAGCAAAAGCTAATACTAGGTTAGTAAGTGCAAGTAAAAAGTCCTCTAAACAGTTACAGAAGACATGGAAACAGTCAGCAATAAAATAACCAAGAAACTAATTACAAACAAAACAGACAAACAATACAAATGAAATAAACAGTGCTTTTTCAGGATGATGTACCAACAGTGGTATTCAGAAATAATAGCCTACAACAGAAATTTAATAAGTAGTATAATCAAATGTAAATTAATAATGCTTTATACATTAAATATAGACTAGGCTAATCCTTATTAAAACTACAGTTTATTCATTCAAGAGTTTGTCTTAGCAATTACCAATAATGACTGCAGCAGATTTATTAGGCTGCTGTCACTTAAAGAGCTAATGCACTGAACCAATATACATGCTTTTTCTTTCTCAAATGTTTACATTCACTTAAGGCACAACCGACTGCGTTTATGAGGATATTTACCAAAACGGCATCAGCATATTTGTGTGTAGACTATTTGACCGTTTCGACACATAGCTGACGCCACAGTAGGCTTTGCTTATGCGTGTTCCGCCTAAGTGTGCCGCATGAGTCCTAAAAAGTAAAGCTGAAACGTTTCGATCAGTCCCAGTATAGCCTAGCTCATAAACCCCAGCCTTTCCATTTAATCTAATGAGACCCAAGACAAACAATTAAATGACCAGGGTCCGAAATTAACTTTTTGGCTCACCTGCCACGGGGACTGGTAGATGAAAAAATCCACCAGCCAAGCATATTTTTTACCGGCCAAAATAATAAACAGCCTTTTTGTGTCACATATACAGTAATTTCAGTACATTTAATTGAGATAAGGTATTATGTTGAATGAATAAGAGTACATAGAAGTCAAAACAGAGCAACAAATAGTAAGACATGGAAGATGTGAGCATGGAACTAGTGCTCATAACAGTACATTTGAAGGTTTTGTAAAACTATCAGCTACTTTACCGAAAGTAATTTTTTTTTACCGATTAATACTGTGTTAAACGGTTTAAAAGTAAAAAAAAAAAAATATATATATATTTTTTAGCTATTTTGTTTGTTTGCTGCATGGTTAAAAAAACAGTATATAGCCTATATTTGTTAAATCATGGGGTGCGTCGACGCGCAACCACACGCGCCTAAAGACATATTTCGCTGAGCAAGCAAAATGAAGCAAGCGAAAAGAAGTAGCTACTGTGTGGGACCATTTCGACAGAAAGGGCGACGAAGTTACTTGCAAAATATACTACTTTATAAAATAAAGCAGTAGGCCTAGTGCAAGTACAATGCAATATCACTTGGGAAGCAAACATCCACAAGCAAATGAAAGGCGCTTTCCGAAGTTGGCCTCTCTAGCGAGACGTTATCTCTGTGTTCCCGGGATAACTGTGCCACCGGAGACCCAGACTAACCCCACATTATGTAGACATGATACTTTTTTAAGTAAAAACTAGACAAGCTGTGGATTGAGGTAGGGATGTGCATGAATATTCAAAATTTCGAATTCGATCTGTAATTATTATTCGAAAAATAAAATACTATTCGAATTTTTCTGTTTTTCTTTTTAAAAAAAATCGCAGTTATAATTAAATGCACTGGGTGGCGCTGTGGAGCGCGTTTAACAGGTGGATTGTATTTGATCACATAATGTTGTCGTCTGCCTCGCGAAGTTTGCAATTACTAGATGAAAATAATATTACAAAATGGAATTACTTTTAATCAATTATTAATGAAACTGAGTTGTCATAATATCACCAGCACAATGAGAAATGACATGAAATCCAAACACCAGTCGACTGAGGAAGCAGCTGTCCATCACTGCATTAACGACTGCAGGTAAGCACAGCTTTACCCGGGAATCGTGATCCGAGATGATACTGGTAGCAAAATTATTTTGAGACATATGCTTCCTTTAAGTTTTTTTGAGGGAGACAGGTGTGAGAGAGTGCTGTTTGTAACTTCACTTTGCACACTGTGTCTCTGCAATGTCTGTCAGCGCGGCACGTTTTCTCACTCGAGCATGTGGATATTATTGTTTTTCTCAACATGAACGTGAAACAATATAAATACGATAATGCTGACTCGAGTGTATGTACGTTCTGTACGATAACTGCGCAGTCTGCTTTATTAGCATTTTTTTCCGTTCGCGCTGCTTGAGCTTAAATGTTTTTTTTTTTACACTTTTGTTAAATGTTTTCAACTAAAGGTTTTCAACCTTAAGATGTATATGTAAGCTTGTTCAGAAATGGTGACAAAAACTTTAAAAAACTTAATCTTAACAAATAACATCTAAAAAAAAAGCCGTTTTTTCAAAGCTTCAAACTGATTCAGTGTTTTCTTTTTGTCATCTTAATTTAATGAAGTTAAAAAAATATTTAGTGTACGTCTATTTTAGGTTTTTTCAGTGGTGGACGAAGTACACATACCATGTACTTGAGTTAAAGTAAAGATGAAAGGTAAAATATTACTCAAGTAAAAGTAGAAGTGCTGCCTTTAAACATTCACTTGAGTAAAAGTACAAAAGTATTTACCTTCAAACGTACTTAAGTATCCAAGTACTATGATTTTTTTATGGCTATAATGTCCTATTATAATTTGTCACAAGACTCTTTCTTAACTCAGTCTACGTGAAGACTAATGTCACTCTTGGCACACCAATCTATTAACAAAATGACATTAATTAGTCATATATATATATATGGCGTTGTGCAGGTTTATATGAATATATCATAACTTTAGGATGTTAATAATTATGACCATAGACGCTCAAGAAAAATATATACAGTATATATGTGTATACAATATATATATATAATACTGTAAATGTATTATACCTTATGGGAACAGTCCCCTTTCCTCCAAAATTAAACACACAAAAAATATATATATATACACACATATACTGTGTGGCATTTTCTGCGATAGCTCCAGCTCTCCGACGCACAGTGTAAACGTCAGCGTCCGAATTCACTCACTTCATTTTGTTCACTCCTTGTAGATATAGTGCCCTCAAATGCCATTCACTATATATGGATTAGTGAATGAGTGAACGAGTGAGCGGTTTCGGACACAGCTACTTTGTCGCAACTCTCATAACGGCTCTGGTTCGCACTTAGTAGATACCTCCAATTCAAGTTCAAAACAAAGCGCGCGCGCTGTACTGTGATTGGTGGCTCGTTTGACCAGTTACGTTTTTATCCACTCATAAATATTAGGGGTGTAACGATATTCGAACCGAACCGAAAAACCGCGATACAGAACTCACGATTCGAATCGCGATACTCTCATTGCGTACCGAACACGCCCCGCCCCGCCCCCTGCTACCCCGGCCCCGCCTAGCCCGGCTCAATGGACCTCATGTCTTATGTGTACAGTACACAACGAATTCAGTTTTGTAGCCTAACCACCATTAACACCAAATAACAAGCTCCATGTTTTGTTACTTTCGATAATAAGCAAGGTGTAATCTTTCAAATTCTGTCTATTTGATCATGAAATTCAAACAATAAATGGCGTTTTGGCGCTCTTTGATGTGGCGTGACAGATCGCTGTAGGCCTATTAGGCTCCTCATTTCAAGCGGCGCGCGAGTAAACGCGATAATCTCTTCCTCAGTTACAGAATGGACACCTGAAGGTATGTTGAAAGATACAGTATACTTACTGAAAGGCATCATAGCTCGTGTAATCGCTCAATCAGTGTTTCAGCAGCGGAAAGACGTCAATAAAACTGCATAGCTTGTCACTAGCATTATATTTAGGCCTACCTCAAAAGGGAAGTGATTCAGTGTCCACAACTTTGGTTCCTATAAAAATGAACTCTTGCACTAAATAAATGCACTATGTTAGCCTGTATATTATATTTTACTTAACCTGTTAATGATATCTTGATTATTTAATGTATGTTTAAAATATCTTTCATGAAAATGACAACTGTGTAAAATATTATATTTCAATAACAAATTAGAGTAAAAACACAAGTTAATGCAAAAACGACTCGGTTACTAATGTAACCTCGGTTCCCTGAGAGGAGGGAACGAGTATTGCGTAAGTAGCTTACGCTATGGGAAAACTCCTTTTCTCAAGAATATTGAAGTCTTTATGTAAAACGCATTGCAGCTGCACAGCTGACAGAAATGAACGAAGGAGCTCGGTCATTGGCTGTGCTGCGGCAACTTGCTCGAACCAATGACGGGCGACTCTGAATGCGCGACCAATGAGCACGCTTCGCGCTCACGCGCGTCAGAGCCCGCCAAGATGGGCGTGGCCAAGAGCTATATACTGGGCGCCCCGTCATGAGAGTTCTTTAGGTTAAAACGACTGAAGCGAACTAACCAAGCACAAGCACGGCAGCTTACGCAATACTCGTTCCCTCCTCTCAGGGAACCGAGGTTACGTTAGTAACCGAGTCGTTCCCTTTCGAGAGGTCTCTCCTATTGCGTAAGTAGCTTACGCTATGGGAACACCATGCAAAACGCCGTGCGTGCTGAACTTCGCCTTATGATAACCAGAGGCAGGTGCCTGAGCTGAAAAGCAAAGTTATCATCCAACTAGCCGGCAGAGGCGAGCTGTATTTTTTCCCACATATAAAGAGCGGCTAGAAGGCGCTCAGTGTGACACAAGCACATACATAATCTAGATACGAACTCGTAGTTCAACTAGCATCATGCTAATAGTACGTTGGAATGCAATGTCGGGACCTGTAGGTTGTAGAACCTGATAAATGTGGACGGTGAGGCCCAGCCTGCCGCCGCACAAATATCCTCGATCGGTATCCCGCTCGACCATGCCCAGGAAGAAGCCACACTCCTGGTGGAGTGTGCTTTGACTCCCCAGGGGCATTGAAGCCCCTTAGCTTCATAAGCCAGCGCTATAGCTTCAACTATCCAGTGAGAAATTCTCTGCTTTGAAACGGCGGAACCTTTCGTACGGCCGCCAAAGCATACAAACAGTTGTTCTGTCTGTCTGAATAGGGCAGAACGCTCCAAATACACTCTGAGAGCCCTAACGGGGCAGAGTAGATTAGCGTCGTGTTCGTCTGCTTGAGACGATAGCGCAGTTAGGGAGATAACCTGTGCTCTGAAGGGAGTGGTGAGCACTTTAGGAATATACCCATGTTTCGGTCTAAGGACGACCCTGCAGTCGTTAGGTCCGAATTCTAGGCAGGCAGCGCTTGTCGAAAGCGCGTGCAGGTCGCCCACTCTCTTGACCGAGGCGAGTGCCAGCAAGAGCGCAGTCTTGAGCGAGAGCTGTTTAAGGTTCACGGTTCGGAGTGGTTCGAACGGGGGCCCTTTAAGAGCGTCTAGGACAGTAGCAAGGTCCCAGATCGGCACTGAGGGGGGGCGTGAAGGGTTCATCCTCCTAGCGCCCCTTAGGAAACGAATAATTAGGTCGTTTCTTCCCAATGGACGTTCCATTACAGGGTCGTGTGACGCTGTGATGGCCGCCACATATACTTTGAGCGTGGAGGGGGTGCGGCCCGCCTCCAGAACCCCTTGTAGAAAAGCGAGTACGTTTGTAATCTCGCATGTTTCAGGGTTCAGGCCCTTGGCATTACACCAGTCACTGAACACTTTCCATTTCTGGGCATATAAGCGTCTCGTGGAGGGCGCCCGCGCCTCAGCGATGGTATTTAGTGCTCCGCTCGTGAGGTTCCTGGGAACCCGTTGAGGGGCCATGCATGAAGGGCCCACAGATCGGGGCGGGGATGAAATATCATCCCGCTGGCCTGACTGAGGAGGTCTGGCCTCAGTGGAATCGGCCGTGGTGTAGATTGCATTTGCATCAGATCTGGAAACCATGTTTGGTTCTTCCAGAGTGGGGCTATCAGCAGCACTGCGTTTTTCTCCTCTCTGACCCGACTGATGACCTGTGGCAGCATCGCGATCGGGGGAAAGGCATATAAGGGCCGGCTCGGCCAGCTCTGGGCGAGCGCGTCCGTGCTTTTCATGAAGAAAAGAGAGCAGTGCGCGTTCTCCTTGGAGGCGAAGAGGTCGATCTCCGCTTTGCCAAAGGTTTTCCATAACCACTGAATCGTCAGCGGGTTGAGAGCCCATTCTCCTGGGAGAATCTTGTCTCTGGATAGCATGTCTGCCCCCTGGTTCAGGGCGCCTGGCACATGCGCTGCTCTCAGCGAGCGCAAGTTGTGCTGGGACCATAAAATGAGTCTCCTGGCCATTGAATGCATGGAGCTCGACCTGAGTCCACCCCTGGGAATAGTTCTAGACTCGATGCAAATGACAGCGCGTCTCTCATCAGAGCGCGCGCGCCCGCCCTGAATGATGTTGCAAGGCGCCGGATGGTGAGCGCGCGCTCTGATGAGAGACGCGCTGTCATTTGCATCGAGTCTAGAACTATTCCCAGGAAAGAAATCCTCTGGCTGGGAGATAGTATGCTTTTTGCAAAATTGATTCTTAGACCCAGGCATTCTAAATGGCTGATAATTCAAGATCTGTTTGTTATTAACTGACTTTCTGATTGAGCTAGAACCAGCCAATCGTCGAGATAATTCAGTATTCGCACTCCCCTTCGCCTTAGGGGGGAAAGTGCTGCATCCATACATTTCGTGAATGTACGGGGAGCCAGGGACAGGCCGAACAGAAGTACTGTGTACTGGTATGACTGTCCCTCGAAAGCGAATCTCAGAAACGGCCTGTGATGAGGCGCTATTGGAATGTGAAAGTAAGCATCTTTCAGATCCACTGAGAGAAACCAATCTCCTGGGCGTACTTGCGCGAGGATATGCTTGGTTGTTAACATTCTGAACGAGCGAATCATTAGTGCTTTGTTCAGGTGTCTGAGATCTAGGATGGGGTGGAGACCGCCATCCTTTTTCGGGACGAGAAAATAGCGGCTG
Source organism: Gila orcuttii (assembly GCA_026230005.1). Lineage (NCBI taxonomy): Eukaryota > Metazoa > Chordata > Actinopteri > Cypriniformes > Leuciscidae > Gila > Gila orcuttii. The sequence goes on from JAPDVR010000012.1 coordinate 11,508,617, forward strand.
TAAAAACCTGCCTCGCTCAGAGAGGGGGAAACCGTTTCCACAGCGCCCTTTTCTATTAGTTTGCGCACCTCGGTGCGTAGAACATGTGAACACTCCTTTCTCACTTTCGTCTCGACCACAGTCGTAAAACGTGGTGGTCTGTGAGCGAACTGGAGCGAGTATCCGTGCTTTACTATATTCAATACCCATTTCGGCATATCTGGAATGTTTTCCCATGCCGCTGCGTGTACAGATATGGGCTGAATACAGGCTAGGGGCGGGCCGCTGTGACGTAGGGACCCGGCCAGCGAATCGCCTGAGCTCGTAGCTCTCAGAGGCGCGGGCGCGCGCTGAGCAGCTGAGTGAATGGGCGCGTGTGTGATTACAACAGCGCGCGCTGTGTCTGTAAAACTCGCAGCCTGAGCTGGGGTTGTGTTTGACACTGTAAGGGCAGTGTTTATAAGTGGGGGTGCATAAACAGTGGTAGGCACACGCGTCACTTTTATAATGTTTCCCGCTTTTACTGGGGATGAATTTATAACTGTGTGAACAGTGCTTGTGTGTAGTGGTGCGTACATGACCGTAGGCACGTGATCTACATTCATGGGGAGCGCAGCCTGAGCTGGGAATGAATTTGGCACTGTTTTGACAGTATCTGGGAATGCACACTTTGTGGACATGTGAACCCTTAGTGACACAGGCAGAAAAAGACTCTTTTTGTGTTTTCTGTGCGTCGCCGTAAAAACGGCGTTTGTTTGCAGGTGAGCGAGCTCTGTGACTGGCCCATTGACTGCTGTATGGACATATCCAGCCGCTTGTAAGGGGACTGGGTAATGTTTGAGCTTTTGCAGAGAGAGTGGTCCGGCTTTTGCGAGACACACACTCTCTCTTCTCATTCTTGTGGCTAGGACCGCTTTCGAGGCTCAGGGTTCAGCACAATCTTGGGCCGAGGACCCCGTCGCTCAGAAGGCGGCTTGCGGTTGTGAGAGCGCGAGCGGCGTCGAGCGTCAGCCTGAGGCGCGGGCTGAGAGGCGGTGGGAGCTGTTCTAGCCCGCTGCGGCTTTGGCGGTTTCTGTCTGCTCTGCAATGAGCTGGAGCTCTTGGGCAGGAAATGACGCATAGCTTGTGAAGCGTTCTGGGCCTCAGTGAAGCGTTCGGCGAAACCCTTAACCGCCGGTCCAAACAGCCCGCTGGTGGAGATAGGCGCGTCGAGAAATGGCGCCTTATCCGCGTCCTTCATCTCAGTCAGAGTTAACCACAGATGGCGCTCGAGAACAGTCAAATTAGCCATAGCACGGCCAATAGACTGGGCGGTGGCCTTCGTGGCTTGCAGAGCTATATCAGTTGCGCTGCATAGGTCCCTAAAGGCTTCGGGTTCGGGGCCAGACTCGTCCATAGAGCGGAGAAGCTTGGCTTGGAACACTTGAAGTACCGCCATTGAGTGAAGCGCTGATGCAGCTTGGCCGGCGGCGGCGTAGGCGCGACCGGCGAGAGCAGAAGTAGTGCGGCAGGGCTTCGAGGGGTGGGGAGCTTTGGCTTTCCATCCGGTGGTGGAGGGCGGGCAGAGATGATTGGCCACAGCCTCCTCGAGGGGCGGCGTTCCCTCGTAGCCTCATTCCTTCGCGCGGTCCACAGAGGAGAGCGAAGAAGAAAAAGAAGGCTTTAGGCGCGCAGAGTGGGGGGCTTTCGACGACTTGGTGAGTTCGTCGTGAACTTCCGGGAAGGGAGAAGGCCTTTGCCGAGGGGCCTGCTGGCCCCCCTGCAGAAACCACTCATCCAGTCGGCTCCGGGTTGGTTCTTCGGGAGAAGACCAATCGAGCCCGAGGTCTTCCACGGCCTTAGAGAGGACACGGATAATCTCAGTATCCATGGTGGAGCCCCCGCTCGTGCTAGCTAGAGTCGACGGGGCGGGGTCGAGAGTGGAGCCCGGCCAGTCGTCCGATGCAGCGTCGATGGACAAGCTGTCATCCATTCCCCCGTCGTCCTCGGACGCGCCGAAAGTCACAAGGCCCACCGCTCTGCTAGAGGGGTGTGGGTCCGGCTGGGTGAACTGAACCGGCGGTGGAGAAGGCAAGAGCGGCGGTGAAGCACGCGGAGACTGGCTCGGCGTGACGTCACTGAGCTCAGGTTCAGGAAGCCTCTGTGAGCGGCGCTCTTTCTTAGTGCGCGGCTCAAACAGAGGGGTGGCGGCGATGGGCTCACTCACGGCGAAAGCGGCGAGGCGAGCCCGTAGTGTGGAGAGACCCAGGTCATCACATTCCGGGCATCCGCCCTTGGTCAAAGCAGCTTCTGCGTGGTCCCGGCCCAGGCAGCGAGCGCAGATGATGTGACGATCCCCGTCCGGGAGAAGGTCTCTGCACGACGCGCAGGAAGGCATTTGAAACAACGCCTCAGAAAATTGCTCTTTTACAAGTGTCGCGGGGCGAACAGATGTAAAATACTTGCGTGTGTAGCACGCCGGATGGCTCAGTAGGATGGCGTTCGAAGGCGGCTGAAGGTGCCGACGTCCTCGTAGCAATCCCGCTGGTATGCTTTTCGACAGCGGCGAAGCTTCAATAATCCGGAGGATCCAGCGAAGAAGGTGTTCGCTGAAGGAGATTAAATCTAAAGAACTCACATGACGGGGCGCCCAATATATAGCTCTTGGCAACGCCCATCTTGGCGGGCTCTGACGCGCGCGGGCGCGAAGCGCGCTCATTGGTCGCGCATTCAGAGTTGCACCGTCATTGGTTCGAGCAAGTTGCCGCAGCACAGCCAATGACCGAGCTCCTTCGTTCATTGCTGTCAGCTGTGCAGCTGCAATGCGTTTTACATAAAGACTTCAATATTCTCGAGAAAAGGGGTTTTCCCATAGCGTAAGCTACTTACGCAATAGAGACCTCTCGAAAGGGAACTGCCTTATGTTCAGTTTACATGCTTTCATACAATGTGTTGGGTGTTGATTATTATATTTAAAAAACAAATAGCATCTGAATTTAGGTTAAAAGTCTAGGCTACAACCTTTTATGTTATAGTAATGTGCGGCTCCCTATATAGTTTACAGCATTAGCAGATTTTTTTTAAATCCTTGTGAAACGTTTAATTGTAATTTAATTAATTTAAAGACAAAGACAATGTTTTCATTAAACCACTGTTAAAAAAAAAAAAAAAAAAGCAATTTTAGCTTTCTAAACCGAACCGAACCGAGACGTCAAAACCGCGGGAAAACCGAACCGTCAGTTTTGTGTATCGTTGCACCCCTAATAAATATAAAGGAACGACTGATTTAGAAAATGTAGTAGAGTAAAAAGTAAGTTATTTGACTTTGAAATGTAGTGGAGTTAAAGTAAAAGTCTCCCCAAATTTAAATACTTCAGTAAAGTACAGATACGCAAAAAAGCTACTTAAGTACAGTAACGAATTACATTTACTTCGTTACTGTCCACCACTGGGTTTTTTACATATATCATTTCATTCTCTTTTTTCTCTGTTGTCACTGTCAGAAATGCTGCAGCAGGTGCATGAAAATTTGATGTGAATCCAGGTTCTGTTGTTGATCTGTTCTGCATGCTGCTGTTTGCACGTTAAAATAAACCCGTGATAATTTTTTTGGGGTGTTTTTAACGGGTCACAGACACTCGTTAATTTTAGTTTTATTTAATGCCAATTCAATATTATCAGTTAACGGTTAATAATCAGATATCGAGCGGCGGCTGTCTGTCAGGAAAATTAAACGAAATGAGCATCCCTAAGAGCCATCATGCCAGATATTTTATAACATTACAAAATGCAATTGTAATAAACATTATTACATTACTATTTTGGTATGAACGTTCACCCGCCAGTGTGGCGGATAGCCTTTTGAGATTTACTCCCCAAACAGAAAATCTACCTGCATTTGGCGCTTGGTGGGTGTTAATTTTGGACCCTGCAAATTACACTTCAAATAATTATTTTCCAAAGATGGTTTCTGTCATTTTAGGTAGTTTTTATCACACTGATGTAAATTCAAGTGTTCGTTTAAAAAAAAAAAAATTGTAGGGGCCATAAATGGAGATTGGCGGCTTCACTTTTCTACAGTGGAAGAGATTGAAGGTGCATCGTCCATATTTTTGTACATATGGTTCCGCCCTGTCTCAGATTGGACCAAACCATTAAAGAAAGCACACTGTACATGAAAAAGTATTCTCATGTATTGTGATGGCCAGTGCTGTATGTTAGGGAACAGTCCAATCCTCTCTATCATCACTCCCTCTCTTCTTCTGCCCATTGAGTCACACTAAACCGCAGCACAATGGCTCCATTCACAGAGCGAGCGTCCTGACTCGTTCTCATCCATGCTCCTCTCTAATGACCGCCACACACACACACACACACACACACACACACACAGGACAGGTGCTGCTGGTAACCTGAAGGAGCTTCTTCATCACACGCAGGGACTGAGGAAGACGAGACGCCTGCAGGTCAGCAGGAATCTCCTCCTCCCCCTCCTCTGATGATGATGATGATGATGATGGCACACAGTCAGCTGCATCAGTGGGAACTGGACCAATTAGCATTCACTGCTATGAAGAGGCCAGAGAAAAGCCCCCTGATCAGAGCACAGAAAGCCCTATGAAGACAGCCATCATCTCAATGACACAGAGAGGAAAGACCCCGCAGTCACAGACACTGTGATATCAACACACTCTTAGCCAGGTGTAACTTTCACCATGCTGTCGTTGTCCTAAAGCTTGATGATGGTGTCATGTGACTAGGGCTGGGCGATATGGCCAAAAAATCATATCTCGGTATTTTTTGGTTAAATGGCGATATACGATATATATCTCGGTACTTTCTACGTTTTTCTATTTGGATAAAGAAAATCTGAATTTTTTTTTTTTTTTTTTTTCACATTATTTCACATCCTGCTCAATGATTTCCAAACAATGTTGATATTGAAGGATATGGAAACAAATATAGTGAATGTAATGTAGGCTATGCAATATATTATATGCAAAAAGGTGGTTAAAATCACATTACATTTTAACATTACAAACTAAAAACAAATATAATTCTTTTGTTTTTAAAATGACTAAAGGCTAAACTAAAAATGAAAATAAAAACAAAAGCACAAACTAATTATATTAGCCTGCATTTGATTACCCCATTATAATATCATCATAAAAATATACTTGTAGGTTTAAAATTCCACAAATGGCACATTTATTGTCTCCAACAACAAATATTTTAGCAATAGCCTATGTATATTTTAGTCAGAATTATTGCGCTACTATTCTATTGTGCTTGTCTGTTTGGCGCGCATGCGCACGGCGGCACTCATTAACGGAAGCTTGAATTTTAGCGGAGATTCACTTGCAGAAGCTCGTCCTCTCCTGACAGTGAAATGGACATATTTGTTTGATTTTCTAACATTTACAGATGGAGAATATACCTGTGAAATGTAAGTTAAGCACTGAGGAAAGCACCACGTCTCAAACACATTAAACAGCGCAAGTATTTATCTGTCAGTCAGCAACAGTCTCTGTCAGAGCATCTGACAGGGCAAGCTGCTTTAAACTTGTTAACTATATCTTACCAGTTATTTTAAAGTGCTTAATATAAGCTTGTGTCATGTTTAGGACAAATTGTAGGCTACCATGTACTTTTTACTGCAGGAGCTCACACTGCGTCCTCCGCTATTTTTCAGATGTGCTCGTATCAAACTACTGTATCGATATAAACGGTATTGCCTCATTCCATATCGTGGGGATAAAAAATATCGATATATTGTACAAACTCGATATACCGCCCAGCCCTACATGTGACTGTAGCGTAGTTTGTTTATAGCCTACGTTTAGCCTTTTACCTCTGCTGATTGAATTTGAAATCATGATGAACAAAACTTTGCAGAAAATAATCTGAGATTCTGTTTCTTTCTATCCAAAAACTAAAAAATTGTAGTGTAGGGAAAACAGGGTGATGTGAACTCATGGGCTGTCAGGAAGTTATTCAAACCCTGTAGCGCACAGGTTTCCATACAGTGGCAGTCCTTCAGCTTGATTTGATCAGGTGTGACGCTAGAATCTGCCATCAAAGAGGATTGTGTGCTCACTGAAAACGAGTCAGCCAATCAGATCATTTTTATGATATGGACCAATCAGATCTCCCTGTGGGTGGGGTTAGTGCAACAGAAACAAGCTGAATTCAGAATACACATTTACACAGAAAGATTTTGTTCAGCTAGGGCTGGGCGATCAAGTGATAACGATAATTATTACGATAGAATTTTCCTTAAGTTCGATTACTGTTGTATATCATGTTTATGGGCTATGCAAATAATGCTGAGCTTGTTGTAGACTTTACACTGGTGCCAGTACCAGTTTGCCTTTACTAATAAGAGCTGCCGTTTCTGTTGTGTATGAGAAACATTAAACCACAAACGGCCATTACCGGAATGAAACTATGCTGCTCATTTGAACCGTGTGCCACATGAAACATTCATCAGCGCTGTGAGTTTCGGTGGAAAAGGTTAGAGTCCGGTGCAGTTCTCCCATACAAACCACTTATCAAATGCCTCGTGATTTAAACTAGTTTAAAGCCAGAGGAAACAGCGCAGAAGGCTTTTCAATCAACAAGTCGTCAACATTTACCATGATTTACTGAAACTATGGGATTGTGGTAGAAATGTGGGATATTCATATTTCATTTTATTATATTATTAATGTAGTCATTGAGGCCTGGTTTCACAGACAGGGCTTAGATTAAGCCAGGATTAGGCTTTAGTTCAATTAGGGCATTTAAAGCTCCAGTAGGTAGCTTTTGTAAACAAATATTTGTTAAAACTGTCATTATGTCCTCACAGTAGAATATGAGACAGATAATCTGTGGAAAAAATCGAGCTCCTCTGGCTCCTCCCTGTGGTCCTATTGCCATTTGCAGAAATACACCGCTCCCGGTCAGAAACAACCAATCAGAGCCAGGAGGAATGTCTTAGCAGTGTCAATCACGCTCGTGTACGGGCTGATCACCCCTCTCTTGCACAGCGCGAGCGCGTACCGTCGTTCGTGACTCTCCTGTTCGAACTCGTTCATCCAAATGAACGAATCTTTTTTCGAGTCATTTCGTTCATTCAACGAACGAAATGACTCGCAAAAAGATTCGTTCATTTCGAACGAGTCTTTTTCGGAGTCATTTCGTTGATTCAACGAACGAAATGATTCGAAAAAGATTTGTTCATTTTGATGAACGAGTTCAAACAGGAGAGTCACGAACGTGCATCACAGAACAGAGCAAGGCGAGCATTTGTGCTTATAAAACGTAAAAGTTTTTTATTTATTTTTGAAATGACCGATCGTTTCGCTAGATAAAACCCTTATTCATCGTCTGGTATCGTTTAAAGCCCTTTGAAGCTGGACTGAAACTGTCATTTGGTCCTTGAAACGTTTGTGTCCTATTGAAGTCCATTATATGGAGAAAAAGCCTGGAATGTTTTCATCAAAAACCTTAATTTCTTTTCGACTGAAGAAAGAAAGACATGGACATCTTGGATGACATGGGGGTGAGTAAATTATCAGCAAAAGTTTTTTTTGAAAGTGAACTAATCCTTTAACGTTATCTTACTAGCTATTTATAACTTATAGAAAGAGTGCAACGTTATAAAGTTACATGTATTGCAAAATACATAATGATTTGAGGACCAAGTTTGTAGTCAAAGTATGGGCAGGCCATAGTCAATGTAAAGCATATTGTTGATGTTTCGTCCCTATTAGTGAATGTTCCATAACTGTTTATAATCTGCCGTCATCGGTGGTCCTGTTTACTAGCCTGCGCGTTCACGGCAGGCTCCGCTGTGGGGGAGGAGCTGTGGAGGGAGGGCTGTAGCGCAGCAGAGAGCAAGGGGGTTGGACCTGGAAGTTGTGCTTGACTTAGCCTCAAATTTTCAGGCTAAGTCAACATTTTCTCAAAACTCCCTACTGCAACTTTAAGTAGCTTTTATAAATGTGCCATAGAAAAAAACATTACTGATGTGCATCTTCAGACAAAACAATGACACTGATATATTTTAAGAGATGATTTCAGTTAAAACAGCTCAAACATGAGTTTTATTCTGAGACTAGTTTAAGCTTTGTTTTAAAGGAGTAATGGAATATAATTACAGTATATGTTTGTTGTTAAGCTATAGCAGTTTTGTGCTCTTGTATTATACTGAATGTCTTCAGGCTGCTGTTTTTCATAACAAATATCATAGAAACCATACAGTTACACTTTACCATGGTAGTGAGGTGCAAAGCTTGGTTTTACCTGTGGTTAACATGATCCAAATACTATGGAAGACCACATTTTGCCCTATAATATTTTATAGGTTCCTATAAAATTGAGGCGGTTGTTACAATTTTTTCAGATGTTTTTGTTGATGAACATTAATCTGCATCTCAACTGTCAAATGTGCATTTCTACGAGACATGTAATATAAATTGTGTTATGTTCACCTGTTGGGCAAGTGTTTGTCATGTTCTGATGATAAAACCAATCAGGTCTCTGGTTTCTACAACTTTTACTCAGGAGCAAAAATCTGACTTGAAAGTAATCAAGATTTGACATTTATTGTGATAATTATCGATGTCGACGGATATAAAACATTTTATCATAATCTTTTTGGCTACATAAGTTCAGCATCCTGAAGATTCACATACTTCACACACAGTATCCAGAAACAGGCCTAAAGAACTGAAGCAGAACTCTGAACAATCTGTATGATCCACTATAGTCTCTGTCGGCTGGAAACCTAGTTTATCAAAAAACACTGCTTTTCGTTAAATGGAAAAAAAAGTATTTAAAAAAGAAAAAAATTAAATGCCGTGTTGTCTAACGGTGCTGATCCACTTGTCCGACACGACTGTCGCGTGGAGTCGCGATGCCTCCCCCACATTTTTGTACGTTGATGGGCATTTCTCTGTTTACCACTAGGGGCGTGGTTTTGACCGAGCGGGAAATGTTGTGCATCAGAACAGAGGACCTGCGAGAGACTTCCCCCCCGTCTCCATATGCTCTACTTTTATTGGATAGACGTGTCGCGTTCAACAGACTTCATTTGCATATAGATGGGCATCGGCCAACTTTTTGAGGCGCGACAATTTTCAAAATGAAGCGCCGCCTTCCCGGAATGCTTTGCGGGGACGACAAAGTCGCTTGACGTCACCCATTGAAATAAAGTGGAGTGCGGCACGACAGAAGTGTTGCACGGAGAAGTGGATCAGCACCGTTAGTTTTCAGCACTTCATTCATGATAGAGGTGGGCGGAGCTATGAGATCTGACTGACACTTTGAAGAGCCAATGGAGTTCACAAGCTCTTTTTAATACTTTTCATTAGTTAAACATTTGCCAAACCCACAGAAAGACATAAAGGGCGACCGATAGTAATAATTTATGGAAAAAAAGAAAAATGGAGATACAATGTTTCTGCCCGACAGAGGCCAATATTTTTAAGGCAATCAGCTCTGATCATCAGGGTCTGCTAGTCTAATTACAAGCATTTGTTTCTTCTTCAGCTGTAATTGAACCTTCAGTTCATGTTGTTGTTGTTGTCCAATCCTGTTCACCGGCGTGCAACAATGTCGCTTTATGCTAAACTACCATTATATGATGCATCATTGGAGAAATTAACTAGCTAGTAGGGCTGCACGATTAATTGCAACAAAACCGCAACGATTTGCGATTATTAAATGCACAGCTTGTCAGTGCAGTGCGGCTGATCGGTAGTAAATGCTGCTTCATCTGAACACCAGAGGGCGCTCTCATGCAGACACGCCAAATATGCCCCGCTGCAGAAGCACAATAACACATCATTCCAGGAAATCCCTGTCAGGCATCATCGCTGTAGCTGAATAAACATAAGACATAATATTTAAACGCTTTGATTGTTGATTAAACATGACTTATAAACACACAACTGCCTTATTCTGTGTTAGAAGCCACATCATCTAACAGAAGGATGCTCAACTGTCGTTATGAAGTGAGTTTGGAGTAAAAGCATGTTATTAAATGTTGTCTTTTGTTGGACAGGAGGTTCATAAATGATTCTCATGTTTGAAAAGCTGTTTGACGTGTGTTGCTTTTTCAAATGCACACTATAAGTGATTCAAACTCAGTGCTTTCAGATGGAGCAGCGTTTAAGAGCCGTACATCAATGACAAGCTGCGCATAAAAAACAATCGCAGCCTTTGCGTTTCAAAATCGCGATAAGCCAAACCGGTTTAAAGTAGGGATGCACCTATACCACTTTTTTCAGAATCGATCCGATCCCAAAAATTCTGAGTATCGACCGATACCGATGCCGATCCGATACCAACACAGTTTTTTTTTTTTTAATTAAAGGGGTGGTTGATTGCGATTTCACTTTTTTCATTTTAAATAGTGTGTAATGTTGCTGTTGGTGCATAAACAGTATCTGCAAAGTTGCAGCGCTTAAAGTTCAATGTAAGCAGAGATATCGTCTTTTAAAAATCAGGAAGTGTAAATGCCTACAAAAACGATTCGATTGGGACTACAGCTGGGTTTTAGACGTCACTAACCCATACATTTGCATCAACCCTCCCTCCGGAATACGCAAAAAAGGGCATGGCCATATTTCTGCGGCTTTGCCGAAGTGGAAGAGTTACAGGGGAGAGCTAGCCATGCCGTCGAAAGTGTGTTATTTTCATCCAGCTGTCAGGTCTTCTGTGTTCGGGCTTCCTACGGACGCTGTAGTTCGTCAACAATGGCTACAATTTATGTTTGATAATGTTTCTGACAATTACAATCGTAATTTAGCTCTTTGTGCGGCACATTTCACTGAAGACAGCTTTCATAATCTCCACCAATTCAATGCCGGATTACACAAGAAACTGTTGCTAAAACCTGAAGCTGTTCCAACGTTAAAACCAGAGGCAGCAGTTGTTGGGCCACAACCTGTAAGTAAGACTTAATAATTTTAAATGTATTTGTATAATTTTAGACGTAATGTTTTTTTTTTTTATCAAGGACGTAAACAAATGCCAGCGCTGGCTTTATACCCACTTAGTTATGCTATTTCGTGTTTCTATGGCAAACGCATACAAACATTTTGGACCTGAATTTGTAATCATATAGATTTTGTAAATGTATTTGCCATGTATAGATACTTTATGACGGAAGTTTTCGATTTGATCATGAACGTGATCAATGTCAACAGTGTTTGTTTATAGTAGCCAGTTATATCGATGCTATTTTGTGTGTAAGACAAAGGTGTATAAATTTGTTGGCATTTTAACACAGTTGTCACATGTACACCTAAAGAAAACGATACACCGAGTAAACTAAGTTTTGTTAATAGCTAAACGGTTGTTCATTATATCGATAAAACAATAACTTTAAAAAACTTTATTACTCATGTAATCATTTGTATTAAATGTTTAATCAAGATAAAAACGTATCTCAAAAAGCTAACAAGCAGCAGTAGCATTTTCAAGTATAACAGGGTATCAAACTTCTTATGTAATAATAAAAGAATAGAATAATAATAATTCAAAAACTTACCATTCAGAAACGTTTTGTAAGAGCCGTGTTTGGGGAGGTTCTGTTTGACTCTCTTCATCGCCGCTTTCTGGGTCTGATTCGGGCTCAAACTGATACGGCACGGCAGTATCGACACCATTATTTACATTAACCGGAGCACATGAAGGCGTGACGGTTCCGAACAACGTGCGCTACGCAGTTTAGCCAATTACAACACACCGGCCCAAACTAACCAATCTGAGCCCACTGCCTGTTTCTGAGGGAGTGGTTTCATAGAATCAGGAAGTCAACCGGTCGTTCAAATGACAGAGGAGAAAGAGGCTTACAATAAAGGTGAAATTTATGAAAAATAAGACTTTTTAAAAAAGAAAAACCACGAATACATGTTACATTGCACCCCATAAACACAATCATGCAAAGAAAAAAAGCAGTAAACCACCCCTTTAAGTAGAATTTATATAACTTTCTGTGTGTTGAACTGATAATCACTCTTTTGTGTGTTAAACACAATCTACTTAATACAGACAACTTCATTATAAAGAAAAACAAATCCAAAAAATATATGATCATAATCTATGACAAAAATGCTTTTATAAACTAGATTAGTGGATAATTCAGCAGTAAAATTTAGTCTAGAATAATCATAAGTCCACAATAATTGTATAAAATCTGAACATTTAGTGAAAAAAACAAATAAGAGACAATAAGTGTAACACTAAATCTGGTAAAACGTTACACATTGCTCTTTGTATTGTAAAATACATTCATGAAAAACAAGATAACAAAAATTAAAAAGATAATTTATTTTATATATAGCTATAGGCTACTATACAATTGAGATCTGTATAGCACACCTGTTTAATGAGGCAGCAACATATGATAGATAGGAAAGAACAAGAAAGGCCATTAATAATCTTTCATTGCGTCACTGTATTATGATATGAACGGCTGCAATACAGTGCGGCACAAAGCGCTTATGCGCATCCCAAGCGCAGAATGATGCGCTTGAAGCAACACGGAGTCACAGCGCGTCGAGTCCGCATTGAAAAGTTCAAAGCACAAACATATTGATGCGTATTGTATTATACAATATCTATCTATGCAATAGTTTATTGAGCCTTTTATTTTAACAGTTTTAAATTTTAGTTACTGTGCGCTTGAAGAACAATTATTGTGGACTCTAGTGTTGTGATCTAACACGGGGGTTCCCAAACTTTTCCATTCCAGGACCCACCTAGACAAGAATAATCTATCTCAAGACCCACCAAAATGATTTTAAAGCATGAATGTGGGGTGGGGTGGGAGGCGTTAGATCTCTTTAGAGCAGTTTTCTCCTTGTCATAGTATGAAAGACATATAAGTTTAATTGCAATACAAACTTATGGTACATAATCAAAAAAATGTAGAATTAAAATAGCAGCCTAATGGCTGTTGAAATAAAGTGAAGAATGAGTAGTTCTTGTCTGCTGCCTCAACTAATTTACCACGAAGAAATTAAAGATTAAGTAACCTAAATCTTAACCAAAGGTTTGATATAACAACAAATAATTTAAATTTTCTAAATTATTTTATTTGACAGTAGGCCCATGACCTAGAATTTCAATACTAATATTTATGCTGCAAGTGTTGTTAAACTCATCACGTTGTTCAGCGCAGAAAACACTTTCGTCCTCATCTGTGTAGCCTACATGTGAAATAAAAACATAAAAAATTTTCCTTATGTGTTGGTAGGTAGCAAAATGCATGCGAGGGAATGCAAACAACGCACTCTTACGAAGACCATATCTCTGAAAGACAACAGCGCTGTTGAACAGACTACAGATTAAGGGCCTGTTCACATATCGCGTCTTTTGCGCGCTCAAGTTCGTTATTTCAAATGTAGGCGCGCGCTCATAATGGAAGCGACGCGCTCGTTTTTTCCAAACGCGTCCACGCCGCATCGAGATAAAAGCATCTCAACTTTTCAGAATGCCGCAAGCGTTTTCCTTGCTGTAACGGAGAGCGCAGCTGATGGTTGCGCTTAGCAACGACAGACCCCTCCGGAGCGCAACCGCCCTAGCGCTTTGGAAAAAGGAGAACGCCGCGCGCCTAGCGTTTTCTACTAGTTTTTAGGCGCTATATGTGAACAGGCCCTAATGCGTTTTCCAAAAGCATCGAATGCCTAAGTAGATCGTAAAACCATTGCCACCAATGGTCTCTACAATCAACTTAGCTCACGATGATTTTGGGAAAGGTAGCCCAGACCTGAATCAGCCTTTCGTGACATTTGAATTCTCCGGTGCAATGCAATGCGATGTGTGTGTGTGTGTGTGTGTGTGTGTGTGTGTGTGTGTGTGTCATTCATGAAACGTAAATTTTGCTGCAGCCAATAGTGACTGCGCGACCCACCTCTTCCCAATCTGCGACCCACAGTTTGAAAACCCCTGATCTAACAGACACCCGGTAGAAACATGATTAAGTTAACGTTACAGCAATAAAGACCAACCAGATAAAGTAGTTTTATGCGAAACCATAGAGCTTTATCTACAGATCAAGTATAATAATAGTAACATTGAATCATCTTGGAGAGGGTTTCATCATGTTGACTGTCGTAACCGAACGCGACGCTGAATACTGAATGAAGAATGACTGACAGCCGCAGCGGGGGGAAAAGTTTATGTGATCTTGAATTTAATGACTTAAATGTTAATTTCTATCTCACATTATACTATAATGGCTTCAGAACACTTGTAATATAGTGCAAGAAAACTTTATGGTGCTTTATAATGTTTTTGGTGCTTTTGTGGGGCTTAACAATAACACAGAATAGTATACGCACAATATCGGATTTGGGTCGGCCTCGTCTGACCGATACCCGATCCGGCAAAAATGGCAGTATCAGAGCCGATACCGATGCTGAGTATCGGATCGGTGCATCCCTAGTTTAAAGTGCGATTACATGGAAATTGCGATTAATCGTGCTGCCCTACTAGCTAGTCATGACTGTTTCCTGAAACCGCAGATTATTTCACTTTATTTACAGCTGTTTGACACGCACACTAAAACCCAACAACATTTGTGTACAAAAAATGGAATGAAAGAATGTATTTGCATATTAGCTTGCTTATTTTGCTCCAGCAATCTAGAGTTTGTCGTAGTAACACGAAACTACACTCCTAAGCACAGGCCGAGAGCTGTAGCTGTAGTTCAACCACACTGGTCGATGATGCTGTCTGGGAATGTTTTTGGGACACACACTTGTCAAACCATGGGATTTACAGCTACAGTTGGGTAATGATGCTTTTGTAAAACGCATCTTATGAAGACTGTGCTTCCGAGCCCGATGACTGCTGCACACAACAGTATTTGCAAGACAAATCCAGCAGTGCTCTACAGGACACGTGGTGTTCAAGAGCTGTGATTTGAGGAGCACATTTTACCCAAATGACTTCATCTCCTGGGCTTCAGGTGAAAGGTTGGCTCTGTAAATTGGCCTCCTGCAGATAAGCTGTTTCTAACTATGGTTGGGAAGAAGCCAAACCCCAGGCCGTTCCTCCTCTCTCTTTCTAATCAGTCTGAGAGAAACACGCACACTGGGACGGGGATGGACGGCTAAACCTCTGAATTTTTCAAAAACTCATCCGTTTAAATTGTTAAGCCTTAAAGTTCCTCCATTTCCTATTAGATGTATAACAGCTCAGTGTTCAGACACTGGTGTAGTGAGCAGCTGAAGTGGACTGAAGTCTGTGTGACGGTCCAGGGTCTCTGTGAGCGCCGGCTCTCACGTACAGATTCCCACAACCCTTCCGAATGGTTGAGCAATCGCTGTCCCAGCATGCCACCGTATTAGGAGGGCACAGTCTGACAGGAAGCGCACCCTCAGACCTGTCCCCGTTTCCACACACCTTATTAAAAATAACAGCATAACGCTTCAGTGAAGTGACGTGTGAGATCAAGCTCTACTTCTCTGCTGTAAAGTAGGACACGAGACCTGCCTTTACAAAGTGTGTCTAGTGCAGAAAGAGGCCGGTGCTTTATCAGGGCCCCAGGAAGTTTTATTTCTTCCTCATTTCTATTTTTTTCCACACATTTATTTCTGGTTTTTACTAGTTTAACCTGTTAACTGTCAGTCCAATTTTTTGAGCATAGACCTGAAAATGACATTTTCAACTTCCAGTTGTTACAAATCTTGAATATTTTGGATATACTGTCTAATCAATTGAATTCTTAAAACTAATGTAATAAAAGTATTAAAATTAAAACAATAATGGCTCATTTGCATATTCATAGAACCGCGTATACTAAATGAGGCAAGAGTGTAAAGTTAGGCTACATTCAAGCTATTTTAAGGCATGAAGGGTTTTAAAAAATTTTTTTACATTTTTTTTTTTTAAATGTGTAATTTTGGTGATTTAAAGATGAGTTTTAAGGGATAAAATTGACTAAAGGGGGACTGTAACAATTTAATTAATCTCAATATTAATTATATTTGCCATCTTTGGCAAACAAAATGCTGTAGCGAGCTGAGAGTACCAAACGCCTACAGTACATATCACCATTTGATTCAGTTTCCAGCCCTACTTTTGATTTATTCATCTGAATTTTGTGACATTCTGTATTACTCAGTAAATTCCATTTTTATGACTGGATTCTGCGATGTTTTTACGTAGGGCCGCAGTTTCTGATGTTTGTGATCATTCTTTGGCCAACAGTATCACGTTAATGATTAGTCAATGGATGATGTCAGCTGTAACGCATAGAGACAGCAGTGTCCACAGGGACCGTCAGGAAAAACAACTCTCCTCCCAAAGGAACACCCCAGAGACACCGACCGCATCAACATACAACACACACCCACTCAAATAATGATGGGATTCAAGCTGTGTGCTTCTCTCTCTGTGTTTCATAATGTGATTGGCCTTGTGTTGGGTTCCTGTGTAATCTCCTGATGTTGGATTCAGATGGGAGGCCAAACTGATGACATGAACATTTTCAACACTGTTTTTTTCCCCCTGCACCCAAAAACACAGAGCCGTGAGTGACAGATGGCAGCACAGATTACATCTAGCGTAATGTTTTCAAGCGTTTGCTCATGGGATGGTTTTCCATTTAACAAATGAGTTGGTTTTCTCATGTATGTCCTTATGAAATGTGTGAGGTCAGATAGTTGTAGATTTCTTGAAAATAAAATGAATAAAGTAACTTGTGCTTTTAAAGCAGGTGAATTAAAGGATGCAGGTGAGCGTGAGTTTGCCGAGTCTCACCCGTCCTGATGCACGTCTTTGGCCGATGTGTTTTTCAGAAAGTTTAAAAAAGCACGTCCTAATATCACTGCATCTCTAGTTTTGCCCATAATGTGCACCTGGACTGAGCTTGTTCTCCTCACGGCTTTGTCTTGTGTTCTTGTGTTTGTGGAGAGCAGTGAATTCTGGGTCAGATATCTGGAGTCCAGTTCTCTGTGGATGCACGTGTGTCGGAGCAGTCCGGCTCGGATGGGTGGGAACGCCATGATGTCATGTTGTACGCGCTCCAGAACTGATCGAGTTCATCCAAACAGCTGGAAACGTTCGGGCTGATGTGATGATGTATGAGCTGGTCATGTGAAGGATCAGTGTGTGTTTTGTGATCTTTACATCAGTCTTCCTCTCTCATTGATCAGCTCAAGATGTGGACTGCACTCTTCACTAAACCTCACGCTTCACTAGCGCTGTGATGGTGGGGAAGGGTTGTAAACATAGAAAGCAATAGAAGTTAAACTAAACTTTGGATCTACGCCAAGTTGAATTCATTTCCACACAAAGATGAATGTGTGCTCATATATCCGGGTCTGTGCTTTGAGTTTCTCCTGCTTCCTCTGTCATATTGGATGGATGTTTTCCACTGAGCTCATGGCAGGGTCATTTTCAGGTCAATCACTTCAGGTCAAATATTGTCACTTCCTGCTTTTTTTATTCATTTTTTTTATATTGTTGCCATGATGGCTATAAAGGCTGTCTACGTGGGCAACTCACTAGATTTTGTATCAGAATTTTATTGTACCACGTTAATCTGAATCGCAGCACATTTAAGCTTGCCTAATGTGATTTTATTTCCAGGAGAAACTGGGGAAATTATGTACGATGGGACTTTATATTTTAAGTCCTGCCAACTGAATTCATTTTCAGTTAAATATTTTCTTGCCCAGAACCCTGAAATTTGAGGATCTAGGGGTGTGCGATATCACGATTTTTGATCGTGGACTATTAAAATGTCTCCACTGTCTGCTTTTGAAGAAATATCGTAGTATCGTGTTACAGTGCGTTCTGTCAGTCCAGTTCTGGTCCCTCTGTCTGAACATACTGTACAACTCGACGTACATACACATCACAAGTTAATGCAGATACAGGACACTGCATTTCACAAAAGTTCTATAGTAAACATGCTGCCGCTTGTCCTTAAAAGAATATTCACCAAAAATAAATATTCTGTCATTATTTACTCACTCTAATGTTGTTCCAAACCTGTATTAATTTTTTTCTTGTGCTGAACACAAAAGAAGATATTTTGAAGAATGTGGGTAAACAGCTGCTGGTCCCCATTGACTTCTATAGGAGAAAAAAAACTATACACTGGTGACCAGCAACTGTTTGGTTACCCACATTCTTCAAAATATCTTTTATTTTCAACAGAAGAAAGAAATTCGGGTTTAAAACAACTTGAGAGAGTAAATTATGACAATCCCTTTAATGTTAGCTAATAAAACAACAAAACACAAAGAGAAAATCACTCACGGAGTAATTTACTCCCTGACTTATTTTAAAACCAAAGAATTAGATGAAACAAATGCCATTTGTGAGCTTTGCCTGGCTACACTAAAATATTCAGGAAACAACTGACTTGCGTTATCACTCAAGACACCACGCAGATGAAATGGCGTCACTGCCACCTCCGCTGAAATCTGTTGATTCAAGGCAAACTACACTGGATAATGACACCAACAAGCTTCCGTCTATCTCAGATCGTGCAAAGAAGATTATGGAGTCGGTGGCGCATTTCATTTGTAAGGATTTGCGGCCGTATAGTGTGATTGAAAACCCCGGCGTCAGGAATATGGTGAACACTATGGATGCGCGTGCTGTGATCGCGATCAGTTATCAAAATATCAAAAAAATGTTTACAGCATAGTAGAGCATAGTAAAGTCACCTTTATTTATATAGCACTTTTAACAAAACAGATTTTTTAAAAAACAGCTTTACAGTGAGAACAGGAAAATAATGGAACCAAGTTTGTTTAGGCTTTACAGTAGCTCAAGAGGAAAATAGTATCATAGTCCACATTAAGTTAGTTCAGTACTTGATTCATTTAGGTTGTAAAAATCATCAGTTATTAATTTAGTTCATATATATATATATATTAGGGATGCACCGATATGAACATTTTGGCCGATACCGATAACTGATAATTCTTTACATTTGAAAGCCGATAACCGATATATTGGCCGATAAATCTAAATAAATTTTTTTATATACTTTGATAGCCTGTATACATAAACAAAAGGCTCACCATTAAAAGCCTCGTCTCAAACACTTTTAACATAAATCAAACATATACAATACAGTATAGCCTAGTTTGAACCAGTGTAAGATTCCTTAACTTTTAAAATTAATTTTACACTCCTATGGGCAACTTTCTTTATTAAAAAAATGGTAACACTTTATAATAAGGTTTAATTTTGTTAGCATTAGTTAGCATGAACCAACAATTTTATAAGACATTTTTAAGAAAGTTGTATCTGTTAACATTAGTCAATGCACTGTGAACTAACATGAACACACATATTTTTATAACAAAGGCTATTGCTCTCTGTTAGTTAATGCATTAACAAATGAGACCTTATTGTAAAGTGTTATCAAAAAATCTATTGCCTAACAAAAAATAAAATACCTAAATAATGCAACGATGTGTCGTTTTAACATCAATATCGCGATGTGCACATCCACGATAGTCACATCGCAGGATGTTGCGATGTAATAGCCTTAGGGATCGTAGTTGATCCGCAGGATGTTGCGATGTAATAGCCTTAGGGATCGTAGTTGATCCGTGATTCATGATCAGTACGGGCCAGCAGCTCCCAGGCCCGTAACGATTGCGATTCGCGGATTAATTGCAAAGTTTAACCATCATATAGTGATAGTTTATCATTTGCGTGTGTTTTTAAGTCCTGTTTAAACATCAAGCGTAAAAAGACTGGAACTTGCGCATTGTTTTCCGGGCAGACACAAAGATCAGTGGTCTTTCTCTTATTTCTGAGCTTGAACGAACATGAAAATTCAAAATAAAGTCAGAATGCCCTTCCTGCATTGAACGTTTTTTGGCGGCCGCCAAAGCGTATTTATGTCCCGCCAAAGTCTTATTTGACCGGTGAGTGGACTGACTGACTGCGCTTGTTAAACTGAGAGAACGAGCAGAGAGAGAGAGCCCCGGTCGCGCGCGCGCACTCTCACCGTTTTCTCTCCCTCCCTCACGCATATTAATGAATTGAGTTGACTGAATATCTTTGAGAATACACAATGGTAAAAGGTCGGAAGAACGAAGTTTCACGTGAAGCATTCGGATATATTTTTTTCCTGAACTACTGGTTGTGAATTGTGCTAAAAAAAATATTCTCTGAAAAGCGTTCCACACATTCAGATAAACCACACTTTCAATAAACAAAACAAAAAAAAATCTATCCAGTGATGAAATATTTTCTGTGTTGAGACCAATCTTGTGCGATATCCTAAACTGCCGGGATAATCACACAACGTCTGCCGTGGTCCGTTAATGACACGTCCGATTCGCGAACTAATGACTCCTTTGAACCGATTCACTTTAATGAATGGTTAAAACAACTGATCTGTCCAACACTGAACTCACGAGACATAACAAATCGGTAACACTTTACAATAAGGTTCCATTTATTAAACTCTAGTTAACTACATTAGTTAACTATAATAGTTGCTATGCAGATTTACTCCATTACAAAATCACACCAGTCATTCAGATGATTCATTCTTTCCAAAGAGAGCTAATAAAGTCATCTGGTGAAATTGTTTTCATATCGCGATATATATCGCAGAAAAATGAAATATCGCAATGTGATTTTTTCCCAATATCGTGCAGCCCTAATAGCCGCTCTGGAGAAAACAGTGATGTCATCGTTCAGTTCTCATATAATGGTGTCAATGCAGGCAGATCAATATTGTTGAATATTAACCATACTGACTATTTTATGATTGTTTAATTTAATGCACTTAATTTTTTATTTACAACAAACTTATTTCAGTTTTTTAAATAGTGACATCTAGCCTACATTTTTATTTAAAAGTGTTCAGTGTCACAATATGCACTTCATATATTTCAGTGTGCTCACTGTTCAGTGACACTGCAATGCAAATAACTCTGCTAATAAATCGGAATAGGGCTGCAACTAACGATTATTTTGATAATCGATTAATCGGACGATTATTTTTTCGATTAATCGGATAAAGTTTTTTTTAATTTTATTAGATTTTTTTTTTATTATAATTAAATAAAACCTTAAATCAGGGTATTCATGTGTAAAAGTGTACTTTAAAAAGTGCAAAAGCCACACATTGAGTTTTACTAATATAATCTTTATTTTTGACATTTTAAACCTTAATATTGATCATTTAAATATAGAAAGACTGAAAACAAACGTGTGATTGTAGTAGAGCCGCAGTAGATCGCGTTTGAAAAACAATTAAAACTTAATAGTAGACAAATGCTATAAAAAGAGAACGGAATAGAGGTACGCAGCAAGCTAACAGGCTTGATTAAAAAGACAGGAAAAATGATGCATTAGTGCACAAGCATTCGCTGAAAACCACTGACTACAGTGACAAAAAAAAAAATCTTTTACTGCTGCTGTTATTAACTGCCTTTATATTTAGTGCTTCACTTTGTAAACACCGTCTTAATTTAACCTATTTCTGCAGTAGCGCTATTTTAATCCATCACTTATGTTGCGAGCGAACTGATTGCGCAACCTGATGCTCGAGACAAAATAGATCTAGTGTGACTGTTCCGAAGTTAGTAAACAAAGCTGTTTACACAGTAGCATTGTTTTCTCAGATCAGATAGCTGTCGGATCGTGAAAAGACCAGGTGTAAAAGCCCTTCTAAACGCGCTCAAACCACTTCAGGAGGAGATCTGAGACTCATTCCATACGAAACTGGAAAAGTGTAAATGCATCTAGCCTAGTTGTTGAAACCACATATGTACATTTTACTCCTCCCAAAAATGCTAAAAAAAAATAAACATGTGAGAGTGTGTTATAGGCAATCTAATGTTATAGCCGGATATGACGACGCTACTGCAACACGCATTACCGCAGATGAGCGATCTATTCATCAAGCCAACGAGCAAACTATCGCAAATCAAAGTGAAAGTAAGTCGCAGACGCTTAACGCACAATCATCATCATTAAAAGTAAAGAAACGAAATGATCTTACCAGTGCTGTTGCCGCTCTCTCTTATTGCGGTGTTTGATTTTGATTTTAACTGCTAATCAATAAAATGCAGCTCATATCTGTTGCTTTCGGTGACGTGAACTCCATTAAATCTGCATATAGCGTGGGAATTGAAGAGCGAAAACACATTTATGTGACCAGGTGTAAATGGAATCGTTTTGATAAATCAGAGCTATCCGATCTGAGAAAACGCATGAAGTGGCCAGGTGTAAACAGCCCCGGCTTGGGGTGCACACTTTTTTTCTGCCGTCGATTGATCTGTAGGTACTCACTGCCATTTCGCGATCGATTGTGTTGTCATGAAAGTGACGTCATCAGTAAACGCTCCCCGTGACGTAAGCAGACCAACTAATCGATAATGACATTCGTTGACAACGATTTTCATAATCGATTATTATCGATTTTATCGATTAGTTGTTGCAGCCCTAAATCGGAATGGAAGTTTTTATTTTTCAAGTTATCAATATAATGTGATACACATACCAGAATACCTCTTTTTTTACGTTTGATTTTAAAAAAAAAATTATTGCAATATATCGCAAAATGTATCGTATCGCAATATATCATATCGTGACACATGTATCATGATATGTATCGAATCGTGAGGCCCTTGCCAATACCCAGCCCTACCTTGAAGTTATGACCCTGATAACGCTATAAAAACAGATTTGATTTGTATTTGCTTATGCCAATGATTAATATTGCTGTGATGTTGTAATTGCTGACCAGTTTTCCAACAGTAGAGTGAAAAGTAATAAATTTGGTGTTAAATATGTTTAAACATTCTTTGAACTTTCTCTCAGATTTGCCACAGAACCTCAAGCAGGTTCTTGAAGTTTAGAAATGTTTGATTAATAAAGTAATTTGATGTGACATTGTGATTTTTCTGCTGAATGAAGGGTCAGTGTTGATTTGATGAAGACTGTGAGGGACTCTACTCAATCCACTGATGAAATCCTCCTCAATCCAGGCCGAATGTGCATGTTTCTAACGCTTGATGAATAATTCATACTCACTAGAGTGGAGTGTATTCAGAGATGTTTCCAGTTTATTTAAAACTCTTAAACGAGGGCGATTAGTTCCAGCCCAGCGGGTGGTATCACAGATTCAGTGTGTGTTTGTGCGGCCCTCTTTATTCAACGCTGACCTTCTTTTATTGCTGCTGAGTTGACATGACACTAAGTGCATGCGTAACCAGGAACTGCCCGTCTCCATAGCAACCCTGTGCCCCGGCAACTGGAAGGGGCAGCAGGCGAAAAAAAAAAACATGACATGCATGAGGAGCAGTTTGTTTTTGAACTGTCAAACACTAACCTTGCTGGTTCAGGAATGGATGATGTTTAAAGATGATGCAGCTGTCGTCATGGGCAACAGGTCACGTGATGCTGTAATGTTAATATAGGGCTCATTTCAGGGTCCATTAAACCTCCTGAATGTGAAAATCCAAGCAGAGTCTAGTGTCCATGAAGCACCATGGACTCTAGCATCTAGTGTACGAGTTCATAAGTCTGATTGCTTCTCCTGTGACGGTTGAGTGCAGGAAGTGCCCATCATTCCACTCTTCATTTTTTCCCAGGTAATTGCATCATCCCGGTGTTTAAAGTGCACCTTTTCTCTTTGGAAATTTCAGTGTGATGATTAAATTTCAGTGATATTAATAAATAGTATAGTCTTGATTTAAAATAAATAAATAAATTGCAATTCCATTTTTCAAATTCCCTTAATGGTGCTGATATTATGTACTGCACCTTTAAGACTTGTGTATGCAAATGAGCTGTTATAATTGACTAACCTCTGTGCTCCTCTTAATGTCAGCATGAAGTCAGTTCATGTTATTAAAACAACTTCACAATCTTTCAACAACCATCTGCTGACATCATCAAGGCCGAGTGGGTGGGTGTGAACAATATTAACCAATAAATATCATAATCCGCTTTTTATTATCCAATCAGATCTTGATGGGTGAACTCTGTAATGGTGTTAGAGTGTGTGCTGGAGTTCTCTAGTGGATGTTTGTCATGTTTATGAAGTCCTAGGTGAGCTTGATCACACATTATGAACGAGTCACACACACACACTCATGAAACAGTTAAGTGTGTTCACTTTCCTCTCTGCAGTGTCCAACAGCCCAGTTTACTTCCGCATGAGTGTGTGTGGTGACACTGCTGACCCAAAACATCTGTCCTTATGTGCCTGCGTCTGTGTAGTTTACATACTGGAGTCACAATGTGCAGCTGTGAGCATCTGTAAACCCATAGCTTATAATGTACAGTATGCATGAAATTTTTGAAATGCAAATTGATTGAAAATACACAACTTTTTATTTGCAAGTTAAAGTGAATTAAACATGCGACGTAGTGATTGAATTGTGTATGAAGTGCTCATGACTGCTTCACTTGATGTTTTAGTAAAGTGTGTGTGAGAGCAGATAGGAGCCTCTCTTCACCCGTCTCTAGCTGCCGTCAGGTGACTTTAATCACTTCTGTTATTGCCGTCACAAGACTCAGATTTTCTGATGAAATGAGCTGGACAGGAGATGAAATGGTAATGCAGTTACTGACATGCTGTAGTCTGACTTTATGATGGCTTAAGAAAGCGGCTGGTGGTGTTAAACCACCACAATACATTATGATGTTCACATTGGAAATGAAAGATAAACACCTTTTCCAACTTGTCTTAATTACAAAAATTATATTCCATATTTATGTTTACATAATATAATGTTATTTTTTTATTTAATCTATGTTGATTAGCCTATATGGAAAGTGAACAGCATGAGTAAGATAGGATCATAAGATGGGTCAGACCTGATTTTGACCACTTTATTAAGTTTTGTTTTGTAGAAAGCCTTTCTTTAAATTGAATTTCGTTTTGTATAAATTGTATCTTAATTTGAATCACTGTTTCATTAACTAATTGCCTGGAATTAATAAATAAGAAGCAAATATAGCAGTCATATAATCAGGACGTGGAGGTGCCGGTGCGATCTCTTGCATTGCACGTGAACTGGAGCTCGTCTCATAAATGAACGGAAACTCAGTGTATAGGCTACTTGCCTCACAGACATGAGAAATAAATAGAAAGCTCGAAATGTCTACTTTTAAACAAAATTCAAAACAAAATGATAAAATTGTAGGCTATAGTAGCCTAGTCAGGTAAGGTCAGGTTTGCTAATGTGCGTTTTATTTAGGCTATTTATTTATTTTTGTCCCTGTGCGCTGATCGGAAATCTGGGGATACAACATAGCCAATAGGCTATACTAGGAACTTTAGCCTTTAAATATCTTTGCTGCATTGGATCAGTCTGCTTTCTAGAACAGCCAAGAGCTTTCTAGCCTCGCGGAAGCAGTGCCTTGCATCGCCCATAGACCTTAAAACAATCAGCGGATGGCGGGCGGTAGGGCTGCACGATGTGTCGTTTTAACATCAATATCGCGATGTGCGCATCCGCGATAGTCACATCGCAGGATGTTGCGATGTAAGCCTTAGGGATCGTAGTTGATCCGTGATTCATGATCAGTAGCCTACGGGCCAGCTGCTCCCCGGCCCGTAACGCTTGCGATTCGCGGATTAATTGCAAAGTTTAACCATAATATGGTGAAAGTTTATCATTTGCATGTGTTTTTAAGTCCAGTTTAAACATCAAGCGTAAAAAGACTGGAACTTGCGCGTTGTTTTCTGTGAGCCGGGCAGACACAAAGATCAGTGGTCTTTCTCTTGTTTCTGAGCTTGAACGAACATGAGAATTCAAAATAAAGTCAGAATGCCCTTCCTGCATTGAACATTTTTTGGCGGCCGCCAAAGCGTATTTATGTCCCGCCAAAGCCTTATTTGACCGGTGACTGGACTGACTGACTGCGCTTGTTAAACTGAGAGAACGAGCAGAGAGAGAGAGAGCCGCGGTCGCGCGCGCGCACTCTCACCGTTTTCAAACTGTCTTGCTCTCTCTCTCTCCCTCACGCATATTAATGAATTGAGTTGACTGAATATCTTTGAGAATACACAATGGTAAAAGGTCGGAAGAACGAAGTTTCACGTGAAGCATTCGGATATATTTTTTTCCTGAACTACTGGTTGTGAATTGTGCTAAAAAAAATATTCTCTGAAAAGCGTTCCACACATTCAGATAAACCACACTTTCAATAAACAAAACAAAAAAAAAGTCTATCCAGTGATGAAATGTTTCTGTGTTGAGACCAATCTTGTGTGATATGTTCTGCCGGGATAATCACACAACGTCTGCCGTGGACCGTTAATTACACCTCCAATTCTCGAACTAATGACTCCTTTGAACCGATTCACTTTAATGAATGGTTAAAACAACTGATCTGTCCAACACTGAACTCACGAGACATAACAAATCGGTAACACTTTACAATAAGGTTCCATTTATTAAACTCTAGTTAACTACATTAGTTAACTATAATAGTTGCTATGCAGATTTACTCCATTACAAAATCACACCAGTCATTCAGATGATTCATTCTTTCCAAAGAGAGCTAATAAAGTCATATGGTGAAATCGTTTTCATATCGCGATATATATCGCAGAAAAATAAAATATCGCAATGTGATTTTTTCCCAATATCGTGCAGCCCTAGCGGGCGGGTACGGCTTTGAAAATTGTTCAAAAAACGTTGGTGCGGATGGATGGCGGACGGATACATTTTGTGATGCGGTTGCGGATTAAATAATAGCCCATCCGTGCATCTCTAATACGAATGGAATGTTATTATGTGTCATGGAACATCGCGCTCCCTAACTAGCGAAAGGTCCGATTTGCTCAGTCTTTTGATAAGTTTTGTTTAGAAAACCTTGAATCCATGTAAGAAACAATGTCATTAGACATAATCCATGTCATTAGACACAATGTGCACACATGTGCAGGCCAATGTTTTTTTGCGGTGATGACGGTAACCAGCTCAGACCTGCGGTAGGTGTCACGGTAATGCGGTAACCCTCCCAGCCCTACTGTTGTGAGTGTATTTTCATATTCAGAGGGTTTTCACTGACCGCTCACAGATTCAGTGTGTGTGTGTGTTTGAAATGAAACCGCTGGAATCTTTCAGATCACATTACTGTGGATGTCCGGCAGTAAAGCTTACCCCCCACACACACACACACACACACACCCACACACCCCATCTGTCCAAGTGCTGTGATGATTCAGATCAGATGAGAGAGGACATCAGCTGACCAGAGCACTGGGTTATGTGCCGCTCATGATACTGTGTGCATTATTGCTCAAGAGACAACGTCTTGTGATGTTCATGGGGATTTATTTGTAAGGCAGAGCTGTGTTCAGATTCAGCTTTATTGATATATGTATGTGACGGTAATAAGTTATTGCCACGTTTTAGTGGTTGACCGATATATGGGCCGATATTTGTCAGTTTTTAATTATCTGCATTGGCCATTAAGGTTTTCTGTTTGGCCGATGTGACTTATTTTGACAAATTTTGTACATTTTAAAGATAAATTCATTAATCTGGTGCACTTTGAGTCACTCGAATCTGTTGTTAAAAATAAATAATAATCCACCCGCCAACCACCCATATTCTTTGATGTAGATAACTGCATCTGATCATCACATTACAATTATTCAATTAAGCATGATAATATGGTAACATATCACACAATTAACATTTATTTAAATTAAAAGTTCTTCTTTTGGCAAAATTACATTTTCTTTATAGCCTAAACAGAGGCTTTACTCCCTTTGAACTTATTGTCAATGTTTCATTTTTGAAAACACTCTTATCGAAAAAAATTTTGTACCTTTATAAAGGGCATTTTCCCCCTAATTTTATTTAATGTATGCTCTAAATTTCATTTAAAATTCTTACATTTTATCAATACATTCAATTAAAATAATAAGACACTAGGCTGTTACCAATCAAATTAAATAATTTACATTGAAAAATTATAACTGTATTAAAGCTGCTGTCCGTAACTTTAAGTTAAAAATAATCCAAATTAATTATTTAAAAAAAAAAACATCTTCAGCCAGTGTTCAAAACTATCTGCTTGCCATAGTTAGATTCAAAACGGTTAGCTTGTAATAATGATTTTAATTCCAGTGGTACTGGTGGGTTTTTGCGGGAAATTCGAGCATGTCTTTGCGTCATTACGTCACATCCGTACACATAAAGAAGGAGTTTCGGCTAGCTGGCTATACTGCGCGTGAGGAGATGTAGAGATAGGCTTTTCTCGCAGCACTTTACATGATTAAACTTATGGTGGATCCAGAAAGATCCAAACAACAATCATCAGTGTCAACTGGAGATTGACCAGTTATAAAACCCAAAAGACTTCGTACTTCGGATTTAAGGTGGAAAGAGAAAGAAACCGTCTCATACGAACACAAGGATACACATCGGTGGGGCTTTTGAAAGGTGCGTGAACTCACGAAGGGGTTCGAAACGGAAGAAGAGACAGCTTTTTCTGCTGAACAAGTAAGACATTTCAATAGTTCAATCTAGTGATGCACCGAAATGAAAATTCTGGGCCGAAACCGAAAATTTAGGATGCACTTGGCCGAAAACCGAAACTGAAGCCGAAAATGGCTTCTTTTAAAAACTTATACTAATATATATATATATATACAGTACAAAACCTAAAATATTTTTAACAATAAATATAAATAATAATACCAAATAATATTACTCTTCAAGTTTTGTTCCATCAAACAAAATAGTTTTTTAACAGTTGTGCAAAAAGATCCACAATTATCTGAATAACTGCACACCTAATCACAGATTGGCAGTGGGCTTCTATTCTGCTGCTGCATGTAAACAATTTTTTACTTAAATTTTAAATTGCTGTGCAAAACAACAGTGCAAAAACAGCACTAGAACTTAATCCAAACTCAAACTGTAAACAACATGTAAGCCTATGTAGCCTTAGGAAACAGTTGTGCAGTGCTACGCAAATTTTAATGTAACTGCTATACACACAGAAAATTGGACTTGGGGGTCTTACATGCGCTTCATGTGGCACACTAGCACACACACGCAAGGCCGCTCTCTCCCTGTCTGGCGTGTGCGCGCTACACGTTTTGGAGCACGAGCTCTTGCTCGCATGCTCTTCCGGGAGATTTGAACTAATTTGCGGGCATCAGGGAGCCGCTATCAATATGCGGGAGACATCCCTATCTTTGATAGGTTAGGCAGACGCGTGATAACAGCTTGACCGTGAGTGAAACCTAAGCGCTTGCGCACGGATGGGAGGGGCGGGTGAGTGACATTCATTTTCGGTTTACGTTTTCGGCTGTTTTTTTTTATTTCGGCCCGAAACCGATAATGCCATTTTCGGCCGAAATTTCGGTGCACCCCTAGTTCAATCGTGTAACAATACGTTTTCTTAATTCACACAGTTATGGAGTTTCCTTTGTTGTGCCTTTCTCGTTTAGCTATTATGGAGAATATGAATTCTGAACTACACAGGTAATCATAAAACACATTAAATAACGTTAGTCACGCAATGCTGATGTTGTTAACATGAACAATTTGAGAACAAAGTAGGCTATGATTTGCACGGTTGCTGTAAATCGCGCTGATTAAATCTAACGATCGCTTGTCATGTCGAATGCTTTTCCCCCTTAGTTGATCAGAACAAAAATGGATGTTACTTAGTTGTTCAGAAGACATTTTCCGTTGAAAATTCTTATGTTGGTCAAGCTTTCAAAAAGTGAATCTGTGATTCTGAATGACAGTATCCACACAGCGCGGTGATTGACAGCAGCACTCGCCTCAAAACACTGTGTTCATCCGCGCTGTTTCATGCCGATTAACAACCCACGTAAAGATGATAATTCCGCGAATCACTGCAGTTACAGATTTCGAACAGAGATGGCGACAAAAAGGGGAAAAGTTACGTACTGCAGCTTTAAATGAGATTATTTTGAATATTTTTTGAATATACAAGGAATGTTGAAAAGAATGATACTTTGAAACAAAACCGCCAGTAGCAGGCAGGCGGCCGTCTTAATGAGCGAGTCATTGAGTCATTAATGTAAACGATTCGTTCAAACGGCTGATTGATTCAGAATGAGGTGGTTTAATAATGGGCAATTGAATCTTTGACTCAAGCGATTAGTTCAAAACGCTGAATGATTCAGTAATGAATCATGGATGAGTGTTGCTGTGAGACGCGATATGGTTCTGTTGTTTGGAACTATTTTCGCTGCTAAAACAGAACAAAAACAGTCTAAAAATGTAAGTAACTTAATTTTAACTATTTGTTTATTGAACTGTTATGAAATTAATATCTCGGTTTCAATCGTGATGGCATTCAGGAAAACAGCACTCTGGTCGTGTGTAGCCTATATATTGTTTCTTAACTATAATTAATGTTATAAATAACTGCGCGAGACTCAACAGCGCAACTTTGTTACCATCCGTACATTAGGTACCATGATGGGAGTTCCGTGTCTTTATTACACTCATTTAGCTGTCATCCACCCTCGATTGAATGGAATGTTTTTATTACTCGGCCCGCTCGACCCGCGGATTATGATCCGTGCAGCACTATCGGCAAACTACACGGTTAGAGAATGGACACAAGCGGGAATCGCGACAGAACTGTCACGGTGGAAAAAGTGTATATGAGCACGTGACTGTCTGTCCGAGTTTTGTCTAGAGGCGGAGGCGGCACGAAATTTGACGGAGGCGGCCGCCTCATAATTGTCTATGCAGGTAAAACCCTGCTCCCCATTTTGTCTGCCGGTGTGTCTTTGTAATGTTAATCTCCTCAGCTGAAATAGACGCCTGACAAGATTGACTGAACCCTAAACACGAAAGCCGGTATTGTCCACTGTCAAGACATTGTGAATTCATGTTTTACAGCAGAAACCGACAAGCACCCTTGTTTCTGAACACAACCCGATAAGTCCGTTTTAGCGAATCAGCATGCAGTATTCAGGTCAGGTGACAAGGCTGCCTGTCACTTCAAAAAGATGCGCTTGCTGAGAGAAGTTTCATCAGAGCTGACTAAAAGTGATCGAGGATGGATTATTTCGACGATCTTGATGAACCTGTGATATCTTCTCCAGTAGAAGGAAAATAAAAGCTGAAACGTTTTCACGAAAGCTTGCTTAAGCAGCACGTTACAGTGGTGAGGGAAAAGCTCCCTGTTTTGTGCGTACGTTAATCACAACAAAGTTTGTCAGGCGTCTATGTCAGCTGAGGAGTTTACGTTACAAAGATTAACCAAGTGTTTTATTATACATCATAGCAATAACTTGGTTCTGTTTAACTCTGAAACATGAAATGTGGAGTTATCTGCTTTTGCCAAAAAACAAACTTTTAATATTAGAGATGCACCGAATACAATTTTCTAGGCCGATTCTGATTTTTCATTTAGCCGATTCCGATTAAATTTTTTCTAACCTACAGCACACACACACAAATATTTATTTTCTATCTTTTCTTTAATAGAACATTTTGTATAGAACATTTTTGAACAGATAATTGCTATAAAATAGAACTATATAAAGATCAATGGCAAGTTTTTCTTGCAAACAGAAGCATTTGTGCTTTGTCACCAGATGTTGGCACCAGTCTGTTTCTTCTCTCTCTGCCACATGTCCAGCCAGGCTAACTGTTACGCTTGTACATGGTGCAGAGAGGTAAGCTCGGGCAAGTGCAGGGAGATGATTGGGAAATAATAAAAACAAGTTTAAATGGGTAAATTTTCTGTCAATAATTGAGTCTTCATTTTCTTTTCTGACATAGCCTACTCCATTTCTTGTTAATACACACCAGACATGCAAATTCTGTGCGTTTTGGGCATTTTTGTGTGAAATCATATTTATTTTGTCCATCAAAAGTGTGCTTTCACTTTAATTGAGCGCGAGCAGCACAGCAAAAATAGACTCGGCGCTGAAACTCCCGCTTCATCGTTGATCACGCGCTGCTCCTGCTCCCGGTGTGAATGCACTCACTGATTAACATGCAAACCTGAAAAAAATGAATGCCGAAAAAATACGCGCTGCTCACGCTTGCGGTGTGAAACGGCAGTAATTCACGAGGTTTCCTACATGTGCGTTCCGTGTGCACGTGTGATGCTGATGTTGCGCAATGTTAATCATGCGGCGCCAGAGGGCATTTGACTGGCATAAAATCAGCATATGTCAGACTGACCGACCGGTCGCCGGTCATGGCCGATCACATGAAAATCGGCCAATTCCGGTCACCAGCCGATCAATCGGTTCATCTCTATTTAATATATAAAAACATAGCGCTTTTCCACTGCATGGTATGGCTCAGTACAGTACGGTTCGGCTCGGTTTGCTTTTCCACTGCGTGGTACGACTCGGCACGGCTCGGTTTGCTTTAGCTCGGTTTGCTTTTCCACTGCAGTTAGTACCACTTCAAAGTGGGTGGGATTATAGACTGATCGTTATAGTTTATCCGCTCCTCGGCAACCAACGAGAGGAACGTCTGCACTTCGTCCACTGACCACGATTCAGCCATTTCTTTTTTGCAAGATTTTTTTCTTTTTTCTTCTAGCAATTCAAGCAAGTAGTTTTAAAACCGGTGCTACAGCGGTGGCTGTTACTGGCTATTTAAATCTAGCAAGTTTGATGTCTCGCAAATGCAACGCTTGTAGTGACGTTTCTGTCTGACCAATTAGTGATCTGCAGTGTTTTCACGTTACATTTTAGTACCGTATTTAGTACCTTGGAATCTCAACAGGGGTGGTACCATTTAAAGCGAGCCGAAGCAAGCCGTACCGTACCATGTAGTGGAAAAGCTCCACAAAGTGAGCCGTACCGTTCCATGCAGTGGAAAAGCGCCAATACTTTCAACGAACTTTAATTTAGTAAGTTACCTGTGTTATTATTACTTAATCAAAACAACTCAGCTGCAGTTTGATTGATACTTGGAATGCACAATAAAATTAAAAAAAAACATGATTTATGAAAATTAACAAGATAATATCTAAATATCAATAAATTATTCGATATAGCCCTGAAATCGAATTGAATCGTATCGCAAAACTTTTTGAGGTATTGGCAAATATCGTATCGCTGGCTTGTGTATCGATATCATATCGTATCGTGATGAACTGTCCGATTTACACCCCTGGCATACTTAAAAGAACTTCTTACATGTGTAAATGTCACAAAGCATACAAATATTTATAATTAGTAGAATAAGTAACAAATAATAACATCCTGTTTGAGTGATGATCTTCCAGCGCTTTTTCAGCTGTGCGGTGAATCAAGAGCTGCTGTCAATCAGAGCGCTCTGTCCAATCCAAGCGCGCTCCAGCAGTAAAACAGTGTTAGGGTCCCAACCACCACACCTGAGATCCAGTTTCCATTGGTTTAACTTTTGAAATGACGTTGTGAAACACTGTCATGATCACGATGCGATTGGATCCAGGAAGTCCTATATCTTTAACCAAATAGCATGTTAAAAATACTTTTGTAAGGATTTTCTCAAGAATTACACATCATGTTATGTTGTGTGTGTGTGTGGGCTCATTTGAATCGACATAACCTGCTACAAATAAAAATGTGCAATTTACTATGGTTGACTAGTGCTTTGTGACGTTACAAAGCAGAACGTGGCTCAAAAACCTCATCTGTATACTGTTTACAAGTGTGTCGGTTCTTATGGTTTCATCAGATTGTAATAGGTTCGTGAGATCAACCAATCGAGTCATAGAATGTGATTATCTGCCGATCGATCGGACCATGCCTACCATATACAGTTGATACTACATTTGGTTTGCAACTTAATTGGTGAGTGTTCTGTATATAGTATGAATGAAACTCGGACATAGGCTACTTCATCTGTCATGTTGTTAACTGTCACATGACCTACCAACGTCAGTTATGTTGTTTCACTGTCATTTACAAATGCTCTCCTGTGGCCTCGTGGGATTGTAAAATGTCTATGTTAAGTGGCATATGGTTTTCACCCACTATAGAGGCTTTTTTTCGCCTTTCTTCGCCATTGGCTTTTGGCTTGCTTAGTTGGGGACATTTAATTTTATATTATGAAACAATCTGTATTGTAAAAAGCGCTATATAAATAAAGGTGACTTGACTCGACTAGAGGATTACTTGATTTCGGATGCAGCGGCTGTCTTCGGTATTTGACTGTCTCTGTTTGATAGTTCTGTCTAATATGATGAACATTGTGCAGACCTCATCTGGCTTCTTTCCAACACACAACTTGCTTTTCCTTTTATGAGTTTCCTGATGGTGAGTTTCACAGCGCTGTCTCACAAACAAGCATTCTGATGGTGTGTTTGCTCATGGAGACGGTGCAGAGCTCTGTTGTCTCTTGTGTGCTTATCATGGGAAATGTTTGCTTTAAAAGCTTTAGACACACACACACACACACACACACACACACGGCATCCAGTGCTTAAAATGTCATTCATAAAGCTATCACACAATAGATGCAAATCCAAGACACCTGCTACATACACACTAGCTGTGTTTCCACTGTCGGGCCAAAAGCGAGTGTGCTAGTGCGTGTCAGGGCCAGTCTGGTTTCTTCTGTCATGATCGGGCCTCATCAGGACTTCCTCTGGGTGTTTTGGCCCACCGAATACCTATGTCCAAAGTGTCTCCTGGGGCTTGAGGGCTAGAAAAGGGAGGGATTGAAGGAAAGATATGATAATCATATGATTATAGAAAATAACTGAGACTGCCTGAAGAACTTAAACATTTATGATTATAATCGTGTATTTATTTGTTTTTTATGTTTCATCTGTCTCTTCCCTATGCATTTGTTTCTTCTGCATATTCTCCGGTTTTCTTCTCGTGAGCCTCTGTTGCTCTGACTGAAGGGATAACAGTATAGAGAGACAGGAGAGATCACTCAAACCTCCTCACATCGCAGCATTTCATGTAAAATTTATAGAAATGCTCACTCTTTCTAAAGAAATGTGACATACTATATGATGTTGTAATAGTATTTTTCTAAATGTGTAAGTCCTTGGACTTAATGGACTTGTTTTGTGCATTGCTGTGATCAAACAGGCACAACTGAATTAGTGCGTTTTCTTTTTATGTGAAATAATGCTACAGTTTGATTCAGCTTGTTGTTTGATGTGCACGCCCAATCTAGTTAGATTTCAGTCAGCTGGTGAAGTGGCGTGGTTGTGTGTTGTCGTTCTACGGAGGTGTGTTTAGAGCGTGTTTTAGGGCAGCCAACCTGACAACCCTCTACGCACACCTTTGCAATAGATTCGCCATTGGCTAGTACATATATATTCCACCAAATCAGCTTATCATTGTAAAATGGCACTGCTTTTTAAGTATCTAAATGTACACTCTTAAAATCAGTCAATCAAGCATTAGATTATGATAATCAAGCATAAGCCTATTTAATGATAGAACTTTAGTAATTAGAACTAAAACTTGATAATCATGCATGAATGCATATTTCCATATTTTAACTGAACTTGTGAAGGTGGTGGTACTTAGATATTGTTGGTCATTCAGTTTTTCAGAAAAAAAACCAATAGTAATTGATAATAGTAATTATTATTAAGAGAATCCTACTACTAATTCTACTACTAATAATGCCAATATGTACAACCATAGACTGTAAAAAAAATATAGTATAGGCCTACAACACATGAGTTGCTGGGTTCATGAATGTTAATCACCTTGTCAGCGGTCGTTCGCTCTGATTTGCTGAAATTAAAACAGGGATGAGTGCCATCCAATAAGATTTGCCGTTTGCGCATTAGTTCCGCTCACTACCGGAGAAACCGGCATATCTTCTGTTTGTTCTTAAAAGCTCATTAATTCAGATGAACTCAGTTATTTTGACAGGAAAATACAAACAGGAATATCGTTTACATGTAGCGCGTCGATTTTCCGTGGTATGTAAGACTCTCTCTTGCTCTCTCTCTCTTTGCGTGTGTGAGAAACACGATGGCGAGTCGTGCGCCGGTATGTCAAATACAGGTATGAGGTGAATTTGAAAATATTAAACCGATCGCTTGACGGAGAGCGAAACTCTCAAGCGCTCTCAGTCAGTGTTCAGCGAGTGAAAATTATATGCTAAACTTATACTTGGCATATCTAACTGGGGGGTTAATGATACCCTCAATGTCACGATTCAATACATATCACCATACTGAACTCACAATACCATATTGTGCTGAAATACACAATATGAAAATACAGAATTATTTAGATGAATATGTTTGCACTCTGTCATTGACTAGATATATTTAAAATAATGTAGGCCACTTTTTACTGCTAACATCAGACATTTGGTATTATCAGGAGGACACAAATATTCCCCCATTGCTGTATTATACATTATATCTAACGTTATATATACTAGTTTAATGTAGTAGACACTAAAACTTGTCTAAACTTAAACTTGTCGCCAGTTTTAATTAGAGCCCGACCGATATATCGGCGGCCCGATATTATCGGCCGATTTTAGGCATTTTCCTAACTATCGGTATCGGCATTTATAATGGCCGATAAATGAATATTTAAAAGAATGCGGGTGCGGTGATTCATGTAAGGGTGGCGCTGCCAATAAAGCACCTAAAAGCTGTCACAAGAACTGGCAAAAGTAATGATTATGAATACAACAAATATATCAAGGAGACATTTTAATTGTTTATTAACAAACAAGTGTTTTCAGTCAGTGTCAGCCAAAGATGAAGTTGACGATGCTGACTCGCGATCTTCAGTGAACGCGTGCCAGAGAGAAATGCACATTTCATACGATTACATGAGTCTGTCTGTCTTTCGTTTTGAATTGTTCTGTTTAAAAGTAGACATTTCAATATAGATATATTTCAATTCTCAGGTCTATACGCTGAGTTTCGGTTCATGAGACGAGCTCCAGTTCACCCGCAGGCGCCTCCGTGTCGAGATTATCTATCATCTGCTATCTACTTATATATTAAATCCAGGCAATTGGTTGATGAAACATTGATTAAAATTAAGATACAATTAATACCAAACGAAATTCACTTTGAAACGAAAGGTTTTGTGCTTTCTGTTTGATGTCTATGTGAAAGTTTCAAAGCATATTTTAGTGCCGCTTTCAGAGCGCTCACGTCCGTAGTGCTGAACTGGCGAGTCTGTAACATTGTTTTTTCCTCGTAAATGCGAACACGAAAAATAAAATAAAATAAAATGAATATTTTATGTAGCCTGTGGAGACTGAGAGCCAACCCTTCTTCATCCAGTGGGTAGTAGCCTACTTGTGATTTGCGCAGTGTAATTCACAGAATTGATTTCTCTGCGACAAGCCTCTGTCACGTATTGTGTGAGCTTGTGACTATTGCAAGCGCACAGCTGAGAAGTCCTTATTATATTGTCTGCTATATTTACTTCTTATTTATTAAGACAATTGGTTGATGAAACATTGATTAAAATGCGTGGCGCGAGCGATCTCCGACAGTAAACTGATTCTGCTTTTGTCTAGGGTAAACAGCTCTTGCGACGCGAGCAGTAACGGCCGCGTCCGGGGTAGACACAGTGTTAAAGCTCATTCTGCCTGATAACGCTACGTTACAACATCAAGCAATATTCCAAAAATTTATATAATTATAACATTTTATATAGGGCCATTTTGCATTAAGAGTAGCCTAGTTTCACGTTTAGTACATTTTGCTTACTAATTATTTAAAATAGTATAAAAGTACTGTACATATGTAATTAAAAACGTTTTCATTATGATATTATTAATTTTACTTTAGTAAAAAGATCTGAGTTCTTCCTCCACTGGTAGAGATTAGAGGAATTAAGAGTAAAAATAGAAGATAATAAGGTTTTGTCAGTGACACTTTTTATATATTTATTGATACAAGTTATGACTGAATTAAAAGACAAAGTCGTTAGTGAAGATTATGCAACAGTATTTAGAATATAATATAATATAACATGCAATGCAAACTAGTTTGGTTACATCTCAACTGTATAATTCTCATTCTATCATTCACCCTGCCTCCATTACATATCTGTGTCACACAAGTGTTTGATCACCACATTTGAGTGATCATTGCAAAACGTGTTTATAAAATATATTTATTCTGTTTATAGCTACTGTGTAAAGTACCCATCAAAAGTTTGTACACACCAATAGGAAAGTGTCCAAACTTTTGACTGGTATACTATAATACACATAAATAATATTGCTACTGTATTATAATATACACATAATTAATATCGGCCGATATATCGGTATCATGCTTTTTTACTCCCTAATATCGGCATCGGCCCCCAAAAATCCATATCGGTCGGGCTCTAGTTTTAATATACAAAAGTTGGTGTTTTGAGGTGTAAACGACATGCCAGATAGTTGTTGTACGATTGGATGCACTATTATTCAGCATAATCAGGTTAAGAACGTGCATGTAAACGCGCTCATTCCCTTAAAGTGAAAGTAGAAACGGACTGAGCTTTCAGCATCTGTCGCTGCATTAACGCCGCGTTCTCTGAGACGACGATGGATATAACGGTATAGCGACTATCTTAATTTACTGGCTTAATATTTCTCTTGTGGACCTACATTAATGACAGTAAAAAATTTGAAGAATATTTCTTTTTAAACAAGTTTTTGAAGCTGCTTTTGATTTTCACAGATGGCAGAGTTGTGCTGTTCGTGAACTAAAGACTGCTTTTTTGTTTCCATAGCACTTTAACAAAATGTTTAATAACACTAAAAACAATACAATTATTAAATATTAATAATATCACTAAAATGATATAGGGATCGTTTCGTCATTTTAGTGATATTATTAATATTTAGTAATTGTACTGTTTTTAGTGTTATTAGTGTCATTAAACGTTTTGTTAATGTGCTATGGAAACAAAATAACCTCACTATATAATTGATTGTAGGCTAGTATTGGAAATTTGCCATTTTTTCAGCTTTTGTTGCCCGCCAGGTATCCATGGTAGTCAAGTGACTGCAAAGTATGAATACAATACATGTTGTATTTTTGTATTGTGATATATTGTTGCACCCCTATATTGCACTCGGATATATTGTGTGGCCAAACCCGTCGGCCTAATACTTACGTGTGTGTTGGAGCCTGACAGACTGACATACACACGGGTGTTGTGTAGCTCTGGGTCCTGATTAGTTTTGACAGCTTGTGTTGATTGTTATCTGCAAGGGTTGCAGTTTGGGGATTAGTGTGTTAGCGCGCACACACACAGACACACACACAGCTTTGTTTTTGTGATTTGTGAGGACATTCCATAGGCGTAATGGTTTTTATACTGGACAAACTGTATATTCTATCCCCTTACACTGCCCCTATCCCTAAACCTACCCATCACAGGAGACATTCTGCATTTTTACATTTTTAATAAAACACTGCTTAGTATGTTTTTTAAAGCCATTTGAAATATGAGGACTCAGGAAATGTCCTCATAAATCACGTTCAAGTTGTAATACCAGTGTAATACCCATGTCATTATACACATTTGTGTCCTCACAAAACACACACACACAAAGACACTCAATAACACACACACACAGACTCAAGTCTGCATCAGGCTGAATAAAAGTGTTTTTCTTTCAAAAGAACACAAGTCTTCCTGAGCCCAAACTCTAGGTAGTGTTTGTCTAATGTTACACGTTTCCGTTACCCAGAGGACTGTTGCTCTGATGCTCATGTACACGCATCACATGTGCGTTTGAGGACATGCCCCTCACGTGATGATGTCATGCATGCTTTCTCTTTCTCACAGCATATTTGCTGTTGTCTTTCATCGGTGGTTTTCCCCTGGCCGTGGGTCAGCTGGACGTCTCTGGTGTGTGTGTGTGTGTTGTAACAGCTGTGTGTTCTCTGAAACTCCCAGCATGTTTGACTGATCCTGGTGCGATCTTGAGGGAACGTGGTGATCATGATGAACCTGAGATGGGTGTGTGTGTGCACATGTGCAGTAGATAGTCAGGGCAGCGCCATAATTAATTTTTGGACAGGAATGAAAACTAGGCTTGGAGGGATTGAAGTACAATGTGTTCAGTGGATAGTACTGTTGTTTAACAACATACCAATTGTTCAATATTTTTCCTAAACCTTTCAGTATTCAAAAACTCCATGAAACCATGTTGAAAATTGTGAGTTGTGAAAATGATGTAATGTAGGAGGAGCCTTATACAGCTAATGCCATTGCAGAGACTGGAAGAGGACTACGTTTTCATCCACATAGCATTCAATATGACGTCCACTCTGATTAAGCTCTATAGTCACTAGGGCTGCACGATTAATCACAAGTGACATGAAATCACGCTTAAACCGATTTGGCTTAGTGCGATTATGAAATTTTGAATGCGCAGCTTGTCAGTGACGTACGGCTCTGTGATCAGTAGTAAATGCTGCTCTGCCTGAAAGCACTGAGAGTTTAAGCCGCTAATAACTAGGGGTGGGACAAAATATCCATTGGGCAATTTTTAGTTGTCCTTCTCCATGCTATACAAGAATCGATACGCTGGCGCCAAATATCGATATTTTAATTAATAAAGGCACTCTATATAGATTTCTCTGCTCCCAGCGTTGTTACTTCATGGCTCCTCAAGGTGGCTCTCAAGTATCAACACACAAACGTGAATATAAGTTAACTAGCCTAAGAAAAAGAGTTTATAATGGGATGGCGGACTGCAGTGTGAGTATAATAATAGATTCCCAAACCACGTTTAAGTCCAAATTCTGGATCCACTTTGGCTTTTATACCATTGATGGGACAAATGCACAGATACACAGGGGAGTGTTTGAAAGCAGGCTACAGTGCTCCTAGTAAAACAATTTGGTCTTGAGCCCTGATGAAATTTCTCATATCAGTCGAAATCAATACCTGCAAAATTCTGGATTTAAACCTGGTAAAATGTGCAGGATGCGAGTTATTCATTCATTTGACTGTTGCCGATGTCATCAAGCTCTCAGCTGATTGGTACGTCCCAGTGTCGCATGAGCGCTGCTTTGAGCTTGTGTTGTGTGTGTGTGTGTGTGTGTGTGTGTGTGTTTGCTCATGGTGGGGTTTTACGACTCACTCATACAGGCTTTGTTCTGATGCTCTGATAACATGAAAGAGCGTTTTGATGCTTTTCAATCTTCCGTCAGTGATTCTCTGTCTCTCACGGTATCAGACTCACTGTGCTGAAAAAGACTTCCTCCCATGATGATGAAAGATATGAGTAAAGCTGATTAGTTTTTCACAACCAGGTCTGCTCTCAGAAATAATAAACATGTTTTTTTAGCTGCTGCACCTTCAAAAACTCTCCATTCAGATGTGTATGTGCCTCAGTGCAGATAAAGGGCCATATGAAATCTGTTTAATAACATTTTAGTAATCAGCATGCCTTAACTAATTAACTAAACAATTTAACAACAATTAGAAGTTTAGCATAAATTACTTTTATAGGGCCTTATGAAATCCATTTTGATTTTTTTTTATCCAAAAAATCTTATATACCCTTGTTTTTTTCTAGATTCTGTAAAATTAATGGTTTAATTAAGGTTTAATACTCAAAAAGAATATCTAGGCTAGTCAATTGATTTCATACTTAAATATTGATTTATTAACATTTATAAAAAAAGCAATGCATGTTTTATTTATTGTTTTTTAAATTAAATGGTGTGATATCGTGTAGGCTATGTGTGTGTGTGTATATATATGAGGTATTATGGAGTAAATGTGGACACTTATGTGTTGATATTCATCTGTGACGTCAGGAACGAGTCGTGTTTGCAGTTCAGTTGGGTCTGTTGATCTCAGATGTGATTGCTCATATGACGACTCTTAACCCCTGTCTTCTTGACTCTTGTGTGTCAGTGTGCCGGGCGTGATGACGACAGAGGTGGGATCAGAGACAGATGTGAAGAAGGAACCAGAGAAGGTTCCTGAAGTTCAGCATCAGACGGACCCTGTGCAAACAGACCAGCCCGACAAACCTGCCGACAGCGACGCCCAGCCTGTGGCTAGTGCCGCCCAACCAGAGGTAGTGTTGAGATCATTCAGTGCGTACGACAGCACAATGATTTGAATAAATACTATATGCGCTAGGCTTGCTATGATAGTCTGAGTTACCAGTGTTCAGAAGCAACACCGTTTACATCACTTTCCCACCGTCGATTCGATTATTTATTTTGTAATAAAATTATTTAGTTCAGTTAGAGAACAGACACCACAATTAAAAACTTACCGTGTCTGGTTGATAAATCGTGAGCCGAAAGCAGGGTCCGAAATTAAGTTTTTGGCTCACCTGCCACGGGGACTGGTAGATGAAAAAATCCACCAGCCAAGCATATTTTTTACCGGCCAAAATAATAAACAGCCTTTTTGTGTCACATATACATTCATTTCAGTACATTTAATTGAGATAAGGTATTATGTTGAATGAATAAGAGTACATAGAAGTCAAAACAGAGCAACAAATAGTAAGACTTGGAAGATGTGAGCATGGAACTAGTGCTCATAACCGTACATTTGAAGGTTTTGTAAAACTATCATACTTTACAGAAAGTAAAAACATTTACCGATTAATACTATCAGTTAAACGGTTAAACATTTAAAAAAAAAAATTATATATATATTTAGCTTTTTTGTTTGTTTGCTGCATGGTAAAAAAACTGTATATAGCCTATATTTGTTAAATCATGGGGTGCGTCGACGCGCAACCACACGCGCCTAAAGACATATTTCGCTGAGCAAGCAAAATGAAGCAAGCGAAAAGAAGTAGCTACTGTGTGGGACCATTTCGAAAGAAAGGGCGACGAAGTTACTTGCAAAATATGCTACGCGCTATTAAAATAAAGCAGTAGGCCTAGTGCAAGTACAATGCAATATCACTTGCAAAGCAAACATCCACAAGCAAATGAAAGGCGCTTTCCGAAGTTGGCCTCTCTAGCGAGACGTTATCTCTGTGTTCCCGGGACATCTGTGCCACCGGAGACCCAGACTAACCCCACATCATGTAGACATGTTACTTTTTTTAAATAAAAACTGGCCAAGCTGTGGATTGAGGTAGGCCTGCTATTTTTATTTGATGTAAAAAACGTAGTCTGATGGGAAAAAAAGCAGTTTTTTCAAAGTTTCAAACTGATTCAGTGTTTTCTTTTTGTCATCGTAATTTCTTAAGTTAAAAAAAAATATATGTAGTGTATTTGTAGTGTCTATTTTAGGTGTGAAGAAGGTTCACACACACTTCTTGAGGCACACACGCTTCTTGAGGCACACACGCAAGGTCTCTCGCTCTCTCCCTCTCTGCCGAGTGCGCGCTACACGGTTAAGTTTGTAGCACAGTATGTGCGCGCTCTTTCTCGCTCGCTCTAGATTCCGGGAGATTTGAACTAATTTGTGGGCATCAGGGAGCTGCTATCAATATTCGGGAGACTTGGGATGTCTGGAACATTCACCCGCCAGTGTGGCGGATAGCATTTTGAGATTTACTCGCCAAACGGAAAATCTACCCGCATTTGGCGCTTGGCGGGTGTTAATTTCGGACCCTGGCCGAAAGAGTCTCACAGAGCAGCAGCAGGAATCAGATTTCATTTATCACGAGAGTGACGAGCTGACTGACAAGATAATGAGGGAATATTTGGTGTCAAAGTGAAATGTAAAAGCGCCTATTTAAGCGAATTTGTCGTTCTGTTTTGTCGTTGTTTTTTATTAAGAATAATAGGCTAATGAACTCAATACAATTCAAGCAATCCACCCCCGAATTGGCGCTAATTTGAAAGTGAAACTAAAAAGTGCACGGCTGCACGGGCATTTAAAACGGTGCGTGTCCACGGGTGCGGAGCGAGCCGAACAGAGCGAGCGGTTTTTAGTTCATTCCTACTTCCATAGGAATTAATTGAAAACGAGG
This sequence comes from Gila orcuttii, assembly GCA_026230005.1. Lineage (NCBI taxonomy): Eukaryota > Metazoa > Chordata > Actinopteri > Cypriniformes > Leuciscidae > Gila > Gila orcuttii. The sequence goes on from JAPDVR010000012.1 coordinate 11,552,407, forward strand.
GCGTTTTCGGACGTGCGCATTTTACTTTGCTTTTAAATTAGCAATTTAATTAAATTAGCAAATTATTATATTATAGATTGTTTTCACACATCGATTAACCGGTGGGAAAATATCCTCACCGTCACATCCCTAGTATGCGGTAATAATGACACTAGTGTCTGAACTGATTTGACACTAGTGTTTTCAGTGTTGCATGTGTCGGTCCCGCAGGAGAGCCAGAGCACGGAGCCGGAGAGCCCGCAGGAGGAGTCCTCGTCTCCCAATCCCAGCAGCCCTCCTCCCACCGGCGGACAGAAGAAGGAGAAGGGCATCTCTCGCTTCCTACCTCCATGGCTTAAACGGCAGAAGTCACAGAGCCAAGACCAAGCCTCCGAGAGCGCAGAGCAGCCCCAGAGCCTGAGCCTGAAGGAGGAGGAGGGGGAGAGTGAGCCGAAAGACCAGCCGGACGGAGCAGGAGCCCTCCCAAACTCAGAGAAAACAGAGGAGAAGGAGGAGAGCAGGCCAGAGGAGGTGCAGCTGGAGGAGAACAAGAAAGAGAACGAGAAAGAGGAGGAGAAGTCAGTCGGCAGTGCTGACACACAGGTGAGAGAGACACGCTGCTCATACACGCACGGGCCACTTTTATTCCTGTCGTTTTCATCAACAGTGTTGTAATATAATCATTTAATCATTATCATCATGATGAGTGCTCGTTTGATAAATTCAAAGCAGTGAAGAGACTCGGTGCCCTGTACTCTGTCTGAAGAGTAAAGCAGTGCTGCAGTGATCTACAGTGCCCTCACACCTGAAAGCCTGTCACCCTTGACCCCAGTCAGGTGACCTCCTCGCTCTGTCATCTCCGGTTTCACACAGGCTGAATCCGAAATCGCCCCCTATACCCTTAAACAGGGCGTTATTTGAGGGAACAGCCATTTGTAGTGGTGTCTGAAACCATAGTGGACGTTATCGAGTGAACTCATTCAATCCCATAATGCACAGCAATAACAAGTGTACAGCCGATGTAAGCTCAATGACTGTCCGAATTCGCGGACTCATTTCATTCACTCCTTCAAGTGGACTAACATAGGGAATAGTGATTGAGGGTTTAGGGAGCGATTTCAGAATCAGCCACAGATTTATAAGTGTTTGTAAACCTGCGCTCACAGACAATTAACGGTCTTCCTGCAGTTTGGTTGAACTCTGGCAAGTGAAGGAATTAAGTCATAAGTAGTATTATTTAATCGAACATATCGCATCAAAGTGACATCAGCAGTCTAAACTCACGGCCTTTATTACACTGACGCTTCAGCTCATCTGTGTGTCTTCCTCATTCACTGACGCTGGAAACAGGTTCATGATGTCGCTGTAGTGACAGCCAGTATCTGCTTAGAGGCTGAGTAGAGGGAGTAAAAGATGACGTGTTTCCATTGCAAAACCAGGTGGTTTATTGTTATATCGAAGAGAACAGAAGCATGATGAAAGATAAAATAAGCAAAATGAAATAAAACTGAATGAAATGATAAGGGTCAACAGAAAGTGAACGTCCCAACTCCTCACCCCCGTCCTACATGCTGTCCACACGCAAACTAACAGGTAATATGCACCTATCAAACTGGAAGTGAGAATTTCAAAATAAAAGACATCAACCCGTACCTGGCACCTAGAGTCGTGTTTGAGCTGATGTCCTCAGCAGCTTCTAGTGTATGGCTGAAGATCAGCTCAGATAAACCTGTGTGTGATCGGACACTAATCCTGTCAGACTGAACCACATGCTTCTGGCAGAAAACATCAGCATCCGCCCGCTGACATCATCCAGCAGCCATCCGCTCTGCTGGAAAACATGAGCGCGCTCGCGTGTGTGTGTATTAACTCTCTCTCTGTGTGTGTGTGTGTGTGTGTGCAGCCTGTGAGGGAGGAGAAAGAGGCAGAATCGGAAGTGAAGGAGCACGAGGAGGAGAAGAAAGAGGAAGAGCAAGTGATTCAGCAGGAGGCGAGTGTGCTGTCGCCCCTCAGACTCAGCAAGAAGATGAAGATGGTGGTGTGTCACGTGACTCTACTGGACGGCAGCCAGTTCTCCTGCGAGGTGGAGGTGAGACCCGTCTGTCTGTTTGTTTTGTGAAGCTGTAGTGTCGCATCATCACTGTTGAGGGGTCAGCTGACTGGTCATTCAGTGTACTACTCTAATCCTGTCTGTCTGTCTTTAACTCTTCTTTATTTTATGATAACTCATACTTGTGTGTATGGAGATGAGTGTGTTGCTTGGATTTGTGTCTATATATACTCTGATAATCTCCAGCAGTGCCGGTGAAATCTGACATGCACGCATCAAATTCCCTCATGGGCACCATGGCAACACAACTGTGTGTGTGTGTGTGTGTTTATATGTTTATATGTTTATATATATATATATATATATATATATATATATATATATATATATATATTATATACTTTTTTGATCCACTTCAAATGTTGACTAAAGTTGTCCTAAGACAAGAACGGTTATTGTTCAAAATTCATGTATAACTTTGATGGAAGGTTATGATCCACTTCAAATGTTGACTAATGTATGTATGTGTGTGTATATATATATATATATATATATATAATTTCTTCTACTTTTTTCTTCTCTTTTTTTGTCTAATAGAAGTTCTGAATGCCCGTTAACTTAAAAATTTAGTAGCCAAATTGGCCGGTGACTGAAAAAGTTAATTTCAGACCCTGAATATAATATAATAGTTTTGTGTGTGTGTGTGTGTCTGTGTGTGTGTGTGTGTGTGTTCAGTAGCTGTAATAGGATCAGCCATTGTGCTGACAGGAGCATTTAAATGCATGTTGACCTGCAGTGATTTGGTGGGTGTGTGAAGTGTTTTGGGGGCCCGCTGTCAGTGTTAAACCACCAATGTCTGTGTCTGCTGCTGGGTTCCACACACACACTCACACACACACTCACACTCTCTCTCTCTCTCTCTCTCTCTCTCTCTCTCTCTCTCTCTCTCTCTCTCTCTCTCTCTCTCACACTCACACACACACACACACACACACTCTCTCTCTCTAAAGGAACACTAACCCTCAACGCACTGTAGATGCATTGATTTTGGAAATGTAGGCCAGTAAACATGTGTGTTAAAGACACACATAAAGACAAGTATATTGGTTATATAAAACAGTATAATGGATCCGTGCGTCAGGACTTAAAGTGACAGCAGCCTAATATACTCGCTGCTAAATTATGATACTATTAAAAAAAAATATATATATATATATATACAGGGTTTCCCATACGTTCATTTATTTGTGGCGGCCCGCCACAATATCAACGCTAACCGCCACACATTGATTTTCAATTTTTTTATTAAGCATATTTAAAATCGTATTTGATTGCAGAGCGCCGTAGTGCATTCGCGCAGCACTACCTCTCGCTCGTCCCTCTTTCTCTCTCTCACTCACCCGTACCTCTCGCGCTCTCTCTCCCTCACCCGTACCTCTCATGCTCTCTCTGCCTCAAGCCTAGTTTATACTTTCGCCTGGCTCTGCAGTGCGAGCCTCCGCTGCCTGCGCGCACCTCCCCAAACGGACGAGGCGTTTATACTTGACGCGCTCGCCGTTGTACTATTATTTGAAGCGACAGGAGGTGACTCGGAGTAATTGCCCTCTAAACCACCATGAATCAGCGGTGAGAAGTAAGGTACACAGGTGAATCTTTATTTTAGTACACTTCACCAAAACCACATTACAAATGAATCGTGTAGTCTAAAGCAGTAAACCTTGAGATTAAAACGCCCGTTTCACACATACTCCGTGTGCAGTGCGTATGCGGTGCGTGTTGCGGTGCGTATACGGTACAGGAGCAGCACGCGTTATAGTGTTTTCACATATGCTGCGTTTGCAGTGCGCTACTGATCCGCAGTTTCTGTGTGCCACAGAATAAAAAATGGCTAAGTAATTTTGATTTTTAAATCCAAACGTTAACTTTGACATTGTTTAAGACATTGAAACAGTATGAAAATTTAATTTTAATCATTGTGATTCTTTGTTTTACATGTAGTTTCCCCCGATCCCCTCCCCAAAATATATATCATGTGTTTTTTGAGGGGGAAAAAATCATATATGATGGCATTTTGCAACTTTTGAGACAATAATCAAATTTTTTTTTTTTTTGACCCTGTAATTTAGTAACTGTAGAACACATTAACTTTAATTATGCGTGTATGATGAAATTATTGTAGTTTCTTGTCAATCTGTGTCTATTTTAATGTGAACAATGCGCTGCCACTTTAATTCAGTGCGGTGCAGCACAGCAAAAATAGACTCGGTGCAGAAACGATCTCTGCACTGCTGTATACGCACCGCACCTGGAACGGATCGCCGGACCGCACCCGCGTGCAGTGTGAAAGCCCTAACCTGTTAACATGGGTACGTAAAAAAATACGCACCGCATACGCACTGCAAACGGAGTATGTGTGAAATGGGCATAAGGCTACTTGTTACATTAGAACAAAATAAATGACTCTGAGAACATATACAACTAAATTAACAATAACTTAGCTACATATTTTCTAAATTCACTAAACATTTTAATTTAGTTTTGAGAATTTTTTTTTATAAAACACTAGACCCACAAACTGGGTGCCGGTGTGATGAGATGTATGTGCTCGGCCAGATTCGGCTCGAAGTCGTGCATCTTCGGATGCGGCGCCGCGCGCGATGTCAAAAAGTGCCGTGCACACCGCCAGGCGAAATGGGGTTTTGCGCAATGACGACCGCAATGACGTCATTTTTGCCGCGCGCACCTTCGCACTCGTGCGGATGCGTCGAGTATAAACAAGGCTTCATTCACACGCTCTCTCTCACTCCCCACTGAGTGGCTAGTAACTTTGGAAAACCACTAGCCACAGTGACAGTGGTGAGCAAAAAAGTTAATGTCAATCATGTATTTTAATATAGGTTTCACCCCTGAACCTTTCCATTGTCTACATAGCACCATGAAAATATGACTTTTATCATTATTTTGAATAGATCATATACAGATCGCAAGCAAAGAGCACTCTTTACAATCACTTCAGTTCAGCGCAAGCTCACTCTACCAAATCTCCCGTTATAATCAATGAAGCTGCACAAACAAGGTCTTTATTACATTGTGTTTTCAGTTTGTTGGTTATAATCCCAAGCATGGAGAACAAAAGCTTTGTTTTGTGTGGTATTGAGTGGATTTGGACTAACTTAAATGCCTCTGATCGGTCATTGCTTTCACACACTCAACTCAGCATGTCTGTGATTGGCTACAGTGATCAATGCTTGAATAAACGCACAAGCCCACACACACGTAAATAGAAACCTTTGACTCTTCCTGCAATAAAATCTATATCTATTACAGTATATTTTAATAAATAAATATAGATTTTTTTAAAATATCATTTATATGCATGTAAATCTACTTAAACCACGACGAGAACACCTGTACTGATGTCTTTAACAGTTTGTGTAATGGAGTGAACAGGAGTTATCGGCGGATGCTGGGATGGGAGCAGTGCAGGTGAGTGTTGGGATATGATGTTCTGGGGTCTCATTACTGGCCGCTCTGTGAGCTTTCAACAGGCTCGGCTTTGTCCCGTCACCGGAAAGTGCTGAGGCATCACTAAGTGCTATTGTCCTGGTGTGTTCATGCACGAGACGGTGGCATGTTTGCTCAGAGATGAGCGCGACTGTCTCCGGGTCGCCCATACGCATAAGCCGAAGCTCCAAACAAAGCATTCCAGACGGGACGTTTTATCGGGACAAAGAGGGGCTCATGACTGCTGGACGACCCCTCATGGAGGTTCGGTGTTTCTGTCCATACTTACTGCTCTTCTGCTTTGTGTTTCTGTCCTGATGCCAGGATTAATTCTGGTTTCTGGCTGTGACGAGAGCGTATGGATGATCCACACGAACACTCAGCCAATCACAGCGCACGTACCTTCAGCCAATCACAGCGCAGTGACCTATATAACAGAAGCACTGTGTTTTTAATGCTGTAAGTGCAGAGATCCAGCCGTGTGTTTTCCTGGAAGCAGAATCCGGGTGTGTTTGAGAGCGTGTGAGTTCTCTTGAATGTCCTGGTCATCATGAGACTCTCCTGATCAGGGTCGGTCTCTAGTCGAGGGACACACGAGGCCACAGCGGAGCTCCCACGAGTGTGTGTGCGCTTGACGCTAATGCTTCCGGACGCTCCTTCACAATGACGCTCTGTGATTCCTCCTGTACGTCGCTGATCCTGAATAAACCCTCTTCAAACATCCCATCAGTGATTCTCTGTGACTTTACAACTCAATTATGCATCTTATTGTTCAGGCTGCAGTTGGAGCTCCTTCTTTTGTTCTCATTCATGTTGCTCTCTTTCATCATGTTCTTTTAGGCTTTCACTGTCGTTCATTTACTCTCTGATCCATTGGTTTCTTTCATACAGACCTAGTCTTTCTATCACACACAATCTACTACAGTCCTTCTGTCGTCTGAATGATACTGTAGGTCAGCAAGCAAAAGGCCTTTTAGTGTTATTGTAAAAACATTCACCTTCAGAAATCCGTGAAATATGCACAGATTTTTATAAAAAAAAGCGTAAGAATATCTGATATGCTTAGCAGTAGTTAAATTGCGAGGACATCTAATGTGCACAGCTGTCTTCAGGTCCTTCACAGATTTTCTATAGGATTTTGGTCGGGACTACTCAGAACATGAATCTTTCTTTGCTGAAGCCATTGTTTTGTTTTGACGTCTGCTTTGGGTCAGTGTCATGCTGAAAGGTGAAAGTCCTCTTCGTTCAGCTTTCTAGCAGACGCCAGAAGGTTCTGGAGATCTGGCTTGGATGTTTGTTTAGTCACAGACATATGGAGAATATGGGAGATAGTTGTCAGGAAGAGCTGCAGCTCTTGTGAGAGAGGCTGTCAAGAGGCTGACAGCAACATTACCAGTTTTCTGTCTTCTCTTCAACTTTGGAGGGACACCCTCTTCTTGATAATGTCACCTTTGTGCCATACTTTTCTCCACTTGTTGATCAACTTCACTGAGCTCAAGTGTATCTAATGCGTTGGATGTGTTTTTTGTGGCCCTGACCTGAGCGATACCTTTCAACAATAACTGTTTAAATGGACAGTAGGCCATTTAGAATATTCCTATCATGTTCCCGTTTTACATGTTATAGAACACAGATCGATTAATGGCACACGTCATTACATCACCATGCCATGCAGTCCGACGTTCCCTCCGTATCAACATACAGTCCGTCTTCATTATGGCACCATAATGTCTTAACCCCCTGAGGTCGGATGTTTACTAAATGTTTCTATTAATATCTCCGCGATTGTGCAGCACACGTAAATGGTTCTGATTTTGCCGTGATCTATAGATTCTCAGCTTCAACGTCCTTATTCTCGCGAGATCATACGTGACTCACGCAGAGAGCAAGAGGGAAGACAAGATGATCGTTCACCTTGCGTGATTGGTGGGCTAGCTTGCCTGTCTGCATTTTGTGTGAAACAACCAATAGATGCGGTTGAAATCCCTAAGTACCCTCCCATCTCCTCATAGTGAGGAAATTACCAGCTGACATGGAGTGTTTTTTCTAATATATAGTTCATCTTTGGTTTGAAAAAAAATGTTGAAAAGTTGACATGTAATGTAGACAAGAAAACATGAAAATGTGTACATTTGTGAATATTGTTAGTAGAGTTTTTTTTTCACAAAGTAAACGTTTTGCTTGAAAGAAAGACCTGTTGTAATGCTACTTTTTCATTTGCACACATCCCATAAAGCTTTATGTAGTAGGAAGTTATTTTAGTCCTATTTTATCTCAGTCCCTCTAACATTTGGTGAAGGTAGAGTCACAGACAAAACTTGCACTAAAAAACTATTTTTCAAAAATGTCACTTTAGACAATTATTATTCATTATCTACTATTTTATTGATGTATTACACTACTTTTGTGACCCTAAGACTTTGGGAAACCCATTTCAAAGACCAAAATAATTTGTCCACATGAGTAATGGTATGTTTCCACAAGAGATTTGAAGAATTTCAAAAATCGGACTTAAATTTTTCACCTTTTAGAGCCAGATTATCCCTCTCTCTCTCTCTTTACACAATGCTCTAGGACAAGTGGTGAACTCACCAGTAAGAGTGCTGGGTTTTCTCTGCACATTTTGATATAAAACATATGGGATTATGTTATGTAATTGCCTTTTAAAAGGTGAATTTCAAATTTAATAAGATATGTAAAATCGAAGGAAAAAGTGAAAAAATGCCCTTAGACCGCAGAGGGTTAATTCGATTTGTTTACTTCGAGTATGACTTTCGACGGATGAAGGTAATAAGAAATCCCTGTTTACATGGTAGTTTATTGATCAGAGTATTGTCTTAATCGAATTAATATCAGAATATTGTTGTTCATCTAAACGTCCTGAATGAGATCCTGTTGATGCTTTGTAAGCTCAAGGCTCTTGAAGTAGCAGCAACCAAAAATGTCAGAAATTACTTACAAGAACAGCTGAGATGTATTTGGAGTTAATCAGTCACAAATACAATAAATTAAAGATACATCTAACTGTTTGTTCACTTGAGACGTAACTGACTGTGTTTATGTGAGAACTCAAGAAGGGAATTTGACATTATTCTGTGTGTATTTGACTCTTCATGCCCAACATGCCATGAAAGAGAACGGTTTCTGACTATCTGTGCATGTGCTACAGGTGTGTGTCGGACTGCGTGAAAGTTGAGTTTTGAATTCTCCTCAGGAGTGTGTTGTGCTTTTATTATCTATTTTTTAATATAGAGCATCTCCTGCTCTTTATTTTCTCATTCCTCCATGTGTCTTTATCCTCGTAGTTGTCTCTCTTTAATGCCTGACAGCAGTGGTGAAATCATTACTTCCTCTACTCTAGTTGTAGATCTGTGATCTGCTCTAGATCAGCTGACATTCATGTGTTTTGAGCTGCAGAGTTGATGCTTCACTCTTCCTTGTGGCTCATAGATTCACCAGTAGCTGTAAATCTCTCTGGTTTGATGTGCCGACACCATGAGAACATCTCTCCACCTGTGGCTTTCTTCAGCCATTAACACATTATCATCAGACAGCTGTGCGGTGAGATGAGCGTTGGTGTTTGTTTGCACTCGTCCTTCCCCTAATGCACTTTTCACTAATGCAGACCTGCTGTTGTCCAGTATTGATCCACTGGAAACTGAAATCCATTAGCAGCATCTCTCTCTCTCTCTCTCTCTCTCTCTCTCTCTCTCTCTGTGTGTGTCGGTGTTCGAGTTCACGGAGCGTAACATCTGATCACTCCTCAGTAAATCTGGTGCGAGTGAATGCTCGGAACGGATTAGTCGGTGTAATTGCATCCATAACAGCAGCTTATGGGGTTTTGTGTCATGTCATAAGACACATTAAAACCTTAAACAAGCACTCTTTTGGTTTTTGTTTGTGTCTAGTTGATATGACCTTCACTTAGAATTATACTGTAGAAATGGGACACAAATTCTCTGCTCTTTTGTACAACACTTTTTAAGTACTTGAACCATTCACAACTCAACACTTCCTCTCCAAACCATCCAGACCATTTACTGAGACAGAACTGAAAAACAAGGACATTTATCATGTTTATGATAGGCCTGTCAAAAGATTAATCACGATTAATTGCATCCAAAATAAAAGTTTGTTTGCATAATATATGTGTGTGCACTGTGTATAATTATTTTGTATATATATAAATACACACACATGCATGTATACATTTAAGAAATATTTGCATGTATATACTGTATATATTTATATATAATTTATATTATATATAAATATAAATATTTTATATATAAATAAAAAAATCTTAAATGTATACATGCATGTGTGTGTATTTATATATACAAAATAATTATACAAAGTGCACACACATATATTATGTAAACACAAACTTTTATTTTGGATGCGATTAATCGCGATTAATCTTTTGACAGCCCTAATGATATTACAACAATCTCAACAGTCATAATATCATCTTTTAAAAATACAGTCCAAGTCTTAAAGGTACAGTAGCACAAGCAGTCAGTTTAATTGACATAGTCATATCCACCTTATTTCGAACAATTTACTACGTTCCTTTCAAATTATTGTTGGAGCCTCTGGTTTGGAAACTTCCCAACTGTTTTCAAAAGTACTGAAACGAATCATTTCAAATTATAGGTTGCATTATAAATCATTCTTATTTTTCAGTTTGACTGAATGAGCTGTATGTTTTCCGTCATGCTCCATTTAATCCATGGGGAAAATAAAGTAACGTTTGGTATTTTAACTACTTGTTGGTTTCACAAGAATATCTGTGACGAGCTCTTTTAAGTACGCTAGCTGTCTTTTGTTCCTCCGGAATATTTTTTTTTTTTTTTCTGCTCCAAAAATATGTATAAGACAACATATACTGCTCTCTTGTGGTCTACTATCCTGATTAATGAACATATTACATAAATAATTCACTTGCCGTAAGAATTTTTAATTTTCTCCCAAAATTCTCATTCCCATCCTGGTTTTCACACACTGCATTAAAAATGATAAACCGGAACTATATTAGCATCCTCTCAACAAAGTATTGTTTTGTTTATTAAAAGCGCGCTGCAGTTTTGTCGTCTACCGCTTTAAATGCTCAAGCTGGATTCTGATTTGCTGATTGTCAATGTTTTTATCGTTCATCAGCTGAAAAAAAATGGTTCTGAAAGTGATTAAAATGATATCGTTCCTCTTTGCCGTAACACTGTTGTTTTTGGCGTGGACGCTGCTGTTCTTTCATATTTAGAATAAACTTTATTGTTATCATCCTTGGTGTCTTAAAGTAGGAAAATACAGTTTGTTTGTCTGTCAAAATTACATAAGCATGTTCTAGATAATGACGGAACATTTTTAATTTATGCATCATACAAACACATAATATTGACTTGTATATCTACATTAATATTTAACACGTCTGTAATGCTACGGAATTACTTTTTGGGGGTTTTCATGCTTAATATTTATGCGACTCCCATAGTTTGCGCAGAGCTTAATGGGATGTAGCATAAATGTGGATAGATAGCTACTTTTAACTGTTTTTTGGTGTAAGAAACCTTGACTGATGGATTAGAAAATGCATGAGCAGTTTGGCGTATGGGTGGGCTGAAGCCTGAGCAGATTGAAGAATTTTGATCTTCCTCAATGACTAATGCTGGAAGCTCCTGGTGTCTGGAGAGGAAAGAGGGACTGTTGAGCTCCAACCAGGCCTCTCATTCCTCAGGAGTCACACCAACACTCACGCTATCGAGATCAACAGAATGTGAGGACCGGCTCAAACAGGCCCTTTATGAGCCGGCGCTTCAGACTCCACACAGTCTCCATTCAGACTCATTACAGCGCCAGCGCTGGCATTTACGGGAATACTTCAAGTGCCACACAAAAACGACTCTTCTGCCCTCATTTACTCACCATCATGTTGTTCCAAACCTGATTGCCTTTTGTTTTCAATGAAATTGTTTCAGATTGCTTATGCACTCAAACTTGAGAAATTTCTCAAAATATCACAGAAGAAAATCATACAGGTTTGGAACGACGTGAAGGCGAGTGATTATTGACAGAATGATGTTTTTTGGGTTCACGATAAATGGTTCTACAACTAATGAAGCAACTTGGATGAGCACCACAACATTGTCTATAAATAATGTCCAAATATTCCATTCATCTTTCTTCCTCTTTGTGTTTTCAGAAACGGGCGAAAGGCCAGTACCTGTTTTTTGAAGTCTGCGAGCACCTGAATCTGATAGAGAAGGATTACTTCGGCCTGAGCTTTAAAGACAACGCTGAGCAGAGGGTGAGTTCACACACAAGACATGGGCAAAACAAAACACACCTTAACAGTATGGGGACCGCAGTCCACGTGACTCCAGCTCTGTGTTCCTGTGATGCTTTGAGGAACAGAGACAGATTTAAACGGTCTATCCTGTGAGGTCACATTGGCACTAGGGTCGTGACTAGGGATGCACCGATCCGATTATCGGTATCGGCTCCGATACTGCCATTCTTGGCCGGATCGGGTATCGGTCAGACGAGGCCGATCCAAATCCGATATTGTGCGTATACTAATTCTGTGTTATTGTTAAGCCCCACAAAAGCATTATAAAGCACCATCAATTTTTCGTGCACTATATTATTAGTGTTCTGAAGCCATTCTACAGTATAATGTGAGATAGAATTGAATATTTAAGTCGTTAAATTCAAGTTCACATAGACTCTTCCCTCCGCTGCGGCTGTCAGTCATTCTCCATTCTGCATTCAACAGCGCGCCGCGTTCAGTTACGACAGTCAACGATGAAACTCTCTCCAAGATGATTCAATGTTAATTAGGGATGCACCGATACCAGTATCGGTATCGGGCCCGATACCAAGCTCATGTACTTGTACTCGTACTCGTAAAAATACCCCGATACCAAAGACCGATACCTCACGTGACATGTGACCTCACGTATATCCTTAGCTTATATTTCTTAATTCTTATGAACACTCTTCCTGCAGTTATAGTGTTGCTAGATTTAATAGTACAGTCTAATATTTCACTTTACACTTTCGGCCAGGGTCCGAAATTAACACCCGCCAAGCGCCAAATGCGGGTAGATTTTCAGTTTGGCAAGTAAATCTCAAAAGGCTATCCGCCCCACTGGAGGGTGAATGTTCATACCAAAATAGTAATGTAACGAGTTAACGTTAACGAGTCCCCTTATCGATGCTCCTGCTCCAAAGCGAATTTTTTGTCCCGCCATAGTCTTATTTGATCTGCGAGTAATGTAGACGACAGTAGTGCGTGTGACAGGGCGCAACTGAAGCACGAGCAGAGAGATGTCGCGCGCGCACTTTCTCTTAGTGCTGTCTTGCTCTCTCTCGTTGTCACATATTAATCAAAATAAATCGACACGATGGTAAAAGGTCGGAAGACCATAGTTTCATGTGGAGCATTCGGATATATTTTTTCCTGAATTACCGCTGGGTGTGAATTGTGCTAAAATACCTTATCTTCTCTGAAGCGTTCTGCACATTCAGCTGACATAAACCACACTTTAAATAAACGGAAAAACCTATCCCGTGATTAAATGTTTTCTGTGTTGACACAAATCTTGTGGGATGTCCTAGCTGCCAGGATAATCACACAACGCGAACACATCCGATAATGACATTGACACGTCCAATTCGCGAACTAATGACTCATTTGAACCGATTCATTTTAATTTCATTTTAAAACTGATATTTCCAGTCCTTCAGTTACTGATCGGATCAGTCAGAGTAAATGGAGTAAAAAAAAATAGGCAGAGTAAAACTAAATATTTTTTTTAAATAATTATAATATATTATTATTGCATATATTTTATTAAATATACAATTAATACATTTAATAATTATGTTCATATAGGCACCACCACAAAAATATTATTTTAATGTGTGTAAATTGTGTAATATGTGTGTAAATAAAAGTAAAAATGGAAAATAATAGACCAGAAATATGACAAAAATGTTTTAATATAGCCTATATATAAATTAATGTATATGTGACACAAAAAGGCTGTTTATTATTTTGGCCGGTAAAAAATATGCTTGGCTGGTGGATTTTTTCATCTACCAGTCCCCGTGGCAGGTGAGCCAAAAAGTTAATTTCGGACCATGCTTTCGGCTGTGATAACATTGTTACTCAGTGTTATGTTATAAACATTTGTTCTGTGATTTCTTTGGCACTTTAGGACAACTTTGATTGTCTTGTTGTCTGTGATTTCTTTAGCACTTTGACAACTTTGTGACAGGCAGGTAAAAATTACATTCATTATGTCCTTGGTTTTGCCCTTTGGAGATTATTGGACACTGTGAAATTTGGGCTTTGAAAATTTGTGATAAGCACATAAGAATGATTTATTTTTAAACATAAGTTTATTTAAGTTGTTGAAAATAAAGATGCTGATATGTTCATTAGTCTCATTGTGTTGTTCTTAGAAAATTGCCACATAAAACGAGACCCCCCCCCCAGTACAACAGGCATCGGTATCGGCGAGTACCAGGAAAAAAATAACGGTACTCGTACTCGATCCTTAAAAAGTGGTATCGGTGCATCCCTAATGTTAATATTATTATACTTGATCTGTAGATAAAGCTCTATGGTTTTGCATAAAATGACTTTATCTTACTGGACTGTATTGCTGTACCTTAATCATGTTACTTTCAACCGTGTGTCCGATAGATCACAACACTGGAGAGCACTATAATTGTTCTTCAATTATAGCACTTCTTAAGTGATTTGTGCCGCACTGTATTGGAGTCTATCATAATCATATCATAATACTTTTGCGCAATGAAAGATTATTAATACCCTTTCTTGTTCTGTCCTATCTATCATTTGTTGCTGCCTTATTAAACAGCTGTGCTATACATGTAAAAAATGTCTTAATTTTATAGTTGACTATAAAATAATTGATCCTTTTGATTTTTATCTTGTTTTTCATGAATGTATTTTACAACAATACAAAGAGAAATGTGTAACGTTTTGCCAGATTTAGTGCTACACTTATTGGGTCTCATTCATGAAACACGAGCAGAACGAATTTTTGTGTAAATCGTGTGTGAAGTGGTTCTGGCGTAAATTTTCGGATTCATTAAAATGTTCGTATTTTCCAAATTTTAGTTGGTACGCAAGAAATCTACACCTGCTCCCAGCCACGCGTAAATAGTGCGCTTAACACCCGAACGTTTTGCTCATTTAATAAGGCTGCATTTTAATTCACCTTAATCGGGTACATATTTACACAGCATTTTGAAAAAATATTATATATAGTAATTACATACGGTTTTTCTTATTATGAGAGCCAGTAATAGCATCTGCGATGGTGGTCCTTCTCCAGTTTGAATACGATTTTTCCGAAGTGAACTAACTTCGTTAGTAAACTTCGTTTTTGCTCTCAAGCTTAATGTCGAACCATTTTCTTCTCACTTCTGGGAATGTTCGATTAACAGATGAAACTCCATTAACTGCATCTGTAATATGCTGCCAAGCTTCCTTTTGTTTAGGACCCGATACGCCACTATGTACGCTTGAAAATAAAATGTGGCGTTTTGAATGAACTTCTGATAATAAAACTTCAATTTCTGCATCTGAGAATTTTTTTTAACACACACACACATTTCACTATCACATTTGATGTTTACGAAGTATTTGTGAATCAGGAGAAGAGTTTTCGGGAAGGTCTCTTTACGCGCAAATCACTCGCATATTTACTCGTATATTTACGAATGTTTCATGAATGAGACCCATTGTCTCTTATTTATTCCCCACTAAATGTTTTTTTCATTAAATGTTCAGATTTTATACAAGTATTGTGCAGTATAAATCAAACCTGTGATTTATCTAGACTAAATCTTACTGCTGAATTATCCTCTAATCAAGTTTATAATATAATTTTTGTCATAGATTATGATCATATATATTTTTGATTTGATGTTTTTCTTTATAATGAAATTGTCTGTATTAAGTAGATTGTGTTTAACACACAAAAGAGTGATTACCAGTTCAACAAGGTTATAGAAATTGTACTTGATAAAAAAAAAACTGCGCTGGTATCGGATCGGTATCAGTAACGGTCGATACTCAGAATTTTTGGTATCGGATCAAATCGGTTCAGAAAAAAATGGTATCCTTGCATCCCTAGTCGTGACAGTGGCCGTTTTTACCAATTACTGCCGGTGGTGTGGTGGTTAAATATTAAATAAAACATTAGCAAAAGCAGCTGCCACATTTCATCTTCTGCAGGAGCAAGAAGATCCATCTAGGCTATATTTGATGTTGCGCTGCCAGAGAAAGCGAAAATAAATTAATGGTGTGTGTGTGAAACACTCTACACAAAGAACATGCCTTAGCAAGTCTAATAAGCACAAACTGTGTTAAATAGAAAAATAAAAAGGTATCTGTCCTACAGGGGTTTTCTACTTTTTAATGAATAGGCTCATGTGCCTCTCTCATTCAGCACGAATCCAAAGCACTGATACTGAACAAACACGGATATTGATTAGCTGTGATCAGTAGCAGTCCTTTAACTGCCATTGGTGATGAAGCATGAAGTTGATGCTAAAAGCATTAGTATAAACGTGTTCTTGTGATGTGCATCACGGAATTGGTTAGGCATGTTGTTTTCTAGATCTGTTCAGTCATCAGTCTCTCAGTGCAGCTGATTGAGCCAGTAATAGAGACCTTATGTTTTAGACGCATGTCTTTCAGTCACTTTAATATTGATGATATTCAGCATTACAGGGTTGATTCAATTTCCATTTTCCGCCTGTTTTCTCTGTGACTGAAATCATAGGACCCTAGTTCAGCTATATCTATGCAAATAGCAAAGAGATTCATTAACCAAGATTAGGTCTGTCGCGATAATCAATAAATCAATTAATCGCACGATAAAAAAATTAGCTCGATAATTTTTCCAGCTGCGATAATTTCCATTTGCATGCTTGTTTTCCTCGTCTCTCTCTCTCTCTCTCTCTCTCTCTCTCTCTCTCTCTCTCTCTCTCTCTCTCTCACTACCAGATACTGGATGACAATATCAACGCTGACCACCACACATTGATTTTCGAATGTTTTTTTTTAATTATTATTTATTTATTTTTTTACTTAACCTATCTACAATCGTATTTGTTTGCAGAGCGCCGTAGCGCGTCCCTCTCTCTCTCGCGCGCGCTCTCTCACCCTCATATGAGGCGCCGTCTAGGGCTTAAATCAAACTTCTTTCACGCACACATATATGAAACACTTGCATTCACATATATTAAGTAGTCAAACATACATGTATACTGCTGAATGCTCAAACAAATACATATGAAATGCACAACGACACACCTAAAGTCGCTCACGCACATACACGCAAACTCTACACACACGAGATGCGCGCACACACAAACTCTCCACGCACATAGCCTACTCATATGAGACACGCGTGCGCACAAAAACTCTCCACGCACGTACGAGACGCGCGCACACACACAAACTCGCGCACACTCATATGAGACGCGCGCGCACACAAACTTCCCACGCACAGACTCATATGAGACGCGAGCGCACACACACACACAAACTCGGGCACAAACTCAATGAGACGGAGCACACACACACAGACTCTCCGCGCACATACTCATATGAAACGCGAGCGCGCGCACACACACACACACATACACACACACAAACTCGCGCACAAACTCAATGAGACGGAGCACACACACACAGACTCTCCGCGCACATACTCATATGAGACGCGAGCACACACACACAAACTAGAGCACATCCTCATATGAGACGCATGCTCACACAGTACATGATGCATATGATTCTCAGTGTGAACGGAAGTCACACATTGGTAAGTGCATTTTTTGTTAACAGAGACAGTCCATTGCTTTTATTGTTTTTGGTTGTTTTGTTCATTTAAATAGGCTTTAGAAATAAATGTTTATTGATCTTTGAAAAGGTGTACCTGCATTATTATGCCATTATCATTATTTTAGATAAAAATCGTCTCAGAACGACAATATTATTGTTTATTATCAATATTATCGTTTATCGCAATAATTTCTTGGACAATTTATCGTCCAGCAAAATTTGTTATCGTGACAGGCCTAACCAAGATCTTTTAAAGCTGTTAACACTGACTTGCCATACAAAGCCACGTGTGCACATGCAGTGGAAATGTGATGTGATGTAATCTATTATACAATAATGAAGCTGCCAAATTTAATACGAGAAATATACTAATATTAAATTATATAATTCTAATATTCACAGTGGTCTGGGTTGATAAAAAAAAAAAGAAGGAAAAAATGGGTTGAGATGCGTCACAAAAGTAGACAGAAGAGTCCACTGTCTAGATCAGGTGCAATGGTGAACTTTCACTCAGCTTACTTTAGGGACCCAGATGTCAGATCGTGGAATCTCTTAAAGACGAACACTGTCCGTTTCTGCAGAGAATGAGCTCACAGTCACAGAATGGTTTATTTTGTTCAAATCTTGATCATACAGATCATACAGCAGCTGCTTTATTGACTCTGTGTTTTTCTGTTGCAGTGCTGGCTGGACCCTACCAAGGAAATCAAGCGGCAGATCCGCAGTACGTGCCGTCTCTTTCTCTTTCTCTGCATGTGATCAGTCAGGCAGATGATGGGGGTTTGGTCTGGGTGGGTGTGTGTGATTCAGTCTCTGGCTCCGTCGTCCTCTCACACATCTGCAGATTCAACAGCTGTAATTATCCGAGCGCTGGAATGACGCACACAGGGTGGAGTGAGAGATGATTCCTCATTCACACCGCATCAGTAACACAATCAAAACCATGACAGTACTTATGCGTGCTGTCAGCTGACCGGTTCTGTTCTGTGTTCAGGGAGACATGCTGCACATGCAGAAGTCTGTTCAAACTGCTGTCCTTCAAGGGATCGATCACACTTCGGTTAAACTGTGCTGCCTTTAAGCCTTTAACCCTGTAGAGCCTGACATATCTAATAATTGTCCAAAAAAAAACTTACTTTAAGTTTGCATATGTGTTTTTTGTTAAGTATCATTTTTGATACATCAGGCTTTTGTGGCTTCATATAGTCTGATAAAATTAGAATATGGAGAAAAAACACCTATATTTTATTACAAAAATAAGCAACTTGCTGCAGATGCTAATGTTTATATGGACAAAAAGAGTAAATTGTCCATATAAATATGGACAAGATGAAGAGTACATGAGGTCTTTATAACAGGATAGCAAATACTTGCATAAAATGCATGTAAATACAAATAATATGTCTTAGATGATGTTTAAATGATTAGTTTTATAATCAAAGCTCTGTAGTTTTAAAGGGGTCATGAATTTTCCTTGATCTTTTGGCATGAAAGAGGTCATTGCACGAAAAAATCTTGTAAGTTTCAGATCTCAATGTCCTCATTTTTCCAAAAACAGCTTTCATTGAAAGGGTTAGTTTTGGACTCGTTTTGGATTTTGTCACATTATGACTCAGCAGAATCAGATGAACACCTACTTCTACATTATCGCATCTTTAGCAGCCCTGCCACTCCCAAAGGATCCTTACGCTAGGAATTTTTATCTCTTATTTACACTGTTAGCTGATGACCGCATTCGTGAGGGTGCAGAAATCGAGTTGCAATGATGAGATCACTGCATTCATGCGCTCAACAGTCATGTCTGTCATTGGCTACAAGCTCATCATTGCAATTTTCAGTCCAGGTGAAATATTACTAACAATATCAAAGTTATTCTTGCGTTTCCTTGATAAATCAGGTCAGATTTGACACAGAAAGACACGTGAAGCTCGAGCTGAAGGAGGATGTTTGTACAGTTACACTGAAAGACTATAACTGGATAAAACAGTCCAAACTATCAATCAGAGACAGAAGGACTGGAGGAGATCGAGTGAGGCAAAGTCTTGATCATTTAGAGGCCTTCAAAATATGTGAATCAAACATAATACTGTAGCTTTGTAGGGTTAAAATGTGCTTTTACAGCACTGGACTGAAGGTGAGTGTGTGCAGAACACTTCCTCTTACACTATAAACTGAGCCATTGTTTGACATCCAGTCAGGTGCTGTATATCTGACCCACACACACACACAGGTGAATCAGATGTCTTATCTGCTTTTATGACTCAGTCTGTAGAGCGTCTGGAGGAGAGCTGAAAATAGAAAAACAGGACAGAGAGAGAGGCTCTCCTTCTGAAGGACACGTCTATAAAAATGGCAGCTGTGTCCTCGTTTCCAAAGACACTCTCAGAAAGAATGAGGTAGACTTTGTTTAGCTGCGTTCTGACTCTGATCCCGAGTCAGCCACAGCAGAATGATCAGTGAGCCAGCATACATGCCGAGAGTTCATTCCACTCATTCTTGCATTTATTATTTTATGTCTGCTTTGTGAATGCGCTCATGGATTCTATTAACCTCATTTCCTTCCACTGGCACAGCAGAGCATCACCGGGAGCGCCATGCACTATTGTTGCCTTATTCACAGTTCAATGTGTTAGTGCTGGCATTTGCTTCAGCCATGACACAAACCAACCAGCTATAGATGAATCATTGCAGACTGATTCTTGAAAGAACTGAGAGAAAACTTATAAATTCTATGAAATGGCATTATCATTCGCCTGGAAATACAGTATAAATAGGAACATTTACATTAGATCTGATAACAGAAACTTTTCACTGGTTTGATTCACAGGAAATGTAAAATATAATGTCCTATACATTAACCCTCTGGGGTCTAAGGTGTTTTTGGGGTCCTTGAGATGTTTTGACATGCCCTGACATTTGTGCTTTTTTCAATTGCTTGTAAACATATTAATGGCAAAGGTGTCATTACACTCTATTTAGCACAAACAGGGCTACCGTAATATGTGAGCAACATGTATGTACATGTTTGTATTTTTGAGAGAATATTGTTTATGCGTGGTTATTGAAAAAACTAAAACTTAAAGTTTCTGAAATAAGGCCACAAAACAAATACTAAATATGTGTCCTCAAGACTTTTGACTAATTGATGTTGACGCCTAGAGTTTTTGCTCCAAAATGACCTGAAAATCATCCTGCCTAATCATTTACACAAAACAATACATTGATTTAAATTTTGTAAGACATTTTTTGTTTGGAAAGGCAATATGTTTGGAGGCGTGATTCACACCTGAGAAGACAATGACCGCATAATGAGCCGCATAATGAGCCTTTCACACAGGTGTGTCACTGGGTACCAAAGAATGCAAGGACAAAATATATTATATTTATATATTTTACAATTAGAAATTGTAACCATTACAAATAGGTTACAATTACAACAACAATTACAATTTTAACAATATTTCAAGTGTAATCTTTCTTTGTAAATAGTATACATTTTATCATGCATATTTCAAAGGTAAGGATTCATTAGTTTGAATATTAGAACAAACACTATAATAACATCTTAGTTGATAATTCAATATACCTACTTTATTTTTGAGAAAACACCACATACTATATATTTAACATATGAGCAGAAATTGGCGAACAAAAGCTTATTTGATGTGGCAGTAGTCCTTTTTTTTTACTGTAAAAACTTTATAATCTATCCAAAACTAATCAACAAAATCTTGTCTAAACATTCATATTTAGCTAATATTGATATATTAGCATATAAATGTTAATTTGCAGTTTGTTGCTCACAAACATTTTATTTCAACATATTTCAGTCTATTTTTACTCCTCTCAGTAGGCTGTAGCAATATAGTTTGGATGTGTTCATGTAAAAATAACATGTTTACTAATGTAGGTGCGAGAGTGAATGAACGGCACAGATGCGCGCTGTACAGCTGTAGTAAACAGCAGTGCACGCGTCTGTGCCGTTCATTCATTCATTCACACACAGACACAATTCATATTTAAACAGTCTTTTTGCGGTTTACAGACACTATTCAATATCGCAATTAGAACAAAGCTCTTAAGAATAAATAATTACTACATCAGCTGGATCCGTTGCTCCTCGAAATGAAACTACCAGCACTTCTGAGGTAACTTTTCCAGGATTATTACGATAGTATTATTCCTCACAACGTAGCAAGAAGACAAAGTAAATGATTAAACTTGATGTTTTATAATCCAGCTGGTGGGCGTTGGCATGTTTGCATGGGTTGCCTCAGATCATTTGCGTTTGAATAGCGCGTGCTCTCCGTGGGCGTGTCACATTAACACTTAATGAGCTATAATGAGCTGAAAAGAAAAAGACTGACATCTCTCTCTTTTCATACAGATTACATAAACTGAGAATATTTGTTTTTTTATATAAATTACTTCATTTTAAAAGAAGAGAATTCAAGTTTCATAAAGATAAATCTCTCGTGTCTGTATGACAAGTATTCGCTGAGTAAGTTCATTTTTGGACGCGTTTCAGAATGGACTTCACCGACAGAGAGAAGGCAAAACTCGCATCATGTTTATTTTTCTTTATTTGACAAAAAGCACAACACTTTGTTTTTATTGTGAGTATACACAAAAAAAATAAAATAGACACTTAACAGGATCGAATGATGTATAACACTTATGTAAGATCAAAATCCACAGTATTTTGAGTCTCTTTTGCACTGATGATAAAAAAAGGGGGTTACTATAGTGTTACTATAGTGTTACTATAGTGTTACTATAGTGTTACTATAGTGTTACTATAGTGTTACTATAGTGTTACTATAGTGTTAATATAGTGTTACTATAGTGTTAATATAGTGTTACAGGGGGTTACTATAGTGTTATCTATGCTGTTGTCAATTTGTCCAAACATTGTTGGATTCTTTGTTCTTATAAAGTCAAACTTATTGAAGGAAGTCAGTGTAATAACCCAGATGATAACATGAATAGAATTACTCTAGACAGATTAAATGAGCATTTTGCCCCTGTGTGCCCAGAATGTATAGATTTTTTATTTGTGGTCGCATCACTAATGATGAGCAATCCGTCGGTTTTGCAACATAATTCATATCATTTTTCTCATCTGTCTAGTGTTGCGTCATTTCTCATATGATTTTTTTCCCCCGATCATGCTTGGATGTCAACATGAAGTTCTGTGGCAAACTCATCATCCTCAAAAACCCTCAACAAAACTACACGAGGTCACAGCGTACAGTAAAATACAGTTAGTTTTATGTTGATATCAGTGTGTTTTATGCTGTGAATTATTGGCTGCCAAAAGCATGAACCACTGACATTCGGAGACATCTAGAAATCAAAAGACGAAAGCAACTAACCATATCTGAGCACATGTCAGTTGAGTCGATGTGAAGACGATCCTCATCTTCATCACTAGTGTGGCTCAGCCTTTAAAACGTTCATTTCTGAATGATGAACTAGTGAAGTGTTGGTTTGCTAATGGACTGATCAGACCCATTCAGACTCCTTCATAATCGCCACCAGCTGCTGTATCCCACAATCCCTCCAGCCTATAGATCTACTTGTTTTTCTGTCCCTTATTGATAACCAAGGGCAAAGGGAAAAGAAAACTCTCACTCACACACACACTTATGAAATAAAAATGTATGTAGTTGTCAGGAAGGACTGAAACCAGAGGCGCTCTACTGGAGGAAGTGATGTTGGCCGCTCTTCTTTAATCGACTCTTCTTCTCTGTGTGTGTGTGTGTGTTTTGCACTAGACTCTCAGTGGCAGTTTGCTTTCAGTGTGAAGTTTTACCCTCCTGACCCGTCCCAGCTGACCGAGGACATCACCAGGTAGATGAAATCTCCCACCAGTTGCATGCTTGTTAATTGTGGTCAGTAATATTGAGTTTGGTTTGAGAAAGTGTCCAGTAGGAGTGTGACGTGTGGTCATCTCTCTCCAGGTATCTGTTATGCCTTCAGCTGAGGCAGGACATTGCATCGGGACGTCTGCCGTGTTCGTTCGTCACACACGCGCTGCTGGGCTCGTACTCCCTGCAGGCCGAGCTGGGCGACTACGACTCGGAAGAGCATCGCCTGGACTACATCTCCGACTTCCAGTTCGCCCCAAACCAGACCAAGGAGCTGGAGGAGAAGGTGGTGGAGCTACACAAGTCTCACAGGTCTGACAGCTGTCTCATTTGGTTCCAGCTGTTTAAGTGGACCTGTTATGCCCCTTTTTACAAGAAATTGTAAATGAATGCTGCTGTTCGATGCTGTAGCGAGGACATAAACATGACGGATGGTATACGGCTCACTCGGGGGAGGAGCTAAGCTAATAGGGCCTATTCTGTCATCAGTCGTGACAGCAACTGTAAAATGACAGCAACTGTAAATTATTATATTTCAATAACGAATTAGAGTAAAAACATAAGTTAATGCAAAAACTGCCTTATGTTCAGTTTACGTGTTTTCATACAATGTGTTGGGTGTTGAGTATTATATCTAAAAAATAAATAGCATCTGAATTTAGGCTAAAAGTCTAGGCTCTGTTGTTAACCTTTAATGTTATAGTAATGTGCGGGCTCCCTATATAGTTTACTGCATTAGCAGATTTTTTTTTAATCCTTGCGAAACGTTTAATTGTAATTGAATTAATTTAAAGACAAAGACACAATTTTTTCATTAAACCACCGTTTAAAAAAAACAACAAAAAAGCAATTTTAGCTTTCTAAACCCCACACACCGAACCGAGACGTCAGTTTTGTGTGTCGTTACACCCCTAGTATTAGATCTTACTCATGTTTTAATGAGCAGCCAGCTGTAGTAAAGCAAGGAGATTTCAAAATAAGAGTCTTCTGTATTTCAGGCTTCTTTATAATTAAATAATATAGTCTGCATTTTTTCCTGGATATTCTTAGTATTTTGGTTACACAATAAACTGTGTTTGGCATTTACTTCCACCCTGTCACTGTCACAGGAAGGAATGAGTAAGAACATTATTAACACATTTCATATAGAGATTTTATTAGTATTGGCCCCATAAACCTTTTATTGCCTTTCTTCATACTTATTAATATACTAGCAGAATCCCATATCACTCAACCTCTTATATCATCGCATACAAAATAAACTAATTTCAATTCATATGTATATACTGAATAAAACATGTCTGCGGTGTTTTAAACGTGCAGTTACCCTGTATGCAGTCGAGTGTGTGCTGCAGTGTAAAAGAATCTGAGATGCATTTATTTTGAGATTGAGTTTGTTCTCAATAGACATACGGTGCCTTAAAACAGATCTCAAAAAGTCTAATATTTCATATAAATGTTGAAGAAATAACTGTAAACTGATTGATTTTGACGTCACTAATGGCATCATGCTCCTGCTGGCAGCCCAGATCCAATGATTAGACTCAGATCTGGCTCGACAGCAGGAATATTTGTCCTCATACAGTGCAGGAGTTGAGATGCAGTGAGTAAACTGGTGCCTGTCTCTTCCTTTCACTAGACTAGTGTTCTTATATTAAACAGTGATGTCTAAACAGTGAAACACTCAAATTAGAGTCCTCATTCGATGTGTGTCATGATCACTGGATTATCAGGTGTAAATCTGCTCTGACACCTCTGTGCTGATGACAGATATCTGATGTCTCCACCTGTTCTTTCAGGGGAATGACTCCAGCCCAAGCAGATGCCCAGTTTTTGGAAAATGCGAAGAAGCTGTCCATGTACGGTGTAGACCTGCATCACGCCAAGGTAGAAGATCTCCAGATGTATGATGCTCTCTCACGGTCCTGCAGAGTTCAGATCCGACTTGCCTCAACACACCTGTCTGGAAGCTTCTAGCATGCCTAGTAAAGCCCTATCCGGACGCTAATTGTTTCTCATGGGGTCGTAAGGTATTTTCAGCATTTACAGGGGTTAGTCTGTGATTTTATTGCCGTCCAAATCCAGAATATCAGTGTTTTTCTCCCACCACCCGCGTAAAAATCGAATTACCTACTGTTTTTTGTCAAACGCCAAGGTCTTGCGGGGATTTATTTGCAGTCCGAATCCACAAGTTTACAAGAAGAGATCAATAAAAAAAAAATCACTGTTTAAATCCTTTTTGACCACCGCCACGCACCGCACGATAACTGGTGCGCTTAAAGTTGCAGTAGGGAGTTTTGAGAAAATGTTGACTTAGCCTGAAAATTTGAACAAGCACAACTTCCAGGTCCAACCCCCTTGCTCTCTGCTGTGCTACAGCCCTCCCTCCACAGCTCCTCCCCCACAGCGGAGCCTGCCGTGAACGCGCAGGCTAGTAAGCAGGACCACCGAATACGGCGGATTATAAACAGTTATGTAACATTCACTAATAGGGACGAAACATCAACAATATGCTTTACATTGACTATGGCCTGCCAATACTTTGACTACAAACTTGGTCCTCAAATCATTATGTATTTTGCAATACATGTAACTTTATAACGTTGCACTCTTTAAGTTATAAATAGCTAACGTTAAAGGATTAGTTCACTTTTAAAAAAACTTGCTGATAATTTACTCACCCCCATGTCATCCAAGATGTCCATGTCTTTCTTTCTTCAGTCGAAAAGAAATTAAGGTTTTTGATGAAAACATTCCAGGCTTTTTCTCCATATAATGGACTTCAATGGGACAAAAACGGTTCAAGGACCAAATGACTGTTTCAGTGCAGCTTCAAAGGGCTTTAAACGATACCAGACGATGAATAAGGGTCTTATCTAGCGAAACGATCGGTCATTTCAAAAATAAATAAAAAACTTTAAGTTTTATAAGGACAAATGCTCGCCTTGCTCTGTTCTGTGATGCACGTTCGTGACTCTCCTGTTTGAACTCGTTCATCAAAATTAACAAATCTTTTTTCGAATCATTTCGTTCGTTGAATGAACGAAATGACTCCGAAAAAGACTCGTTCGAAATGAACGAATCTTTTTTGCGAGTCATTTTGTTCGTTGAATGAACGAAATGACTCGAAAAAAGATTCGTTCATTTTGATGAACGAGTTCGAACAGGAGCGTCACGAACGACGGTACGCGCTCGCGCTGTGCAAGAGAGGGGTGATCAGCCCGTACACGAGCGTGATTGACACTGCTAAGACATTCCTCCTGGCTCTGATTGGTTGTTTCTGACCGGGAGCGGTGTATTTCTGCAAATGGCAATAGGACCACTGGGAGGAGCCAGAGGAGCTTGATTTTTTCACAGATTATCTGTCTCATAT
Organism: Gila orcuttii; assembly: GCA_026230005.1. Taxonomy (NCBI): domain Eukaryota; kingdom Metazoa; phylum Chordata; class Actinopteri; order Cypriniformes; family Leuciscidae; genus Gila; species Gila orcuttii. The sequence goes on from JAPDVR010000012.1 coordinate 11,579,073, forward strand.
TCTACTGTCAGGACATAATGACAGTTTTAACAAATATTTGTTTACAAAAGTTTCCTACTGGAGCTTTAACTGTAATTTGCATGCATTTTAAAGATGTACTTTTTTATTACTGAAATGCTGGGAAATTTTTACAGGAACAATATTTCATCACCGCTCCACCTGTTGAAAAACGCTCCAACACAAAAGAGAAAGAGAAAAAAGCGTGCGTGCGTTTAGCTTCCTATTTTTAAAAATGAGAATTAAATTATTAAATAATAATTAGTAGGGGTGTGACGAGACGCTTATCTCACAAGACGAGACACGAGATTGGGTTCACGAGGACGAGACAAGATATTTTTTCAGAAATCCTCAATGACAAAATTCATGACTGGAAAAATTGTCTGCAGTTGCATTTTGAAATGTTTTAACATTTAACTCTTCTAATGCATGTAATTTTAGGTCTACTTAATGAATATGAATTATCAAATGCATTGAAAGAAAACAATATGCAAGCACTGTAAAAGTTTTTTACTGACTGGCTTTTCTCCTGTATGATTTCACATGAGTCTCTTCAGACCTTACTGTACATTTATGAGCTTTCAGAACTTCTCATTGAGGCTGTGTGTGACCTCCTAACTGAACTTCCTTACACAAATTGAATATAGAAATAAAAACAAAAATAAATAAGTTTTCTCTTAGTCCTCTTAAGTGCAAACAATAAGTGGAAGTGCAACCATAACCAAAGTACAGTACTGTAGTGCACAGACTCTTTATAATTGTTGTGAAATTGCTGTTTTATTTTGCACCGGCAGTTATAGGGTTAGTGCTGTGAGCTCGGATTTCGGAAAAGGCCGGTAGAGAGAAACGAGGCTGGTGCGTTTGTCTTTACAGTTGTTCTTGCGTTCCGATCATAAGTTCAGAAACGGAGCCTACCTTTAGGCTTGGGCGATATCCAAATTTTGATACCGTCAAACCTCCTCCTTATTTTACCGGGGTATGCGGTATTACCGTGACTAATTAAAAATTATGACATAAGGCTCAGACAGCGTCACCAAACTGTTGGCTTGTGCCTACACCGTTCAGAAACTGAATACCAGATCGGGCAAAAAAAAAATCAAAACAAAAATCAAGGCTAACCCGTGCACGTTGTGTCTGATCCCGGCTGACCGCATTAAATGTAATTATGAGCCGGAGCCCTATTTTTAATACGTGGGCCGTTATAATATGGTGGCGCCAAATAATTTTTTAACCCAGGTGCTGAGGGGGTGGTAGATATAAATACTATTTATAAATGAGCAAAAATGGGACACTTAATAATATTTAATTATTTTAATTATGACAATTAAAGTATTCATTTTATTAATTAATTGAAATTAAATTAACAAGCAACAAGTGCATTTGTAAATCCGGTGACACGCGTCCATTGATTTTTATTAATACAACTTTTCTGTCAGTGTCTGCTGCAAAGATTAAGTTGACGATCGCCATCTCCTAGTGAATGCGCATATATAGAGAGAAAAGCAAATCATGGATTACATAATCAGAAGGTATAGGCTAGCCTTTTTCTTTTCGTTTTGAATTGTTTCGTTTAAAGAAATTGACGATTGGTATCTCCGTAGTGAACGCGCCTGTAGAGAGAAATGCACATCATGGATTAATCAGAGAGTATGCTGCCTATATTTCTTTTCCTTTTGAATTGTTTCGTTTAAAGAAATTGACGAATCGCCATCTCCATAGTGAACGATAGAGAGAAATGCATATCATGGATTACATAATCAGAGAGTAGGCTAGCCTATTTCTTTTCGTTTTGAATAGTTTCGTTTAATGTATTTGATGATCGTCATCTCCGTATGAACGCGCATAGAGAGAAATGCACATCATGGATTAAATAATCAGCGAGTTGGCTATTTCTTTTCGTTTTGAATTGTTTCGTTTAATGAAATTTCAAGCTTTATTTAGATATAGGCCTATCTGTTATGTCTGTGAGGCATACACTGAGTTTCGGTTAATTTATGATGAGATTTCAATGCAAGTGACCGCGGCGCGCCAGCGCACGATCATGTCATGATTATGTTGTCTGCTATATTTGATTTGAAATCCAGGCAATTGGTTGATAAAAAAATTATCAAAATTAAGATACAATTTATACAAAACGAAATTCACTTTAAAGAAAGGCCTTTTACAAACTGAAACTTAATTAAGTGGTCAATGTCTGACTCCCGATGCATCCCATCTTACTCGTGCTGTTCACTTTTCATTATCAACGTAAAAAAAAAATAACATTATAATATTTTAACAAATATAAACTAATGCGCTTATTTAATGAACTCGGGGCAAAATGCATCCTCGCAGCAGTGAGTGGGTGGTTGTTTCGGAGATGCGACATTAGGTTAGAGGTGTTTCCATCTCTCGCGGTCACATTTTTTATTGCAACATTTACAAATTGCCTCGTCAGTATTTACCGCCTCTCCCTTCTCTCTCTCTCTCTTTCTCCTCCACACTGTCACTTGATGACAACTACATAAGCATTTTTGGGCATTGAATAAACAATTTTTATATATTATATATAAGTGCCGGTAATGACGGTATTGAAACTGATACCGTTGCTATTTTAAGACCCCGCTGTATACGATATTAACGTAATACCGCCCAACCCTACCTACCTTGTCTGTTGTCAAGACGTTACAGTACTCTCTCAATATTCGAAGTGTAAACAGAGACCATAGCCACAATTAAACAGTCCAGAGATGGGTATTGGGTGACAGACTATCGTATGTGCCTGCCTAATTTGCGCACATCAGGGAGCTCGTGTTTTACTTTCACTTTTAAATTCGTGATCCTAGAAATCCTAGATATCTAGACGCACCCTAGTGGCAGCAAAATTTATTTAGCAGCCAGTGCAATCAAAAGTTGAGGTGAATGTGAGTGTAGTGGTGGAATATTTTATGCTTATTTCACCCTCACGCTCCGTCATGGCGATATCGTGAGACAGCTTTTCACTGGATGGGAAATCTCGCCACATTTTAGTCTCGCAAGATCTCGTGGCACGAGATCTCGTCACACCCCTAATAATTAGAACATTTATTTTTCCTATTATTAAATTAAATAATAATTTATTTGTATTATTCCAAGCATATGACATTTTATTTATGCCACTTGAGCAGCGCGTTGACAGGTTCGTGGGATTACAAAACTCGCTCCTCCACCGTCAATAAATCGCCATCCGAATGCATGAGTTTTATCACTGAGATGCCATACAAATGTATTTTTACAGACGTCAACATGAGAAACGATTAGCGTGTGAATAGGGCTTATAAGCTTGATTAGCTGGTTCAGGTGTGTTTCACTGTCTGGAGCTGAACTCTGCAGGACGGTGGATTGGATGCTGTTTGCAGATTATTTTTTCAGGAAGACTATATTTTTCTGTCCTTTGCCGTTTTTGATGAAATTGAATGAATCTATGAGAGTTCTATAGCAGTCCAGTTCCAGCATGATCTGCTTTCACATTAATCACACATTCGGCTGCTTGCATGGATCAGCCATTTTATTTGAGTGTGTTATGGTTATCAGTAAGATCTGAGTGCGTTATGGTTATCAGTAAGATCTGTGACCTGTGGCCTCCAGACCCGACAAGAGCAGCAGAGGCAGACTCCAGCTGAACAAACACTGTGTGCGTGTGCGTGTGCGTGCGCGCGCAAAATATGCTGAAGTCTGGGAAAACTATGTTGTTGCCATTTTTAAACCCTCACAGGAATTAGCTCTCCGACACTTTTCCCAGTGGGAAAGATGGCAGTCTCTTGTCCAAACTTTGTTTATCTCTTTTTGAAGACTGAAGGTGAAGCTTGTGATGTTCAGTTTTCTTCATCTCATGACCTTTAAAGACTGACACATAGTGCTGTTTTAGTTAGGGTTAAAATAGTTCACTAAAACAATAAAAATAAAAACTTTAACTGAAATCCAATATTGTAGAGCACTTCCCTGGCCAAAAGGCATTATAAATGTCCCGAGGCCCCGCAGCAGCAGCTGGTCTCCTCTGCGGGCTCCAGCTCTTACTGATGCGCTGGTGTGTGAGAGATCACTGAGAGCTGCCGTACTGTTAAAAGCCTCTTGTGGCGACAGATAGTCTGAGTTCAATCTGTTTATCAGTGCTATTGATTTCTCTAAGAGCTCTACAGTTAACACCAACAGATCAATAACCAGTGCTCGACGGCCCAAAAGCCTCGGAAATCTAGATCCATTTAAAAGCAATCAGATAAGTGCTTGAGGCGGAGTGAAAGATGTGATGGATGTGCTTTCTGATTACGTTAAGACATTAAATGAGTTTGAGTTTCAAATGATCCATAGTTATTATAATTGTATGTATGTATGTATGTATGTATGTATGTATGTATGTGCATTGTTTCAATCTTTGTATCATTAACCATGTTTGTGTTCAGAAAGATTATAAAACCACCTTTTTTTTTCAAGCTTTGTCATAAAGGAATGTTCTTGGTTCAAGTTGAGCTCCATGTACACTTACAATTAAAGTAAACTCGCTAACCTTATGTGTGCAAACTTACATCCAACCTTTCAACATATGCTGGTAACGTTCATATGATATTCACATTGATAAACTGACACCAGCTTCCCTTTTCTTCTGTGAAACTCAGGAGCGCTGACCTGCTTTACTTATACTTATTCCATTTTAAAGTATTACTGAGGGACGAAACCAAACTATTTTCATAGGTTGATGGACATTATTAACAGAAATACTAATGATTAACCAGAACATTCCTTTAAAACACACCAAACCAGCTTTCAGGGGAAGGCACAGCACAATCACATATAACCATTCGTGCCCTTTTTGTTAGTTTTTATTTATTTGCATGTGACAGGGAAAGCATTTTGAAATACATATTCAGTTTATGTCTAAAAATATGTTAAAGGGGACCTATTCGGCATTTCTCCATGTTCATCTGTCTTTAGTGTGTAATGTTGCTGTTTGAGCATGAAAATGAGAGTTCTTCCCTATATCAGTGTCAGTGTTTCTCAACTCCCTGAAACGCCTCCATTGTAGTCTTGAGTTTCTTCCGGGAATGAACACGTCACAGTATTCCTCATTATAATAATTCATATGCAGAATAAAGGGGCGGAGCCTGGTTGAGTTAGTTAGTAGTGTGTTAAACTGGCAGTTATGGTAAGAGCGGGACATTTCCCAAACACACTCGAAGCTCTTGACCAATCACAACACACTGATCCAACCGACCAATCAGAGCACAGTGTGCTTTTCAGAAGGAGGTGCTTCATAGAGACAGGAACTAGAATCTCTCGTCTGTCATCTCTCATATCTCTCATCGTACTCTCAACTAATTGTTCTGTTCGGGTCAGTACACACACTGCGCAGAATTTTTTAATGCAGTTGTCAGTACCGTAAATGACTGAATTGTATGTGTATAGAACAGGATTAAGCACTAAAAGGTGAATTGACAAGTGTATTTAGCTGCAGTTTGTATGTAGCCAAATCAAGACTTTTTCTTTAATGCACATGTGCAGGGCTGTGAGTGGCTGCCTATGTAGTTCTAGCAAATACTTCCTGTGGTTCTTCTGGTTGAGTTATTACTGTTACACTGTTATGTACGTGAATATGAGCAGATCTTGTGCTGGAAGTGGATATGAAATGTTTTTGGATGCCGATAAAGACTGGTCGTCTTCTCTTTTGTCAGGACTCTGAGGGAGTGGACATCATGTTGGGAGTGTGTGCAAACGGTTTGTTAATCTATAAGGATCGTCTGCGGATAAATCGCTTTGCTTGGCCCAAAATCCTCAAGATCTCCTACAAACGCAGTAACTTCTACATCAAGATCAGGCCAGGAGAGGTATGACTGAGCAAACCCACACACAATGTGTCTGAGAGTGATGGGAGTGATGATTGTGTCTGTAATATATATATTGTCATGTTTTTCAGGCAGAGCAGTTTGAGAGCAGCGTCGGCTTCAAGCTGCCCAACCATCGGGCTGCCAAAAGAGTTTGGAAAGTGTGTGTTGAACACCACACCTTCTTCAGGTGAACACACACATCTTTATCACCCCATGCTAAAGTATGTTTAGATGAGTTGAGAGGCTTCAGGTGCTAGGGCGTGTGTGAGAAGGTGACTTGACTTCTGGAGTTATCAAGATTATTAATATGCAGTATCGTAACTACATGTTTAAAAGAAGTTTTGTGCATCTTAGGCTCAAGTGTGTGTTCGATAATCCAAGATTTACCTCAACTAGATTAAGTAGTAGAATTTCCTCCTCGCTTGTATTAAACCATAAAGGGCTTTGAATATGCCAAAAGTAAAGTTTTTAAATGTCCTTTAATGCGTAATGGATAGGACCGTACAGATCAGGGTAGTGTTGTCACGATACCAAAATTATTGTTTCGATACCAAGTCAAGAATTGTGAATATTTCTTAGAAGGCGTTTCACAAATACACCTCCTTTGCATAGATCTGTGCTCTTTAAATGCTGTAATAACCTTATATAAATAAATCACTGACAAACATGCACAGCATGCTCTGATTATAATCATATAGCCTATAGATCATTTTAGCTGATGTTTTGCTTTATTTTAGCTGCTTGCAAATTATTAACTTTTATCTATGAAAGTTGGGGGGAAAGTTGTAGCTACACCTAATACAAAAATAAATAAAACATCTCCAGTTAACTAGCAGAGCATTCATTTAGTTCGCTATTAAATAAGAGATATAGTGCTAAAATCTGTTGTTTTTTAAATCAAGCTGAGCGCTCTTTTTCACTGCTATCAGTTGCATGGATACAGTGTCTTTTGCGGCTCGTCCACCGTCTTCACTCGGACACGCGCTTCTATCTATCGCCGTTGCGGAGACTCTCTATTCGTTGCGGAGACTCTCTACTCTGCACAGTTTGACCAGCGGGCAGCGCCCGCACACCAGGCCGCCGGATGGGGTGTTGCTAAGAACTTGCAATGTATAACTATCAGACCGGCCCTCGCGGCCTCTAAACACTACCGGTCCACCGGGAAAAGTCCCGACTCTCCCGATTGTCACTCCGCTACTGACCGGCAGCCACAGTATCACTTGTGCTCGCACATGCAGTCATCTCGCTGTAGTGTTTGTCGACAGCTGCAGCTTCTTTGCTGCGTGCGTGAGGAAGCGTGCGTTGCACACACCAACATGAAATGCGTCCTTTACAAATCTGGAACGCGGTCATTCATAGAAGTATCGCTACTAATAAATTTAGGAATCGTGACGTTTTTAATTTCCGAGAATCGCGATACTTTTGAAGTATCGGTGCACCGTGCAACACTAGATCAGGGTGGATCAGAGAGAGGAGGGCGATCGGCTGAAGACCTCGAGCTGGCATTCAAACTCTGAGAGGCGCAGTTGTGCTTGTCTAAGAGTCTTGTGTTTCCTCAGAGACACACATCACACTCTCGAAACACATGATGTGGATTATCTCAGCTCAACTTTCCTCTTTTCCTTCTGTTTTTACCACCAGCTGTCAGAACCCTGCATCAGTTGCCTTGTTTTTGTGGTTGAATGTCAGCAATAGATTAGGGATGGACAAGAGTACTCGTACGTGACAGCGACGATCGATCATGAAAGCGATGATCGCTCAATTTCCATTTTTCTGATTGGTTATTGGGGTATTTGGGTCGGTTCCTGAGGTCTGATTTGTTAGAGTTAGACAGCACGCCTTCAGACCGGTGAGATAAAGTGAAACTAGATTTGAAACCGCGCACTGCAGTGAATCACTTTCTTCATGAAATGCAGTTAAGTGCAAGATGTGCAGCGCCAATCTATCATAGCCTAACATTATAATGAGAAAATTATTGCAATAGAATGTTGTAAATTCTTTGTGCTTTAGTTTTTCAGCGCGTCCACAACATCAGACTAGCACGGTCATGTTCATGTGCGCTTTTGCGTCTTTTTGTGCAGATGTAAGGTGTAAGATTACTTTTTATGCTGTCTATATCTGATTAATCTCAAATAAGAAGCGTTTGGTTGAGTTTAATCAGCAGTTTACCCACCGTTCATTCACTCATCAGTTTCAGCTCAAGTGGATTGTCCGACATTGACTATGATTGGGTTATTTGAGACGGTCATACTCCTTTTAGATAGGCTTTATACAACAAAACATTGCTGCATTATTAATATCATCAATGATTTTTGCCTAATTTTTTATTTAAAGTTGTTTCTCGTTATGGCTTCGAAAATGCGCAATGATGAAAAATTCAAATTAATTGCAAGATGTGCAGCGTCAGTATACACATAGCATTATAATGAGAACAGGATTATGATAGATAAATGTTGTAAATTCGTGCTTTAGTTGCCCATCCATCTTGCCCATAGCAAGAGCACATCCACAGTTTCCATTTCAAACAATAGACTAAAGAACTAGTTCACATGCGCATTCACAAGTTGTAATATTACTTTTATGTTATGTATCTTGGATGATTATTAATCTAATAGGATGTGTCATAGAACGGGCTTCAGTTTACTGGAGATCATTTACTCTTCAGCTTTTTCGATAACATTGATGTTCATAAATCTAGCAGTTAATTTTTTCTATTCATAAATTAATGTTGTCATAGACATGTTTTCAAGTCATATTTTTATTTGTCTACATTAATTATCGTAACGGTCTTAAATTATTTTCATTTTTATGACGGACACGCCCCCCCTCGAGAACTCGTTTTTTGGAGACCTGTCAATGATCGAAATGAACAAAAATGCCCTACAACAGATGCACAAAAAGAGAGAAAGAGCAAAGGGTTTGCCATCTGAGCATATGTTGGTGTGTGTCCTCTGAGCGCTGTTGTTCACTGCTCTATTCACAGGCTGATGTCTCCTGAAAACCCCACCAAGAGCAAGTTCCTGACTCTGGGCTCGAAGTTTCGCTACAGCGGGCGAACGCAGGCGCAGACGCGACAGGCCAGTTCCCTCATCGACCGGCCCGCGCCCTACTTCCAGCGCACCTCCAGCAAGCGCATCTCACGCAGTCTCGACGGAGGTATCGCTCTGCATGTGCTCCGTGTGTGTGTGTGTGTGTCGGCTGGGTCACAATAACACTTCTTCTTTCTAGCTGAAGAGACGCCCGTCCCTGTTCGTCAATAATCACTCAAACCGTCTGTCGCTGTAGAGTTCAGTGAAAACACTCGTTTTAATCAATGAAATTGTCACTTCACAATGAATCTCATATTCAAATAGTGTTTACACTTGTAGAGCACAAGTGTGCTGAATGAAAACTTTTGAGTCGATGCGCCACTGACTAACTCAAAGTGATAGTTCACCCAAAAATGAAAATGATCCCATGATTTACTCACCCTCAAGTCATCCTAGATGTATATGACTTTCTTCTTTCAGACGAGAACAATCAGAGTTATATCAAAAAATGTCCTGGCTCTTCCAAGCTTTATAATGGCAATGAATGGCCGGTTTCTGTTTTGAAGTCCATCAAAGTGCATCCATCCATGATAAAAGTGCTCCGGCTCTGGGGGTTAAGAAAGGCCTTCTGAAGTGAAGCCATGCGTTTGTGTAGGAAAAATATTCATATTTAAAACTTTATAAAGTAACATATCTAGCTTCCGGCAGACGGCCGAGGGCGAGTAAATCATGGGGCTATTTTCATTTTTGGGTGAACTATCCCTGTAAGCTCTTCTGAATAGACATTGCGTTCAGCGCTCAACTGACATGTCTGTGATTGGCTCAACGCTGTAAAAACAGGTTGTGGAAACCTGAGAGACTCTTCACAGAGCACAAACACAAAAACACACGAGCGTTTGAAAGCAGCCGCCACTCGTGAGATAAGAACGCAGAGTGACTTTGGTTTACTCTCTTTATAAGCTGAACTTTATAAAAATAGGGAATATTGTGTATATCATGATATTGTCAGCAGAATTATTGCAGTAATATTGATAATATTCAATGTATCCCTATTGTAAATACTCTTGGCCAAAGCCAGGTGTTGAAATGATTCGTGTTTGTGTGTGTGAATGGCTTGTGAGCATGTGATGTTTAAGTGCTCCGGCGTCCGTCACTGCCCTCACACACACACACACACACGCAGGAAGTCTTAACGCGTCGGCACTTACAAACGCACTGAGGCAGAGCGTCTGTTTTTCTGCCCAAATCTCATCTGTCCTCCATCAGAGCAGAACACAAGCGTGACAGCCGATGTTGAGCTGCAGACGAGAAGCAGCATGTTTATCACTGAACTCTTGTGGACTTCCAGGTTATGAACTCTTTATCTGCAGGAAATCTCCCAGTGGTAAATGAGGCCAGTCATCTGAGGTCTGCGTCTGCGTCTCCGTGTGTGTGTGTGTGCACAAGATTAGCACATTCTGGGGTTCAAATGTCCCCACTAGGATAGTAAAAACTTAAATCAGCTATATTGTGGGCTTCACCTGAGCAGGATGGATTACTGAACATACTAAATGTGTGAAATCATATGTAAAAATGCTGAAAGGTTTTTGTGAGGGTTTAGAGGGTTAATAGAAAACTATTAGCTCAGTATAAAAACAATGGAAGTCAATGGAAAGACCCCACCAAGATAGTAAACGTGTAAAAGCTAAACTCGTGTGGCCAGAGCCCAGCTCAATGACAGCTGAAATTAATTTACATATGTCATTTTTGTACATCTACAGCGGCTTTATTAAATGAATACCTGTGGTATTTATGGCTCATATGTTGAGTAACGTACGTTCACACTAGCTGGGTTTCTATCCAAACGTGAAGCAAATCTTTTCCAAGTTCGCAAAAAACTAAAAAAAATTTAGTTTTTGATGTGATGCTTAAAAATGCGCATAAAATCAGGGTGAAGGAAACATATCTACTGACATCCATTTGCAGCTACAAATCAACCTCGATCATTGAGGACTCCATGAGGCATGAGTGACAGCGCTTGTCAAAGTTTGCCTTAATGCAAATGAGCAGTGATACAGTGCAGTCGAGTTAAGACACAGGTGTATGCGTCTCCTGCTGTCCATGAAGTGAGTGAGTGTAGTTCAAGCACAAACACTGTGTCAATAGTGTTTTATCAACATCACTGGAAAACAAGACCGAAGTAGCAATCTAAACATCCTTAAAACCAGATGAATTAGCTGGAGGTCAGTGCAGTCCAGTAAATCACTGCACATGTGAACGGGGCTTTATTACGCTCGTTTATCATCATTTTATTCTCTCTCTCCGTATCAATGAAGCAAGGTTTGTTTTTCTGCGGTTTGTCCGTCGCTGTCGTTCTGGTTTTCAGATATGTTTTCCACTGAGCGGTGATCTTGTGTTGTATTGTTGTGGATGGATGTGGCCACATTGTCCCGGCTCTCTGCACAGACACAGGAAATGAGGAACATCTGTTTCCTGTCTGTGGAGCGAGCAGGAGAGATGAGCTGTGTGTGTGTGTGTGGGAGGAAATTAAGGTTTTATAGGCAGAGAGCTCTGATACTGCACAGATACCATCAGCGTCAGGCTGATGAAGCTCATGACACTGCAGATGTCTCATCGTCATCATCATATTTTTAATGTATTTAATAAAATATGAGCTTCACTCTTAATACCTTCTGGACTGTTAAAATTGACTTTTTTTTTTTTTGTGCTTGGCAACGATTAACCGCATCTAAAAAAAAGTTTGTGTTTACATAATATATAGTATGTGTGTGTGTATTTAAGAAACATTTGCATGTGTATATACTGTATATATTTATAGATTATTTCTATATAATATATTATTAAATGACACATTTTTCTTAAATATATACATGCATGTGTGTGTATTTATATATAAAAAATATTTATACACAGTACATACACCTATATTATGTAAACACAAACTTTTATTTTGGATGCGATTAATCGTTGCCCAGCTCTACTTATTTTTGCATGCGTCTTCGCCAAAAAAATACAAGTTCTGTCATCAATTTCTCTGGGTCATTCCAAACCCAAAACTGAACACTGAAGCTGCTTTTCTGTTGCATGAGATTTGTGATGGGAGAACACAACATCAGAGGTTTCTAATTCTGAGGATGTGTAGTGACCGTGGTGCGTCTGCTCCTTTAATATCTTGACTGTTTAACGGTCTTCAGCGTTCACCTTGTTCAGAGGCCAGTGTGTAAATGCCCTCCGGCAGTGGCGCTCTCAGACGTTCTGAATTATGCATCTCTCATACGACTGACACTCAATAATCCATTTTATCACCCCTGCCACCGATGAAGAGCAGGGCGTAAACGCATCCATCGACTCCATCGATGTACAGTCGAATGAAAGCTTCTGAGAATCTGCTTTCCTAGCTCCTCTCCATTAAAATGACTCCATTTTTCCTCCTGCTGCTGGGAATCCTGCATCTCAGTCACGGGCCGTGTAGATTTAATAATGCTGCGGTCGCCCCCTGGTGGACGTGTGAGGCGCTGCCAGTGCCCCAGATCTGCTGCCGTCACAGAGACACATGATGACATGGACGTCCCAGCAGCACTGGCCACATTAGCCTACTTTCCCACAGCTCAAACCAGGTCATGCTGATGTGCTGCTCCTCTATCTGTCGCATTCATTATTCACCTCTTCCTGATGGAGAGCACCACTGACAACTGCTGAATCTCACAATGATTGGGTTTTTACGCTATTTTCAGAAGTGTGTAGTGCTCCTCTGGCTTTCTGCAACACACTCCCATGAGAACGCTTACTGAACCAGGTCCGAATCCTGTTTGCTTTGTAGGAGTGGATTGGTGTCTTTGGATGTAAATGACATTTGACCTCAGGGGTTTTAGAGTCCCAGCTGAGGTTGCGTTCGAAAGGAAATGCTAGCAGCTGCATACTATGTAAGCAGTACTATCTGCGTACTAATGTTAGAAGCATCTAAAAATGAGTGACATCAACTTTTATAATTTTAAAGCCCTTCAAAGCCATGAAACGAAAGTTGAAAAAGCGCCCTGATTCAGATGGTCCTGAAGTTGCAAAAACAAACTAGGGACTTTAAGCAACAGCCTCTGGTGGAACGGCAACGGCAGCCGGAAGTAAACGGTTAACTGCCGTAGTTAAAGAACGCAAAAATCACTAAGGAACAGTGAAGAGTACGGCGTAGGGAATAATTTAATCATTTGACAAAATACAAATAAAGAAAGTGATTTTAAAAAGCAGGAGAGGGTTGCTTTGGGCATTTAATGATATACATAAACAATTACAATGCCACATACCATAAAACAACATTAACTTTCTTAATCTTTCACGTAGTAGCGACAACGGCAAATCAGCTGTTCTCCCGTAGTAGACAGTTACAGTAGAACGTTGTGAAGTAGCAGTTAAAGTCGCGCATGCGCAATAGAACGCCAGAATGCCGTTGCCGTTCCACCAGAGGCTGTTGCTTAAAGTCCCTACTAACATGACAGGACACTGACAAACTCAACCACAAAATTCAGCCCAACCTAATTATACAAGCACAAAAAGAAAATCACGCATACATACACATGCAAAGTAAACTCACACAGACACACTCGCAAACACACAGCACACTGAATTATTTTTTTTAATGTATGTACATTTATGTTTTATATATATATATATATATATATATATATATATATATATATATATATATATATATATATATATATATATATATAATATTAGCGTTTTAGATTCGCTGTAAACATTAGAAATGCTTTGGCAATACCTTGTAACAATTGTCATGGCATTAAGTACACTTTAAATTAAATTGAATATTAAACTGTGCAGGTCTGATCAAATGATGAGTCAAGAAAGAGGGAAACTCTTGGCTGATATTATTTCACTGGATATGGAAGTTTAAGGGTGTTTTCAGACCTGTAGAGCGTTTGCTTTGTTGCAAAACAGAGACTTAGTTTTTTACAATGTTGCAGTTTCTTCTTGGTTCGGTTTGCTTTGCTTTCACAAGGCAACATTTCAAAGCGCACCAAAATGTGTTTATGCAAGTCACATGTGAGTAAAACTGTCTTCTTATTGGTCAGAGTTTAGGTAGCTGTCGTGACACACACAAACACTTATACAGGGTTTTTCCTGGCTGAAAATGAGGCGGAGGTGGTAAAATCGTAACACTAGGGGGGTCCGGGGGCATGTCCCCCCGGGAGAAAATTTTGCACATTTTAAAGATAAATGCATTAATCTGGTGCACTCCGCACGTCATTATGGAACGTTTTCTGGCTCAAAATTAGGTGGTGAAAAAAAATCCAGATCATGTGTTGTGTACACATATAAGTGTACCGTGCCTTCAACTGGCTGAAAAAAAACACTTTTTACAAGCATGTTTTTTTTTAAGGTATTTTAATAATCAGATCATTTGATTTTATTTACAGTTCATAGGGGCCATATTAACAACTGTGTAGTTGAATAGCAACAAGCATTTGCTTTCATTTACACAACCAGAAAAATGTGGCTCTATTTCAGATTTTTCAAACATTGCATTATCAACTACACAGTTGATAATGCATAAAAAAGCGGTTGACTTTTCTGTCAGAGGCTAACGTGACTCCCCATCACTCTGAGTCAGTGCCTGAGAAAAAACACTTTGTACCTGATTCAGTATCTGCTGTATCTAATCATGTGATTCCGTGACTTGAGTTTTGTCGAGAGGCGAAGGCGGCCCGAAATTTGACGGAGGCGGTCGCCTCATAATTGTCTATGCAGGAAAAACCCTGCTTATACGATAGTAGCCGTCATTCCAGCTCTGACTGATACATTTTTTTTAATATATATATTGTTTTGGTTTGGATCCAAGCACGATTGCTTAAAATCACTGCTTACTGCAAAAATAAGTATGAGCATACATATACAACATAACATATGCCATCCTGTTTAATGAAAGATATAAATGTTTAGGCATACAGTGGAGTCAAAAAGTCTGAGACCACCAAGTGTTACTACTGCAGATTCAAAATTCGGTCTCACTTTTTATTAAGTGTCTTTAACTACCATGTACTGACATTTAAATGAATCATTTATACAATGCAGTGTTGTGTAAATGTTTTTGGATTGTACTATAATTACACTGTTGACCCTTCCTTTACTCCTTAACCCACCCTTAAACCTACCCGTCCCACCAAACCTGACCCATCTTACCCGTATCCACCTCCATAGCAGCAGTACAAGTGTTTAACAATACATCAACACAATAAGTACACTGCACCTAACCATTATTATTTTTTAACATGGGTGCATAGTTAAAGGGATAGTTCGGCCAAAAATGATATTTAACCCATGCATTACTCACCCTCAAACCGTTCGAGATGCATATGTCAATCTTGTTTCAGACGAACACTTTTTCAGTTATTTTAGAAAATGTCTTAGACCCTTCAGTGGATATAATGTGAAGCAATGGGGTCCGGCAACGATCGACGTGCGTTCACGGGTGATGGAAGTCAGCGTACGAGGTAGGACGTAGCGTAGGATTCGTCGTGACGTAGAACGAACTACGTAGTTCCTACGCTACGTCCTACCTCGTACGCCGACTTCCATCACCCGTGAACGCGCGTTGATCGTTGCCTGAAGTCAGATATTTTCATTTATAAAGTTTTAAATATGTATATTTTTACGACAAAACCGCACGGATTACCCTCAGAAGGCCTTCGTTTATCCCCCTGGAGCCGGATGGATTACTTTTGTGAAGGATGTATGCACATTTTGGGACTTGAAGGAGGTGGACCCCATTGCTTCACATTATATCCACTGTAGGGTCTAAGACATTTTCTAAAATAACTGAAAATGTGTTCGTCTGAAACAAGATTGACATATGCATCTTGAACGGCTTGAGGGTGAGTAATGCATGGGTTAAATATCATTTTTGGCCGAACTATCCCTTTAAAGACGTGTGACCCAGAATTTATCAACACACCAATTTGAGGGAATAGTTGAATTGAAAATTTAACATGAATTTGAGACATTTGATTAGTCACTTGGAAATAGTGAACAGTCTCATTATAAATCTTTTTTTTTTTTTTCACACAAATTTTCAAAATCATATGTATTTTCATTTCCAGGTTTAAAAATCAAGTCTCAGATTTCCTGTGTGTTCTCAGACACCACCGTTTACCACTGTTTTTTGTGCATAAGGTGGGTAAAGATCTGAACTGCTGGGCCAACAGTGTTTTTGTGTGTGTGTGTGTGTGTGTGGTGGCAGCTCCTATGGTGAACGTGAGTGATTACAGTCACGCTGTGGACTCTGCTCTGACTGCCGGCACTGGGGAGAACGGACCAGCCCTGGAGCTCAACTCTGACTCGAAGGTGAGAAACACCTGTTTATGATCTTCATCACAGGCCTCAGACTTACAGGAAGTGCACTGGAACATTAACAACTGCTTATTACCCCATCTCAGATGTTTTCACTCGTACTTCAACAACAAGTGTTTTATGAAAATACAAGGGGGTTTTTGTTTTGTTTTTTTGGTACCCCCTTTCCCATTGATTTCATATATTGAATATTGGTTCTGGTTTGATTTGATTGGTTCTGATAACTCAAGCTAACCCTTGAATCATGCTAGTTAAATGTTAATACACTTGGATCCACTAGTGTTTGGAAACACACACGCACATGGCTCACACTGCTGAGTCCAGTTCTTGAGCAATACCCGGAGGGACCGTCATCCCCAGCTGACCCGACTGTCTGCCTCCCAGACGTGACATTTCCCTGTCCGTCAAAGGCCTGTATTCATGCGTTCCGCGAGCCCTGGAGCAGCGCTGGCATTCCTGCTGTAACCTACAGCTCTCACATGAAGGGAGGCTTTCACAGACACCCTACACGAACACCAATGGAGGATGGAAGTGCTTTGAGAACTTCATCCTGTCTGTCTAACTGCCCACAAACCATCTTTGTGACAATAACCGAGTTATCTTGCCAGATATTGCCTGTTTCCATGGCGAAAGACATTCCGCCCCCGTCCCGTCACTGGCCTGTCCATTATAATGATGTAGGACCACCCCTGATTGAGTCCCGACAGATGCCTCTGTTTTTCTCAGGGTGTTTTCACACTCGGGCTGAACCAGAGTTCACTCTCTCCCCTCACCTCTTGATTACACCATCCACGTGAATCCCATGAATGAGCATGTTCTACTTGCCTTAGACAATCACATAATCAGATTCTGCAGTTCACCTTTTCCAATTAAGCCAATTATTTTTATACCGACAGAACTGTACTGGAGTCTGTATGAACCAGACCCTAAATGGACGCGAATGTGGTTCCCAACCCAAAGAATCGAATCCTGACAACTTATAACCTCCCAGAATGTCCTAAAGCAGTTGATTTTACTACCAAAACTTGACACAGATCAGCACTTGTGGACTTGTTGCAAAATATGCATCAAATGCTCAATAATGGCCGTTGTTTGGAGACAATTTATATAGCACTTTATACAATACAGATTAATTCAAACTAGCTTCACATTAATTAACAGAAAAAATATAATTATGAATTACTTTATTACATTAAGTATTAATGTTTTAAAATTCATCAATGTTTTTTTATATTATATTCAGATCAAGTCAGTTCAATGTTGATTCTGTTTAATACCAGTGCAAAGTGCATCAATTATGAAACAAGTTCATAATTGTAAAGCAGCTGTACAGAAGTTAGTTTAGTGTTGATTCATTTCAGTTAAAAAATTGTGCAAATGTTGCAAAGTTGGTGTCATTTATCCAGTTTAGTTCACATTTTGTTATCATGGTAGCAGTTCAGTTGAATCGATAATATTCTGAATATTAACTGTTAAACTAACACAATACACCATAAATAGTTAATAACTTTCACAAGTTAGCCCGGACTGCTTTTAAACCAATAGGCCGTACCCGAGAGTCTGATCACTAGTACATGCACACTTGTTGAGAGAACCAGTTTCATGCCCACTGAAGAAAATAAATTGTGAAATCAAGCGAACTCCTCAGCCTGGTGTGAAAACGCCCTCCTCTCTTCCCCTGAGCTTCTGCCCCAACACTGCCAGCTTTAGTTGTGATGTTGTCTAATGCTTGCCCACCCTCACACACACACACAATACCCCAAGTCTCTCCTAATGTGTCATCCCTCACACCCAGTCACTGCTGACTTGACCTCGACTCGGCTCACTGACTAATGTTGTGTTTCTCTCTCCCTTTCTCTTTTCCTGCGCATTCCACCATGTGTTCTTGCTCTCTTTTTTTCACCATGCACATTCCTGTTTCGTGTCCGTGCACCCATGCAGTCTCTCTTCATGTTCCCATTCTCCCCTTCCTCCTCCACCCTCTCCTCACTCCCACCCACACTCGACACCATCTCCGAGCTGGACATCCTATCCGACATCTCCGAGGACGAGCCTGACCTTCATCTCGAGCCTGAGCCTGAGCCTTTGACCTGGGTGCCCGAAGGCTCCAGCGGCGTCTCTTTAGACGGAGAGGCTGCTTCATCTAAAGCCGTGGAGTGTTTCTCGGGGCCCGAGGACCCCCCGCCCCGGCTGGGTGTGTCCCTGCTCCGGCTCTGCGAGGGTCTTCCCGAGGACCTGCCCCTCTCGTCCCCTTCCCTCCTGCCTTCCTTCCTCCTCATCTTCGCAGTCTTCCTCTCCGCCTGCCAGTCACTGGTGCTGTCTCTGCTGCTGGCGCTGCCTCTGGCCATGTCCCTCTGCTACCTGGAGCCCAAAGCGCTGGCTCACTTCAGGCCGGCAGAGGCCATGGCTGAGACCACCTCTTCAGAGGAAATGCAGTGTGACCCCGCCGCCTAAACCAACCCCTAACCTCCCCCGTTCCTTTCTCATGTCTGCCCTCCTCCTGAAATGCTACCGTGTGCATTTTGTTGCTGTTTCCCCCCGTCCTGTAGCTCTTTTCTCTGTCCCGCTGTACTGGAGTCTGTATGAACCCCAGACCCAAATGGACTCGAATGTGGTTCCCAACCTAAAGAATCGACTTATGACCTCTTAGAATTCCCTAAAGCCATTGATTTTACTACCAAAACTTGACAGATCGGCATTTGAGGCACATGTCTGCCCACCTCCTAAAAAGCTACCGTGTGCATTTTGTTGCTGTTTGCCGCTGCTTTCTTCCCCCGTCCTGTAGCTCTTCTCTCTGTCCCGCTCCACTTCCAGTGCCAGATTTTTTGTGTAAAATGCAGAATATGTTCCTGCTCGCAGTTTGTAGCCACATTCCAGTGGGAACCTATTTATAGTCCACATCCTGTCTCAAAATTCCCCTCATTTATTAGATCTGAAACCGAATCACTCGACCAGCTCGAATCTTATACTTAACTTCAGATTTATACGCATTTGGATCGATTTCCCTCTCTTCTTAGATGAGAATTCATCATAGTCCTTCAGGTGTTTTATAAGGTTAATAAAAAGTCAGAAAAGCAGAATGCGCATTGCATCACACTCTATGACTTTACACACCCTGTGTGCACTTTGATTGGGGATTCAGGCCTTCCCATCATCCATTTCACCTTTCCGACAATTTTGTCCATTATTCCATCAATTAGAGTCCACAGGTGGAGGTCGCGGAGAAGCCAGACACGGACGTGGCCACATCCGTCACCTATGAATCGGCCATTGAGGTCTGCTAACTTTCCCAGCATGCATCTATTATCATATTCATATAATTAGCGCACAATCCAAAGGTATTGCAGGACATGTTTTGAACTAATCTTCATCTTTTATCTCTGATGGCATATACAGACGGATAAAGGTGGCACTGGCGCTCCTGAGAGAAAGGTCTTTCACTTTTGAGATGCCAATTGTTATAATTCATTCTTTTTTTTGTACAAATGAAAGTTTTGGGGTTCTTGCATCATGGTTGTTTGATGTGAAATCTTTGCTTTCTTTACTGTGCTATTGGTTGATTCTTTTTTATTTGCTTTTGTTCTGGTTTTTCTGTGCCTTTTCTGTAATGTGGCGTTTGTTTATTTTGATTGCAAATGAGGCACAAATCACGTGAGCTCTCTTGAGTGATCAAAAGGCCATAGATTTGCTGATTGATTGGCTAAGCAGTGCTTGTTTGATGACTTGTAATCATAATCAAATGCTGATTTTCCTGTTGGTTGGTTACTTCAAAGAACCCCAATACAAATCAACATGCAGGAAATCTGAAGTGTCGTACATAAACCAAACTGGATCAGGAAAGTCTGAGAGTACATTGAGAATCTGAGATTCAAGATCCAATTTAAACCTAGATGCTGCGGCTGCTGTTTTCAATTCAACATTTCACTCAAATTGATATGCTGATAATATAATTTGTAAGAAAAATAGTATTCAATGATAAAAATGCCCATTAGAAGCATTTTCACGGGTGCTCTCAGACTTTTGGAGCCTTCTGTACATGTACTGTAATAATTTTCCATTACAGAACATTTCTGATGTTCATCAGATTTGAGCCCGTTAAGACTCAGTTCATTACCATCTGTCTTTTTCCGTTTTGTTGAAATGTGTTCTCATTTTTAATCCACAGAGCAAGTTGAGAGTGCAGGGGGAAAATATATATGTCAGACATAGCAATTTAATGTTGGAGGTTCGTATGTGATTAAAATATATTTTTTTTTTTTAAAGAAAACAAAAGAAAGAGCAAAAGCATAATGGATGGTGGACCTGTGTCCCCTCTCTGGCTACTGTCCTGGGCTGCCTCTCACTCTTCCTCTCTCAGGCTTTGTGTGCATGCGGTAGTGCGTGTGTGTGTGTGTAGTGTGTGTACACCCATGCATAGGCTGCATGTTACACCAGGTGCATGTCTGCAGGTGAACTGAATGTACGTGATGCGTGGTGATTGTAACATTCGTGTAAATGTCTGTTGGGAATGGTTTTCATAACAACACTAATAGTATTTCCCTAACCAGACAGGTTACTTTCTGCTTTGGTTGTGGTGATTGTTTACATTTGACTTTATAACTAAATGAAGTTACTCATCCTGGGGTGACCTGGTCAGTGCTAAAGACACCCAACTCATGATCACTTGCCAAATCCCTCAACACAGGCTGTTTGTGGTTACAAGGAAATTTGTGGCCTAAGAGTTTAAAGCTGAAATCTTTGTCTAGTATTAGATAAATTATTATGCATTTTAATTCCTTTTGGTGTAAAAATGGCTAAAGTTTGGGCACATTACCAATTTTTCATGTGAACCGTGCCCTGTTTCAATCTAAATTGCCAGTGTGAAAGTACCCGCCATTTTCTCTACAAATGAAACTGGAATAAGAGTAACGGTTTTCTCATTATGGCGGATTTTAGCTTTAAAGGGATGGTTCGGAGTAATTTCAACCTAGGGTCCTTTGCACCATGACCTCAAGCCAAACACCCCAGCCCCCCGCCTCACCCAGAAGCTTTTTTTTTCCCTTGGTCGAACACTATTAAAGTTAGAGCTTATCTAGAGATATCAGCCGAATGGCTTAGTGGAGGCGCTAACGGATCCAAGGTTGTATCTCGTAAATTACCCCACTAATAATGCCCAGAATGGTACCAAACTTGTACAGTAGTACAAATAGGTTCTGTATTCATAAAACGAGGCTTTGGAAAGTTTGTAAGTACATCAGGAGTTTATTTAAATAACACTTGCCTGATGGCTCATGCTACCGCTAACCCAGACGTCGAGGTCACTTCCATGATTTGGGAAAAGCCCATAAAAGTCCTGGCAGAAAGCGATGCATAAGGATGTAGTGTAACGACGGTCAGTTCAAAAGTTTTGGAAAGTTTTATAATTGCTTGTATTTTCAGATCAACACTTAAACAGTATTTTGAATATCATCCAGTTATCTATACATTTCTATGGAGTGTTAAATTCACTAGCTTTTCCCTTACACTTGTGAGTTTTGCAAAGGACTTTTACGGGCTTTTCCCAAATCATGGAAGTGACCTCGACGTCTGGGTTAGCGGTAGCATGAGCCATCAGGCAAGTGTTATTTAAATAAACTCCTGATGTACTTACAAACTTTCCAATGTCTCGTTTAATGAGTACAGAAACTATTTGTACTACTGTAGAAGTTTGGTACCATTCTGGGCATTATTAGTGGGGTAATTTACGAGATACAACCTTGGATCTGTTAGCGCCTCCACTAAGCCATTCGGCTGATATCTCTAGATAAGCTCTAACTTTAATAATGTTCGACCAAGGGGAAAAAAGCTTCTGGGGGGGTGTTTGGCTCGAGGTCATGGTGCAAAGGACCCTAGGTTGAAATTACTCTGAACCATCCCTTTAATTGAAGTGACTTTATCCAGGTTTTCTCCCCTGCTAACAGTGGATATCTGGTTGTGTCTTTGGCATTGAGGCAGTGAATCACTGCACCGCTCCAGTCCTCAGTATTTAAACAAGTCCTGCCTCACTGCTCCCCACAGTCACTGACCTCTGACCTGACCCTCATTATATGACCATTTAATCCATCAGTGGGATTAACAGGGTCCTTCAAATGTGGAAGACTGTTTGATATTATTCAGGACTTCCTGCTGTTACTAGACAGCTTATTCATTTGGATGTGAATGAAAATGAGTTGGTGTGGTATAGATGTACAGTCAGAGCAATAGGCTATACGGTTTTAAGCAAATTTTTTTGATCGCAGACCATTTGTGAAAAGACATTTTAAATGTACAACATGTAAAGGCCTGGTTAAGTCTTCAATGGCAATCTGTTTAAAACCACGAAACGAACTCCAAACAATCTTCGTTTTAGCCAGAAATTATGCCACACCCATCCAAACTTCAGAACGAATGGGTGTGATGTAATTTTAAATTAAATCTGGCTAAAACGAAGTTCGTTTTGAGTTTGTTTCGGTAGTTCAAAACAGTTAGCCAAAAAAAAAAAGGGTGTGACATGATTTTGAATTAGCCAAGTCTCGTTCACACCTGTTCCTTTTTTTGATTTCACTTGAAGTATATCACAGCCTTCACAGTCTGTATTTCTGTCCCTCACAACCTCATTTTTGAAATATTCCATATAAATAACTTCCAAAGTTATTGTTCCAGTGGTTAGTTAGAGCTAAAGATGTTCCAAATGTACTGTCTATATGGACATCTTCGCGAGTGCACAGAAGTATACTTTGCAGACTTGCTCGAGCCGCCCTGCTGTCAGGATCGGGTGTTTGACCGGAGCTCAGGACTCAATATGGCGAGCAGTGAGGTTGGACTATTAACGGGGTTCAGGTCTCTCCATGACTAATGTGCTGGTTGTTGGTTGTCCCTTTGTCCTCCCCCTGCCTGCCTCTCCCTGGTGCGGTGGGCCCTTCAGGACTTGGATAAGACCCAGGAGGATGTTTTGAAGCATCAGGCTAGCATTAGCGAGCTAAAGCGCAGTTTTATGGAGGCTACGCCCGAGCCCAGGCCCAGTCAGTGGGACAAACGCCTGACGGGCAGCCCTGCCACCACCCTGCGCTTGCAGGCTCAAGGGGTACGTGTGCTTCTGCTCGGGGTTCAGACGCCTGCATGCCCTCGCTGTCCTTCACCTCCTGCTCTTCTCAAGCTCCTCCGCTGGTTTACTGTGGGTGCTTTCTGTTGTACGGTGGGACAGTTGGGAACATATTCACAATAAGTGTTCATTTTTATCTCATTAAATTAGATGTGTAACCATTAAATCGTTTCCTAGATGCATCGATTACAAATCCTGCCAATGCGTCGATTTTGAAACATGGATTTTTAGTGAATCGTTTGTTTCGGCCTTTAAGAATTAAAAAAAATTGGAATATGGAATTCTTTCCTAGGTGTGATCGACTCTAAAATATTTTATCAGCACATTTCACTGTTATTTTCCAAGTAGCCTGCATTTACATGCTTTTAATGTGCATGCTTTCAAGTTGTTTATTTTCAAAAAAAAAATCTTTAGAAGCATTTACATAATCCTATGAATGCAAAATACAGAATTGGATTGAATCAAATATTTCTGGTTTTGCAAAAATCATTCCTGAATTGAATCACTGTGTAAATTACTATTTAGCATTGCATTGAGTCGTCACCCACCCTGCTCTCCGAGGTATCCAAATCCACACTGTCCTTTAAAAACATATGTGTGAGCAGAGCGGTACTGATATGATTAGAAGTGCCTTCAATGCCTTTGGGTCTCCTAATGAAATCCTGTAGATGATCGCATTCCCCAGCGTGAGACGTCTTGCTAACACCTATCACTCCTGACGTCACAATGTGCTATTGTCTTATCGAGTCCAAGTAGATTTAAAAGGCCTCCTCATAATCCCAACTGTCTCACCCACACACTCCTCCTGTCCTCTACACTGGCCAATGGCAGGGCAGCTCTCAATCTGATCGGTGCATCAGTTCAGTCTGACTGGTTCTTTGCGTTCTGTTGTTCATGGCTCTTTCTGTCCTTTGGTTTCTTCATCACTGCTCATGTATATTGTGTTTTCCTCATTGCGACTGAACTCTTGTTTTCTAGCAGAATGCTTCTCTCATTGTTTAGGTTTGCTGGTCTCAGTTGCAGTTTTCAATCACGTTGTGTCTCTTTCAGCTGCACACATGCTCCTTCTGTTTATTTGTATACGTTTTTAAATCATGCTTTTATCAGTCAGTGTAAATGATGAGCTCCTGCCAAAGACTTTGACATTCGTGTTTTATTTGAGTGATTTTTGCGTTTTATTTGCACCCGTTTGACATTCTTGATGCTGTCACTGTGTGATTCTCTAAATCTCTGGTTTAGAAACACTCCTCTCTGCATATGCTCTGTGTTCATTTTGAAATGCTTTTACTGCCATTTCTGTAGTGTGTGTGTGTGTGTGTGTGCATGTCAGTAGCTGTTCTAGTCACACTCTGTAGAATCACTGAAGTGCTTTTGTGTTTCTCTCTCTTGTTTCTTCTGTTTCTGTTTCTGTTCTGTCCTCGCACCCTCTCGTTTCATTCCTGTCCCTTCGGTGTGTGTTCATGACGCCTGTAGAGTTTGGAAGAGGAGCTCACCTCTCTCTTTCTGAGTAAGGCGTGCTTCTCGGGGCTGGCGGGCTCCTACAGTACCACTGCTGCTCCAGCAGAGGCCAGTAGAGTCTCAGCATTCACAGATCCCGCTTCTCTGTTTGCTTCTGCTCGCTGTCTCTGCAACTGCTCACGGCTTTGCGTTCTCTGCCGACACATGCTTCTCTTTCAAACAAAACCCACTTCATGCTCAGATCTGGCAGATCTATCCAGTTCTTGCGCTACAAATAATGTTTAGTGAAGTTTACTCATCAGCTCAAAAAACGGCATAAGCTAAAAGATTGATTTCTTGGGATTTAAAAATTGATTTCACAATTCTTGATACCAATTTCAATGCCAAAGCAGAAATCAATGTGCAATCAAATTAACTGTTTTATGTTCAAGTTTATATATATATATATATATATATATATATATATATATATATATATATATATACTGCTGTCAAAATTAAAGCATTAACGCATAAGATTCCATTTTCACTTTAATGCATTAAAAATATTTATCGCAATTAATGCAGTATCCGTTTATGCTGTAATCCTTTAGCTAGCATTGCATTTATATGATCATGCTTTTATTCATGCAAATATTTTTAACCACTCAAGTGAGATGATAGAGACACACACACACTTATGTGCATAGAAAGTTGCTTCGGACAACGCTTGCATGGATAAAAACACCAAATGTCCGTTTTGTCGAGTACCTTTGCAAGCACTGTCTTAAA
The DNA here is from genome assembly GCA_026230005.1 of Gila orcuttii. Taxonomy (NCBI): domain Eukaryota; kingdom Metazoa; phylum Chordata; class Actinopteri; order Cypriniformes; family Leuciscidae; genus Gila; species Gila orcuttii. The sequence goes on from JAPDVR010000012.1 coordinate 11,604,626, forward strand.
TGAGTGAAATGAAGTCTTAAGTGACCGTAAAGAGTTGTGAGAAATGGGATGCGTGTCAGATCCCTGTCTTGTGCGTCAGGTCTTAGTGACAGCAGCCTAATAAACCTGCTGCTGTCTATCAAAGAACAAAACACAAAGAGCTATAAACTGTTTATTTCTTAGACAGCAGTTACAGGTTTTTAAATAAACATTCAGAAATGCAAAAGAAAAGTAATTAAATGTGCAATAAAACCATCAAAATCAAAACACAATTAACTGTCATTATGCCATTATATAATATTTTGTATATATATATATATATATATATATATATATATATATATATATATATACACATATATACATGCATGCATATTACTATTCTAGACCTTCTAAATGATCCCTTTGTGCTGTAGTGATTAAGGGATAATGTACATCCACCCGGTTATCGCAGATTAATTCACAGTACACACTTATTTCATGGCTACTTCCCACATAAATAAATAATTAGACATGAAATATTGATCTGAGGCAAAATATTTTATTTTACTGCTCATCAACTTCCACTCATTGGCCAGGCATTTTCACCTCTGCCATCGTGTGTGTGTGTACATGATCTTCTCACTGCCGTCCTGTCCACCTTCCCGAACCCGTTCCCGCTCAGACCCTGTTTACACCTGCTTCTCGGGCGATCCCATCAAAAGTGTGGGGTTTAGACTGTAGACCAGGAGACTCTTGAGATCAGATCACCGTGAGTGGCAGGTGTCAGCAGTTCTTCAGAGAGTGTGTGTTTGAGTGACTGTGTCCTATGGTTGCCTTCAGGTTCCTCAGAAAAGCCCTCCTCATCCCGAGACTGACAGCAGAGACGCCAGCAAGGTCCTCGCTCAGCCACCTAACATCACCTGAGCAAACACACATCTAACACTGCACACACACACACATCTCATCCCTTTTCCATTGCAGACCTCATGACTCCACCTTCAGAAATCATCATCTCTCTGTCCAGCCATGCTTTCTTCATCTTCAGCTTGTTACGACTGTCTCTTCTCCTTATGTTGCTTGTTTGATTATATATGTGTGGTGTTGCAGTGTTTATGGACCTTAGTTGGAGCGGATGCCATGTTTGATTTGCTGTGAGCGATAGACGATGTACAGTGTGCTCAGTGAGATTCATATACAATATCTAAACATCCTTACAGCAAGACAGATTTAACTGAGAGACTATACTGTAATACAGTTGTTGGGTTTGTTTCCAGAGAATAAATCCTGACAGTGGACCCTTTTCACAAACTGTGAAGACATGAGTTAAATTAAGAGTTAAATTTTTGAGAAATAATAAAAAATAAAAAAAACACTATACTTTGTGTTTTATTACCTTAATATGACAGTAAACTAGTTACGGCTGCTGTGAGTTTCTAACACAACTCCTGAGGGATTGATGGCAAATTTGACATCTTTATCTCATCTGACCAACGTAATCAATCTCTAGTTTTTTCTTCTTCTTTTGTATAGTCGTAGATACACTATCATGGAATTTTATATTTGGAAATTACATTTGCTGTCGTCTCCCATTCAACACCATACAAGTTTAACTGTGACGAACCCTGCAAATGTGAAAGGTCTATAGTTGTTTTTTTATTTCTTCTTTTGGGTATCAGTCTAGGAAAACGATTTTATTATTATTCATTGTTTTGCTGATTCTCAAGCACACATCGCACAATTCAATGTGTTTTCACACACTGAACAGACTGTACGTCTCTGACTTGCATCGAAATGGCATTGACTTTGACTAAGGTCTGCAAGAAGTTTGTTTCCTTCAGTTTTTTTTCTGTGGTCATCGTTTATGTTTTTTGCTTTTCTCTCCATCCCTCGTGTGTGTCTGTCATTGTCTGGTGTAGAGCACAGAGGTCAAACCTGAAGTGAACGGCCAGCCAGAGGTCGTAGAGGTCGTGGAAGAGACCGTCGTCATCGAGGAGGTCATCAAAGCCAAGCCCAAAAGCCCCGCCCCCGAGACCCCGGTTACCGTGGAGACGGAGGTCAAGGAGGAGAGGAGTTTATCCTCGGACAGTGAGAGCGAAGAAGAGGCGGAGTATCACGCTCAGACACCCAGTGCGAGCATCTCCGTTCAGCAGATCGAGGAAGAGCCCGAGGAAGAACAGGAGGCGGGGCTTATACAGCAAGCTCCACCCTCTGTGGTAGTCTCGCATCCAATCACAGAAGCAGAACCAGCTGACTCCGCCCCTAGTGCAGAGGAAGAGCAAGCAACTGCACAGCCTGAAGAGGAAGAGTGTACAGACAAGGACAACGCTCCCAATGGACACGCCCCCGCAGCCGAAGCTCCTCCCCCTCTCAGAGCCGTGGAGGAGGAGCCTCCCGTCGTCAACGGCAGCGTCTCTCGCGTGGAGGCGGAGCTCCTGCCGCAGGTTATCTGTTGCTCGGAGGTAATTGACGTCGTGAGCTAGCGGAGACGCTTTCCCTGCTCTTCTCCTCATCTCCTCTTCCATTTCCCACTCCTCCCTCGTCCTGGAGGAAGATCCCACTCGATCTGCGCATCCGTCTCTCTAGCACTCGTTTAAGGAAGAGAAGCAGTATAAATGAAAGTGGTTCTGTCCGCTCTAACGTCAGCCATTCCATCCTCTCGCCTTTAAGTTGATTTTATATTTCATCCTACTCTACTACACACACACGCACACATTGGGAGCGTTGCATGCGGGGGCTTATATTTAGTGTGCTGCATGTTGTGTATCGTCGCATGTTTCATACTTGATATCCTATTTATAAGTTAGCTTACGTTGATTCTTCACTCTGCTAGTAGAGATTCTGTAACTTCAGTAATGTTACTGAAATGATTTGATCACATTGATAGGAATAGAATCGCGATATGTTGAGAGATCGTGCTTTTGCATGTGTGAGCTGTCTTACCAACACTGCCAAAGATCACTGAAACCAAAACTGCACTCATGTAGCGTCACACTGTTTGGCTTGTGATATCTGGGTTTGGCTGCATGCGTTATACCAAAGACGTGTAGTTGATAGTGGTGTGTTTGTTTAAACTGCATGAGCCTGATCTCTGCATGGTGTTAGTGTGTAGTGACGTCAGAGGGTGTGTGTTCCTCACACTCACAGCCTCTGTCTCTCTGTAGCCTCCTGTGGTGAAGACTGAGATGGTCACGATTTCAGACACGTTCGCTGCTCAGAAGACCGAGATCTCCACGAAGGAGGTGCCCATAGTCCACACGGAGACCAAGACCATCACGTACGAGGCCGCACAGGTAAGAGACGGGTCACATGATCCCGGTATTCAGTACTGGGTCAGTACCATGGTTTAGAAGACGTATTTGAAACAAACCAACCCACATTTATTGTCATATTGAAACAATGAAAGTAGGACTTTTGAAGGGGTACAGATTGTTGTTTGCCAAAAAAACTGATCTAATCTTTATTTCTATATATACATTATCTGATAAAAATATATTGCCCCCTGAGGAATTGATGCGGTTTGTCAGTATCTTGTAGTTTAGCTCAGTACTTTTTCAAAAGAGCAGCTTGACTGTCATTGAACTGCTTTGGAACTGTAACCATAATTTTGACGTAGCTTCATATTTGCCATTAATGCGAAATGCGTCTGTGTTGAGAGTTTTGTTGAGTGCTGAATGTGTGTGTTTATTCTGTGTGTGATTGACAGTTGGATGGTAATGGAGACGGGGAGCCAGGAGTGCTCATGACAGCTCAAACCATCACCTCTGAGTCACTCTGCACCACCACCACCACACACATCACCAAGGTAACACACACAAATCACGTCTGAGTCACTCTGCACCACCACCACCTCACACATCACCAAGGTAACACACACACACACACACACATCACCTCTGAGTCACTCTGCACCACCACCACCACACAAATCACCAAGGTAACACACACACACATCACCTCTGAGTCACTCTGCACCACCACCACACACATCACCAAGGTAACACACACACACACACATCACCTCTGAGTCACTCAGCACCACCACACACATCACCAAGTTAACACACACACACACATCACCTCTGAGTCACTCTCCACCACCACCACCACACACATCAACAAGGTAACACACACACATCACCTCTGAGTCACTCAGCACCACCACACACATCGCCAAGTTAACACACACACATCACCTCTGAGTCACTCTGCACCACCACCACCACACACATCACCAAGATAACACACACACATCACCTCTGAGTCACTCTCCACCACCACCACACACATCACCAAGGTAACACACACACACACACACACAAACATCACCTCTGAGTCACTCTCCACCACCACCACACACATCACCAAGGTAACACACACACACACACACACACATTACCTCTGAGTCACTCTGCACCACCACCACCACACACATCACCAAGGTAACACACACACACACATCACCTCTGAGTCACTCTCCACCACCACCACACACATCACCAAGGTAACACACACATCACCTCTGAGTCACTCTGCACCACCACCACACACATCACCAAGGTAACACACACATCACCTCTGAGTCACTCTGCACCACCACCACACACATCACCAAGGTAACACACACACACACACACATCACCTCTGAGTCACTCTCCACCACCACCACACACATCACCAAGGTAACACACACACACACACACATTACCTCTGAGTCACTCTGCACCACCACCACCACACACATCACCAAGGTAACACACACACACACACACACATCACCTCTGAGTCACTCTGCACCACCACACACATCACTAAGGTAACACACACACACACACCACCTCTGAGTCACTCTGCACCACCACAACCACACACATCACCTCTGAGTCACTCTGCACCACCACACACATCACCAAGGTAACACACACACACCACCTGTAAATCACCAAGGTAACACACTTGGGATTTTTAAAAAGTCTTGGTTAAAGTGTTATAAAGTCATGAACCAAACAGCCAGCTACGAGGAGAATCACAATATTACAAACTTTTATTTGAAGCAAAAAATACAAAGGTACAAGACTGAACGCAACCGCTTTAGTGAGAAACAACTGCAATCCCATGAAGCTTTCCGAACAATGTCATTTAATTAATAACAATGGAGAAATACGAAACTACTCATGTACAAATGTTGATTCTATATATATATATATATATATATTATATAAACAGTATATTTTAAGTTTATTGCAAAATATGCATATATAAGTATTTTGAGAGTGTAGGGACATTGACTAATTACGTCACTTACAGCCCTTCATGGGAGTGGGCGGAGCTAAAGAGATCTTTTGGCGTGTTTGCTTGTTTTGACTGATTGGTGGATTTTTCTCCACAGCATAATGGGTAATGTAGTTTTTCACCACAAATTCCACTGTTAAACATGATTATTTTAAAACGAAGTTGAAATAATGCGGACTGACGGCTTCAACAGAAGCAAATACCATCGATTAACATCCTCATAGCTCACAGTAGAGCTGACTTTAAAGGTTTAGAAGTTTCCGTTAGAAATCAGCTTCCTTATGGAGAAAATTAGTAGTTTTTACTTCCGGAACTGACTGTAACTCTCTGATGCAGAACTGACAGACCGCACTCTTCTTTTCCTTGAACATTAAACACAGAGGAACCTGCTAAAGTACATGTCAGAAGTGGGTTTAATCTAGGACCAATGTTTAAAAACAGTAAATCAAAACTCACACTACACTGAAAAAAACATGGGTGTAGGATTTACTTTAACAATTTTCACAATTTCTGCTAGTAAATTCCACAAATTATTTCCAGGAAAAAGCAACATTAAACTTTGAAGCAACAAATGAAACGGTATTTTCTTGTAAAACGTACTAAAATTCTTTTTTTTATTTTTATTTTTTTATCTTGATCCATTCATGTTCTGTCCTCCATTATTTCCTGCTGAACGTTGTGTTTGACTCAGATGTGTCACATGATGTCTGTGTCTCTTTAATGATTGACAGACACTAAAGGGCGGGCTGTCAGAAACTCGCATTGAGAAGCGCATCGTCATCACGGGAGACTCTGACATTGATCACGATCAGGTGAGATACACACACACACACACACACTCATTCATTCATACATACACACATAAATACACTCACTCACTCACTCTCTCACACACACACACACACACACTGACATCTATATTTTTCTTAAAGAACAAAAGAAAAAAGATTGACCAACCATTTAGGCCAAAGTAGTGGTGGGCGATAAGACTAAAATCTCATTTAATTTTATTTATTTTTATTTATTTTTGGTATTAATCAGATCCAAGAAGTAATTTACAAATAATAGGACAAATACAATATAAGATACAAAAGAAATAAACAGTGCTTTTTAACATTTATTCAGCTATAGTAAGTCTATTTATCAGCAGCACTTAAAATTTAATAATCAAATGTAAAAATAAAACCTGGCATAGTATGTCTTCACTGTATGAATTGAATATAGATTAATCTTGTGATTTCCTGTGTTTGATGAGCATTAATGACAGACAGCAGCTGATCTGATCAAATATGATACTGTAATATCTCTAACGCAGATCGCTGAGGCATTTTACTCGTGACCTGGAACACTGTACATACAGTGTCTCTCGCTGGGCTCATGGTGTTCAGTGTGACGAGTAGCTGCTCATTATAACCCTGAGCTGTTTCTGTGACGCACACACACTTCCCTGATACACCGGTTACCATAGCGATGAGACATTCGCCATCCTCACAGACTGAGACATGGTTCTCGCAGGTCCAGCGTTGCAGATGCATGTTCCCCCGTCATCTGTGTGTCATTCAGTTGAGTTTTCATTCTTGTGTTGAGTTGTTCATTTTTTCAGTTGAATCTTTTGTTTGGTTTGTGTGTGTTTGGTTGTGTCTCTGGGTCACTGTGTGGGCTCAGGCGTTGGCCCAGGCTATAAAGGAGGCCAAAGAGCAGCACCCTGACATGTCGGTCACTCGCGTGGTGGTCCACAAAGAGACTGAGCTCGCCGAGGACGAGGACTGAAGGACAGGTAAGCACATGGCAACTCACCATGGCAACAGCAGCGCTCTTGACGACTGGCTCCTCCTCCTCTTCCTCCTCAGAGCCTCTCATTTCTCCCTTTTCTTTGTGTCTTTTTCTTGTGTTTGTCTCTTTATTTTCTCTGTCCTGGATCTGCCAGCTGCTCAGTGTTTCTCATGTTGAAGCAGCGGAGAATCTCACTCAGGGCTTCATTTCTGAACAAACTGGATCTGTATTCATTTTACCATAAAATTACATTATTTTAGAGGTTCTTCATTTGACTCATATACCAGTAAAAAATGTGATACCACAGTTAATATAAATTTAAAACATGATTAAAGCTAAGTAATACAATAAGAACAAATAATGAAATTACAAGGAATAATAGCACAAATAAATACAATAGAACAAAGATGCAAATGAAATAATCAGGTTTTTCAGGTAGGTCTAACGGTTTCCAATTTTCAGGTACTGAAATTAAGTAATCAAATGTAAAATAACTCTGCATAATGTTCACTGTATAAATTAAACCGATTAATCCTTATCAAAGTTAGAAAACTTATTCAGTCAAGAGCAGTGAGTCATTTTTTTCTTTTGTTAAACATTAAAAACACACAGCAGCAGGAATATTAGGCTGCTGTCACTTTAAGAGCTCGTGCACAGATCTAATATACTGATACTGTGCACACTTTTTCTTCCCTAACTGTTTACGTTCACTTCAGACAAAACAGACTGTGTACATGGCACAGCTGATAGGTGGTTGTTGTTGCATCAGCGGCCAATAAGCTGCGGCTCAACATTCAAACAAATACCAGTGCAGTGCTCTTTCAGAAGCCCTCCCTCTTCCCCAGCTCCACCTGTATAGTTCTGCTACGGGGTTCAATCATGTCTGGTACATGTGCAGCAGCAGCAGCGTGTCGTACAGGCTCACAGTAATGGCTGTGAATGTATCGGCACTGTATTTGTGTAGGAGATCTATTCCACCAAGACCAAATACATTAACATTGCCATATCCATTACCATACCAATCTCCCGAGAGCTGTCATGACAGAAATGATATTTTGCGCCAATTTCCCAGGAAGTGACGATTTTTATCTCAACACGTGAGATTGAAATGCTGCCTTATCCGCAACCGTTTTATGCGATATTCCAATTTTTCTATTTGCAGCTTTGAATGGAAACAGTTTTTAAGCCCTTTAGATTAGTTGGGTTTTGGTGAAGCTGCCGTATCAGCTCTGAGGGGAAGCGCTGTCTCGTCCCCAGGTGACCTCTGCCCTGAAGACACGATGAACTTCTGTGAACGAAGCACGTCTGAGAGATGAAAGCGTGTCCTGATACGCTTCCCTCCGCATGTTTCAACAGTGGGCGACTGGGATTAGAAATATCAGACCTCTGCCACCGCTCAGAGATTACACTCTGTCTGGTTTTAACTCAGATCGTTTAACAGCACGTCACGTCGAGCGAGCTAGACTGTATGTAGCTTCATCTGCAGTGGAGGATTAGCGTGTGTTAGCATCCCCCTCCGCAGAAACACTCAGAACGCTCCCGCCACTTTTAAAACAACAGCTGAATGATCATCAGTTTTTAAAGCTGTTCGCACACTGTTCTAGTGCACTAGTTCAAGAAGATAGAGGGGGTTAAGCTCCTTGCAGACGTTAAAAAATAAATACGACCTCAATCATGTTTACACACTGCCTCCGAAACTTTCGTCCGGCATAAAAAAAATTTGTATCAGGTTACATTTTCTTTGTTTTCCGCATCAGTAGCAAGCATTTTGAGATGTGTTCTGACAATCAAGAGCAACCATACAAGTGAACGCCAAATCCAGAACTGGATCAATTGGTTCACGGAAATTGGTCTTCTTTTTAATGAAGTTAACTTTGAATCGCTCGGGATAATCCCACAGCGAACTCTCCTTCCTCTCTACGCAATCTCAGGATTGGATGGACACAATATTCCTCTTTCTATTTCTCTTTTTAAGAAGAGAAAGGAAAACAATCATCCTCACTGCTTGAAGACTCCATTTTGTATTGTTTTGTGAATTTTATCGCAACCGATTCATTAATACACATCGGATTCAGTGTGCAGGACCTTTAGATGTGTCATCACCTTAATCTAACAAACTGCGGGATTTCGTGTATTTAGAAAAGTCTCCTCTTTCACTGCAAGGTTTCCAAAATGGAGGTTAGTGATTTGATGGAAAAGGAAATGAGTATATCATTTAAACTCAATAAATGGGGCTGCACAATAATCGTGATATAGCTTAGCGAGATTATCACATCAAAGGCAGCGCTTTCGTTAAATATCTATATTCTGGTGCGCTGCGTGTTTCAGAGTGAAGCGCACAGTGCGTTTCATTATTATAATTATCATATACTCTTTACAAATATTTTTTATTTTACATTGCAATAGTAATTTACCACAGTAATGTACTTCCGTCTTCATTTTTATAATTAAAGTTGAAGCATACCACTATTAATAATTATTATTATCGACATCAGAGAATCGTGAACCTACGAATGTGTCATTAAAATATTGGATAACTTAAAATCTCAGGCAGTATCAAGTAATAAAATAAGTGCATAATTAGTGAAACACTACAATCAGTGAAGTAAATGATGGCAGGTCAAATGAGTCCAGATTAATCCAGCACTAAAACACTTATCAGTGTGTAGAACCACAGAAGCCATTATGAAACTAATGGAAGCGTGTCAGGAGCTTCGGGGTAAGATGTGCCAGGGAAATGTTGACAGTTTTTCACAATTTGATTGTGAAATTTTAAATATTGTGCACAAGTGAGATTCAGGTCAGGAATAGTGCCTTTTTTGCCATTTTAATTGAAATGTGATCTGTATTCCTCAACGACTCACCTGACATGGCGCAGTGTAATAGTGTGGTGAATATGGAGGCATTAGTGTGATCTCATGAGTGTGTAATAACTGTGTTTGCTCTTCCCCAGAGCTGAAGTCCAGCATGTTCCTCCAGGGGTCAGAGGTCATCTGTGGAGGAGAGCAGCTCTGATCCTGTACAGAAACAGCTTCATCTATCATTCAGAACCACTTAGCTAACATCTGTAGCATTTTATTTTTTTAGTGTTTGTTTTATCTCTTTCCCTCAAAAGATTGTCTTTACCATCTACGAAGGCTAGATTTCTGTTATTTTTATTGTTAATTAGTAATTCACATTCCTAGTCTGGATTTGGAGGAGAATCACTTCGTGGAGGAGTACAGTGTAATAATAATAATAATAATATGAGAAGCGTGAGCATATGAAGGTGATACTGAACCTTTAGGGGGTGGGGGGGTGATGGGGCGGGGCTAAAGATTGATTGATGTATTGATTGATTGGTTGGTTTCCATGATGTGTTTTATAAGGGACCAGCAGCACATGACAGTGGCACTGTGTGATTTCTCATTGGTGGACGGCAGTGCCAATCTTTCCTCTATGCAGTCAAGCACACACAAGCACACACACACACACACATTCCACCGAGGGGAGGAGGAACGCCTTCTACCTCTGAGCAACAAGACGAAACCTTACAAACTCCAGAAAACTTCAAACCTAGGCAGCTCTTAGGAAATTTTGGGATTTCCAGCCCTTTCCTGGCACCAATATTCATATATATTTGTAGAACCCTGTTGTTTTTTTTTTTTTAAATCTGATGATTTTGAGGAAGTCGGCCTGTTTGCCCTTTTAAATCTTTTTAATCTCTTTCCGATACTTTTGATGAAATGATCAAACGCGACCAAACTGCCAGCGCTAATTTCGAGTGAGGCCTGTTTTCTCTCTCTCTCTCTCTCTCTCTCTCTCTCTCTCTCTCTCTCTCTCTCTCTCTCTCTCTCTCTCTCTCTCTCTCTCTCTCTCTCTTTCTGTCTCTCTCTCTTTCTCTCTCTCTCGCTCGTCTGCCTCATGGACCCTGTGTATAGCAGTTCATTGTAGAATTGACTCTTGTTCTTTTTTTTAAGCAGCTTTGGATCTGTCATGTTTTTACGCCCCACCCAACCCATTGTGTAACACACTTCAAAATAAAGTTTGTTTATTCTCTAATAATCCTGCTCTGTCTAGTTGATCTTCTGTGATTTGTTTGTTTGATAATGTCAGGAGATCTTTAGCATTAGCATTGCTGTTCTTTGTGTTTTTTTGCCATCTATCCACATGTATCAGCACAATCGTCTCTGAGTTTTCTGTAAGTGACACTGACACTAGTGAGTTTTAGAGAGCGGTCTACACAATCATTTCTTTACCTAACAAAACAAGCAAATTGGGTTTCACTTCTCAGGATTGTCTCCATCTAATCTTTCCACTTTGTGTTTGCTGTACTGATGTTTACGCTTGTTTTTTGTCTTTATCGGTCTTTGTTCTGGCTTTTCTACTTTTTCGCATGTACAAGTGTGGATTCACTATAATATATGTTGGATTGACCCTTTTGGGTAAACTTCTATAGTGGAAAAAGAAAACTACAACCAATTGTAAGGTTTTGTTTTCAGTTTGCCTCGGGCACCACGTATGTGGTTTGTTTTGCACGGTCGGGCACCACCTATTCATACACATTTGCATTTGAAAACAGACTCATAGCAGCAATAGTCTAGAAGCACAGATATTTTTCCGTTCTTATCCATTCAATTAACAGTTCCCCTCGCACACCTGCAGGCAATGGGTCGGTGCGTAGGAGAAAGAACCAACAATATCATCCTGCACACTATCAATTCTTTGCCAAAGTATCAAAATTACTTTATTGGCATATTGAATTGGCCGTTTCGGTCAATGAGGTAATTTTTATTTTTTTGCAAGTATTGAGTGTGCAGGATTTTTTTTTTTTTTTTATCCAGATCTGGAAATTACTCAAATCAATCCAAACTGCATGGGAGCTCTGTTTTTACAGGTCCTTCTCAAAAAATTTCCATATTGTGATAAAGTTCATTATTTTACATAATGTAATGATAAAAATTAAACTTTCATATATTTTAGATTCATTGCACACCAACTGAAATATTTCAGGTCTTTTATTGTTTTAATACTGATGATTTTGGCATACAGCTCATGAAAACCCAAAATTCCTATCTCAAAAAATTAGCATATCATGAAAAGGTTCTCTAAACGAGCTATTAACCTAATCATCTGAATCGACTAATTAACTCTAAACACCTGCAAAAGATTCCTGAGGCTTTTAAAAACTCCCAGCCTGTTTCATTACTCAAAACCGCAATCATGGGTAAGACTGCCGACCTGACTGCTGTCCAGAAGGCCATCATTGACACCCTCAAGCAAGAGGGTAAGACACAGAAAGAAATTTCTGAACAAATAGGCTGTTCCCAGAGTGCTGTATCAAGGCACCTCAGTGGGAAGTCTGTGGGAAGGAAAAAGTGTGGCAAAAAACGCTGCACAACGAGAAGAGGTGACCGGACCCTGAGGAAGATTGTGGAGAAGGACCGATTCCAGACCTTGGGGACCTGCGGAAGCAGTGGACTGAGTCTGGAGTAGAAACATCCAGAGCCACCGTGCACAGGCGTGTGCAGGAAATGGGCTACAGGTGCCGCATTCCCCAGGTCAAGCCACTTTTGAACCAGAAACAGCGGCAGAAGCGCCTGACCTGGGCTACAGAGAAGCAGCACTGGAGTACCCACAGTCAGTGATGGTCTGGGGTGCCATGTCAGCTGCTGGTGTTGGTGCACTGTGTTTTATCAAGGGCAGGCTCAATGCAGCTAGCTATCAGGAGATTTTGGAGCACTTCATGCTTCCATCTGCTGAAAAGCTTTATGGAGATGATTTCATTTTTCAGCACGACCTGGCACCTGCTCACAGTGCCAAAACCACTGGTAAATGGTTTACTAACCATGGTATTACTGTGCTCAATTGGCCTGCCAACTCTCCTGACCTGAACCCCATAGAGAATCTGTGGGATATTGTGAAGAGAAAGTTGAGAGACGCAAGACCCAACACTCTGGATGAGCTTAAGGCCGCTATCGAAGCATCCTGGGCCTCCATAACACCTCAGCAGTGCCACAGGCTGATTGCCTCCATGCCACGCCGCAATTTCTTTCTGTGTCTTACCCTCTTGCTTGAGGGTGTCAATGATGGCCTTCTGGACAGCAGTCAGGTCGGCAGTCTTACCCATGATTGCGGTTTTGAGTAATGAAACAGGCTGGGAGTTTTTAAGAGCCTCAGGAATCTTTTGCAGGTGTTTAGAGTTAATTAGTTGATTCAGATGATTAGGTTAATAGCTCGTTTAGAGAACCTTTTCATGATATGCTAATTTTTTGAGACAGGAATTTTGGGTTTTCATGAGCTGTATGCCAAAATCATCAGTATTAAAACAATAAAAGACCTGAAATATTTCAGTTGGTGTGCAATGAATCTAAAATGTATGAAAGTTTAATTTTTATCATTACATTATGGAAAATAATGAACTTTATCACAATATGCTAATTTTTTGAGAAGGACCTGTAGTTTCCAAAGACACATTTTTCACCCTGGTGGACAATAAATATATTCTAACCTTCTCACAACAGGTACCAGATTAATATTGTGAGGTCATGTTATGTAAGGTGAATGAGTGTGGGGTGGTTAATACGATGGTACTGGGCACCAGCTGAGCAATTTCACCTGGACCATAAAGAGCAATCAAAAGATTGTTGAATAAATAAGAATTATATAAATTGGTCATCTGATCTGAAGGCTTGGTGAGATATCGTTAACTTGTAGAGCCTCTTACTGTATTATCAACTCAAAGTGTAATAAAAGGGATTTTATTAACAAAAGATAGACAAGAGGAACTAACTACTAAATTAACACCATGAGTGGTTAAAGCAGTTAAGTACGTGAGATTGATATGCATGTGATTGAGTTGGATGTTGCAATGACAGTTATACTACTTTATCTTCTGAAAAGATAAACCGTTGTTTCTCTGCACTAATAAGGTAACCCTTATTCTGAACTCAACAAACTGAATGAATATTTATTAACCAATATCAGCTATGCAATATTAAGTTATATTCATATACTTCATATTAAATTAATCTACTTCAAATAAAAAAAAAAAAACATAAACCGACAATACATGATGCCAAAGTCTCTGGGAAGAGGTTTGGTGGAGAGACTGTGAGGTCTTCCACTGGAAGTCTGTGTGACAGCCGTGAACATGAAGAGTTGAGACGGTTTCTGTCTGGGACTGAAGTCTGCAGATCTGGGACACGCAGAGGACAGAAGATCCTGGAGATTTGGGACACGCAGAGGACTGAAGATCCTGAAGTCTGCAGAAGATCCTGGAGATCTGGGACACGCAGAGGACTGAAGATCCTGAAGTCTGCAGAAGATCCTGGAGATCTGGGACACGCAGAGGACTGAAGATCCTGAAGTCTGCAGAAGATCCTGGAGATCTGAGACACGCAGAGGACTGAAGATCCTGAAGTCTGCAGAAGATCCTGGAGATTTGGGACACGCAGAGGACTGAAGATCCTGAAGTCTGCAGAAGATCCTGGAGATTTGGGACACGCAGAGGACTGAAGATCCTGAAGTCTGCAGAAGATCCTGGAGATCTGAGACACGGAGAGGACTGAAGATCCTGAAGTCTGCAGAAGATCCTGGAGATCTGAGACACGGAGAGGACTGAAGATCCTGAAGTCTGCAGAAGATCCTGGAGATCTGAGACACGGAGAGGACTGAAGATCCTGAAGTCTGCAGAAGATCCTGGAGATCTGAGACACGGAGAGGACTGAAGATCCTGAAGTCTGCAGAAGATCCTGGAGATCTGGGACACGCAGACGGAGGATCCCTGAGGAGAGGAGTTACAGAAGCTCGTGGGAAACCAGCGGCTCCTGCTTAGTCGTGTTGTTTAAAAAAAATCCCCTTCTTTCAGCACTTCAACAACTTAGATTCTTGATACAACATTAACTGTGACTACTACTTAGGGTACATTTACACAACAACGATATGCTTAAAACTGAGAAGTCTTTCTTTTGAGTTTTCCGCGTACAGACGACACCATTGTCAAGATAATCCCCATTCACACGCGAAGAAATAAGGCATTTATATAGAGCTTTCATATGTACTACTGTACACCCAAAACGCTTTACAATCACATTGGAGGGGATCTCTCCTCCACCACCACTAGTGTGCAGTGTGCCCTGCTGTGATTGGCTGTTGTGGTCAGAGGTTCTACAGCCCCCCCCCCCCCCCCCCACCCCGATGTTGAACTTTCACCTATGGATTCATGTATACCTCAATAGGCAAGTGAGTGTACCTTGTGCCACAAACAGCACTCATTATTAAGCAGATACAGTTCTATTAATGATATGGAGAGGATCTGATCCTTTGTGGCTTCACACAGCAGTTTCTGGTCACTACTGATAACCCTCTTTTTATCTGAAGGGTAAAGATGTCTGTTTTGTGCTCTACAGAAACTCCATCACTCTGAACTGAAGCTTTTCCACACGCCAGGTCGATTGTTTGCTGTTTTTGAGTTCACATTTGCTCCAATAGCAAAATCCACAATAGTGTTTCTATGAGTTTACATAAGACGAACAAACATATCGAGAGATTCATTACGTTGGTCAGACGAGAGAGAGATCAGCCATTGTGTGTTGAAACTCTCAGTGTTCTGGATCCCAGCTGTGCCTCTGATCATGTTCTCTCAGCACAGGTGTGGGTGTGTGTGTGTGTGTGTGTGTGTGTGTGTCTGGTGTCTGTAGCGAGGCCTGCTGTGCCTGAGCTGAGACGCTGTTTCTCTCGGGTCTGTGGTCATGGCCAGTTCTTCCTCTGCTGGAAGACACAATCAACACAAACACATGAGCTGTCGAAGTCCTGCATCTGAACACACTTCACAGAAGACCTCCAGAAACCCTGTAAATGTGTCTGTTTTATTAACCTTCGCAAACTATATGCTGAAGTGCTTGAACCAGCCTAGGCTAGTTGGTGGGTTTTAGCTGGTCTCCCAGCTTGACCAGTTAAAACCAGCCAGGCCAGCTGAAAAAATATGGCAAGCTGTTTTAGCTTAAATTGTACCCAGTGTTACTCGTCGTAATTGCATTTTTACTAGTAAGAATTTCAATTACAGAGCTCTGCAATTATACATATCTGTAATTCGTTTTTTACTAGTAAGAATTGAATTGTAGAGCTCTAATTAAATTCTTACTAGTAAAAATGCAATTACGACGAGTAACGCTGGGAACAATTTAAGCTAAAACGGCTTGCCATACCAAAACCCCTATAAAATCAAGCAACCAGCTTAGGCTGATTTATTCTGCGATGGTTCAGCAGAGGTTGATGGTAACTCTCACAGCAGACTGGATCGCTTCACACACACTCTTTCATTGTTCAGGAGCGTGATCAAAAAGCCATCAAACAGCATCTCTAATGCATCGTCATCCAAACACTGAGGATATTTGCTTGCCGGGTGTTTTTAACTTTTTTATTCACATCTGTGCTGTCACATATTATTTAGTTTTTCATTTTTAATTACAAGTAAGAGGGATGAGAAAACATGAGGTTTTCTCTTTGATCGAGGGAAGAAAAAAAAAATGGTTTCACTTTGTTAGACAGATACAGTATAGAGTTTATTTGTGTGTGTGTCCAAAATTGGTAACACTTTATTTTACAGTGTTTTGTTACGTTACATAGAACTAACTGTAAATTATGCATAATAACATTTTAATAACCCTAAGCTGAACTCTATAGTACGTTGTTATATTTCTCTTTAAATGTACACTGTAACTAAGACACATCGTATTACTGCATTGCAAGATAGATACATTTTAGTAAAATCATTTTTGATGTTTCAAATAGAAAAAAATGTTGCTTTAAACACTCATAACTCATTATTTATGGTTATTGACAGAAAGCTTGTGAGTTAAGATGGGAATATATAAACCTGAATGTATAAATGTAAATCCCCTCTCAATCTGTACGAGTCTGAATATGTAGAAATCTGAATATATAAATGTAAATCATGATTTACATTTATATATTCTGACTTATAACTATATTCCAATTTCGGCTTAAATATTTCCTGTTTGGCTCTTTATAATATGTATACATTCAAAAGTTTGGGGTCAGTAAGATTTTTTTTTTTAAAGAAATTCATACTTTTATTCTTCAAGGACGCATTGGTAGCACTTTACTATAAGGTTTCTTTAGTTAACATGAACTAATAATGAACTGCAGGTATACAGCATTTATTAATCTTAGTTCATTTCAACATTTAGTAATACATTATTAAAATCAAACGTTGAATTTCTTAACATTAGTTAATGCACTGTGAACTAACATGAACTGTATTTAACTCATGTTAATGAAGATGAAAAAATACAGTAACAAATGTATTGCTTATGGTTAGTTCATGTTAGACAATACATTAACTAATGTTAACTAATTAAACCTTATTGTAAAGTGTTACCCCCACATTTAATGGATACAGAAGATTCTGTTTCAAATAATTGCTGTTCTTTTGAACTTTCTATTCATCAAAGAATCCTGAAAAATACAAATATATGGCGGTTTCCATAAAAATATGAAGCAGCACAACTGTTATTTTCAACATTGATAATAATCATGAATGTTTCTTTAGCATCAAATCATCATTATGATGATTTCTGAAGGATCATGTGACACTGAAGACTGGAGTAATGATGGAGAACTGGAGAAAATTCAGCTTTGATCACAGGAATAAATTACAGTTTAACATATATTCACCTAGAAAACAGATATTTTAAACTGTAATAATATTTCACTGTTTTTACTGTATTTTTGATCAAATAAATGCAGTCTTGGTGAGCAGTAGAGACTCTTTCATAACATTGAAAACATCTTACCGACCCCAAACTTTTGAATGTTAGTGTATATACAGTATATATGTATGCAGATGTTTGATTGGCGGCTCTTACTCTTGCGTATCTTCCAGCTCAGGTAAGCGATGATCAGCAGCAGCAGTGCCGACACAGGTAAGAAGATCCCCGTCCACAGAAACCATCCTGGGACCTCGTTCAGGAACGCCGCCGGAGAGGACATCCTCAGCTCCGGCTCGGGATCAGGACTTTGGGCTTTGAGGTAAAGCTGAAACCCATGATGATTTAGAGGGATTTACAGCTGCTGGTTAATGCTTCACCGACTGACCTCTGAACACAAGATCTGCTGCTTTCTCTGTGTGCTTTGTGTTGTTATCAGAAGAACAAATTACATCAACAAAGACAAACACACTAACAGAATTAGAATAAAGTTCATAAATGACTTTATTCTGAACTGCTGTGATTTTATTATTGTGTAAAACACAAATGTTTAGCAGTGCTCTTGTGAGGGAATGGAGACCAGAGGATGTTGCCTTCCAAAAATGACCAGAAATACTAACAGTAGAAGATTTTTTCAGAGAATAACCGCTTATCTGTTCAGAATTGAGTTTTTCCATCCCGCTTGTCCGTATGATTACTTGCAGCCTCTCTGCAGAAGCAAACACTTGGACATGTTTTAGTGGAAACCAGCATTCAGGTCATCCTGACATTGAGCTGAAGAGCATAGATCAGATGAAACACAAATGAGATTTTGAAATGATTTATCCAGTATCAAGCTGTGGTTTGTGAGTCTGACGGTCTGGTATTTCTCAGCGTCTCACATGTTTCTGTTCGTCACAACACACTGTTGTTTTTCTCTAAAGACGGTGTGTCTTCAGTTATTTAGATGAGCACCTTCATTTTCATGAAGATTAAAAAGCCTTGATCATGTCTGTGTGTTTTGTGCTCTTGACAGCTTCATTAACATACGGTGGCATTTGATAAACCGGCCCAATGCAGCTTTGATCTCTCTCCCTCTCTCTCTCTCTCTCTCTCTCTCTCTCTCTCTCTCTCTCTCTCTCTCTCTCTCTCTCTCTCTCTTCCACGTCTTTCATTTCTTCTGGTGTCTTTTCCTCTGCAGAGATCAATGTTTTTTCTTGACTCTCCACAGAGATCAGAGCGGCTTCGCTGATTATACATCAGTCCAACCGCTCTAATTGTTTTTTATATATAGACTATAACACTCTGTTCTCTCTGTTTGCCTCATGATTCTTGCTAAATTGCGGTTGCTTTGCTTTCTCATGCACTTACTATAATTTGAGGTCTAGGTAAAAGCTCAAAACAGCCCTAATAGACTCACAGAAAAGGGTCATAGAATGAAAAATCTCATTTTCCTTGACCTTGTCTTAACATTATTTAGTCTACTGTATTATATTTGATGCACAAATTTTTTAATGATGAACATGGTCAAGATTTTTCTGTCACTCGATCTCCTCCAGTCCTTCTGTCTCTGATTGATAGTTCAGACTCTTTTATCAAATAAAAGTATTTCACTACAAACGTCGTCCTTCAGCTCTTGCTTCACGTGTCTCTGCTGTGAAGTGCAGGTTTCATTAAAAATATTTGTTTAAAAAAAGAACAAAAATCTTATGGGCTTGAATTAAGGTAAACGTCACAGTAAAAGTTGGAAAGACTTGGATTTAGACAATTATCACATTTCTATTCATGCAATTATTTGAATTGTTCAAGGAAATTATTTGAGGGAAAAATGAAGGAAAGATGGCAATGAATGTGCAGTACAAGAACAAGATGAAATGGCTTTTATGTCTCTGTATGTTCGCTCCACTCAGCTCTGCAGTTGGTGGCTACAGCTTTTCATCATGGAGTGTGTGGAAGAGGATTTGTGCTGTGGACTGAAATATACTGAGACCTGCTTCCAAGCGTCTGACTCCAGTGATTCATCAGTCAAGGCAGAATGAACTATAACTGAGCGACTGCTTTTCAACTGCTTGGATTTGGCTCCAATTTTCAAAATTAACTGAAGGATAATACTTTTGGTTGCCAAACAAAAATGTAATAACTGCCAAAGAAATTAGGGAACAGGGAAATTTACCTCACTGATGATGGCACTGTTCATTCACCCTAACACACTGTAATGGCAGAAAATGAACATGGATTTCTAAAGTGCTCAGATGACATGTTTAGTGTTTTGACTGCTGCTCTCTTATGCTTTCACTGATTTAATTGGTTGATGGGTTGAAATTTACATCCTGTGTCTTTTCATTACTGATCTGAACAGAACAGAGTTTCACCAATGAGCTCATTTATTGTATAGTCACACCCAGAAACTAGTAGACTGTTGCTAGTTTTCATTGGTGACTCGGAGGAAATACACAGTCTTTATACATTTATCTGCTTCTAAAGTAACTGTTTGAAGTCTTCTGCAATGACTATTAAATTAGATGCGTTTCCTTCTGCAAAATGCATTTGTCCACCAATGATCGGTGAGGTGTTAGCTTATGTATTTCTCCCATTACCGTTTATTTGCATAAAGTATGATTGTGAATTCATGCTAACGCCTCATTATTAATAACAATAGTAATGATTTTAATGAGGGTGATCAAGCAAGGTCCTTTGTGTCTGAGGTACAATTGTTTAACATCATCAATAACCTCAAATCACACATCACACTCCAGGTTTTATGCACTCACACCTTGCTGGAAAATTCAGAATTTCAGAGCTCTCTCCCCCAGGAACAGAGAGCAAATTCCCCAGGCAACACATTTTTTAATTTTACTTGATAAAAAGGTAGCATTCAGCGAAGTCTGTATTCCATATTAGAGACCAGACAATGATTGTGTGAGGTGAGAGTGTCTTTATAGTGGCATTGATTATTGTGGTAATGGTGCGGTTGATCAGTAACTAAGGCAACAGATGAATTGGAACTAAAGGTGACTGGTGAGCAAGGGAACTTTGACAGGGAGAAACAAGACAGGGGAAATGGGATGATATTCCCCCCTCCAGAGGCAGCTGCCAACGCCTATAAGCAACACCCTCACACTGAGTCCCGAAGGGTGTTGCCTGTGATGAGTAGATGGGGACCCAATACTGGAGGGGCTGGGAGCCAGGGTGGAGCTGGCAGAGTATGGGGCTTCTGCGATGCCGGTTGAGCGTCTGGAGAGCCGGTGGAGTTCAGAGCGGAGAGACTCTGGAGGGCCAGCTGAGATGGAGGTGCCGGTAATGCAGGACCAGGGGGCTGGAGGATTCTGATGATGGCCTTTCTGGTCGTGTTGTGGGTGTTTAAAGTGGCATTCTTGGCCAAGTCGATAGACCTTGGGTTGTTCTCAGTGGCTGAAACAATAGAGCATGGGACAGCCTCTCTGGTTGAGATCAGGGAGCATGAAGTGGCTTTCTTGGCCGAGCCAAAGGAGGTTGGGACGGCCTCCTTGCCCATGGCGAGGGAGAATGGAACAACCTCCGTGGCTGAGACTAAGGGTCTTGGAACAACCTCCATGGCCATGATAGAAGAACATTAGACCACTGGGACCACCGGACCCAGGACAACCAGACTTGGGGACCACCAGATCCAGGACAACCAGACTTGGGGACCACCAAACCCGGGACAACCGGGCCCAGGACAACCAGACTTGGGGACTACCAAACCCAGGATAACCAGACTTGGGGACCACTGGACCCAGGACAACCAGACTTGGGGACAACCGGAACCAGGACAACCAGACTTGGGGACCACCGGACCCAGGATAACCAGACTTGGGGACCACCGGACCAAGGACAACCAGACTTGGGGACCACCAAACCCAGGACAACCAGACTTGGGGACCACCAAACCCAGGACAACCTGACTTGGGGACCACCATACCCAGGACAACCAGACTTGGAGACTACCAGGACCTAGGGACCACCGGACTGAGGAGCCTGGGACCACTGGACTGGCTCATCCAAACCTGTATGAAAACAGTCCTTTAAAGCAACCTCACTGAAATTCACCATAGCTCATAGTCCACAGAATTTCAATACTCTGCCAAAGGGCGGCTATCTTGGGAGAGTAAGAGCAGCTATTCGTCTGGGTGAAATGGAGCCATCTCTTTGCCTGCTGGGTTGGTCTGGTCTTCTGTCATGGAAACCGATGAGATGAATGAGGTTAAGAACAGCAAACAGTTGAGTAGCAATATAACGATTCTAGGGGAGTGAGCGCACGCGCACACACACACACACACACACACACACACACAAAGTGGGAATATAGATGAGGGTGGTGAACAGGAGTACAGGTAGGTATTCCAAAGGGTTTAGCAAAGATGAGTCTGTATTGCGTATTGGAGACCAGACAATGACTTAGGGGGCTTTTACACTGGCAGTTTAGTTCGGAACGGGGCACGGTTCGCATGAAAAATCGCTAATGTGAACGCTGTCACGGGACCCGGGTGCGCACTGGGGTATCGAACCCGAGACTACCTGGAGGAGGTGGTCTGAGTTCGGTTGCTCCCGAACCGTGCTGCGGTTATGATGTATTTAGTTAAATAAAACACACGTAAGGGATGAAGACTTACCTTGGATACGAGCAAGAGTGAGTCTGCAGTGTATTCGCGCATAGTGCGTGCAATCAGGGCAACAAATTAATGGAAATCCACTGTCTCCTCAAAAGAGTCCATTTGCAAGCAGCAGAAAGACAGCTTATGCGACACACACACACACAGTAAACCTTTTGTGTTGTTTACTCAGCTATGCATAATTGCACCAAATTAATAAAAAACACAATATATTGACCCTCGTCGTGTTTTCTATCATGCGCCGTGCACGTTTGCAATGACGTAAGATGCACGCAAACGCACCAGAGTTAGATAGAATCAAGTTGAGTGTGAAACCAGACCAACGTTGCGGAGGGCGCCAGGATCAATCGCGCTCGGCCTCGGAACGCAGCAAACGAGCCCAGTGTAAAAGCCCCCTGAGAGTGTCTTTATATTGGTGTTGATTGGTGTGGTAATGAAGGACAGGTGCAGGTGATCAGTAACTAAAGCAGAACTGAAGGTGATCAATGAGCAAGGGAACTATGACAGGGAGAAACAAGACAGGAAATGTGACAAGTGTAAATTTAGAGTGTATTTTTTGTAACTATGAGGTGTCTAGTGTAATCATCATTTTGGTTTGTGTGCTGGAGCTCACTGATGGACAAAAGCCATTTGTGATACAGTGAGTCATCTCTTTGACATTTATATAGCGCTTTTTTCCCCCACTCAAATTAGTATATAAAGACGAAGAGAATGAGCTACTTTTATGATGTGACAGCAGTTACAGTTCACCAGAATGCCCACTTTAACAAGTTCATGGGTGGACATTATTAGGATGAGAAACAGCTGGGATTTTAATATCCACAGACAGTTTAACCTCAGTTTATTATTTCACGGAAGGAGAAAATTTTGTAAAACTAATAATTGTGGAAATCACCTAGTGGGAATATATCTCAAGTGCTCAGCACAGTCCTTTTCCCAATTAAAACTATTTATACATAAAAATCCATGACAAACATAATCTGTAACATTATCTTCATTAACACTTTGATTCCATTATGACTCTATTTTAGACAAAATGATGTGGAGATAATGGTTCATTATGTACAAAAAACATAATGAAAACCTCATAAAAGCATTCTGAAAAGCATAATTACAGCTTTCTCTGGATAAATATTTATTAGAGGTGGTTAGAGGGTTGAAGCATTTATTTTGCTGGAGGCACTGGCTTAGCTTCCAAACAAGAGAAAAAGAGATTTGACTTTAATTAGCAGCCACTGCCCCTCTATAAATGGAAATTTTATCAAGGCTTATTTGGAAAAATGCCTCAGCCTTCAAAAACAAACCAAAAAAAGGCATGCATGCTAATGCAATTGCCAGCAGTAAGAACTGAATGACGTTGATTTTTCCACATTCAGTTCTTTATTATAATTATCAGTGGGTCAGAAAAGCATTGGAGCCTAACAAAAGGCCCATCTGAAATATCAGGACATAAATGTTCTAACTAAACCAGCTCATTCATAAATACGTCATCCAAGTAAAATGCTGTAGCTGTAATTTCTGGGAAGAGGACAGATGTAATTTTTGTTTTCTCCTGTCTTGTTGATTCTACACTCCCATATTGCTTTTCTGACAACTGTATTTCCCTTCTTCATCTTTGCAATGTCAGATTATTTTCTCTGCATGAATTTTCAAGATGAAAATGATTTTACATCCTTCATTGCAGTTTCTCTTCACAGTTTGAATGTGACATGTATGTAGGTGATCAGAAAAACAGAAATCAGCATTTTACCTTTTCTCATACTGACTTTATTGGTGTTTGAAGATCCTATTTGCCAACATTTAAGCCTCCAGATCTCTGTTAATTGTCTGTAAGACAGAACATCAGCTATGGCCGTCTTCAGTGTCCCGTAGCCTGAGGAACACACAGATCCACATCTACACTGCTCGCAGAATAGATGAATAGAGCAGAGCTGGCAGTAGATTATTAGCTTCCCCAGATAAATGTCACTGGAAGAGATTTAATGAGCATTCTTATGTGTGTTCTCATTTGTGTGCCCAGCTTTATGATTTGATGAACATTTGTTTTGTCAGTTTTCTGTTTGTTTTAGTGTTTCATACTGTAGATGCATCTGGGTGAAGATGATGATTTTCAGGACTGCACTGCAACAAGTTTAACATGCTAAAATAATTTGAGTAAATTCATTGCCTCAAGGTAATTAATGTAATCTAATGTGGTCCTCAGAATGAACTCTTTTTACTCATTAAACATTTTAAAAGAAATGTAACAACAGATTTGTATATTTGCAGTTAATACTAAGTAATGCAATTAATAAATAAATAATTTGAATAGAATTGACTATAAACAATGGGAGATCAGTCTTGAGGCAGTACTAAGTTCCCTTTCAAAGTGGAAATCAACACTGCATTTTGGATTGACGCTATGAGGAATGCCATCAGCGTGACCGGTGTCTGAAGCATGTGTAAACACACCAATAAATCATTGGCAGAAAATAAAGTACACGTCATCAACCTTTTTGTCTTCAGGAGACGCTTGTTTTATGCACATGTAAGACGATCACTACTGGTGAAGCACATTGGACTGAGGAAGCTGGATGTGATCATTATGATGCATTCGTGAGACACTGAAAGAGACTGTACGCTTTGTTCATCCTCGATTCTCACCCGAGGGATAGTAGTCAGCACAGTCCATTTAATTCCACAATATTTTTAAAGTTTCCAGACATTAAATACTATATTGCTGTCAATTTAGAATGAAATGAAGACTTTTTAGAATATTTTAGAACCTCTTTTATTAAGATTAACATAGTATACACTTTCTGTAAAACACTCTTATTTGGTGTTGTGGTATGAATAATAAAAGAAACTCTTATGTCAGGCTAGAATGACATTTACATTTGCTCAATTATTTAGCAGACGCTTTTATCCTGAGAGGCTCTTTGACAGTATACTTTGTAAAGTTTATTCTCACACCACTGTCACTTGTTTCCTGTGCCTCTTCTCATAGCCAGTGTTTTTCCTGAAGGCCACTTTAAATGCCATGCTATGCATGGCTGCATCTTCTCTACTGTAATGACCAAAGAAAGCCTGATCCCATAGAGCACCGAACACCGGGCCACAGGCTCACTTCACCCACACAACTAAACTAGTGTGTTTCTCACACACTACCAATGTGTGTTTTACATAAGGTTTCTTTCTGAAGGCAACTCGCACCCTGGATTAACAACGTTAGCGTATGTTGTACAGGTGTAACAAGATGGGAACAGCTTTATGAATGTTAACATGTATATGAAACAAAGTACACAACCATCTTTTTAAAAAAAAAAACTTTATTTGTCAAAGTCTTGTATAGCAAGTATTGCACGTCTTTGAAACAACGTTAAAATTGAACAAACCAGCAGTCCTGATTCTCTTTACTGTGCTCAGCCGTTACAGATATCTGGCCTACAGAAGCTTTGTAAGCTGGGTTTGGGGCCTCCTGGGTACTGCTACGTATACGGCAGGAGTTCCCCGACGCTCAGGATTCAGACCAGCCCTTGATTGAACCTTGACACACATGAGGCTATCACTTCAATCTTGTCTGGCTTTTCAAATTGTGCAGAGAGATCGTCAGGGATGGAGATCTTCTGCACCTCGGCCTCATATGGACCAGGGTCCTCAAACACCTTGTCAAAGATGAGGTCCATCAGTTCATCCACATAATCTGTAATAAAAGAAAACGTGACTACATACTTCTTGCAATTGGTTAATGCCCTAGTAGGCCTTTTGCACATTTAAATACAGTGCATTTTAAATTGTATTGTTCACGTGTTGTACAAAGTCTCTTTGCAAGTTTTTTTGGCTTGGTGTGGTTTTTACAATAAAAGCTTGTAAAACTTACCGTACGTTGGATCTACTTTCACTGGCTTCATGGAAAATTCTCCCTTCTTGGACTTGGGTAAGTTCAATCTGTATAGCAGCTCACCGGTTGATGATGTTGCTTGGGGACGCCCAGCATTTTCGTTGAAGTGCATGGCAGCCAGGTAGAGTCTTAGGAAGAAAAATAATACAAGTGTAACTCTTGAATACAATGTATGAATTGAATTCATTTCAGTACGGCAACAATGATGGTGTATGTACCTGCACAATGTTCCAAGAAAAGGAAATACCGCATTCTTAGGCAGAAAGCGTAAAATACTGCTGTGAAAAGCCTCCAGCGACGAGGTCTGGTGGTGAGGGCTCATCTTCTCCACATCTTTTAAGATCCTCTTATTGGTCAAGGCCTTCTCTACTTTGATGAAGGCCTCTGTTCCTATGAAAACATCAGTAATACTACATATTAAATGTGTTGAACACAGAATCACTGTACATATGAGTAAGTGGTAATGGTTAAAAACTTTCCCATCATCTAAAAAACTACATGCACAACCAGACAGAAATTTGGAAAATTATGATAGTGTATATAGTCTGTATGAAGAGGGTCCACTCAACCTTTGTATTTCAACTAGTAATTGGGCAAACACACCTGCTTTCAACCATTTGCTTTTGTCCCTTGATGTTCGTGGTGCATGCAAACACTGGGGGAAAGCAGGGTCTTCGTGGACGTGGACATCTCGGATATGATTTAGGATAGACGTCCACTTTGCCACCCTCTCTGGCCCTGATGTTGATGAAGATGCTGTCCAGTACATGTGGTTTTTTATACTATGAATCCACTTCTTCAGTATGTCACAGTCCTTGTTCTTTGATATCAGGACCAACTTTTTGGACAGTCCTAACAATACAAAAAGTGTATTTCATTTATGCAAATATACAGTGTATATGAAATACAATACTAATTACCAAAGTCTCTCATATTGTAAAAAATATATTTACCACTCATTACATGTTTCTGTTTTGCTAATAATGGACAACACACGTCTGTGTTCATTTACGATACAATGTCATCAACCAAACAAACTTTTCACAAGTGAACAGGGACCCTCTTGTACTGGTGTTGTTCCCCTTATATAAAAAAAGCATACCCTTTTCTATACGCCAAACATCGTAGTAGTGCTTGATCCTGGTCTCCTTCAGGAATTTCTGAATTTGCCGATGACGGTCAGTCACAATACTATTCAAAGTAACACCACGTTCCTCCAGAAGAGCAAGGCTTCTCTTCAGACCCTCCATCTCCATATGGGAACTCCCAGCGACCTTATTGCTCTAATATTAAAAAAAAAAAAAAAAACATGTTAGCAAAACAGTCAGGAATTTCAGTGCCATTTCTTCAATTACATTCATTCCATTATTTTATTTAATGACTATTTTACTCATCTCAGTGTTTTCCCTTCAGTTTTGATAGAACCAACTCCCATGCACATTGCACACCCAAACAGTTCCCCCTTACTACCAACGGCACCGCTATTTGTCATATTATATTTCTCCCAGCTGACCCTCCCGCTCACCTGAACCAGCTGAAGATCAATAATCATGTTGTTCCGCAGGTCCATCATTGTGTAGCTGCCATATTTTGCAGAATGACCTTTGCAAATAAAATAAATGTTAATTTTACAAGTGTAGAAATTCTTGACAAGTTGCTTTCCCATTATTATACAATGAAACATACATTCATAAGTACACACCTGGCGAGTTAGCCCTCATGTCGCCGGCTAGGATGACGCTCTGTTGTTGGCTAATAAGCCGCTTCAGCGTGGCGTCCTGCATCGTCCTCCACCTGTACACAATGGCAGGCTCGAGGAATCTCCGCGCAAGTCTTCGAAAGGTGGAGTACTTGTACAGCTGTAGTTTCATTGCCTGGAAGATCTGAGGTCAGACAGGATAAGGGGATAAGATATATTCATTTAACACCATGATCTGTATAAAATAGTAGTTGTGCGGGAAAAAATCTTTTCATATATGAATCGTCATCATATTCTATCTTCTACCGATTTGTATTGATTCACAAATTTTAAGTGTTGCACTTCTTAAACTTCGCAGTACTTCTTACAGTTATTGACGTCAATCACAGTTAGCCGTGAACAAGGACTCAATGCGGTACTCGCGCTGCTGACGGACACACAGCTGATGTACGCGCACAGATCCTGCCGAATTCAGTTCTCCATCACAGCTACACACAATGTCAAAATGCACATTGTGTGGACTGTGGAGTATTCAATGTAAACAGAGTCTGTTATGTCCTATGGTAATGTCCTACGCAAACGAAAACAAATGGGAGCAAATTGGATGTGTAACTATATCTGCGCATTCATTTTTAAAGGGACAGCAGCCTCATAAACTGTTGCCATGTGTTTCATTAATGTTAAAAACAAATTTATTCATAGTGAAGATAAAAAAATATTTAATTAATACAGTGAAGATTATACATAGCGTTTTATTTTTTACATTTGATTATTCAATTTCGTTAGTAGGGCAGTTAAATAAACCTATGCTACGGTTTGTATATTTTTTTTCTATTGTATTTGTCCTATTGTTTGTAATTTGCTTCTTAGTTCCAATTTTTTATCTAAAAAAATAAAGTAAATTTTCTGCCTTGCTTTATTACAGAAGACTGTGTTATGATTGTAGTCAGCTTAAAGGACATTTGTTTTATAATATTGGGTTGACTAAAACGGGAAGAAACACGAAATACAATTCAAGGTTCACATTTAATTCCATAGGATTTTTCTTATTCTAGACCTATTAAACTGTCTACCGCAGTAAAATAAGAAAAGTAACACAAAACAGTAAACTACAATCAAATCTATGCACATATCAAATCGAAATGGAAAATCGAGAATCGTGACCTCAAGAATCTATTTGAAACGAATCCTGAGGAACCAAAAGATTACCACCCCTATAAAATAAAGCAACATGATTTGGTATGTAGCGGCAACCTGTAGCCGCTGAGAGGCTAAGCAGCAGGAAAGATCCGTGACGCATTACCATGCATTTAAAATTCAAGAACGTTTATTGACATGATGTAACAGACAATCCACGCGCAAAAACAATTGACGATGAGAAATGTAGCCTGCTGTATCAATGTATAAAACGGAAAGTGAGCACTCCTCACTACTCACCCCCTCTCTACACGATGTTAACAAAACAGGAAACACTACCAGGTAAATACCCACCTATACCCATGTGACCAAACCACCTGGAAATGTACGCTCCAAATACAAAAAAAAAAAAAAAAAAAAAAAGACAAACATTTTCTGCACTTACATGTTACATTGAAATATTCAATACACAGTTGAGTGTTTGTCATTACCTTTTCCAGTGTGAAGAAAGAGGCACCTGAAGTATAAACTGCGGCCGTGAGCTGGAGGTTCCCGGCAGGAATGGACCCAATAATCGGTTGACTGTTCCACGTCCTGGAAAAACCACAATGTGTGCAGTTCTGCTCCACTCGGAGGAACATGCCCATGGTCCTGGTCTTTGGGCTTGAAGCTCGTCGACACCTCGGGCACTCCTCAAACAGCTCCAGTAGACAGTTCTCAAACACGATGTACTTTGAGATCTTGTGGATCGGACTGGACGGTTCCGTTCTATCAGAACAGAAAATATTTCACAGGAAAATAAATCAATTCACACTCTGTTCGAGCTGAAATAAATAGAAGATTTGTAGGATTTTTATCCTAAAATTATTTTCTATGACAAATATCATGTAACTCACGTCACATCTGTGGATTGGGTCGAAGTGAGCGAGTGTAGAGGATCATAAGTGACATCATGTGGATCTTCAATGATCATAGATGAGCCATCCTCATCCTCCTCCTGTTCCAGGTCCAAGCGGGGTCTCTTGCGTGATGGTCCTGAAACTCTGACCGCTGACGTGTCGACGCCAACATCGGTGCAGGACACACTGCCACCTTTGATCATTCAGAACAGGCATTCAGTGTCATCTTCGGAATGGCAAATGAAGAGAAATGAAAAGCCATTTCAACTTACTACAGCTGAACCATGAAGAATGACAACCGTAATCGCATACATATAAATCGCATCCATTTTGCCAACATTTGACTCAATATTAACACTTACTACTCTCTCTCTCTATATGATGTTTTATTAACAAGGTTCGGGAGGAGCAGGTGCAGATAATTAACCCAATTAGCACAAGTGGAGATCAGTCAGTAATCAACTCAGGACCAGATAAATAACAGCAGAACCCACCTGTGTTTCTTGACGGTTTATCAGCATCCCAACCTCCACCCCATCTCCTCACTTTTAGTTCCATCTACTCTTACCAACGGGGGGAGTACTCTGGGTTCGGGCAGAAATTCTGAGCTCGGAGCCCTCCACCCGGACAGCACGCCAAATACGCATAACCTTTACCGTAGTAATTATAGGTAGATGTGAACTCATGAAAAATATATATATATCTGGTCTAACTGAAACTGGTCACGACATTTGCATTTTGTTGCCCTATTGTTGATTTGACTGCTTTTATTGCTCTCCTCATTTGTAAGTCGTTTTGGATAAGCATCTGCTAACTGATTAAATGTAGATGTAAATCAAACCTGTGCTTCTGAAAGGAGGTGTGCGAGTCTTCATAGAGAGCTGTGTGCCACATAAACGGGTGATTGGTTGATCCGTCTGGCAGGCCACATCAGCAAACCGCACAGATCTGCTTGCCTAAAGCCCAATGGAAAAAATAATCAATACATGTTCTATCACACTACACAGTGCATACCTAATTATAAGTACAGTGCTGGTCAGAATTATTTGCCCCCTTGGTAAATATGATCAAAGATGCTGTAAAAAATAAATATGCATCGTTTATCCTTTTGATATATTTTTTTTAAATGCAAAAATCTAACCTTTTATTGAAGTAAAAGAACTGAAAGTAGGGGGAAAATCACATTATGAAATAAATGTTTTTCTCCTAAACAAAAGCTCTTTTTGTTGTTTCATCTGTCCATAGAACGTTTGAAAAGTAACTGACTCTACTGGAACGGGACGGGCTCTATGGTCGGATGAAAAAAATAATAATAATAATAAAAAAAAAAGAGCTTTTTGGCAGCAAACACTTAAGATGGGTTTGGTTCATACAGGGATAAAAAGTACCCCATGTGTAAAATGAAATACTCAGCTTTATCTTTAATGCTGTGGGCCTAATTTTCTGCCAGAGGTCCTGGACATCTTGTTCAGATACATGGCATCATGACATGGATTCAATCAAATACCAACAGATAAAAAAAATAAATAAATTAAAACCTGACAGTCTGTGCTAGAAATCTTATAACAGGCCATGTTTGGATCTTCCAACAGGACAGTGGTCCAAAAACAAACATCAAAATCAAAACAAAAATGGGTCACTGAGCACAAAATGAAGCATCTGCAATGGACATCCCAGTCTTTGACCTGAACCCTATAGAAGATGAGTGGGCTGAACTGAAGAGAAGTAGTGCCAACATGGATCTGGGAATCTGCAGGATCTGGAGAAGTTCTGCATGGAGGAATGGTCTCTGATCTCAGGTCAGGTGTTCTCCAAACTCATCAGGCATTACAGAAGAAGACTCAGAGCTGTTCTCTTGGAAAAAGGAGGTTGCAAAAAGTATTTAATAAAAGGGGGAGTTTTGGAGAAAAACATTTATTTCATAATGTGATTTTCCCCCCATTTTTAATTCTTTTACTTGAATGAAAGGTTAGATTTTTGTCTCTTTTTTTAATATAAAATATCAAAAGGATTAACAATGCAGATTCATTTTACAGCCATCTTTGATAATATTTCCCAAGCGGGCAAATTATTCTGACCAACACTATTCATAACAGAGTTCATTTTTTTTTTTTTACCAATATAGTTATTACATTTTCAGTTCACATATCACAACTTCTGTTTGTGCAAGCATAAAGTAATAGACAGAGCTTGTGGAGGCTAACATACGGGAAAGCACACGGAAAGTGGAGCTGCCTGAAACGAAGAAACACATTGCATTACTTAAAAACGGGCGTTTCTAGGTTTTAAAAATGTTGAGCCCGAAACTTCACGGAAGGTGGTAAGATAACATGATTTGCAAGAGCAATTTTTTTGCAATATTGTTTATTGGTAAACACAAAGTAACACAAATTAACCATATGTAACTTTATTTACATCTCTCAATTAAATTAATTCAGTTTTCTGAAACATTAGGAATAACCCGTTTACATGCGTGAGTAGAGAGAGTTACTCCTGTATACATGGAATTGCAATATCCCGATGTAAACGGCGACGCACGGTTAGCGCCTGGACGTACGGACAACCTTAAAGGATTAGTTCACTTTTTAAAAAACTTTTGCTGATAATTTACTCACCCCCATGTCATCCAAGATGTCCATGTCTTTCTTTCTTCAGTCGAAAAGAAATTAAGGTTTTTGATGAAAACATTCTAGGATTTTTCTCCATATAATGGACTTCATGGGGTACCAAACGGTTTTATAAGCACAAATGCTCGCCTTGCTCTGTTCTGTGAAGCACATTCGTGACTCTCCTGTTCGAACTCGTTCATCAAAATGAACAAATCTTTTTTCGAGTCATTTCGTTCGTTGAATGAACGAAATGAATAGCACGGATAATAAATAGTTCGGGGCAGATAGCGATCGCCTTTGTTTGCGCTTTGGTGCTGGTACTGACCTCGCTCCAAAAGTATTATGCTGTGCTGCGTCTCGCCATGTTTACTTCCGGTATACTGCACGCCGAGAAGTTCCTCTACTCAAAAGACCAAGATTCCTTGCGAATAGAACATGCGCAGAACACAAATCACTATGGGGATATGCCGATACGCGTTTACATGACCAAAAATTCGGGTTAGAAAAGGGGTACCCCAGGGATCATATCCGGGTTTTTAAAATCCGGGATATGAGCATATTCGGGTTTTTGCCGGTGTTAACATGGCCGTGCGCGACCGGGTTATTACTAATATTCCGGTTTTGAGCGTGTTATTGGCTACATGTAAACGTAGTCATTGAGAAAGTCATCATTGATAAAGTCAAAGTCATCAGCTGCTGGATTACAAGCCTGAATGGCCTTCATTAACTCTTCTCCAATACCAGAAAATCTGTTGCTCAGCTCACTTATCCTGCGGTCAAGACATGGGTACAAAAGATGATGTTAAAGCTAGTTCCCAGTAGGGATGGGAATTGATAAGATTTTATAATATTTTAAAATATATTTTTCTTATTGTCCGTGCAGAGGCGATTCCATTTTATTGATCAATGCCACATGCATTTTGTTTCTTTATATGCAGCCCAATGTTATCCAATGACTTGTTTGCATTATTTAGGTATTTTATTTTTTGTTAGGCAATAGATTTTTTGATAACACTTTACAATAAGGTCTCATTTGTTAATGCATTAACTAACAGAGAGCAATAGCCTGTGTTATTGTTAGTTAATAAAATATGTGTGTTCATGTTAGTTCACAGTGCATTGTCTAATGTTAACAGATACAACTTTCTAAAAAATGTTTTTTAAAATTGTTGGTTCATGCTAACAAAATTAAACCTTATTATAAAGTGTTACCATTTTTTAATAAAGAAAGTTGTCCATATGAGTGTAAAATTAATTTTAAAAGTTAAGGAATCTTACACTGGTTCAAACTAGGCTATACTGTATTGTATATGTTTGATTTATGTTAAAAGTGTTTGAGACAAGGCTTTTAATGGTGAGCATTTTGTATGAGCTGATCAATGGTATGATAGGTTAATTAATTTGAATATCCCCAACTGAGCAAGCCAAAGGCAACAGTGGCAAGGAACCGAAAAACTCCATCCAGTGACCTAATGGTGTCCTAACTAGGGATGCACCGATCCGATACTCAGTATCGGTATCGGCTCCGATACTGCCATTTTTGCCGGATCGGGTATCGGTCAGATGAGGCCGATCCAAATCCGATATTGTGAGTTTACTATTCAGTGGTGTTGTTAAGCCCCACAAAACGCGCACAAACATTATAAAACATTTTAAAAAATCTGTTACGGTCAGGCAGAAGCCGCAGGCATCAGACAGCTTTTTCTAACTAGCATCCGTTGAGAAGCGAACTTCTGATAGGGTGGGCCGACTGTTTGCCTTTACGTGATTCGTCAAGATCTGAAGTAAGTCACGTAGTGTAGTTTATGTAACGTAAGGTCATTACCAATCTCTCTGACACTGACGCTTTTTCTGTCAGTTGTAGAGTACCAGCTACATGCGAGAAGTAGAGGTACTCAAGAAAAAGTGCAGGTACGCTTAAGAGTAAAATGTCGAAGTGTCGGTACTGCGTACCGGTGAGCACCAACCCAGTCCGAGCACTGGGTGCAACGCCAGATAAAGCCTTGTACACAAAAACAGCAATTTTAAAGGGATACGGTGAGCGATTGCAGTTTGAGGCAGGCCACAGTACAGGGAATCACAGACGTGATGTTATGAGAGCGTGGATTACGGTCTCCAAATCTTTCGGAGGTAGAAACGGTTTTAATTTTGCAACCGATCTCAGATTAAAGAAACTGCCCTTTACCACTGCACGGATTTGTTTTTACGCTGGGGACCAGACAGGGTCTCTGAGATATGAGAGCAAACTCTTGAGAACTCGTGATGATATGAGAACATCACACGCATGTAAACACTTGAAAACCTGGGCAATTTTGACAACAGTAACTGCTATGGGGGTGGCAACTTTTTCCAGGCAACTTAAAGCGGTTAGATTTAAGCACAGCTTTGACTGAGTTGAGCTGGCAACCACATCTAGTTTTACAGAGCTGTACAAATTCACTGTTCTCTAAACCCAGTTGTGCCTGTGTGTGTGTCACGAAATACTTCATTGACTACTGAAGCACTAAAGAAAGAATACACATTCCCCAATGTTTCAAAAAAGTGGTCTGCCTCTGGCACAGCCCTAAAAGTGTGACAAAGTACCAAATTCAGTTCATGGGCATAACAATGCACATAAGCTGCTTTGGGGCGCTTCTCACGGAAAAGAGCTTTAACTCCTCTAACTGTACCTTTTATTACTGAAGCCCCATCATATGTGAGCTTTGAGCCACACAGAGGAGATCATTCAAATCTTTTGATGTAAGCACATGTTCGGGTTTTATGCATTACCCCAGCATTGAACTCAGGAAAATATAAATGTCAGGAATCCCGATTCCTAGCCATTTAAAAGTCATTAAATGTCAATAGACCCTTTTCACATTTCCGGGTTTCTCACAAGCGGAAATCGTCATAGTTGGGTAAACTTCTGTAACGGTGAATGAGAGAATACATTAAATATATTTTGTGTGTGTTCCCATTTGCTCAAATAGCAAAAGAAAAACTCCACAAGTGTTTTCACATCTTTCAAAAGAGTAAAAAATAGAGAGAGATTGATAAGTCATGCAGAGCCGCTGTATTAGAAACACACTCACAGAAGCATTAACTAGTTTCTTGAAACTTAATGCAGAGGTAATATAATACAAAGTATAGTGTTATAAATGTACATACATAAAAAAAAATGAAAATATAAAAACCTTTGCAGGATTTACCGCGATGATGACCGTTGATAACGTCTGTGAAAAGGGTCTGACTCTGCATCATTTCATGGGTCAGTTAATTTTACTGCCATAGTTTTCACCAAACAGCGTCAGAACAGCTAAAAGTTACCTTTCTTCGTGTTCTGCCAAAAATAAAGAACTCGTTTGATATTTATTTTTCATTGTCTGTGCTGTACTGACTGCGTTATTTTTATCTTTTTAATTGCTGTGAGATTGATTGATGTTGCGTGTAACTATATATTCTAGGATATGCCAATAATATCTGTCTGCAGAGCCGCAGTTTTACCACGCATACGCTGTCACATTTAATTTTTAAATCTTAGCAACAGTCCTAAAACTATCTAATGGTTATTGTTAGCTCCTGCTGTTATGCTTTGCTCTTGTGCTCTTTACTGAAATAAAACAATGCTTGTGTTATGAACACTTTAATATTTTACGTTTTTCCTTAAAAAACGAACAGCCTGGTATAATGAACACACTCTATTTTTCAAAGCCTGGTATAACAAACAAACTTTCGAATAGACATTCAAAGGGTAAATATTAGTCTAAAGTCAAGATAACTAATTCCATAAGTTAATTAATTCTGCCTGGGGTTAATGCGTTAACTTGAACAGGCTGAGAGTGAGCGCATATTATTAATTTGATGGAGACATAGGCCTAACCAAGAATACAATTTAATTTACATTTAACTTTCAGTGTAGACATACCATTATTTTACCATTACCATAGATCATTCACTATAAAATTATACAAGCGCAATTACACCAAAAAGTAAAAAAAAGAAAAGAAAAAAAAGTAGGGTTGTAAAAGGATGACACTCTAGCGTTTTTGTTGTCCCTAACCTCTGACATGAATAAGTGCATGTCCTCTTTGTTTTTGAATGTGAAATAAAATGGGGCCCTTATTTTTTCATACTCATCCAGAAATGTGTCACGATGTGCACACTCAAGACGAAATGCGCATGCGCGGGCAAAACTGCTGTGGTAAAACTGTGGCTCTGCATCAGACCCCTCTCGGATAGGCTGAAATCACTCACGTGGTACGTGACATATCTCTCTCTGCGCGTGCGTGTGTGTGTGTCGCCGCTGTGCGAGGAAATCGGTAGAGAAACCCCCCTCTTTCAGCTCAAGTCTAGCCATAGACAGTAAAAGAGTCTAGCTCACAAGCTTTTTGAAACAACTTGCAACTTAAATGGGCGTGGATGGCTGTGAGAAGAAGGGAGGGAGTGGGTGTGGTATGGCACGGCAGGGGGGAGGAGAGGAGAGGGGGGAACTGCCATGCTGATCGACTGTCACTAAAAATCAGTGGTAAAACGTGAGGAAATGCTAGATTTTTTTTATCGCTGGCAAAGTTAAAGTCTAATGAAATGCACTGACACTTTATTATTGTCCTTTCAAAAGTAACTGAATGCCCTGCTACATATATATTAACCTACTACAGTAATCGTAATTCTATTTAAAACACATTAATGTACATGTATAATTATAATGTCATTATAAAATATATAGTTGTTTATATACACACTATAACTGCATATATTTGAAAATAATTAATTTTCCGCTTAATAAAAAACGTTCCGTGCATAGCCTAGATAAGTTTAAACTGACAATAGACATTAATTTACAAAGACATAAGTAATTTCCCAAACAAATAGAAATATATGACATATATTTAATTACACGAATTAAGCATACAATTGAGGTATTATCAAAATATCTAAAATTTTAATAACGAGTGCTTATTTAACAAAGGGCAAGTAAAACGATCAGGGTTACATTTTAGACACACACACACACATACCAGAGCCATAGAGAAGTCTCTGACACATACCTCTGAAGGGATAGAAAAGTCCTCGGGTCTTGGTACCGCATTACTCGCAAGACGTAACTTGCATTGGTCGTTAACAAGGCCAAAGTCCACCATTCTCCAGTTCTCGAAGCTCTCTCGAGAAAAATGTTTGCTGCACACATATAATTTAGATGTGTCCGTGGTTGATGGCCAACCAACCGCCTGGAGCCAGAGTCTAGCCCTGGCAGCATCGCGGGGAAACATATTCAACGCACTTGAACTTCTGCACCACGAAAACAAACACTTGCGTCCCATTATTGGCTCTCTCATCTACTACGCGATATCACAGTTTGAGATGTGTGTCGTTGAAAAGATCCACGTGGTGTCATGAATAATTAAGAGACAGTGTCTTCTCATAGGATATGAAAACTCAGTCTCATTAATAATTATGAGACACCGATGAGTCATCAAAGCACTTACAGTGCTCTGCCACGTCACAGCCTGTGACGTGACAGAGATGAAGATTAAACCCGGAAGACGAAAAAAAAAAAAAACTCAGATGTAACCATTTTCACCCTACTATTAAATCTAACAGATGCTAACATTGTCTTCAATGGTGTTCAACACACATACCTCTGTTAAAAAGCTCCCTATCTACTATTTTGTAGTGGTGTCCGAATTCTGAGTGAACGACATCATTCCCTACATTCATTCAGTACTTTTACCCACAATCCTCTCTGAATTCGAGTGTACATTCGATATACATTGCTGAAGCACTATTTCCCACAATCCAATGCGGAGAGAACTGAGCGCGCATGAAAGTGCGGAGCGAGCAAGTTTAAACCAGAAATTACTTTACAGCTCTCTTATTCCTGCTTTAACATTTATTTCATGCTAGTTTTATTTTTTATTAATCATTACTTGAATAGAACATATTAATATTGAGACAATATTATATAGATGAATTTTAAAATTAAATGAAATTATATTTATACGGTAAATCAAGTCAAGTCAAATATATTTATATAGCGCTTTTCACAATACAGATTGTATCAAAGCTGCTTCACAGTATCAATCAAAACAACTTAACAATGTTTGTTTATTACTGGAAAAAAGACATCCAAGTTTGGTAGAGCTGATCAATGGTATGATTGGTTAATTCATTTGAATATCCCCAACTGAGCAAGCCAAAGGCAACAGTGGCGAGGAACCGAAAAACTCCATCCAGTGACCTAATGGTGTCCTAACTAGGGATGCACCGATCCGATACTCAGTATCGGTATCGGCTCCGATACTGCCATTTTTGCCGGATCGGGTATCGGTCAGATGAGGCCGATCCAAATCCGATATTGTGCGTTTACTATTCAGTGGTGTTGTTAAGCCCCACAAAACGCACACAAACATTATAAAACACCATGAGTTTTCGTGCACAATATTATAAGTGTTCTGACTTCTGAAGCCATTATATAGTATAATGTGAGATAGAAATTAATATTTAAGTCGTTAAATTCAAGCTCACGTAAACGTTTCCCTCAGCTGCGGCTGTCAATCATTCTCCATTCAGCATTTAAACAGCGCGTCGCGTTCGGTTACGACAGTTAACACGATGAAACTCTCTCCAAGATGATTCAATGTTACTATTATTATACTTGATCTGTAGATAAAGCTCTATGGTTTCGCATAAAACAACTTTATCTTGCTGGACTTTATTGCTGTACCTTAATCATGTTACTTTCTACCGGGTGTCTAGATCACAACACTGCAGTAAATTCAGAGCACTATTTGTTCTTCACGTGCACAGTTACTGAAATTTAAAACTGTTAAAAGAAAATGCTGGAAAAATATTACATAGATAGATACTGTATAATAGACTACGCATTAATATGTATTTTCTTTGTGCTTTAAACTTTTCAATGCGGACTCGACGCGCTG
The DNA here is from genome assembly GCA_026230005.1 of Gila orcuttii. Taxonomy (NCBI): domain Eukaryota; kingdom Metazoa; phylum Chordata; class Actinopteri; order Cypriniformes; family Leuciscidae; genus Gila; species Gila orcuttii. The sequence continues at coordinate 11,644,112 of JAPDVR010000012.1, forward strand.
CGCGCTGTGACTCATGTTGCTTCAAGCGCATCATTCTGCGCTCGGGATGCGCATAAGCGCTTTGAGCCGCACTGTATTGGAGACTTTCATACCATAATACAGTGACGCAATGAAAGATTATTAATAGCAGTTATTGTTCTGTCCTATCTATCATATGTTGCTACCTCATTAAACAGCTGTGCTATACATTTAAAAAATGTATTTTAAAAAAATATATATAGTAGGCTATATATAAAATAATTGATATTTTTGATTTTTGTTATCTTGTTTTTCATGAATGTATTTTACAACAATGTGTTTTACCAGATTTAGTGTTACACTTAATGTCTCTAATTTTTTCCCCACTAAATGTTTTTTTTTTTTCACTAAATGTTCAGATTTTATACAATTATTGTGATTTTCCTAGACTAAATTTTACTGCTGAATTATCCACTAATCTAGTTTATAATAGCATTTATGTCAGATTATCATCGTATATATTTTTTGTTGTTGTTGATTTTCTTTATAATGAAGTTGTCTGTATTAAGTAGATTGTGTTTAACACACAAAATAGTGATTATCAGTTCAACACAGAGTTATAGAAATTCTACTTGATTAAAAAAAAAAACTGCACTGGTATCGGATCGATATCGGCCGATACTCAGAATTTTTGGGATCGGATCGATTCAGAAAAAATGGTATTGTTGCATCCCAAGTCCTAACACCCCATCAGATGACCCAATGGAGAAAAAAAAACCTTGGGAGAACCCAGGCTCAGTCGGGGGCCAGTTCTCCTCTGGCGTTTATGAACTAGAGGCCGAATTTACAGTAACTCTAAGATAAAAAATTTATATGAATGCCTGGCTAAATAGATGCGTCTTCAGTCTAGTTTTAAACTGGGAGAGCGAGTCTGAGCTACGAACAATATCAGGAAGGCTATTCCAGAGCTTCGGAGCTAAATGTGAAAATTTTCCTAAATGATATAGACCTGTATATAATTTTATTAAAATATATTATTTAGGCATTAACACAATTTAATGTGTTTTACTAACAGCCAGGTGTTTTGATAATTTGTGGCATTGTTGTTAACTCGTTAAACTGTAAAGGGAGAAATTATAATTTGGTGGATGATTTGAAAAATATCCGTTAAAGGAGTCATAACCTAGTATTACCTTGGATACCCACGCTCTATTATAGTCTTTCAGGCCCTTCTAAAAAAGAAAAGTGGAAAAAAAAATAAACACAGAGCTCCTCTGACCCTTATTTCTGAATGCATTATTAGGCTTGTTTGAGATGAGCAAAATCTGCGCAGAACCGATCACCGGTGATCAACGCGTAATGCATGCCGGTTAGAAATGTGTCCGAGAGCGGTCCGCCTTGCTCTGATGTCATGCTGACCTGTGTCAAAAAGCTCTCGCGAGCGCAAGGCGCACGTGTCGGATTCTGCAGTCTCGCGCAGTTGCTCTCCACCAACTGCGCTGATCAAAAGCATGATGGGAAACGACTTGCTGACGACACAGCTTAATGTTGATTGTTTTAAACAACCGTGATGTATTGTTCTCTTTTAAAATGTTTGATTTTAAAACTCGGATATCATGTTTTATGTGTATATGTTATGTGTGAATATTCCCAAACTCTCGGACAGTGCGATCTCTATGGGTTATGCAATGTAATTTTATTATATATAAAAAAAAACACATAGCCTATGTCTGTATTAAAGAAAAAAATAATTGATAAACACTTATTTGGAATGGAATTAAATAACAAGTAGCTTTGGGTGTCTTGTTCATTAAATTTATTTTCATATAAAAGCAACAGAAGAACTTAAATTACACCCAGTTTATTAGGAACACTGGGCACGAGCGTGAATCCCGCGATATCCATCATTGATCTCGCAGGTGTCAGATCCACTGCGAGAAGAGAGAACTGTCCGGCTTGCCTGCACTTTTTTCACTCCTCCTCTCACTGCAGCCGCCTACTCTCGGCTACATTTCAGGCGAGGCAAGGCGCATCTCAAACAAGCCTACTGTCTCGCGAGATCTGATGCGATATTTTGGCATTTTAATAATGCAAATGAGGGGCGCGTTGATTGGTGGCAGGAAGGAGGGGGCTTGACACCGCAGGTAACTTCAGCATATCATTCCAAAATGACATCATGGCGCAAGTTGTGAATGAACCCGACCTGGCCGCGACCTACGGAATTCAACCATTTATGTTTGAGCCAGACTCTGAACCAGAGCTGGAAACGGAAGATATAGAGCAGGGGTGTCCAAACTCGGTCCTGGAGGGCCACTGTCCTGCAGAGTTTAGTTCCAACTTGCCTCAACACACCTGCTTGTAAGTTTTTAGCATGCCTAATGACCTTCAACAGCTAATCACGACCTTGATTAGCTGTTTCAGGTGTGTTTAATTGGGGTTGGAGCTAAACTCTGCAGGACAGTGGCCCCCCAGGACCGAGTTTGGACACCCCTGATATAGAGTCAATGGAAGGACGTCTACATCAACATGTCTCTGAATGGTAAAGACAATCATTTTGACTGAGACATACATTAACATCAGTAACGAGCTAAAACGTTTGTTGCTATTTTCTCCCACATAAGTTTACCTTTTATTTAATGTAGATTACATTAACGGAGATGTAGTCTACTTTTTTATCAGCTTACAGTGGTTATAGAGATCAACGTTTGCTATCATGTGTTGTTTTTGCCTTGTTTCACGTTGTGTTTTTTTTAGACATTCAATATTTTTCATCTACAGACATGTAACGTGATGTTTTTCATTTAGCAAACAGTTTTAGGCACTGAGCATGGACTCCTGTACCGTCACTACTATAGTGTAAAACAAAGTGGAAAGATGTGGCTAGCATTTGTAGAGTCCATTCCCCGTGTTTACCTCGAAGCTAACGTTACATACAATAGCCACATTAGTAGCTGCTGTTTGTTACACACAGTAGAGTAATAAAAACACAGTCTTACCGTTTCAATTTCAGGCAAGTCCCTGATTGTTGGAATGGCACCTTTTTCCAAACGCAGCTTCGAGGCAAACTTCGCCTGATATTGCCCCAAATTTGTAAAGGATTCCTGTGTAAAATGTTTAGCGCAGACACCTAACGTTGAGCCAGTTGATAGGGTTGTTGGAACAGCGTCATTAAAAATGAATTTCATCCACTGGTCCCTGGTAGTTTGGTCCGTTTTTGGTAGAGAAAACACATTTGAATGTTGATTCTGGCAGTCAACCACAGAGCAACTCACGTGTGCACTAGATTTCTGCATTTTTCTTGACTGAATATGAGGGGGAGAGGGGCAGGGCGGGCTTCCTGCAGCATATGTCTGCGGTGTCCATATATGGTATATCCTGCCCCGTCTTGACGTCAAGTCGGGGGAGAAATTAAAATCTCGTATTTGAGTGCGCGTGGGCTGGTTTACGAACCCTGGGGTAAACAAACGCTTCACTTTTGAATATCGGCTTCCCGGCCAATGTATAATCGTTAGGCAATCATAACATACATTGATTCTCGTGGAAAAGTGAAAATTACAGGTTATGACTCCTTCTAATCATCTGTAGGAAGCGTATTCATTTGAATGTGATAACCTATGGTAATAACGGTCGCCAAGGGTAACCTTTTAGACTATAATGCTTTTACATTAAAGCATGGATTTACTTGTCACCCGAAAGAGTTCTTCACTGTCATTAATGCAATACCCTCTGGCATAAAAATGCTGATGAGATACGCTCTTTCTTATGCTGAAGTTAATCCAGATCTTCCCAATTTATTCATTGGAGATATTCATTTTAAAAGTGCTCATTGTACTAACAAGTATATAAGACAGGTTGTATTAAAAACGGGTTATCCCTGTCAAATTAAAAGAAATAAGTTGGATCACATGTTTAATGAGACTACTGTAAAATATCTTAGAACAGCTTATTTAAGTTTTTCTATTCCCCCTAAAGCAAAAGAAACGCACTTCAAAATCTTAAATGAAATTTATCCTTCTAACAAACTCTTAAATCAAAAATTTAATATAGATATTGTCCCCTGTTCTTTCTGTAATAACCTTTCTGAAGACACAGACCATATCTTCTTTACATGCAATTTGTCCAAAATCTTCTGGATATCAATTCAGAACTGGTTGATAGAAAAGGAGGTGGTTGTTGATGGTTTTACTTTTACTTTACAACATATTTTATTTGGAATTCCCAAAGACTGCTGTGCTAATTTTTATTTGATTAATAACATTGTAATAATGGCAAAATATTTCATTCACAAATGTAGATTTTTTAAATCCCTTCCACTACTTGTTGTGTTCAAAAATGATTTCAAGTGTTTTTCTAGAGCCCTTGAAGGAATGAGAGGTGGGAGTGCGATAAAGCTACTTGATCTTTTAATTTCATATGATTTGGTGTGATATTGCCCCTTAATTTTATTTTTTAACTTTATTTTTATCTTATTTACCTTTATTTGTTTATTTAATTTTACCCTAAGTTAATGTAAGATATGATTTCCAAGTTTGTATTTATTTTTGTTATACTGTGTTGAGCCGTTCATGCGATATTCTTACACGCTGTAGAAAGAATGCAATTGCCTTGGTTGTATGTATTTTTTTGTATTCAATAAAAAAAAAAAAAAAAATTTCGTTCACTCCTTGCAGATATAGTGCGCTCAAATGCCATACACTATATAGGGATTATTGAATGAGTGAACGAGTGTAATCTTTTCATACAGATTACGTAAACAAAGAATATTTGTTTTCGTTTTGAATTAGATAATTTTAAAAACCTAAAAAATCCAGCAAAATGCGCCGGCGCATTTGTCGACCACCCAGATGGTTAACTTTAGCCCTAATAGGAAAGAATATAAATTGTGATTAAAAATATATTCTCACTCACATCAAGACGCCGTTGCGGTGGTGGAGTCCATGCAGGACGAGCAGCGTTTGGCACTGCGTCGCTTTTCAGCGCGAGCTGTGTGGAGAAGCCCATTTCCACCTCCATTGCGTTGGAAAAGCAATCCCGCGTAAAATGCCGGTTGCACACACCAGCTCTTGGAGGAAACTCACGGTCTTCCAGGCCAAGTGCATAAAACCACTGTCGCCTAATTCCCAAGTCTGCTGGAAAGCCATGCAGTCCAGCAGTGCTGTTGCAACCAGCAACACTACACCTACGTCCCATCCTAACCCACTGTACTAAATACAGATAAAGCTAATGCTAAGATGTCTTAAGCTAACTTGAAGCTATCCTAACTGGTGCAATACTATGCTACTAACTAACTATGCTTCTAACAATACTACACTAACAACTATGCTATACTAAATATTCTATATAAATGCTATGCTATCCTGATCGTTTTCAATACTCGCAATTCCAACTACTGACTCTCTACAGTGGTTTGAACTGAACAAGATGTTTTTATACAGGGGCTGAGCCTATGCTGAGGACGTGGTGAGCTGGTGCCTGCTTAGGTCACATGGCACCACAACTGCCAATAGGAAAATTCCACTGCAGTAGCCACCGTTCAACCTGAAGAGGGCAGCACTCAGACGTTTTTACAACATATTGTAGAATTAAAACATTTTAATACACAAATGTCACAAAATGTACTCGAATCAATGAACAGCACTAATAAAGACCCAGTCTTACAGATGATTAACTAAAAGTTATTTTAGGGTTGAGTTACCCTTTAAAAATACTTGCATTTTCTTCATCTGCAGCTTTGCCTCGTTCAGTTGGTATCGCTCCCTCGTTCAGGAACAGCTTTGAAGCAAATCCTGCTTTATACTGTCCGAGGTTGCGAAAGCACTCCGGCTTGAAGTGATTCGCGCACACAAGCAGGTTTTTGCTTACTGTTTCTGGGGGATTCCCGCTGAAAATAAAATAAACCCACTGCTCTCTGGTCTTCTCTGAGGCTGGGGCTCTCAATAGTGTCCTGTGCTCGTCTGTGCAGCCAACGACAGAACAGTTTGCATGCTTTGCTCGCACTTTTGCCATTGTGTTAGAACTGGTTACTTGCTTGCGAAACCAAATGGCGGCTCCGTGGGTGAAACGTGCAGATTAATATCATAATAAGATCCTCTTCCTACGCCAGAATGGAGCGAAATCTGATCGGCTTACATGCTTGCAGAGAAAGGCTTACCGAAACAAAGTTACTGGGTTGTCACTTTTCATGTTTTCTGGGTTGGTAGATGCACCGGGTTATAGCACTTAAACACGGAAAAAGTCAGATTTTCATGACTGTGTCCTATATCCCATCAAACTTCAATAGCAGCACAACGCACAGGAAAATAATCTAACTAACTAGAAACAGGTCAGTCAGTAACAAAGGAAACGAAATACAATCACAAGAAATATAAGTTGACCAGTATAAATTGTGGGAAATAAGCATACGTTTGGTAAATAAATGTATATACATATTTGTATAAATGTGGAATGTATAGAATTTCTAAGAGTAATTTCTATAGAAATATATAGAAGTACACATTTCATGTGTACTACCCATGTACACTATTTCTAAACCATTGCTTAATACTTTAGGGTCCAATTCTCACTATTAACTATGACTTTTGCCTTAATAAACTCCTAATTACTGCTTATTAATAGTTAGTAAGGTAGTTGTTAAACTTGGGTATTGGGTGGATTAAGGGATGTAGAATATGATAATGCATGCATTAATATGCCTGATGTAGAATATGATAATGAAGGCATTAATATGGGCTTTATAAGTACTAATTATCCATATGGATGCATCAGTCCGGTATCAGGGAAGAGAGATAAAACATGAAACCAAATAAATACATAATTATACATTTATATGATTTGTCTACGTTATTCTACAGTAAACAAACATATAGGCCTATGTATTTTTATATACGCAATGGTTAGCATAATCTGCTGAGGAAAAAAAACCCAGCTAAAACCAACCTATAAGCTGGTTGGCTGGTTTTAGAGGGGTTTGGATATTTTTTTTAGCTGACCAGGCTGGTCTTAGCTGGGCAAGCCGGGAGACCAGCTAAAACCAACAAAGATCAGCCAAACCAGACAGGCTGGTTTTAGCTCTTTTTTTTTTATGGGAAATGAGCAGCGGTGTCGAGCGTCTCCTGACTCAGATCAACTCTTGCTCATGACTCCTCAAGCCCCAGGGAACAAGCTTTGGACGTAGGTATTTTGGCCTTTGATTTTTGACCTGGCATTTCACAGTGGAAACACGGCTTTTGAAGCCCATCTAAATAAAGTTGTCCTATTGACCTATTATGCCCCTTTTAACAAGATGTAAAACAATTATTTGATGTCCCCAGAGTGTGCATGTGAAGTCTTAGCTCAAAATACCCCACAGATAATTTTTTATAGCATTTTAAAATTGCCAAATTTGGGCTTGTGCAAAAACTCACTGTTTTAGTGTGTTTCCCTTTAAATCCTAATGAGCTGCTGCTCCCGGCCCACTTTTCAGACGAGGGAGGAGCTTCTAGGACCTAGCAATAACAAATCCATCACACTTTAATACTATGAAAATGTCTGAAACTGCAAGTAATGTTGTTCAGCCGTATATGTATGAACCGGAATCGGACAGTGAAGGAGAGAGGCTGTAGAAGAAATTACAACATGAAACGTCTTCATTGATAACTGAGTACCAGACTTGGTCAGCGGTTTTGCGTCTGTCTGGCAAGCAATATCTCTTGATTGGCTGCTCTGTTCTGATGTGCTGTCCTTTACAAATAAAGATTCCACAATCAGTGCGATTAAAAAAAATAACAACAAAATAGCTGGACTCATGGTGCTATCACATGCTATCACAAACTTTATAAGTCTAACATGTTATTATGAGCTTGACAAATTCAAAGGCAATGTGGAAAACAAACGCGTAATACTTCAAGAAGTGTAGCTTCTTGAAATTAAATTGGATCATGACATCACTTCACTTAAAGGGGAAATCACACATTTTTCTGACAGGTTCAGCCATTATTTTAGAGAGAGAGAGAGAGAGAGAGAGAGAGAGAGGAGGGGGTGGGAGGGCTCTGTTAGGAATATAGGGAAAATATGTGGCTGTGACTGTGTGTGTGTGTGTGTGGCTGAGTGGGGGGGGGACTTTCTGACATGTGTTTCCGAAGTATCTTCATCCCTGAGGGGCTCATTACTATAAGAGACTATAAGCTTAATACCTTAATGCCACACACACACACACACACACACACACACACACACACACACACACACACACACACACACACAAACACACACACACACACACACACACACACACACACACACACACACACACACACACACACAGTCACACAGTCACAGCCACATATTTTCCCTATATTCCTAACAGAGCCCCCCCACCCCCTCCTCTCAGAGTCAGAGAGATTAGGCATAGATGTACAGTAGTGTGAATCCTCAGCTGTCTCACACAGTTCCCCCAATCACAGATAAACAGATGATTTCAGCCCTCTTTTTCAGCTTTGTTCTATAGAATCACGCTGGTTATCATCACTCGTATATTTTTAGAAGTATAATAATGCGATGTTACACACAGTATGATAATGTAACTACTAACAGCAGGCAGGTACAGCTGTTAGTTTGGGGTCTCAGGTGCTGCTTCATAACTCTGACGAACGCTGATGAAATTAGACGTCCATGCAATAACACACAGTTAGATTAGTTCATTAGTGACAGCACAGCTCCTAAAAGGCATGATGTGGGCTACACTGTTTTCCCTTCAATCATTTAGCCTGACACTATTGTTTCTAAACATTTGCCGTCTTTTGGATGAAGAGATTTATAAATCCTTTTATATAGAGTGCACTGACAGATTTCTAGCCAATTAAATATTTTAGAGTTGAACATAGGGATGTGTATCGTTAAGGTTTTAACGGTATTACTACTCTTACCAATACTGCTTATCGATCCGGTACTTTAACGGTATTCTTATCGGTTCTTTTTGGTGTTTTTTTTTAACATTCGGGTAATAATTAACATTTGCTTTATATTTTGAAATGTAAAATATCTATAGCAAAAGAAAAAGCAAGAAAATATCTATTTGTTATGCAGCAGTGTGCAGGCTTTTTTGTTTTATATATGAGATAGGATAAGATAAGCAAAAACAAGTACAACCACATGGTAAAAAAAAAATACAATTAAACAAAGATACAAATTATATACACAGTGCTTTAATTTCAGGTAGGTCTGCTTTTAATAGCTCTTTTAATGATTAAACGCGTCTGCTATTTAGCAACAGTAGAGACTGCATTTTACAACAATCACCGATCGTGCTGATTCTGACGGTACGTTTGGGTTTTAGGAAGAAATGACAGCGCATCGCTGTGAAGGGAAGGAAGTTGCGCTAGACAGAATGCGTCTAGTTTGTAATGGTTTCATCTCAAATATCTAGTTCTGTCCTCATTGTCACTCATTAAGCAGGGGTGTCGTGTTGTGCGCGCTGTGGCTCCGCGTGAGAGATCGCTCTCTCTCTCTTCTGGACTGCGAATAACAAAATTGCATCACAGACAAATGGTTTAATATTATATTATTATATATAGAAATGGCTGGCGAGATACACATGTTCAAAATTACGCCTTTATAGCAATAATAAATAGTAGGCCCATTCTTAATTTCTCCATTACCGAGAGCAGAACCGATAACGTCCGAGCTTATCGATACAGCGGTCTTGCAAAATTCAGCCCTGGGGCCCGTTTTTGAGACATTGGCATTTAATTTAGCTTGATTCGACTGCTTTGCATTTCTGAAATTTAAACTTTTTTGTGCAACTGTATTGTAAAATATACCAGTGTAAAATATGTAAAAGCATCAGTAAATAAGGCCTATTGTCAAGATGCATATTTTGATGCTTATTTTCTTTTACAATTATTTATTCAGTTAACACCCAAAAAAAACATACTTCAATTGCTCCAGTAATATTCTAATCAGATTTCAAACTACTGCTAAATATTTGAATGAACACAATTTTGCAAATATTTCTTTTTGGTCGTATAGTTTATATCGTAGTTGTTACTTTTGTGGTTATTTTGTTTAGTACAGTGTATTGAATACTAAATGTTAACCTTCTCATGAAGCAGACTGAAATATCTCCACTGTGGGGATGATGTTGTCATGGAAACAGCATTGGATAGGATTACAGCATTATTTAGCATGATGACCGCTCTTCAGCAAATATTTGTTTAGAGGTTACAGTGGAGAGTGTCTCATTAGATATCTAGAACACTCTGATGTTACTCACACTGTTGGTTTGATATCCAGAATAATCTACACTAATAAACACCATGAGGCAGGGAAGAGCAGGAAACATGAGACGAAGTGATGGTAAAAATTAGTTTGTTGGATAATCTTAATTGCCAATTTCTTGATGCTCAGTCGGACTTCATCTGACCAGCACTATATCAAGAAGTTATTATATATAGCAAAGCAAAGGCAATGGAAAACAACTGCTTCATGACATCATCCTGTGACATTAAAAATACTGAGATAGAAACATTTCTTTATCTCTAACTGAAGACAACACAGCACACAAGACTAAACAGGAACAGAGAAACATGGAGAGTTACAGGTATATGGATATATAAAATGAAGTAAGAAAATATATAAAGTAGTCTAATATGAAAGAGATAAAGAAACAACACAAATAAAGCTGCACATACACTGTAAAAAAAATTCTGTTAAAAAAAGTTCAGTTGCTGCCTTTTACGTATAATCAAATTTAAATTATATTACTTAAATTATATTAAACTTACTTACATTTTTTTGTTGAATCTCATTATGCCCCTTTTCACAAGATGTAAAATAATTATTTGATGTCCCCAGAGTGTGTATGTGAAGTCTTAGCTCAAAATACCTCACAGATAATTTTTTATAGTATTTTAAAATTGCCAAATTTGGGCTTGTCTAAAAACGCACCATTTTAGTGTTGTAGTGTGTCGTCATTGGGTGATCACATGACTCCTTTGATGGCATTCACCTGCGGAAGTAGTACACAAAGGGACTTTAAAAGAGAGCCGTGGGACAAGCGAGAGTGGTTCTGAGGTGGTGACTTGTGGGGAATGTTTTGGCTGTTTCTCGGGGACAATAGGTCCTCCGGAAATGAAGATAGTTAGTTGCCTTTGATTGAGAAAGTTGAGTTAGCGGGGGAGAATTATCACAGTGTCACCAATTACCTCAGAATTCTGCTTGACTATCGTCCACATGCTACTGAGACTCTGAGCATGAGAACTCTATGACGCGGACGACGAACGGACTTGGTGATTGAACTTATGCTTTAAACGCCGCCCCAGGCCTGTGGATTGGCGTCCTTGGCTGCAGATATGGGTTGCTGCTTGCACTATCCGCCCTACTTGTGGTCACCGTGTGCTGTGCAGGCTGGGTATAATGTTGAGTATGAAACACTGCGTGATGGTTAAGCGTGAAACTTACTGTGTGTAAATAGAGTGATGTGTTTGGCGGGTCTGCCCGTGTTTCTCTTCCCCTTCTGCGTATCTATACCTGTACCCGTGATTCTGAGTGTATCTTGTGTATTTGAAATAAAGTGTAAACCCCTTTAAATCAAACCGGCTGGCTGCTGCGAGTTTTTGACCACGTAGGACTGTTTATGAGGTTTATTACAGTGTGTTTCCCTTTAAATGCTAATGAGCTCCCTCCCCACTTTTCAGACGAGGGAGGAGCTTCTAGGACTGCATGACAGCAATAACAAATCCATCACACTTTAATACTATGAAAATGTCTGAAACTGCAAGTAATGTTGTTCAGCCGTATGTATGAACCGGACAGTAAAGGAGAGGTTGTAGAAGAAATTACAATATATAGACTGCAACAGTAAGTTTCAGAATGGTTAGTTGATGTTTAATGTAGTTAATATGGAGAAATTGATTAATCGATTATCATGTTCAGTCATAACTCAATAACTCGCTGTAGGTGTTTGTGTGGGAATTGCTGTAAGATGCCTACAGAGCCAGAGAACATATGCTACATGAATTAACTTACGGTTATAATTGATCTCGTTGTCATAACACGCATTCATGTTATGAAATTTGTGGCAATAAAGGTAAAAAGACGGATGCGACAGCTTGAGCAGACTCCCAGATGTATGACTAGGCCTAAGCATCCTGGATTGGAGCCTGTTTGTTTCAACGTGTATTCTCATCAGAATGCATACAACATTTATCGAGCCGACTATGGAACCTTACGTCAGCAAGTTTGCGTCTGTCTGGCAAGCAATATCTCTTGTTTGGCTGCTCTGTTCTGATGTGCTGTCCTTTACAAATAAAGATTCCACTATCAGCGCGATAAAAAAAAAAAAAAACATAGCTGGACTCATGTTATTATGAGCTTGACAAATTCAAAGGCAATTACGAAAACAAACGCGTAATACTTGGCTACTTCAAGAAGTAGCTGGATCACGAACAGTTGGCACTGCTACATCCTTCAGGAGCAACTTTTTTGCAAAACCTGCTTTATACTGAGCCTCATTCAAAAAGCTGTCCCGTGTAAAATGATTCGAGCAGACATAAACAAATTTTGGTAGATTTGAGGGAGCATTTTCTTCAAAAACAAAATTAATCCACCTCGTCTTCAGCGGCTCAGATTTCGGGAGTAAATAGATAGAGCTATGTGGATTAATACATCCAGCTACACAACACCGACAACGCTTGGGAGACATTCTCGTCAGTGCAGCAATGGCGGATGTGTACAACTCTCAACTTGCTGTGAACTCGATCAGGGCGGTTCTATGTTAAAACGGCAGTGTCTGTCAACACTCGTGGGCGGGGCCTGTGGCTGTAGTGACGTCACTAAAGCCGCATTCTGAAAACAGGTCGTTGGGAGACACTGCTTATGATTTATGGGGATCTAAAAAAAAGGAGTGGGTGGATTTTTATCACTGCAGGGTGGTTGTGTACACACACTGCCATCACACATTTATGTCCAAACACCATGGAAAAGTGAATTTTGCATAATAGGTCCCCTTTAACTAAAAACTTAAAGACAGCGGTGTTAGAATAAACGTTAAAAAATATACTGTTAACGACTCCAGTCTCTCAGGAGTTTTGAGTTTTGAAATATATCACCTACTGGTACTGTGCAGCTGAAGTCAAGTTTACATACACCTTGCAGAAATAAGAGGGATCACAAAAATTGCTTGAGCTACTTCTGAATATAAGCAAATGGATTATTATACTGTATTTGCCCCCAGAATATTGCAGTTCCAGCCTAAAACCAGCCAAACCCAGAGTCTCTATTTCCCTCTGTCATCTTGTTCTGTCCTGTCTCATGTCTTTCATTCTAGATGTTTGACTGCATCAAAATAGTATCCCTTCTCTCCAGTGGATAAATGTTTCAAGTAATGTCGTCTTAATGGCCCATCAAATAAATTCATGAAGACCAGCTAGTCCTCACAAGGTTAGGTTAAACTTAGAATCTGACGAATTTACAAAATATTCATGAAGTTGTAGTAATTAGTTTTAAAAAAAAGAACTCTAAACATAGATACAAGTAAGATAGGTGCATTACTTTTATCCAGTAGTGGCATTAGACTAAAACAAAAAAGAAAGAAATTATATATAGTTATTATATTACATGTAATTATACTGTACTAAAAATGAATTTATGAATAATTTTATTTTTGTATATTCATATTATATTTCATATTTATATATCATATTTTTATAGAAAATTATTTTTAACAAGGCTATACATATATATTTACAATAAAATACTATTATTTAGGGGTGTGACGAGACATGAGATTGGGTTCATGAGAACGAGACGAGACGTGATTTTTATAGAAATCCTCAATGACAAAATTCATATCTGGAAAAAAAGTCTGCAGGTGCAATTTTAAATAATTTAACTAATAATCTTGTAATGAATATCATTTCAGTTCTACTTTATGAGTATGAATTATCAAATGCATTGAAAGACAACAATTATAACAATCATCCACTGGAGGCAAGTTTGTAGAGAACCCAAGTGCAGTTTATTTACAAAACATGATCAAACATAGAGCGTGGGGGGTGCCGGCAGTGCAGGGGGCCAGGGAGGCGCGGCCTTAACCAGGTACTTACTGCCCCCGCAAAACAATTTCTTAGGTGAAGTTTTGGGGTCGTGGCCTGGAGTGAGCTCATGAGCTGGAGTCCCCTCTGGATGCTGGTCAGGGGCTGGAGTCTCTGGCATGGTGGCCATCTTGGCAGAGGGCTCTGGCGTGGTGGCCTTGGCGTGGAGAGGCTCTGTAATGGTGGTGGCCGTCTTGGGACAAAACTCTGGAATGGCGGCGGCCATCTTGGGTGAGGGCTCACGGGCTGGAGCCGTTGTGTGTGCTGCCCACAAATAGGCCTGTCGCGATTGTCAATAAATCAATTAATCGCACGATAAAAAAATGAGCTCGATAATTTTTCTGGCCGCGATAATTTCCATTTGCATGCTTGTTTGTTTTCCTCGTCTCTCTCTTTCTCTACCAAAGAGACTGGATGACAACTCTCTGTGAACCCTCTTGTCAGTTGCATGGTCTTTTGTGTGGGGAGGCGGCGCTTGTCAGTCACATGGTCTTTGTGTGGGAAGGCGGGAGTGCTTGAGGGGACTGCCGGGAAGAGAGATAAGACGCTAGTTGTGAGTTGGAGGAATAAAAAAAAGAAAAAGATGGAATTGGTTTCAAAGCCAAACGCGACAGCTGCAGTGTGGGAGCACTTCGGATTCAAACCGAATGACGAACCACTTAACCTGAGCGAGCCGGTATGTCACATTTGTGGTAAAACAGTAGTAGGGCTGGGCGATAAATCGATTTTATCGATTAACTCGAATGTGTAGTTTACGTCGATTTGTTTGAATGAAAATCGGTTTTCTCTTTAACATCCGCCGACGCTCCTGTCTGGGCTCCAATAGTTCCGAACGGGCTCAGCGCTTGCCATAGAGAGAGATACACAAACAACATGGCAAATGAACAAGACCGCAGCACACCCGCCAAAAACATTTACAAACTGAATTCGCAGGGCTGCCAACTCCCACGAATTCACTGTGAGAGACACGGCGCAATTGTTACTGTTTACACGTTCTCACGCCACACATCCATTTTCTCACGCAGAGAAAAATCACGAAGCAAAGAGGACACTGACACCGACAGACAAGACAGAGAAGGTTACTATTGATATGAAACAGATTCTCAGCTCTCAGATTCTGTCAATTTAATTACAAAATTCAAACAATAAATACGTTTTGGCACTTGTAAATGTGACGTGACAGATCACTGACAGATCTCAGTTCAAGCAGCACGTGAACCAATCATCTGTTACTCTTTACTACTCTACCAGTTAATAGTAAATAAACACGAATATAGCCAGGTAATTTGAAAGATACAGTTCAGCTTACCGAAATGTAATAAAAAATCGATCGATCAGTGTTTTTCAACCGCAGAAAGAGATCCATAAAACAGCTGCAGAACAATGTCACGTAAGTTACATTTACCTCAGGAAAGCCATTATACCGGATGTTAGTTGATTGCTATAAAAAATTGCTATAGAGAGGAGTATTTTGCTAAATATGATAACTATTTTACATATTTATTATATTTTTACCTATATCATTAAAATATTATAACGTTGTTATAAAAACGCATATTTCATTTCAGATGTTATTTTTAACCTTTAATAATAATACCAGTTGACAGGGCTCTGTATGTTTACAGAATTAGGTGTGATTTTTCTTTTTGAGAAAAATGAACATAACACAATAACGTATCTACTGTACCTAATATTTATCCAAATGAAACGATATTGAATCAAGATCTGAATCAAATCACAAGAATTTAATTGAAATTGTGAAATTTGTGTCAAGCAATAATGAAAACAGTAGCATATCAGTCATTGTACCATGTAAACATTGTGTTGTCACTAAACTTAATAAAATTCAGTTTAGTTACCAAATGTTTTGACAATCACAATACACTCATTGTGGTGCAAGTTTTTTTTTTTTTTTTTTACATTCCCCGAATCCCAATCCACCTATTTTATGTTATGTTACGTTATGTTATGTTACATTTTCACTGTTTACAAAGGCAGGGCCTGCCATCTTGTCTTTTTGGCTTGTAGTTTCTGATTGCACTTTAACCCCAAGGGGGAAATCCAGATCAAATCCCAGAAGAGAAAATCAAAACAAAATTAAGTTAAAACTTGTTTTGAACAATTTCTTTGTCATCTGCAGATTGATTTTAAGTAGGGGGGGGGGGGGGGGGGGGGGAATAAATCGATTTAAATCGTAAATCGGACTTTTTGTGAAAAAATCTGGGATTTATTTTTTAGGCCATAACGCCCAGCCCTAAACAGTAGCAACTAAAAGTTGGTATTTCTTGCTCAGAATCTGCTATAAAATCTCTCTCTCTCTCTCTCTCACTCGTCCTTGGTGGACATAGACTGCAATTCACTTTTCTTTATTTGAACAAAGCTTTATGCTGGCGAAATTATTTTTCAAAAGTTTTTTGCATATGGCCTGTTGAGGCTTTTTTTGTTTGTTTGTTTGTTTGTTTGTTTACAAAGGTCCTAACTGGCAGTTTTGCCTGTTATGGAATGTATCACTATTTATGTCTGAGCCTAATGTTTAATATTTTTGAAGTGCAATTTTGTTTACATCCATTTTATTTATTGTTTTTGGTATTTATTCAAGTGCATTTTTTGTTAACAGAGACTGAGAGTCCATTGCTTTTATTGTTTTTGGTTGTTTTGTTAATTTATTGTGGATATTTAAAATGTTTTCCGTTTTCAGTGTTAAATAGTCTTCAGAAATAAAAGTTTATTGATCTTTGAAAAGGTGTATCTGCATTATTATGCCATTATTATTATTTTAGATGAAAATGGTCTCAGAACGACAATATTATCGTTTATTATCAATATCATCATTTATCGCAATCATTTCTTGGACAATTTATCGTCCAGCAAAATTTGTTATCGTGACAGGCCCACCCACAAACACAAAATAGCCGCGGCCACTATGATCCGCGCTGCATCTTCCGGAGCTGACTTAGGCGTGTGGCCATCTTGTCCGAAGACACAGGCGCGGCAGACATGCCGTGAGAGACTCAGGCTCGGCAGGCATGACGTGAAGGGACTCAGACTTGGCAGGCATGACGTGAAGGGAATCAGGCTTGGCAGGCATGACGTGAAGGGAATCAGGCTTGGCAGGCATGACGTGAAGGGACTCAGGCTTGGCAGGCATGATGTGAAGAGACTCAGACTTGGCAGGCATGATGTGAAGAGACTCAGACTTGGCAGGCATGATGTGAAGAGACTCAGACTTGGCAGGCATGACGTGAAGAGATTCAGGCTTGGCAGGCATGATGTGAAGAGACTCAGGCTTGGCAGGCATGATGTGAAGAGACTCAGACTTGGCAGGCATGACGTGAAGAGGCTCAGACTTGGCAGGCATGACGTGAAGGGACTCAGGCTTGGCAGGCATGAGGTGAAGAGACTCAGACTTGGCAGGCATGATGTGAAGAGACTCAGACTTGGCAGGCATGACGTGAAGGGACTCAGGCTTGGCAATCATAACGTAAAGAGGCTCAGGCTAGGCAGGCATGACGTGAAGAGATTCAGGCTTGGCAGGCATGACGTGAAGAGGCTCAGGCTCGACGTGAAGAGACTCAGGCTTGGCAGGCATGACATGAAGAGGCTCAGACTTGGCAGGCATGACGTGAAGAGACTCAGACTTGGCAATCATAACGTAAAGAGGTTCAGGCTTGGCAGGCATGACGTGAAGAGATTCAGGCTCGGCAGGCATAACGTGAAGAGACTCAGGCTTGGCAGGCATGATGTGAAGAGACTCAGGCTTGGCAGGCATGATGTGAAGAGGCTCAGGCTCGGTGTGAAGAAGCTCTGGCTCAGCAGGCATAACGTGAAGAGACTCAGACTTGGCAGGCATGATGTGAAGGGACTCAGACTTGGCAGGCATGACGTGAAGAGACTCAGACTTGGCAGGCATGATGTGAAGAGGCTCAGGCTTGGCAGGCATGACGTGAAGAGACTCAGGCTTGGCAGGCATGACATGAAGAGACTCAGGCTTGGCAGGCATGACGTAAAGAGCCTCAGGCTCTGCGTGAAGAAGCTCTAGCTCGGCAGGCATGACGTGAAGAGACTCAGGCTTGGCAGGCATAATGTGAAGAGACTCAGACTTGGCAGGCATAACGTGAAGAGGCTCAGGCTTGGCAGGCATGACGTGAAGAGACTCAGACTTGGCAGGCATAACGTGAAGAGGCTCAGGCTTGGCAGGCATGACGTGAAGAGACTCAGACTTGGCAGGCATAACGTGAAGAGACTCAGGCTTGGCAGGTACTGTGGGGTTGCGGGGCTCCTCATCCACAAAACCCACAGTAAAAGTTGAGCCGCTCAACAAAAGGGCATAGTCTATGTCAGTGGTTCTCAAACTTTTTACACCAAGTACCACCTCAGAAAATATTTGGCTCTCCAAGTACCACCATAATGACCAATATGAAAATACAGTAGCGTAGTAGGCCTAACAATTCAGCTACAGTTATGCACAGCTCAAAAACAAGGCAGTTTTTGAATATTTAGAATATTTATTCAGAATATTATTAAGTATTATTAAGAATATTTATTATTGTCAGCAACTTTAAACATTGTAAAAAAACTGTTTGAATATTAACACTGCACTGTGCTGCTTACATACAGGTAAAGCAAAACTTAATTAATGGTTAAATTCAAATGTATTGCACCTAAAAGTGAAATAAAAACTGTACTGGACTTAAAATATTAAGTAAAAAAAGTACTGTACTTAATAAAAAAAGTTAACACAGGCTATGTATTATTTAACTTTTTTACACGTACATTTAATATATTCTGGCTGAATCCCGTGTTTTTTAAGGCGACCCTTACTTAACTTATCACTTTATTGTTTCCATGGTGACGCACATTGCTTGTCACTTGACACGGCTGCACTGAGTGACTATGATCTGCTTTTATTTCCTTTTTTATTTAAAATATTCAGAAATGTGTTAGCTATGGCATGAAATATCTGATATTCCTACTGTCAAATATATGCAAGTGGAAGTGTTTTGTTGTTTAAACACCTTTATAATGATTGCGTTAGTTGAGCTATATGGGCGCCACCATGTTAGTTTGTGCCACTGTTCAGAGGATCGGATCTGTTGGATTTATAACATGTGAATTCATCCACTTCTCCCAAAATATATGAAAGTAAGTGGGCGGTGAACTGGTAGAAGAATAGAGTAAACTTAATAATAATAATAATAATACATTTAATTTGAAGCGCTTTTCTAAGTACTCAAAGACACTTTATAGAAAATCGTAAGACAGAAGAAACACCATATAAAGTAAGAAACACTAAAAACAGACAGACATTTAAACATTAAAAGCAATTTTAAAAAGATGTGTTTTTATCAAGGTTTTGAATTTTGGAAGGTCAGTGCAGTCACGGATGTTTTGGGGTAAAGAGTTCAAGAGGGAGGGGGCAGCGACAGAGAAGGCTCTATCACCCCAGGTTCTGTGTTTGGTCCTGGGAGGTAGAGTCAAGAGGTTTGCATCAGAAGAGCGGAGGCAACGAGATGAGTTGTGGCGGTGGAGCAGGTCAGTGAGGTAGGATGGAGCCTGGTTATAAAGGGCTTTATGTGAAAGGAGAAGGATTTTGAACTGAATTCGTTGTGGGACCGGGAGCCAATGGAGGTTCTTAAGGACTGGGGTGATGTGATCAAGGGTGCGGGTGTGGGTGAGTAGACGAGCAGCAGAGTTCTGAATGTATTGGAGTTTGTTTAAGCTTTTCAATGTTGTGCCGTACAAGATGCTATTACAGTGGTCGATTCTGTTTTCTGTCGGTGAGATACGATTGAAGCCAGGAGAGGGTGGTGCCGGTAATGTTGAGGGAAGATTCGAGGCGGGAGAGAAGAATGGAGTGGTTGATAGTGTCGAAAGCTGCAGTGAGATCCATGAAAATAAAAAAAGTATGAAAGTTACTTACACAATGTGTATGTGATATGAATAAAACATGTTGTCTAATTATAATGGAAATTATTATTATTGCCACTTCCATAGACTTCTGTGGGTGTTTTACAAATTCTAAATGTATTGTTTTGATAGTTCTTATGTATTTAAATTTCTGAAACCTTAAATAAACATTATGTGGTTGAAAACACTGAAAAGTTGTGATATATGACAGCACTGATTAATATTATAACTATTATTATTACATAATAATAGTTATAATATTAATCCCAAGACAGTGATAGCCATAGGCTATATTGTAAAACAAATGCACTGAAAAATAAAGGAAACTTTCATAATTAGTTTTGTTACTTGGAAGTTACCCCACGCCGCCAATTAAACAAAACAAAACAAAATGAATGGGCCAATGTACGAGTTTTATGGGCCACTAAGACAAAAAATAAATAAATAATAAAAGTATGAGATGTATCGGCCCAAAAAGCACTGGGCTTTCTTTTTATCTTGTTGCTTTCTCCGTTTTCGTCCCTGTGCACCAGAGTGTTTCGATCAACGCGCCAGCAGCTGAGCACTTGCCTAACGTGACGTAATGTAACCCAACCCCCCACCCCCGTTAGGAAATGATCGACAATAATCATCAATTCAATCTAACAATCAGGTTGACAAGTAATTAAACGTGTGGCTGAGGGGGCACCTTAGGATGATTAAGTTTAATAAACATGTTTTTGTTTTGTTTTTGCTTCGAGCATGTCTGCGCATTGCCCGCTCTGGTTCTCCCGGTCTTCTCCGTCGCCTCTGGGAGCCTGGAAATGCTCTGGCTCAGGAGTGGCCAGGGCCAGACTTTATGCCTTCCCACCGATCCGACTGCTCTCAGCACTTCTGTTCCGGGTACGGGCGGACGAAGTGAAACATCTGTTTTTGGTGGCCCCTGTTCTGGTCTGCTATGGTTCTCCGATCTGGTCAGTCTGTCCTCAGGCCCGACCTGCTGATTTGGCACCCCTGTCCTAATTTATGGAAACTGTGGGTGTGACCCCTGAACGGAGCATGTTAATGTATTTTTGACTCCAGAGGCCTCCTCTACGAGGTGCCTGTATGCTTTTGCCTCTCGGTCAGGCAGCGCAGCCTGGACCCAGTTCATTGCCCTGATGTTTCTAACCTCTCTGCTCCACCTTGGTGGGCTTCTGCTCCGCCGTGGGGATCTTCAGTCTCGTCTGCTTGGCTGTGGTGGTCTTCTGCCCCATCGTGGTGTCAGCTCCGCCCTGGCCCCCTGCCCTCCCAGTTCCGCATTGGCTCTAATCCTTCTAAGTCTCCAGTTCCACCACACTGGCCTGGCCCTCCATCTCTCCCCCGTTCCACCTCCCTCCTGGACTTATGTGTCTGTTTGTTGAGGAGCGTCTGGAATCTGCTCCTTAAAGGGGGGGCTCTTTCATGATTCCTGTCTTGTGTGGACTTTTATGTTATTTCCTGTTTTGCGCCATGTTTTGTAGTCCTTTGTAGTTTTTCTTGTTGATTAGTTCCTGATTAGTGTTAGGAGTAAAGCATTACAAAAGTAATTATGTTATGGTAATATATATAACTTTTTGCTTTAACGTTGTAATATAACGCATTACTAATGAAATTTTGATAATATTATACTCGTTACTATCTCAGTAACAAATTACAACTACTCATTTTAACCCCAAATTAAGTGGTCTGTTTTTAAAAAAAAGAATTTACCAACACCGCGAGACATTCCAGCACCAGAGAAACAATTCTGAGAGTAAAATAGCACATCTATTTCCTGTAGCTGGAATTCGATGGTTGAGATGACTGCAGAGACGGATTCTACATTTATGAGATGGACATATTCCCATCATTTTCAGTTTGTCAGAGAAAAGGACAAGAACATAGTCAAGTGCAATAGGGAGGGACACCGAGGGAACTTTCTACATCAAGAAATAGCACGAGTAACTTGAAGAAACACCTGGACCGGTGCCATGCTAAAACTAAGCTAACAAAGAAAGCTGCAGGGTTGGAGAAGAGAAAGAATGCACCGGACAAAATTGCGGGCAAAACTAAGCTGAATCACAAATATCAGTGAGCTGAGAACGCATACATGTCACTGTAATCATCTTTACATACCTTCATTGTAATCGTCATCCATCAAAGCTTTTTTAGCAACTTTGGTTATCTTTATCCAGCTTAGAGATGTAGTTTCTAAAGAGATGTAGTGTTCATGAAGCTCTTGGGTGTTTTAAGCTGCAGTTCAGTCTGCATTTCTTACAGCGCGATGAGAAACAGCTTGGGCGGCTTCGAAACAATCACAGAATATGGCCGAGAGAGGTGGTGTTTTGTTAATTTTTTTAATTTAACGTATTAATAATACAATTATATTCATATATTTCAATTCATTTTAAGTTATTTAAATTTTTTCAAGTTATCTTGCGTCCCCCCTGGAGGATCACTCGCCTACACGTGTGTTTTTTCCCCCCCAAACCAGTTCAGTGGAAATCCTGCCCTGCAGCTAATTTCATTGGTTAAGGTTACAGTGACGGGTAGGTTTAGGGGGGGGGGGGGAATTACAATTATAATTATAATGAGCAGCAATGCACTACATTTTTGCATTTTTTAATACCTAGTCATACTTCTGTGGCTATTTTGGTATAAGTAACGCAAAAGTAGTGTAACGCATTACAATTCAGAGACAGTAATATTGTAATGTAACTAATTACTTTCAAATGACAGTAAATAGTAATATAGAATGTAATATATTTTGGAAGAAACTAAAACCTTGAAAAATTATATACGACCCCCCCAAATCACAGAGATGCTGATTCACACGGGACTAATATTATCACATGGCCTCCGTGTTTGGTGAAATATGGTAGGCCATTTGCGGGGAATTTTTACTTTACAAATCACAGACCTGGCCAATTCACACGAGATTAAGATCACAGACAACCTCCGCAATTATTACAAATGACTAGAGGTCACCAGGTAATACTAACCCAGTGCGAATAGGGCTTTTGTCTGGTGTTAGCCTTAGTAGATGTATCATGTGAATTGTTTTCAGTTCTGTTTTGCCCCTCTTTTGGATTTACTTTGTTTTTTGCCTGTGTCTCCTGTTGCTTGGATGTTTTCTTGTTATTGGGTTAATAAACTGCTATGCTGCACTTAGATTCTCCACTTCCTCATTTCTGAAACACTCCGCATTACAAATGGATTAGATTGTTTTCCACACGGATTTGCTGTTGAGTTGTCATGGCAACAGTGTGTGTAAATGATTTCAATGGTAGCCTGAGATGCCCAGGTTGACTTGATTAGCTCGCTTGCCATTACATGCCTGACTTTCTTACCAAATGAGAGATGAATTTCATATTCAAAAATCGACCTGTCAGACATTACTGCTCTAGTGCCTTTTTTACCTATTATGTTTTCATTATTTATCTAGAGCACTTGTAACGTATAAATAGTAGTAGTTACTTGAGAGATTTTTATTCTATTGTTATCACATTTGTATTAGTGTTTGCAAAAAAAAAAGAGAACCCCCCCCCCCAAAAAAACATCTGCAATAATATTATGAATTATATAGGCTATAATTATGACATCTACCAGCTGGGACTAACTGGTCTATGCTATTCAGACAAAATTCAAATTATTGAAATTATTTTTAGTGATGCACCGATGTGAAAATTGTGGCCGATACGATAACCGATATTAATATTGCTGTTTATGGCCGATACCGATATTTACCGATGTCGATATCTCTGTATAGAAAACACATTTTTATGATAATCAAATAAAGAGCTATTTTCCAAAACACTTTTTTTTTTTTTTACTTTTGTAATTTATTTTCAGAAATTACTGATATTGGGCACCTTTACCTGTGTGCAAAATATGTCATCAGATTTCCAGAAGAAAAATAAATATTTATATAAAAATACATTTTTATAAAGGATACAAGTGTGTCCTGAATTCACACTATGAATAAGCCAACCCTGAGTATTCTCAATAAACATTTAACTCACTTTGAGACCAAGTCACTGTATTCTGTGAACATTGTACAACAGTTCAAAACTTTAAAGTACAGTACTGTCCTACTAAGGCAAAAGACCTTAACTTCTATTTTATAGCACAATGTTATCAATATTAACCCTATTAGACTCACTATGATAAAAATGGATTCACATGTATAAACAAGAAGTTGAAGTAGTGAGCATAGTTGGAATGTCCTGTATGAACAAAATGACGGAGTATGTTTTTGTTTCCACTGTTCGATCTCGCCCGCGCCTCTCTCTCTCTCACACACGCGCGCGCCACACACACACACAACCACAACATATTCCAGCATTGCAATCTTGACGTCGCAGACAGTTCATAATAGTCACAGAGCTTCAGAGCTAAGGCAGGGCTACAGATTAGGTGTCCCTAAAGAACTGTAACGTTATCTAACAGTTAGTAGTTCTGCATTGTAATGGATTTGCTTTCTCGTCGGTTGTTTGACATGGATGTTAACCACAAAAGGTAGGCTTTAAATTACTACATTCCCGCTGCTGGTGTATAATGGGTGTGTCGCTGCGGCTCCAACTGACCAACTCAGTAGCACCTCGCGTAGTTTTCAGTCAGTGGACTGTCATTGACAGGCGAGAGCTAGCATTTTATTTCAGTTGTAGCCTACATGTAGCCTTACGGGTTGTGAATTAAGATATCCTACAAGCCTGCTCTAATGCAGCGCTTGTTACTAGATAAGTTGTTGATTATGGCTCGAAACGTGTTTGTGTCTAGTTTGTGAAGTAGGATCGCTAGCTAAAGGCTACCGCTAGCTATTACTGGATTTTAAAGATGATCTTTTTTATGCACCCGTGTCGTGTGTCATTCTTACCTTGATAATTTTCATCATCATTTTCCCCCGAGAGTATGCCATTATTCAGTAATCTAAAGGGAATCCAAAGGGAAACAAACAGAAGAACATTAAGACAACATATAAAACTATCAAGACTAGGGCTGTGTATCACCAACAATGTCACGATATGATACGCATCACGATACTAAAGCCACGATACGATACGTATCACGATATGGATCAATTTTTGAATTGAAATTTCTTTTGAGAAGAGTTTAGTAACAATAATATCTTTATTGAATAAACAGTGATATAACAGTTGTGATAACTGAAAAACTATTTAGTTTTTGTCATTAAAAAGCAATGAGTTAAATTAAATAAGTGTTGGAATGTGCACCAAAAACAGTAATTTCTTTACATTATGTTGAAATCATTTTAAACAAATAAATACAATAGAATAAAGATAGCCTACCAATGAAGAGAAAAGTTTTTGAATAGGTCTAGCACTAGTATTCAGAAATACTACAGAAACTTAAAGTAATTAAATGTAATAACATTGGGTAGTATTTTAGTCCTGACTAAATCAAATACATCGACTATAAATCCAGATTCCTTATAATTAAGGCTATCTTTTGTTGTTTTGACAACAATATTAATGACAGACACATATTGCTGCTGTCACTTTAAGAGCTAGTGCACGGATCCTGTTTTCATTATACTGTCACGTGCATTTTATGCTTATTTAATACATAACCGACTGTGTTGGATACTCACCAAGACTGACATTTTTGACATCATTTTGCTTGTTTTTGTCTGTAAAAGCGATATAATCCGTGAAAAAGAACTTTTGTTACTCACAGGCTGTTTGTGAGGCGGCTTTACTCTATGAATGCATGCAGAGAAAACCATCTCTCAGAGAGCGTGCGAGCACTGAATAGTTTAAAATCGCTTGAATGTTTAGCGTGGTAAGACTTAAAAAGACGAGCGAATGGTAAACTTAAGTGACAATGCAATGCTCGCCCGAATATGCAAGTGAATATTCCGTCATGTCCCAACTCCTAAAAGCGTGAGTGTTGTATCGCCGCCTTCAGCGCGTTTGACGCTTGCCTTGAGCAACCCATTTTGAGAGACAGAAGACGCGGCACAGTTGAACACTCAATCAATGTTTGTGTGAATTTCCCGCATTATAAGTGGGAGACCTGCGGGAATGATTACAATAATGCGTAATACTCGCAATCCCGTGCTGAAATTCGAGCCCTGAATTGGCTACATTCAAAAGCACGACCCGAGATAGCACACTTCTATTTGATGTGATATTTACATCTGGAAGACGTATTTTTAAGAGTGTTTGCTCATCTGCAATACGTCTATAGGACGTTTCCTGTCAGATGTCAAATAGACGTTTAGAAGATGTCTTCAAGATGTAATGATTTAGAATGCATGTTAAACTGACATCTTCTAAACGTCTATTTGACATCTGACACAGAAACGTCCTATAGACGTATTGCAGATGAGCAAACACTCTTAAAAATACGTCTTCCAGATGTAAATATCACATCAAATAGAAGTGTGCTATCTGGGACAGTATCGATACAGCAGTTGCTGTATCGAGACGCGCATCGTCAGGAGTCCATGACGATGTATCGTCGTATCGATATTTTGAACACAGCCCTAATCAAGACAGCATATCAGCTAGTCAGGGGGAGCTAGAGCCATCAGAGCCTGTTGAACTGCTACTCTTCGCGCCAAATGTATAATCTGTTAATTTGAAGCATTTCACACCTCTAATGCTTTTTTTAACCGTCGGCTGAAATTGGTCCTCGTCGGCTTTTTTTTGGCCGATTCGACATGTCGGTGAAAGAGGGAACTCTGATTGGCTGTTCAGCTTAGTGAACGAGTCAGTGCACTGCACGAGAATAATAGCAAAACAGCGAGCAAAGAAGTCAAAACTGCACAGATAGAAGGCTGTTCTAATGTTACGTCATATTACCTGAGTGTTCCTTGGCGAATATTTAAATATTAACATGAGAGGAGTGGAATAAAGAAAGTGTTTAGCAGGATTGATATTCAGAACGATAAGCACGCACTGCTTTGTTTACGGTGTGTATCTGCAGCCGGCAGCGTCGGTTTCTCTTTTTGAATGACGAATATAGGCGAATATATCTGCAGAAATAGACAGTTGTCTCATTTACACACAGGCGCAGAACGCGCATTGCCGCATTCTAGCTAACAGTCGGCTGTAGTTCTCTCGGTGTGTTCAAGTGCAGCTTTTTTCCAGCGACACAGGTGACGCGGCGATGCGAGGCGACAACACAGTCAGCTTTCATCTGATTCTGCGCTAGTTCATCGGCGTTGGCTTGGTGTGTTTCCAGGACGTGAAAGAGGGCGTGTTTCAAGATATGCAATGGAGTAGACCAAACTTAACAGGGAGGGAGGGCAATACACTCACATGCATGTACACGAAACACACTCCTTGTCGGCCGCGCCCGCGCGATCGATTCCCTCATCCATTTGTGAAGAAAAGAAATATAATATTATGATTTCCGTCATTTTTATCTATATTTTTTTTATATGTGTACCGCAGGGATGGAAATTAGCACCCGCCACCAGCCAAATGCGGGTGATTTTGTGTTGTGGCGGGTAAACTCGCTTCACCTACCGGCCACCGTGGCGGGTAAATAAAAATAGCATACTGTTTCACCCGGACGGCAGACACTTTTAGAAGAGGCACACCTTCAACACACGCGCGCTTCTTCCGTCGAGACTCGACGAGGGAAGAAAACGTGGGGGCGCGAGAGGCAGTGTGCCATCCAAAGGGAGAGCTAGCCGCGAGCGCATGGTGTATTTTCAGGGCGGGGTAGCTCTCTTGCGTCGTAAAGAGCTAGCCGTGTGAACATCTACCCGCACGCTTCTTCCGTTGAGGCTTGAGCGCGAGAGGCGGTTATTGCCGTCCCAAAGGAGAGCTAGCCGCGAGTGCATGATGTAAATATGACAGAACAGGCATACTCTCGCAGAGAGAGCAACCTCCAGCATAGAGTGCGTTTCAGCATCGGTTCAGTTTTTTGTTTAATCTGCCCTACTCATTTAATGAAATGTGTATCAGTTCATGGTATAAGAGAGAAAGAGAAAATGTCAGTATTTCATTGAGACTTGAGATTAATGAAACTGCTTAATTATTGTAGATCTTGTAGTATTATTTTTCACATGCAGTTACACATTGTCGGTTAAAAACAAGAAAGTGGCTAGTAAAAACATTGAGTGGCTGGTAGATTTTGAAATCCACCAGCCACAGTGGCCGGTGGACAAAAAAGATAATTTCCATCCCTGGTGTACCGGGCCGGCCCACATTGGCCAGCAGCCCACCGGGAAAAGTCCCGGTGCTCCAGATGGCTAGTCCGCCCCTGGTTAATAGTCACAATCATCATATAACGGCCCGATTTACTGATCTCAATTGCTGCCTAAAGTTGTTAAATGGTTTAGGTTTTGTAGTTTTGATTTTGTTGTCATTGTGATTTTACAGATTGAGATCTATCGGGATTTGACGTCCAGAAAATATTAATGATTTTAAAAAGGTTATAGTCAGAACATTTTGAACTTCTTGATCAGCCAGACACACACAGGCATCAATAATTGGTGTATGAATCTCAACAATGGTGACAATCATAAGTTGTATGCTGCAATCATGTTTTATGTGTATATGTACGTTATGTGTGAATAAACTCTCTGACAGTGCGATATGGGTTATGTGATGTCATTTTTATAAATAAATAAAAAATATAAACATATGTCTGTATTAAAGAAAAAATTATTGATAAACACATATTTGGAATGGAATTAAATAACAAGTACTTTGGGTGTCTAGTTCATTATATTTATTTTCATAAAAGCAACAGAACTTAAATTACATCCAGTTTATTAGCAACACCGTGCACGAGCGTGAATCCCGTGAATCCCGTGAATCCCGCGATATCCGCCTTTGATCTCACAGGTGTCTGATCCACTGCGAGAAGAGAGATCTGTCCGTCTTGCCTGCGCTTTTTTCACTCCTCCCCTCACTGCAGCCGCCTACTCTCACCTACATTTCAGGCGAGGCAAGGCGCATCTCAAACAAGCCTAATGTCATGAGAAGGCGGGACCTAAGGCAATGCAAAAACGCAAACAATGAATGGCTAATGTAGAAGGCAAAAGCAGAATCCCCGACATTTTGGGCGATCTAGAAATCCCAGACGGATGCATTTTTTTTAGGTCCAAACAGAGGAAATGTCCAAAAAAAAAAAAAAAAAGTATGGTCTCGTCACTATTATGCTCAACTTGTTTTTGAGCAGCTTCATCAGCTAAAGAACAAGAAATGAATGCGGCAAAAATAATTTCTTAGAGCAAAATTGCACTCTGCTGTAAAATTGCTCTCTTTACGGTAACATGCTGAAGTAGTCCGGCAAGATCTCTATAGGACTGACTGTTTTTGTTGGATATGAATATGATACATATACATAAGGCTACTGGAAACTCTTTTATGCACTGTCCGCATCCTTCGTTTCCATGGCGACACATCCAGACTCCATCTTCTACCTCCACCCCCACCTTTAGCTAGTTTGATGAACACTGGATTAATTGCCAATTACCCACTGTGTTTTTTTTATCCCCAACTGCATGAAATAATTATGCCTCATTTCCCTTTCATAAATTTTTATGGTTATGACGCATGTTACAGGGCAAAAGGAACAAATGCAGTCATTCCAGCAGAACAAGCCTAGATTTAATGGCAGATTTCCGCGCAGTCAATTAAACACGACTGAAAAGTGAAGAGCCAATCCTCAACGCTGATCTCCCTGTCACGCCGAGATTCAGCTCTGCTAGGCTCCACGCTGAAAATCTCTTATCGTCGTCAAGGACCAAAACAGAATTAATGACAACTGAAGGACTATTTGAATGCTGTTCATCCAAACAAAAGCTGTCATGAGAGGTCAGCGGGACGGGGAGGTTAAGGACAGGTGGGAAAGGAGAGAGAAAGGACGGGTGTTACAGCCTTCTGTGGCACCTGGGGTTTCAGTTGCAGATATGGTGTTTATCTGTCACGGTTTTGTATTCTGCTTGTAATTCTGTTTCGAATTAGTTTTCTTTGTGTTCAGTTTCATGTGTTCCAGTTCATTTGTGACCCAGTATGTCTGATTGTTGTATTCCTGTCACCTGTTGTTCAATCAATTAACTTGTTAATCCTCAGGGCTCTCAAGTGTCACGCATTGAGCGTGACAGTCACTCATTTTGGTCTTTTGTCACGCACTCTCGCCACACATTGTATTTCTCACGCGGAAAAACTATTTATAATATATTTAATATGCCGCAGCGCCCAAAATTTCTCTGGCCGCGCCGCTCTCACTATGGACCCGGACCCGGCAGGAATCAAGTGCGTCTCCCCTGGTGTTCTTAGTCGAGCCCGCCACTTATCAGCCAATCAAAAAAAGAAAAGGACTACACAATAGCCAATCAGAAAATAGCACTATTGTGATTTCATGTTGTCAAACATGATACCAGAGTTTTAAAATCAAACATTTTAAAAAAGAACAATACATCACGGTTGTTTAAACCAATGAGCATTAAGCTGTGTTGTAAGCAAGTCGTTTCCCATCATGCTTTTGATCAGCGCAGTTGGTGGAGAGCAACTGCGCGCGGCTGCAGAATCCGACACGTGCGCCTTGCGGTCGTGAGAGTTTTTTGACATACGTCAGCATGACATCAGAGCAAGGCGGACCGCTCTCGGACACATTTCTAACCCCCATGCATCGCGTTGATCACCGGTGATCGGTTCTGCGCAGATTTTGCTCATCTCAAACAAGCCTAATGACATTGGTCAAACTGCATCTCAATTATTACCCTAAGCACCACAGCCAATGTTGCCAGGGTAGCGGTTTTCCCACACAATTGGGCTATTTTAAAAAAGGAGTCGCAGGAAAAATTACGGAGTCGCGGGTTGCATTTTTTTTGGGCTATATTTATTACATACTATATTATGTACTGCGGCCGCAAAAAAAATAAAAAAAATAATTGTAGACAAAGAAAAAATTCAAAGGGAACCGTTTATTAGTGGCTATTGATCAATGATCCCCGGGAATGAATACTTGGCAACAACCGCTGCGGCAGGCGAGACCTCTTGGAGAAGACGCGTCACATGTGTTTTTGACGTAACATCAAAATCAAGCATCATCACATCACATGAGAGCGTCGTAGAGGTTGTAGAAGAGTCGGTTCGGTTGTCCGTGGATGAACAAGCAGAATTCAAAAATGTCAGGTAAATGGGGAAATATGGAAAGAAGTATCACAAAGAATGGGAGACAGGGAAATGATTAAAGGAGTGGATTCGAAGTGTTCCAAATGATGATAGAAAAGCTTTCTCTCTTTACTTCTGAAATTATTCAGCACCAGCTGAGAAGGGTGGGGAAGAGAGTACAAATGTCTAAAATAAAACAGCACTGAGATTGATATAGTTCTGTTCAAATCTGTAACGTTAATCAAAATGAGGCTGCACAGTTAGACCATCTAAGAAGAAAATGTTATGAAGAGTTCTGGAAAAAGATAAAACAAACAACAAAAATAAAGGGACAAGTGTTCAAGTTCACCCAGCAAGCATATTGGTAATAACATTGATAAAAGCCAGTGTATGTTAATTTAGTTTAACTGTGTGTTAATTTTAATATTGATGCGAGTGTGTAAACAGAACAACAGCAGGTCTGGAGAGAAGAGCATCAGAGAGAAGTGCTGAGAAGAGAAAAAGTAAATAAATTAGTACTTCTGACTAAGGTCAGAAAAATATCAGAGAGGAGAAGTTCTTGTTTGACCTTTATTGTATGAGATTGTGTAAAAAAAAAAAAAAAAAACAGTGTGTGATATTAGGAATTTGGGTAAGACAAAAGGCCAAAACTTTAAAGGGGTCATATAATGATACATGCACTTTTACAAGTTGATTGTACTGAAATGTGTGTTGGCAGTGCCTGTACACAACCATCATATAATGATAAAAATCCATCCAGTGTTTTTGTTTTAATCTCATTACACTGTATTGTTGATACCAGTCCGCCATTGTTGATACACTGGAGCAGAATGGCTTCTAAGCGATTGTGTTGTTCTTTTCTTGGGTGTAATAAGGAACACAGCAGTCATTTTAATGTTCCTAAATTCGAACTGCTGAAAACGCAGTGGCTGAGTTTTATTTTTGAAGGGAATATTCCCAACGATCAACGTAAATGCTTTTATGTTTGCGCTAATCATTTCTCACCAGACTGCTTTCTAAACGAGGGTCAGTGTAAATCTGGTTTTGCTAAGAAGCTGGTCCTGAAAAAAGAATCGGTACAAACAATTCGTGTTCCTGCTGCACCTCCAGAAGAAGTGAGTGTAACGTTTTATTAACCTTTAAATATTAATCTTTGCAAATCGCTTGCATGCTTCACGATGAATGCGGCTAATGTTTACACTCAGGGTATATTACGGCATGTTTTCTATGTAACGTTACGACGTTCTCATTCATAATTCATTCATAATCCCACGTTTATAATGAACAATGCGTTATGGTTATTGAAGTTATTAAAAACCCTGCCAGTACATACAAAAATAGATCAAAGTGACATTACGTTAACCAACCATTCAGAAACATCCTGTTCGAGCCTTAATTGTCGAAATTCTTTGGGGCCGTCATCTTGTTCCGGGTCCGACTCCGGTTCAAATTGGCATGGTAGAACAGCTGTTTCCTCAGAAACTCCCGCTGCCATTCTTGTTGTAAAATATACCCTCAACTGTTGTCAAGGCAACAGTCCACGTGCGTTGTGTCAAAACGCACCAAAGAACAGAGGGGCGGAGTGAGCAAAGCTCATTATCATTTAAAGGCATATGCACTGAAACGGCGTGCTGAGAACAGAGCGGTTTTTGACGATGTAAAATTAGTGTTTTATTACAATACTAATGATAATTTTTAATAAAAGTATATTACAAAGTTTTCATTTAGACCCTAAAGATTCATATTAACATGTATAAAAATGGCATTATATGACCCCTTTAAACTTAATATATATATATATATATATATATATACACATACAAACACACTTTATTTTAAGGCCCTTTGTGGGAATCCAGCCGTTGTCTAATCTGATTGGACACTGGAAAATTGGGCTAGTTTTCATTCCATATGGGCGGGTTTTGAGTTGTCATTTGGCTTGAAATATTTCTGGGACCTGGCAACCCAGACCCACAGCAAAAGCCAAGAGATAGAGCAGCGCTTGCTTGTCAACAGTGGCACATGGCTCCTGAACTGCATAAAAAAAAGCCTAAATGTAAATTCAGTGATGATTTACAGAGAAAATTCCAGTGTTTTCGTCTCAGTCGGGATCCGTGTGAAGCAGAATGCATGACCTGCAAAGCTGCCACGTATGTGTCAGTGTCAAATAAAGGTGCTAGTAACCTAGAAGCCAACATAAGCAAAGTATACAAGAGAACATCAGGAGGACTGTAATTATTTTTTACTGAAATAGTGGGGTTTTTTTATGGCAGCTGATTTTTTTATACAATTTAACCTATGGCCATGAAAAGAAACTGTGTTAAAATTGAATGGAAAGGATGTATTACTTCATGTATTAAAGTTCAATAACATAGTTGCATGGTTGTGAATGGATTTGTCAAGTATTTGTTGATGCGTTCACAACTACACACTGAAATATGGTCACTCTATCTAAGGCTGTCTACATTAATCCAGATGCATTTGAAGATGGCGTTTTCGTCCACTCTAGTGTTTTCAGGCGTTTTCCAAAAGTTTCTCATCCACACTGAAACGTCGGAAAACGCTAAATTCACCTTTAAGGCCTGTTCACACCGGGACGAATTTCGCGTGCGATATTCGGCAACGTTTAACGCCTCGTGACTAAACAATGGGCGCCAATGTGAGTGTGCACACCGACGCGTGAAACGCCACGCGTAAAAGCGTCATTTTTTTTAAAACGCCTCGGGTTCGTTTTTTTGGTTTGACGCACAGCGTCAAAAACTATCTGACCAATGAGATTGGCGCTTTTGCTCACGTGTCTGGAGCTTCTGAAGTTACAGTAAAACACAACCTGGGGGCGCTTAAACACAAATGGCGAATGAAGATATACAGCGTCTACTACACTCTGCCGGGAAGAAATAAGACGAGGAAGATGCAAGGCCAGATGAATGTAGAGCTGCTGGTCTTGTTGGTGTCTTTATAAAGAGACACAAACGAGAATAAAGAACTATATGACAAACGCGACAAACTTGCTCTCTTCTTCTGAGTGACAAGCGAGTGTCAGAAGCACTTTGTGGACCGGGGTATTTCTGTTTTACATTGAGCGCCATTTAATGTCAGAGAATAAATTTGCATGTTCACTCGGCTCATCGTCAGCGAAAATCGCTTGGGTGTGAACACAAAAAACGCGTTGAAAAACGCTGACGAATAACGCGAGCCGATATTCGTCCCGGTGTGAAACGAGGCTTTACTGCGCATAAAAGGTACTCGGTTACTAACGTAACCTCGGTTCTCTCTAGAAGAGGGAATGAGTACTGCGTAATATCTTACGCTAGGGGAAAAACTCTTTTCCACGATATATTAAAGCCAAAAATCCTTAATTTTGAATGAATGTAAAACGCGTTGCAGCAGCATGCAGGCATAGGCAAGACGGCTCGTGTGCCTATTGGCAGCAGCCTATCGAGAGAGGCCCCATGTGACGTCAGATCCAATGGGGGCGCTTTGCTCCCACTACGTCATGTCCTGCCGAAACGGGCGTGGCCTGGGCCTATAAATATAGCTAGATGGCTGATATAATCTGGTTTTCATCGCCGAAGCGAACCAGCGTGTTGCAGGCACGGCAAAGATACGCAGTACTTGTTCCCTCTTCTAGAGAGAACCGAGGTTACATTAGTAACCGAGTACGTTCTCTTACGAGAGGTTCTCTCGTACTGCGTAATATCTTACGCTAGGGGAACACAATGTAAAACGCCGTGCGTGCTGGGATCCAACACCAAAGTCCCAAGGGCAGGTGCCGGGGCTCATATAGTGCATAATCACCAGGGACTCACAGAGAGTCTGAGAAGAGAGGCTAGAAGCGTCATTCCCTATAAGTAGCATCCTCAGGGAGCTAACTACATCAACAGTGTTCCACACAGTCAGGGTGAAAAATATCTGGCCTGAACTGGGTAACAGTATGGGTCTTATTTAATGCCCATGGGGTAATTTTATCGATCAGCGAGCGATGCTCAAGTGGTTTCAGTATTCTGAGCCGAAGCAACGGGGCAGACAGTACTGATTTTTTTTTATTATTTTTTTTAGATCGACAGTAGTTCGTTTTATAACCTAGGACCTCTAGGTTATAAAACCTTATAAATGTAGACGGCGAGGCCCAGCCAGCCGCCATACATATATCCTGCAAGGTAATCCCGCTAGACCACGCCCATGACGAGGCCATGCCTCTTGTGGAGTGCGCTCTGACACCCAAAGGACACTGCAAGCCCTTAGAAGTGTAGGCCAGCACTATGGCATCAATTATCCACCTGGATAGGCTCTGTTCTGATGCGGCTAGTCCCTTAGCACGTCCGCTGAACGAAATGAAGAGCTGCTCAGTCTGTCTGAAAACAGAAGAGCGGGACACATAAGCTCTTAATGCCCTGACAGGGAAAAGGAAGCCCGCATCCTTTTCCTCGTTGTACACCGGCAGGGCAGACAGGGAAATAACCTGAGCCCTGAACGGTGTGTTGAGGGATTTAGGCATGTACCCGTGTCTAGGTTTGAGTATGACTTTCGAGTCATTTGGCCCAAATTCCATACACGTCGCGCTTACTGAGAGTGCTTGTAAATCCCCTATGCTCTTCACTGAAGCGAGAGCCATAAGAAACACTGTCTTGAACGACAAATGTTTCATGTCTGACAAATGGATTGGCTCGAACGGGGCACCTTTCATGGCTTCCAAAACCGTAGAAAGGTCCCACATGGGGACTGAAGGGGGTCTGGGAGGATTCAGCCTATTTGCTCCTTTAAGGAAGCGGATAACCAGATCGTCCTTCCCCAGTGACTGGCCAGTGGCTGGTTTAGTAAACGCTGCAATGGCCGCCACATAAACCTTGAGCGTGGATGGGGTTCTGCCCTTATCCAGTAGCTCTTGAAGGAAGGAGAGAACTTCCGTAACCCCACAGTCTGGGGGTGAAAAGCCTCGAGCTTTGCACCAACCAGAAAACACAGACCATTTTGAGGAGTAGAGTCGTCCAGTGAACAGGACTCTAGCCTGCGTGATCGTGTTTAACACTCCCTCCGGGAGGTTAGCGGATACCCGTTGATGGCCCATGCATGTAGGGACCACAGCTCCGGGCGAGAATGCCAAATCGAGCCCTTGGCCTGAGAGAGGAGGTCTTTCCTCATCGGTATGGGCCATGGGGCAGTGCTGGTCAGCTGCATCAGAACTGGAAACCAAGTCTGGTTTTTCCAGAGCGGAGCCACAAGCAGCACTGAGGATCCGTTTTCCCTGATTCGTTTCAATACCTGAGGCAGGAGCGAGACGGGGGAAAAGCATAGAGTGGGCAGCGGGGCCAGATGTGGGCCAGCGCATCTCTGCACCAAGACGTGGTGACCTTTTATCTGGGGACAAGAACGCCTCAGCGCGTTGTCCACTGCCATCATTTCCAGACTGTTTATGTGTTGGAGCTTCTCTCGTTCTGACCACTGGCCAAAGAACGGTCTGCCCTCGAGCAGCGCTCCCCATCCCGAGGTGGAGGCGTCCGTGGACACCACCTTCACACTCGAGGGAGTTCCCAGGTTTACACCTGACTGATACCAGTCGATTGCTCTCCAAGGTTTCAGAGCTGAGACACATTTCTGATCGACCTCGAGGTAAAGCAGACCGGAGGCCCACGCCCGAGGCGGTACTCGCGCTCTTAGCCAGCGGGCGCATGCGAAGCAGACCCAACTGGAGTACTGAAGATGCTGAGGCCATGAGACCCAGCATTTTCTGAAACCTTTTGAGCGGGACTATAGTGCCACAGCAGAAGGATTTCGTGATGCGCTGAATGTTCAGTCTGCGCTCCGGCGACAGGCCCGCTGTCAGCGAGTCCAGTTCTGTGCCCAGAAAAGATATTCTCTGACTGGGAGACAGCGAACTTTTCGCCCAATTGACTGTGAGACCTAGATTCTCGAGGTGTTCGAGTAATATGGTCATGTGTTCTATGAGCTCTGAGTGTGATCGAGCTAGAATCAGCCAATCGTCCAAGTAGTTCAATACTCACATGCCCCGAAGTTTCAGGAGCGCGAGAGCCGCGTCCATGCACATCGTAAATGTACGGAGTGCCAGGGACAAGCCGAACGGCAGGACTGTGTATTGATATGCCTGGCCCTCGCAGGCGAATCTCAAGAATCACCTGAGACATGACGCTATTTGTATTTGGAAATACGCGTCCTTCAGATCTATTGACAGAAACCAGTCACCTTGGCAAATCTGCGCGAGGATTTTCCTGGTCGTGAGCATTCTGAACTGGCGTTTCACAAGTACTTTGTTCAGCTGTCTCAGATCTAGAATGGGTCTGAGACCCCCGTCCTTTTCGGTACCAGAAAATATCTGCTGTATAGACCCCCTTCGCTCTGAGCTTGAGATAAAGGCTCTATGGCCCCTTTGCTCAATAGTTTCGCTATCTCGGCTCGAAGTAGATGAGCTACTTCGTTTTTTACCGTAGTTTCGACCCGCGCCGTGTAACGGCGGGGACGTCGAGCGAACTGCAGCGAATAGCCTTTCTTTATAGTGTTCAGCACCCATTCTGATACCCCGGGGAGCTTTGCCCACGCATTTGCATGAAATAGCTAGGGGTAGAATGAGATCTGGGCTCTGGCCGCAACATAGTGGCGACCAGAGAGCTCCGATGTGCTATAACGTAAACACTGTGTTTGAAGCGTCTGAGGCGGGGGGCGCGCTGATCACAGCGGGCAGCCTGGCCACGCTCGATTACTTAATGGCAGTTTGCAGAGAGAGAGCGAGCGGGACAAACTCCCGTGGGGCTCAACATGTCTGTGAGAGAATGTGGGCGCGGGACAACGGGCACATTCACTGCACTGAAAACACCGTCAGCCTGAGCTGAATGAATGTGTGTGGTTTCGTTTTCACTGAAACCGTGGGACATGCATTATTTAGTGTTTGTGGGCACTGAGATGTGGGCACATTCACTACATGTAATGCACAATCGACTTGAGTCGCTGGCCGCGCACAATTTCTCTATGGCAGTTTGCGTAGAGAGAGCGAGCGGGACAAACCCCGTGGGGTTCAACATGTCTGTGAGAGAATGTGGGCGCGGGACAGCAGGCACATTTACTGCACAGAAAACACCGTCGGCCTGAGCTGACTGAATGTGTGTTGGTTTCGTTTTTACAGAAAACGTGGGACATGCATTGTGTAGTGTTTGTGGGCACTGATTTGTGGGCACATTCACTACATGTAATGCACAATCGACATGAGTCGATTTTATTTGTGCGAGCCCTGTACTTTAGTGGGCTGTGCTTGTGTGTAGGAATGAACACTGAGTCTTGAGCATTTTTATTACACTCATAACACCATCTGCCGTGGCCGGAATACAGAAAATACACTCTTCATGTGATTTATCTGGGTCGCCGTGAAAACGGCTTTTGTGTGCAGGGAAGCGGGCCGTGGTACCGGCTTGTTTACTGCAGAATACACTGGAACAGTCGCATTTCCTGGAACTGAACGAGCGAAAATTTTCGGTGTGAGTCTGGCCGCCGCGAGACTTAAACACCGTTGCTTACCTAGGAGGGCTAGGAAGACTTTGAGGCCTCGGGCTTTATCTCAATCTTCGGCCGGGGCCCACGCAGAGGGGGGGGGGGGGAGGCCGGCAGAGCGAGAGCGCGCGAGAGTGGTATCCTCTGTCTTTTGAACCGTCCACACGGAGAATGCTGTTGAGACAGAAGGTGCACACTCTGGCTGAGAAGGGGGGGTTTCCAGGACTTCGCGCCTTCTTCATGAAGCTCAGGAAGAAAAAAGGCGCAGGCCTAGAAGGCGGTGGAGCGCGGTCCCTTTGCAGGAAACACCCGTCCAGCCGGTTGTGCGCGGGCGCCTTCCACTCAAGGCCGAGGCTCGCTGCGGCCTGTGAGAGCAGATGTATCAGCTCGTCGATGCTGGCCCGCTTCCCTGACGACTCGCGGAAGAGGGGGGGGTGTCGACAGAGCTCGCCCAATCCTCACTGTCCGACGCCAGGATAGAACAGCTGTCCTCCTCCACAGATGCAGCTATCTCGTCGTCACCAATGGCGGAAGCGGCGGCGGACGGCGGCCGCTGTCCGTCGGTGAGCGATTCAAGTGAAGCTGGCGAAGCTGGCGGGCGAACCGGCGAGCTTTCGCAGGCTGGAGAAGGCTCTGGGACCCGTTGAGTACGGCGCTTTATATGGCGCGGCACTATAGCGGGTGCAAGTGCAGACTCGGAGAAAAAATGCCAGGCTAGTCCTCAGAGTCGCCATGGCAATAGCTCGCAATTATGACAGCCGCCGACAGCGAGCACGAGAGCTGCATGATCCTCACCCAGGCAGGAAACGCAGATGACATGGCGGTCCCCGTCGCTGAGTGCGGCTCGGCACGAGCCACAGGAATGAGGCATCTTTAGACGCTTGCTCTTTTAGATAAGAGAGAGAGTGTGAGTCGCGGCGGCGAACACACACTCGGCAGAGTAAAAGGATATATACGCCGGAAAGCGTAGCAGGTACGGCGACTGAAGGCGGCGAGGTGAAGGCCAGCGGCTTCAGATGCAAAGGCTTGTCCCGCAGAAGGCTTATCTCAGACGGCGCGGCTTCTCACTCTGGATCCAACGATGCATGAGCTTCGCTGAAGAGATGAAAATCAGATTATATCAGCCATCGAGCTATATTTATAGGCCCAGGCCACGCCCGTTTCGGCGGGACGTGACGTAGTGGGCGCGAAGCGCCCCCATTGGATCTGACGTCACATGGGGCCTCTCTCGATAGGCTGCTGCAGTTGCCGCAGGGCAGCCAATAGGCACGCGAGCCGTCTTGCCTATGTCTGCATACTGCTGCAACGCGTTTTACATTAGTTCAAAATTAAGGATAATTTTTTGGCTTCAATATCTCGTGGAAAAGAGTTTTTCCCCTAACGTAAGATATTACGCAGTACGAGAGAACCTCTCGTAAGAGAACCTCACAAAAGCTCACTGAGATGATACAGACGGAAAAATAAATAATAAAGTTATCGCGCAATTCTTCTGACAGGATCATTTTATTTAGCAAAATATCTCAGCATTCACTGATTCGTCCGGGTCTCACTCAATCACCATTATATATTTGGTCTAAAACACAACTGCTCTCATGTTTTGTCACAAGACAGCAAATGTGAGTAAATTCTGTCATCTTTGCAGGACTGTGATATGAAGAGTGAGATGAAAGAATCTGAGATCGGCAGATAAATTATTGCTCCAGGTACCCCGGTCCAGACTCAAGCGGAAAGGTGACCGAGCCTTTTCGATAGCTGGTCCCAGGGTATGGAATACTTTACCTCTCGCCATCCGCTCCATCCCCACGCTGCATTATTTTAAAACGGCTTTGAAAAAACACTTCCATAGCTTGGCATTTAACTCCGACCCAAGAGAGACCGAAATATATAAATTTTATGTTGTTGTGTTTTGTATCCTTTCTGTTTGGTTTTATTGTTGGAATTGTACAGCACTTTGGGCTGCACTTGAGGCAGTAGAAATGTGCTATATAAAAAACTAAACTAAACTAAACTAAGAGTGTGCAATGTACATATTTTAGCAACAGTGTGAAAGTGAATAGCACATAACAGGCACAATACCGGGATAAACATGAATAGCGTCACATGACTAAACTTGCATTATCTTTTTAAATACCTCCGATTTCACAGTCCACACTACTACATGAAAACGCCGTTTTCAAATTTATCCCCTTTGGAAAGTGTTTTCAAAAAACTTAGTTTTCATTAATAAAAACGCTGTCTCAGTGTGGACGGTAGGCCAAAATTAAGAAAAAAATATGTATTTTCAAACGGAATCGTATTAGTGTGGACAAGGCCTAAACCTGTATGAATTTCTTTCTTCTGCGGGTCCGCCAACTGTTTGGTTACCAACATTCTTTAAAATATCTTCTTTTGTGTTCAGCAGAAGAAAGAAATTCATACAGGTTTGAAATGTGAGTAATTGATAAAGAATTGAGAATTTTCATTTTTGGTTCATCCCTTTCAGTTAATACAAGTCTTGTGGTTAGTTAAAGTCATGTATTCAGTTAAACAGGCAACATGATGCTATCCTGATAAACTAAACATATAAAGCCACAAATGGAGAAAAAACAGGGTTCTGTATCAAATAAAGCTTTCCTCCAGCTAAGAAAAACAATCAGCACTGTTTTTATCTTCTGCCAGGCCCGACACGCCATTTCAAATTACTTCCTTTGTACAGTCAGGTGCTCATTATTGATATCCATATATGGAGCAACTAGACATTAGTGATTGCTGATAAGCATGGTCTTGCTGGCAGGTCATTACTGTAGATTCACCATCTAAATGGTAGATAATCATATAGCGCTAGTATATGAGCATTAACGTATAAATATTTGTGAATCTGAAACTTGAGATCTGTGAAAATGTTTGGATCAAATTCAATGATGATGTTTTTTTTTGTCCATGTTTTTTGTATTCACCACCATTACTTTCCCCCGCTGATGGTCATAAATAGATGAGAGGAAAAATGGCTGAAACAGATGAATAGGTTTTGGAACAGGGCTTAGGACTTAGATGTGCACAGATGTTATTTGTAGAAGTGCACCCAGGACTTCAGTAAATAATTAAAGGCAGACCATTAGAAAGAGTCTGAACACAGAGTGTTCCTGTGACCTGTGCTTCATAGAGCTGTCATCAATGAACAGAGCTTCTTATGCATCGGTGTGCTGTGGATCATTGTCTGTTAGGATTGTTTATGGCTAGAGAAGGTCAAACTGTCACTGTGACACAGGTGACGCTAATCTAAGCAAACTAGATTCTCTCCTCCAAATAAAACTAAAAACATATTTTAAGTGCATTGACACACTTCAAAAGGAAAAAATGCCCTGTCCCGACTCCCCCATAAAAAACAATCCAATGCATTTTCACAAAAGTTTTCAAAGAAATAATATTCTTGTCTTACAGGTCCAATTAGCCCATATCCTTTTTAATTAGAAACTGAAGATTTGGCCGTATTAATGCAGACTGTCACTATTTCAACATTATAAAGCAGGAGAGATGGTGTTCTGAATATCAGCAGCTCAATTGAGCCGACAGCTCAAGCCACATGCTTTGACTGTCCGTCTGAAGCTCTCACACCACCCAAATAAATCTCACACCAATGACAATGCAAAACAATCAACTGAATTTTTAGGACAGGCCTGAAGCAGCAAGACTGGTCAAATTTCTTCAAGCACTTTGCAAGATGTTTGTGCGTCCAAACCAGGGTCCTGCCAAGCGCCTCTTTCCATAATGTCACTTACAGTAGTGAATAACTCCACAGAGCAAACTGCTGTGGGAATGAACATGAGAAGCTTTACATTAAATGCTTTAGATAAACACATTCTGGAATGATGCGTTCAGCTGGACGCAACAAAGAATACCCGTAAGGCTGATACTGTCGTGGGAAATTGTTAAGTTTGGATTGTTAATTAAGGATAAAAAGGTATCTTATGTAATAAATAATGTGTTGCTTTTGTTGAAATTTTTACATACACAAATGTAAATTTCTCAAAATTCCTCCACGATTAATGATTTTTAAGGAGGATTTCATAATATATTTGGACACATTGAGAGGGATGAAAAGCCCCAAAGCAGTGTATTTGTACTCCATATTGGAAGGATACTCTCCTA
This sequence comes from Gila orcuttii, assembly GCA_026230005.1. NCBI lineage: Eukaryota > Metazoa > Chordata > Actinopteri > Cypriniformes > Leuciscidae > Gila > Gila orcuttii. Next base: position 11,686,752 of record JAPDVR010000012.1, read on the forward strand.
CTTTATTAAATTTTTTTTTTCTCTTTCTCTTGACTTTGTCTTCAACTTATTTTTGGGAATTGTGATAATTGTATGAAAGCTCAGTTTTGTTTGTAAAACTTTTAATTATGAATGCCTTTCTGTTAATGTTCTACGAATTTAATTAAAAAAAATAAAAAAAGAGATAAAATTCCTTTAGAGAATTTATTAGAATATATTAGGCTGAAGTAATTTGATGATATTAAAAATAAATTGTTGGATTCTCAAAACCTCAAATATGTGCAAAATCTTACTCCAGCCAGGTAACCAAAATCAGCAACCCTGATATTTAGACAAACAGCATGCTTGCGATTGTGATATTGCTTTTATTCAAACATTTAATAAACAATGAGTTAATATTGAGCAGCTTATATATTAGTCACAATATTGCCAGGTACATTGTCTATTTTTACTTTTCAAATGGAAATTTCCAAACAATGTCATAGCTGAATCAAGCTTGCATCTCATAGCAACACACACAATGAATTGGCTTTATGCCCAGCTGCACTACTTCCTGAACTTCAGCCAGCTCCTTGTTTCCTGTCTGCCATTATTGGGCAAACTTGATTAATTCAGGTGTGTCTGATTATTGTTGCCATGACTACTGAGGTCAGGCACACCTGAATTAATCAATTTGTCCAATAATGGCAGACAGGAAACAAGGAGCTGGCTGAAGTTCAGGAAGTAGTGCAGCTGGGCATAAAGCCAATTGGTTGAGTAAATGATTCAATGACTCATAAATGAGCCACCTGTTGCCACCTACTGGCGTAATGATGCAACTTGCATAAAGGGTCAACTGCAAAAATCCCCACAACTAATACACAGACTGACAGTCTGTCTGGAACAAACCCAGAAAAGTGGAATGACACAAACATTGAAAAGTCTGAGTACAGTTTTAATCGAAATTGTTCAACCCCCATTGCAAATCAGGTTTATTGGCAAGATTTACAGACTTTCAGCTGTTTGCAATGAACAAATCAAACACAATTTAAATAGCTCAACACAACAAATGTTTCAAGTGGTTTTCCCAAATTCAACTGAGGGGGCTTTCACACTGGCAGTTTAGTTCGGAACGGGGCACGGTTCACATGAAAAATCGCTAATGTGAACGGTGTCATGGGACCCGGGTGCGCACTTGGGTACAGAACCCGAGACTACCTGGAGGAGGTGGTCTGAGTTCGGTTGCTCCCGAACCGTGCTGCGATTCGCGTGTATGTGAAAGCAACAAGGACTCGGGTGCGCACTTGTTCAGGAAGTAAAGTATCCTGCGCATGCGTTTTAGCCGATTATGATGTATTTAGTTAAATAAAACCAGTGCTCGAATTGAGGGGGGGCTGGGGGGATCCGGGACCCCCCATAAGGTATTAGGGACCCCCCATAAGAAGTAAAAATGGAATTAGGGGGGTCCCTCAGATATTTTTATTTTAGTAAAAAATAATAACAAATCTGATTAAATGCATGCAATGGATACGGTAAATTTCGTGAATTGATTATTTACAATATTTTTTTTAAAGTTGGCTAGTTGCCATGTCTCTTTAAAATGTAAACGCCCCGCCCCACATCTAAAGAGTGCTGTGCGCATGACATCGTTGACTGACAGGACTGGTTGACTGGCGCCGCTCCGTTGAAGCTCATTTTAACTTTTAAAAAATGGAGAAAAATAAACCTCCACTCGAGGTCGGGAAGAGAAAGCTTCTTACCGACTTTTTTGAGGGGTAATTGTCTCTCTCTATTTATCGTTCTACTTTATATCTAAGTTACCCACAAAATATCGGGGCTTTTGTATTCCTTGCGTAAATTGGAAACATTTAGGCTTAAGTTGCTATTTTTTTCATTATTAATAGTCCTGGTTCTACGGGAGTGCTAGAGATCTCGACGGAGATGGATAACAGCTTTTTAGTAAAGGGAGCGATCGTTGTTTGCTTTCTATGCTTTCTAATTTCCATTCAGAATTTGTATAAAACTTGTTTTTCATGCTGCCAGCCAGGACCAATGGCCACGTAAACACAAAGTTTCGGGAATTACATACGCATTTATGCGGGATTCACTCTTAAAATAGCAATAATTGACATTGATTGCCATGGCATTGTTTGTTTCTGAATAAAGCAGCCTTTATCACTGAAATGGTCGTTGAATATTTGCTGACTTACTCACTCATAACAGTGCTTTTCCGCCACCTACTGGACGGAACTATGTAAAAATCGCATGTGCTGAAATAGTTGAAAAATCCCCATCAACACACAGACTGACAGCCTGTTTTTTCACAATCTATATGTTTAATATCTAATAAACAAGTTTCATCCATTTAATCAAGTCAAATCCACATTAATCATCCAGTTGTTTTTAGGGTAAAAACTACATTGGTAAAAAAAAACCTAGAATCATTCTGTTGGATGTACACTACTGTTCAAAAGTTCAAGAGTCTCTTCTGCTCACCAAGCCTGCATTGATTTGATGCAAAATACAGTAAAAACAGTAATTTTATGAAATATTATTACAATTTAAAATAATAATACAATAAAATATCATTTATTTCTGTGATCAAAGCTGAATTTTCACCATCGTTTCTCCAGTCTTCATCACATGATCCTTCAGATCTGAAATATAAACTTTTGTAGCATTATACACTACCATTTAAAAGCTTGTGGTCAGTAAGAATGTATTTTTAAAAAATGTTGGGAAAGAAATTAATACTTTTATTCAGTATGGTTGCATTAAATTGATCAAAAGTGACCGTAAAGACATTTATAATGTAACAAAAGATTCTATTTCAAATAGAAACTGTTCTTTTGAACTTTCTATTGATCAAAAAATCCTGAAAAATAAAATAAATGTTTATTACATAAATGTTTGTCATCATATTAGAGTGATTTCTGACGGATCATGTGACACTGAAGACTGGAGTAATGATGCTGAAAATTCAGCGCTGATCACGCATTTTACTATAAATTTACATAGAAAACAATATTTCACAATATTACTGTTTTTTTTATCAAATCAATGCAGCTTTGAGCAGAAGAGACTTTTAAAAACATTTAAAAAATTGTATCGATCTCAACTTCTGAATGGTAGTGTATATTTCATTTCATTATGTGTATTTATTTAAAAATAAAAATATTGAAACCAAAACATGGCATTATCTAGTGTGCAGTTAAAGAGGACCTCCAAGGCAAGCACAGTCCATTCCAGTTTAGCAGAGGGCAGTGGCAGGAGCTCAGCACAGGTTAGCAGCGACAAGATCTCAGAAGAGGACAAATGCAGTGATAACAGCTTTATATGGGTCTGTACCACCAACAGCAGCTCAGCACAGATCAGACAGTGATACCATCCAGTGACTCTGGAAGCCATATGATTATTTTCTACTGTTTTTGAGACATTTCAATGTATTTTGAAGTTACTTGCTTTTACGGGTCTTCAAGAGCCTTATATGTAGTGCCCTGGTATATTTGCCATAGTTGCTGCTTTGGGTCTGCTGCCCTCTAAATCCAGTATTACTTTAGTAAGTAATTTAAAAGACTAATTATATACATAATTCTTTATCAAGCGTTTTTAATAAGATATATTTATGCATATTATGATCAAATATATTGTATATTTTGTATAAAGTGTGTATTGCAAGACTAAACCTACATACATACACCCCCCCCTCCCGTAAAAAAAAACTTGGGGACCCCCCATAAGACTTGACTCAATTCGAGCACTGAATAAAACACACTTAAGGGATGAAGATTTACCCTGGATACGAGCAAGAGTGAGTCTGCAGTGTATTCGCGCATAGTGCGTGCAATCAGGGCAACAAATTAATGGAAATCCACTGTCTCCTTAAAAGAGTCCATTTGCAAGCAGCGGAAAGACAGCTTATGTGAAAAAACACACAGTTAACCTGCGTTGTTTACTCAGCTATGAATAATAGCACCAAATTAATAAAAAACACAATATATTGACCCGCGTCGTGTTTTATATCATGCGCCGTGCACGTTTGCAATGACGTAAGATGCACGCAAACGCACCAGAGTTCGATAAAATCAAGTTGAGTGTGAAACCAGACCAACGCTGCGGGGGGCGCCGGGAACAATCGCGCCCGGGCTCGGACCGCAGCAAACGAGCCCAGTGTAAAAGCCCCCTAAGAATGCAACTTTTTATGACTTCTGCCGTCTCAAAATTATTAATGCTTCCATTAGGGTCTATTCTGAGAAAGCATGGCATTTCATTTCATTGTTATGCAGACAACACACAACTCTATCTGCCATTGAAATGAAAGGATACCAGCTCTTTAAAAATTATTGTAAGACTGCCTCATGGAAATTGGATGGCCATGAATTTTTTACATTTTAACGAGAGTAAAGCTGAAATTGTGAGATTTGGCCCTAAGAGTACCCGTGTGGCCCTCAACACAGAGTTTACTACTTTCTTACATTAAAACCTCCATTAAAAATCTGGTAATATAGTCATGGACAGTGATTTTAAACTTGATAAACAGATAAATTCTGTGGTCAAAGCCAGCTTTTATCAGTTAAGGCTTTTATCTAAAGTCAAACCTTTTTTGTCATTTAAAAACAAAATGTCTTTGTCTCTTCTCGATTGGACTATTGTAATGCCCTCTATGCATCTCACGCCTGCAGTTGGTGCAGAATGCTACAGCTAGACTATTAAAAGGAATCACATTTCTCCCTTCAATGGCTTCCATTGCGTTTTAGTATTGATTTGAAAGATTTAGTAATTGCTTTTAAATCCTTACATGGTCTAGCCCGACCTACCTTTCTGACCTTATAACACATGTCCCATCGAGGTCCCTTAGGTCGGCAGATTGCATGCTCCTGGATGTCTCTAGAGCAAGGCTGTAGCATAGGAGAGATCGGGTCTTTGCAGTTGCTGCCCCTAAACTATGGAATAATTTACCATTGTTGAGGAGGCTGGCTCCAAAACTCTCCGCCTTTAAATCTGGTCTAAAAACTTATTTTTATTCTTTGGCATATAATTCAGTTTGAGAGCTGTGTGTTTTGTTTTGTCTCCTTTGTTGTTGTTTACTTTATGATTCTGGATGTACAGCACTTTGGTAGACTTCTGTTGTTTTTTAAATGTGCTTTAGAAATAAACTTGACTTTGACTTTACATCAGTATCGCTCATCATCAGTGAAATGTTCCACCACTAAAATAAACTGGATTATATTACAATATGACATAAAAACAATACCTGGAACACTTGAAATAATGAAGTTGAATAGTGATAGCTGAAACAGGTATTCATTTTGCTAGCTTTGAAATTGCAATATGTTTGTTGTTTCTGGACTACTGTATTTTTTTAACTCACTCTGTTGTAATTCATACACTGCTCACAGGACAATATGTCAAAAAATAGGAGCTTTTTTTTAGAAATGTACATTTTTGGTGTGCCCCCAGTTATTTTTAAAATGTCTTGGGATTTAGCATTGTTTATGGTGTCATTGCAAAGTGAGGCAGTGCAGCTGAAATTACAGTGGTGTTCTGTTACAAGAATCCTGTCCTCTGGTTCTGAGATTCACTGTGGCAGCGGTTGCTCTAGCAGACAATAGTTTGAAACATAATAACAGCATTGGGTTGCCAAGGGTTACAGCCTCCGTTTTTTGTGAGGGCAATTACTGGAATTCTTAAAGTGCGCCTCCTTCTCTCTGTTAAAAAGGATGATTTCACATTCTCATCACTTAAACAGTCTGAGACAAACATGATCAAGTGTTAAGAGCAGTCAAGGGACTTGTAAAACAAACGAGATTCCTTTTCTCAATTTAACCCTTAACTATTGAGTAAGTTCTATTTTTAATTGAATGCTCAACTGTTGTTTTGAGATAAGATCATCTACTAACAAGCTGCGCCGCTCTTTCTGTTGTGGTATAGATGTAAACTGCTGTGTTGATGTGATTTATTGTGGTGTATGTGAGTAGCAGAGAGCTCTTCAGCAGCGAGACTCCTCCATGTGTGGAGGATATTAGATACCTTGATTAATGCACACTTTTTAATGATGTTGTTTCAAGCACCAATGAAGTAGGTGGTTAATCTGGCACAGATTAATCCGTGGTGTTTTCCTCGTCTTTATAGCACAGGGTCTGTGTAACCCTTTAAATGCTGTATGTGATTATGTTTTGCATCATGTATACTTGGACAGAGAGATGGAGACTGTAGCCTGACCAGACTACACAAAAACCCACAGTAGCTTGATTATAATTGCGAGTATAGACACACTTAAAGACCGCCTTGAGACACTCCTCAGTCTTTTTTATCTGCACTACATTTTTTGTACTTTTATTAGTTCCAAAAGAAACAAAATTAAAACAAAAACCACCCCATGTGGAAGAAAAAGAGCCTTAAAACAGATAGGATTGATGTTGCCAGGCTGGGGAAGGGGATCCTCACGAAGCAGGCTTGGAACAGGAATCCACCGAAAGACCAATATATTGAAATAATACTGTATATTGTATGTTACCCTAAAATAATCTCCTTGTCTGTAGAGATTACTGTGGTATTTGATTATACAGTGATTTCACTATTGTAACGATGGCTGTTTCAGTAAAGATAGGGCATTGGATCCAGGTGCATTTTGACATTTATTTTTAACAAAACAGTCAGAAAGTAAATCCAGGCAGAGCATAACATGAAACCAGGCAAAGAAAAAAATCCAAATAATTCAAACACAGGAAAATCCAGAAACTTAAACGACTCACGCGAAACATCCAACAAAGGACAGGGTGGATGACGCTGTGAAGGGGACCAGGGCGCCGTCAGTTCAGGGGACCAGGGAGGCACAGACTCTGGTACACAGTAAAAACAGAAGTGTTAATTTAACTACTATGGAGATAACATTTGGTCTGATAACATCAGATAACATTTGGTCCCACTCGAAATCAGTGTAAAATTTACTCTTTGGTCAGTGTCAAGATTTTAGAGATAATTTTACTCAATATTGTGTAAAAAATTACAATGAAATGTGTAAAAGTATTTAACACTGTAGTTTAATCACACTGTTAAGAGTAATATGATTACACTGTATAGAGTTAATTTAATTACAATTTTACTTTAAAAATATGACACTTTAAGTGTAATTTTTTAAGTGTATATTTACAAAAAATATAAATCATAAGATGCAGTGTTACTGAATTATAGAACTATCAACAACAATCAAATGAAAACAAGCACAATAAAACTAGATCACAGCACTCACCATTTATTGTAAAAAAATAAAAAAATAAAGCATTTCAATGTCAGTGTATTTATATTGCAAACCCATTGCCTTGTCTCTGACAGAAACATGTATAACATCATAAAAATGTTTACCAGAGAAAGCAATATGGCACGACAAGGAGAGTTGTGTCATTCCCTCCATATGACATTTGTAAGTCAAAAGGCCTAGGCAGGGCTATTCAATTAGCTTCATTCGAGGGCCGGATTATTAAATTGAAAAGTTGAGGTGGGCCGGTGGGTTTAGCTTATTTATTGAAACATAACAGTATCAATAAGTAAGCTAAAGTAAACATAAAAGTATTGTATGGAAATGTGGTAGCCTACCCAACAGTATGCAAATTTATAAGACCATAATAAATAACTTATTTACAGCAATGTACAAATATATTAATTATACAGGATCATAGCTGGTAAGAATTGTTTTATTAATAATTATTATAGGCTTAAATTAAAATATACTGACAGTGAGACTTCGTAACCATAGGTAAAACCATGGCTACTCACTCCCAATAAAAAATGCATAAACAGGTAAAAACTATACACACAATTACTTATGTATTCCTCTACCCCCTAATAAATCTAATGCAATATAAATGACTATAACATAGTATTCAATATAAATATTCACGGTAAATGTTTGTAAGGGTGGTGATTAGGGGATTAGTATTCTAACTTCGTTAATGGGCCATGGCACAATGTTTCTGCTATTTACCTCATCAGTCCTGTTGGGAATTTTGATGCTGTTTCATCCGATTTAAAACTAGTTAAAATCATTGAGTGATTTGTGGTTTGTAACAGAGAGATGTGTCAGATTGAAACGCTTCTCACTGGATGTCGCAACACTGTTTAATAATAGTGTCCGGGACCGGGAGTAAATGCAACTCCTTTAAGCTTGCGTTCCGTTATCCACTGGGCCGTGCTGCGTAGTTCAAAGTAAACTTGTGAAACAACTGAAAACAGCGCTATTTGTTCTCTATTTGTTTTTACTGACCGAGAAACCGCTTCAGATGATTCAGTGACAGAACGGTCCGAACGAATCCGGATCGTTTCAGACCGTATGGAAAGGAAATAATCAAACCAAAGAATGATTAATTCACGAATGATTGATATCGCTGGTTCAGTCGACAGAAATACGGGACACACATAATAACTGCTGAAATATTCGGACTGAAACCGTTTCTCAGGTCAGTCGGAGCGCTCATGGAACACACACAGTGCAACTGCAGGCACCACTGCAGCCACGCGCATATCTAACCAAATTTCGCCGCACCGCCAGGAAAAGAGGAGGAGGGAGGTTGAGGACAAAATCCTGCTTTGATCTGATCACCTCATATGCATTGGTTTTTATTCTGGGAACCCTGAACTGTGCGGCCTACGAGCTGTCACGGCTTTAGCCCTTCCTGGAGAATGGTGACTCTATCCCCAGTCGGTTCAGCTGATTTGGGATCAGTTCGGGGACGCACAGGTAGACCTGTTTGCCTCCCACGACTCGTCCCATTGCGACCCTATTACTCCCTGACCGAGGGCACGCTCGGCACAGATTCACTGGCGCACAGCTGGTCGTGGGGCCTCCGCAAGTATGCGTTACCCCCAGTGAGCCGTCTTGCACAGACCCTGAGCAAGATCAGGGAGGACGAGGAGCAGGTTATATTGGTTGCGCCTCATTGGCCCACCCGGACCTGGTTCCCTGAACTTACTCCTCGCGACAGCACCTCCCTGGCCAATTCCTCTGAGGAAGGACCTCCTTTCTCAAGGACGGGGCACCCTATGTCCCTCGTCCCGATCTTTGGAACCTCCACGTGTGGCTCATGGACGGGACGACTTAGGTTTGAGTACCCTACCACCAGCGATGGTGGCTACCATCACTTCTGCTAGAGCATCGTCCACGTGACATGCCTATGCGTTGAAGTAGAACCTCTTTGTCGTGCTTCCTGCAAGACGGGTTGGAGCTAAGGCTGTCTCCCTCCACCCTGAAAGTATATGTTGCTGCTATCTCCGCACATCACGACGCAGTCGAAGGTAAGTCTGTGGGGAAGCATGATCTGATCGTCAGGTTCCTGAGAGGAGCAGGGAGACCGAATCCTCCTCGCTCCCTCTCGTTCCCTCTTGGGACCTCTCAGTGGTTCTAACTGCCCTGCAGAGTGCTCCCTTGAACCTCTGCAATCAGTGGAGCTTAAGTTTCTGTCAATTAAGACAGCGCTCCTGGTTGCATTGGCTTCCTTTAAGAGGGTAGGGGACCTGTACGCATTTCCGTTGACGAAGCGTGCCTGGAATTCGGGCCGGCCTACTCTCACTACTTCCCACCCAGATGGTGAACCTGCAAGCACTGCCCTTGGAGGAGGCAGACCCAGCCTTGGCACGGCTCTATTCAGTACGCGCTCTCCGTGCCTATGTAGACAGAACGCAGTGTTTCAGGACCTCAGACCAGGTCTTTGTCTGTTATGGTGGGAAGCTGAAGGGAAAGGCTTTCTCCAAGCATAGGTTGTCTCACGGGATAGTGGACGCCGTTGCTTTGGCATACCAGCAGCAAGTTCGACCGTGCCCCCTTGGTGTGAAAGCCCACTCCACCCGGAATGTGGCTTCCTCTTGGGCTCTAGCGCATGGCGCCTCGCTAACAGACATCTGCAGAGCTGCAGGTTGGGCGACACCCATCACATTCGCCAGATTCTACAATCTCAGAGTGGAGCCAGTGTCCTCTCTTGTACTCGCTTCAACCAGCCGGTACTAGGACCCGCTCAGGTGTCTTCGCTTGCTCGCCATTCCACTCCACGGACTGGATATGTGCAATATTTTCCTCAAGTGAGTTTCCCGAAAGCCCTGAGTTCCTCCAGCACTGCTGACATCGACGCCAGTGTCTAGGCCTGTGCGTTGGCTAGGTGTCTCCGTGTGCATGGTTCCCCCTCTGGGCGACCCCCACATGTGTATTTCCACTGTAAGCCTCCCTGAGCATGTGTCTTTCCCTTGGCAAGCCACCTTGCCACCCCTGGGATTGAAATATTCCACCCTGCCGGCTGGACACCCCAGTATTCTCCATATGCATCCCCCTCCGGGTCATATGTTATTCTTAAGTCCCCCGCCTCGGGTTGGCATTATTCGCATATTTCCACTGAGATATGCTCCCAGTGTACCTTGGTATTCCTGTGTTAAGTAGGAGTCCTTCGTCCATGCCAGTCTCAAGACAGGGACCTCAGACTTATGCAGGGCACTGGAAGACAGCCAGAAGGTGGCGTGATTAGACTGGAACCCCATTCGTCGTCATGACGGAACTCGTAGTGACTACAAAAGGGAACGTATGTAACCCTTTGTAGTATTTTCCCTGTTGTGTGTGTGTGAGAAGGAAGGAGACTGGGGTCAGCTGACTGAGACTCGTGGGTAATTTATTAAATAAACTCAGATCACACTCGCGTCACATGCGCACGTCGAACATAAATCTCATTCACAGTTCAAAATACTCGATAGGGTTTGTCTTTCTTTTCCAGAGTCCTCTTTCCACGGTCCCACGAGACCTCAGCCCTCTCTTCTCGAACGCTGGTTCCAGTCTGCCTTTTATACGGTCTCCCCACGCCAATTACTGCAACGAGACACAGGTGTCAGTCATTTTGCACTTGACCCACTTACCGCCGCTCGTCTCTCCACTCTCTCTCTCGTCGCAGACCTCGCTGAACCACGCCTCCCCCGCCACATACCCCCACCGCCCGACTCAGGCCGGGGAGCCATCCGGCCTGCAGCCCCCCCCCCATTCCTAGAGAGGAAGTCAGCCACAGCCATCTGCACCCCCGGCCTGTGGATCACCTTCAACTTAAAAGGCTGTAAAGCTAGATACCAACAGGTGATCCGCGCGTTGGTGTCCTTCATGCGGTGGAGCCACTGCAGGGGCGCGTGGTCCGAACAGAGGGTGAACTCCCGCCCCAGGAGGTAATAGCGCAGGGTGAGGACCGCCCATCTGATGGCCAAACACTCCTTCTCTATGGTGCTGTACTTAGTCTCTCTCTTTGAGAGCTTACGACTAATGTACAGCAACGGGCGGTCCCCCCCCTCCACCTCCTGGGACAGGACAGCGCCCAGCCCCCTGTCCGACGCGTCAGTCTGCAAAAGAAAAGGGAGAGAGAAATTAGGAGAGTGCAGGAGCGGTCCGCCACTCAGAGCAGCTGTGGGACTCCTCAATTACTCCCATCTCCAGCATTGCCTCTAATTCCGTCTGAACCACTTTTTTTTTGTGTTCAGGCAATCTGTATGGCCGGCCGCGAACCACCACGCCCGGCTCTGTCTCAATATGGTGCTGGATCAGATTAGTACGACCAGGCAGGGGTGAAAACACATCCGCAAACTCCCTTTGTAACCTTGTGATGTCAGTGAGCTGCGAGGGCGAGAGGTGATCCCCCCCCGGGGCCAGGGCGAGAAATTTCCCTTTGATGATCGCTTCCGGCCCGAGATCCTCCTCTCCACTCACTGCCGTCGCAAGCAACACTGACTCCTCCTCACTTCATTTTTTTAGGAGGTTGAGATGGTAGATTTGCCGTGAATCACCCCTGTCTGTTCGTATTACCTCATAATTGAGATCCCCTATCCGCTGTGTGACCTCAAAGGGTCCTTGCCACTTCGCTAACAATTTGGAGCTGGAGGTTGGTAGTAAATTGAACACTTTATCTCCCGGTGCAAACTCTCGAAGCTTAGTTCCCCTGTTATACAGCTGGCTTTGTCTGTCTTGAGCCTGAAGCAAATTCTCCATAGAGAGCTGCCCCAGTGTATGGAGTTTTGCTCTCAGGTCCATGACATACTGAATTTCATTTTTACTATCTGAGCGTCCGTCCTCCCAAGTTTCTTTTAGGACGTCTAACACCCCACGGGGCTGACGTCCAAAAAGAAGCTCAAAGGGGGAAAACCCAGTGGAGGCTTGCGGGACCTCTCGCACGGCGAATAAGTGGGGTTCTAGCCACCTGTCCCAATTTTTCGTGTCTTCCTGTACGAATTTACGAATCATTGTTTTCAACGTGCGATTAAATCGTTTGACCAGTCACCTTTTGTGGGTAATAGACACTGGTACGCACCGAATTAATGCCCAATAATTCATATAATTCGCTTAACGTGCGTGACATAAACGCAGTGCCTTGATCCGTGAGAATCTCTTTCGGGATTCCCACGCGGGAGATTAAACGAAACAGGGCGTCTGCCACACTCTTAGCTGATATAGTGCGTAGCGCCACTGCTTCGGGATATCGCGTTGCGTAGTCTACTATAACTAACGCAAAGCGATGTCCCCGTGCCGATCGTTCTAATGGCCCGATGAGGTCCATACCAATTCTCTCGAAGGGGACCTGCACAAGAGGTAGAGGGCGCAATGGTGCTTTTGGGGCGGCCGGTGGGTTTACCAACTGACATTCACGACACGACGCGCACCACCTGCGCACGTTCTCGTGAATGCCCAGCCAGAAGAATCGGGTCATTAAACGATTTAACGTAGCTGTCATCCCTAGATGCCCCGCCATCGGATTACAATGTGCCGTCTGGAAAAGCGTTTCCCGACTGCTCCGTGGTACTAACAATTGGGTTGTATCTTCCTTTGTCTGAGTGTCTTGGGTCACCCGATACAACCTGTCTTTAATAACGGCAAAATAAGGAATAGGAGAGCGTGCGGTCAGGTTGGAGGATCTGCCCATCGATGGAACGGACCTGTTCAAACGCATGTTTGAGCGTCTCATCTTGGGACTGTTCCAGGGGAAAGTAATTGCGACTGGAGAGATTTAGCCTCGCCAAGCCGCTCGGTTCCTCTGAAACAGTTCCAGTGGGTCCAGGAACAGCCTCTCCGACCTGAGCGCTCGCCCCCCTTCCCCGCCTTTTCTTTTTCCCAGAGGCATCCGTTGTCAAACATCTCAATAATTGTTCAAAAGCTGGCCAAACGTTTGTGTTTTGTCACTATTTTCGTTCCCAAAATTAATGGATGCCGGAGGCATGGGCTAACTGCGACCTCCACACAATACTTTTGTCCCCTGAATTTAATAGTGACGGCTTTTAAGGGGTATTCCACTATATCCCCGTGCACACACCTCACCTTAACCATGCGGCCCGTATCCAATGCCCCGGATTGTATCAGGCTTTGATGGCTGGAGGTCTGGTTACAACCTGAATCCACCAAAGCCTGATAGGTACCCCCCTTAATACTCACAGGTATCTGGTATAACCCGGCTTGATCGGGGGCGGCCTGCGGGACGTCCGGGATCCGAACCAATGTCCCAACCTCCATGACCGGCAGCGGTCCACGAAATGGCCCGGATCCCCGCAACGCCAACAGGCCGGCCCAGGCTTCCCCGCCGCCCTAGTGGCAGGAAGCGGGTCAAGGAATTAGCGTGGGGAGAGCGCAGGAACCGCGTCGAGCCCTTCAGGATGTCCCGGCCCCCCTCCCCTGACGGATCCTCACGACCCGGCTGGACCCTCAACTCCAGCCTTCCAGCGGGGAGGTGCCCTCGGTGGTCCATTAAACGGGTCCTGGGGAAAGGAACGGGTTTAGGGGAATGGGAAGAGAGAGAGACAGGGGGAGAGAGAGAGAGAAATGGATGGCAGGGGTTCGCCGACCCCGGAGCACGCCGCCAGTTGATCCTCCGCCAGTTGGATGGGCAGATCCAGCTACGCCGGCCGGTGGCACTGGACCCACTGGGCAATCCTCTTCGGTAACCGAGACACGAACTGTTCCAGTACCACCTTGTCGATGATGGCCACGGCGTCGCTTCCTCCGGCCAACAGCCATTTGCGGCACGAGTCCCGGAGCTGCTGCGCCAAGGGTCGGCCTGCTTCCGCCAGTTCCAGCGAACGGAAGCGTTGACGATGTTGTTCTGGGTTGAGGCCGACCCTCTGGAGAATGGCTCGTTTCAAACCGTCGTATACCAGGAGGTTCTGGACGGGCAGTTGTTGAGCAGCCTTCTGGGCTTCCCCCGACAGTAGAGGGATTAGCCGTACCGGCCAGCTGGTCAATGGCCACTCACATGCCTCGGCCGTTCTCTCGAATAAGTCCAAGAAGGCTTCGGGATCATCAGAGTCACCCATCTTCGTAAGAGACATGTGAGTGGCTGGGATGGAGCTGGGGGAAGCCGGCTCCATCCGAACCTCCCGGTCCAGCAAGCTCCGGAACAGCTCGCGGTCCGCCTGCTGGGCTTGCATCATGGCTTGAAACCGACCTTCCTGATCCGCCCGCAAGTCCAGCAGGGCTTGGTGGTTTTCCTGATGAAGACCCGCGAGCGATGTGATGATGTCCGCAAATGGCGTTCCCGATGTTCCTGACGGAGTTTGCATCTTGGCAGAGGCGTTCTCCTCCCTTCCCGAGTTTCGGCACCAGTGTAGTATTTTCCCTGTTGTGTGTGTGTGAGAAGGAAGGAGACCGGGGTCAGCTGACTGAGGCTCGTGGGGAATTTATTAAATAAACTCAGATCACACTCGCGCCACATGCGCACGTCGAACATAAATCTCATTCACAGTTCAAAATACTCGATAGGGTTTGTCTTTCTTTTCCAGAGTCCTCTTTCCACGGTCCCACGAGACCTCAGCCCTCTCTTCTCGAACGCTGGTTCCAGTCTGCCTTTTATACGGTCTCCCCACGCCAATTACTGCAACGAGACACAGGTGTCAGTCATTTTGCACTTGACCCACCTCCCGCCGCTCGTCTCTCCACTCTCTCGTCGCAGACCTCGCTGAACCACGCCTCCCCCGCCACACCCTTGTTCCCTGAGTAGTTCCCATACCGCGGGGATCGCCTGAGTTCAGTCTTGGCTCCTCAGCAAAGAAACATATCTGCATGTTGCCCGCGTCCTCCTTTTATACCCACGAGGTGGGGCGGAGATACGCTATGCAAATTCCACAGACCCATGGCATTTCTTTGCCATTGGCTCGTTTTGTAATACTCGAAGTCGATAGGCTATCTAAGCGAAACCCCATTTGTCGTCACGACAGAACGTCTCAGGGAACGAGGGTTACATACCTAACCGAGATGTTTTTCATACATTATCAGAACTGACTCAATCTGATAAAACACGGGCACTTCAGATTCAACTTTCCTTTATTACTTTTGCTTTGAAAGTGGTTGGCCACTTCTCCAGGAATTTGTTGGCCGTGGCCTCACCAAACAGAAGTCTGAAATCTTGTTCTATCTGCAATGTAACACACATAGACAGAAGTGATGAGTGATACCTAATGCTACATTGGATATTTTGGTGATGCAGTGAATAAAGATGTCATACCAGTCCTTGTGTGTCCAGAAATCGTGGGAAGACCAAGAAGACATCTGATGATTTGGCTTCATCGTTGACCATTGCTTGCCGATATATGAAGGTCATTTTCATCTTCTCACGGACAGTCTTTTCATCAGCAGAGTGTCTCAAAACAGCAATAGCTGCTTCCACATCCTCATCAGATGGCTCTCTGTCATAGGTGAAGGGCTGATGACCACGGCCTGGCCCACCAACTTAAGACAAAATACAATGTTAACAACCCATTTCTGTACAATTCACAGGCCACCATTGTAATCACATGTCACTGATCAGTAAACACATCTTTCCTCTGCTGTTTTTCTTTGTATGGTCTTCAGTCGCCATGCAAGGTATCCCAAACCACTCTCCGGATCGTAGTAATGTTTGTGATTATAAATAAATTATAATGGAGTACTATTAACATTTCAAAGAGTGAATATGTGCATAATGTTGCAATAACGCATTTACTTACATATCCATGTTGTGAGTATGGGTTTTCTAGATAGGGAAACAAACCTACTATCCCCTGTGCATACATCACTAGCATATGAATTCAAAGTTAACATCACACTCAATTGACATTGCACAACACAATTTACCTAATTAATAACTGTAAAATAATAACAATATTTCTTTACAGCCCATCTATATGCTTAATGCTTACCCATGTGTTTCTGTCATCTCTGCAGCAAGTATGTTAATCATCTGTCCTCTGGTGGCATCTGTCAGAGATTTGTTTTTTCCATACTCTTGCATAATGCGTTCACCACCAGGCTTTGATGTTAGGATTTTTTCAATCAACTATAGGTGGAATAAAATGTGCTTTCAGTTATTGTAAAACCATAAGTAATGCTGAAAAATATCTAAATTTATCTAATGAACACTTCCCATGGTGAAAAAACATTCAGATTGGACTTAACAGCAATTTCCACCACTTACCGCTTTCGCCTTGTAGTTTATGTGGCATGGCATTTTAGGGTGGCTTCCTTCGTCAGCGGCTACTTCTTCAACAGGGTCACATATCATGAAATTCAGGATGATGGTGTCATCAGATGTATGATTGAGAGGCACCTGTTCATTATGAAATTTGTAGAAAACATAGAAACATATTACAAGAAACAGTTATTTTTAAGACAATAAATGTTCTCATTCCAGCCTTTAAACTAAACAAACTAATTTGTGAATTGTCTGAATGAATACCAAGTCCTCCATTGCCCAGCATGATTCTGAAAGTTCCAGGTGACTCCTCCACTATTTATTAAAAAACCTCTATGTCAACTTCTGACTTGTCTGACTGGTCATACACTTAATGTCTGGCTGCCTGCTTTCTGGTATGTTGAATTTTAGACACTCTGTTTAAAAAAAATCAAATAAAAAACACATGCATTCCCTTCTCACAAGAATCAAAGGTCATATTTAAGTTTGCCTCATGTATTCACAAAACGACTAAAGACAAGTATCTGCACCCGATTTTATGTAACTGAAAATATAAAGCTCAACAGAAATGATTATTGACCTAACTAGATATCATAACATAATAGGTTAATGCTGTATTATTTTGTCATTGGGTGATGTATATTGCTTTAACCTAATGTACCCACCTTCTTTCAAGAAAGCATCGAATGTCAGCTCAGACATCTTGACGTATTTCTGCTCTTCCCCTAATTGAACACGCAACAGCATTTTGCCCCTGTTAACAAAGAAAATATATATTCAAAATCATCATTTAGGGCTGTTCAACTAAGAGTTACCTATCCATTTCTCTCAGTATTGGCAATGCACTATGCATTACTTAGATGTTACTGTGGCGAGCAGGACAAGGCCGAGGGCCGTGAGAGAGCGGCACGAGGCCGGTGGCGTGACTGCTGATGAGCAACACCTGCTCGACGCACCGGTCTCGTATCTCTCACGGAAGAGCGGAAGTATAAAAGGAGGAGCGACGACAGTGGAGATCGAGAGAGGAACAGGCCTGAGTTTGTGTTTTGTTTCTGTTTTGTGTGGCCAGCAGTCGTCCGTGAGGGGCTGCTGGCTTATACTTTTGTTTTTGTATTTATTTATTTATTTAATAAAGTGTTGAATGTTCGCCGGTTCCCGCCTCCTACCCATAACATCTGAACCTTGTTACAGTTACATTGCAATTACAAAGGGCGGCTGAAGAAGACAAAGTTGTGCTAGTTGAATATAACATTAGGCTGTTTTCTGCAGCAAATGGGTTAGGCTAGTTTAAGTTTAGAGGCACGGTGTCACATTAGCTACCAAATAACTGTGCCAAAGTTAGCTAGCTCATTAGCTATTTTAGTTTGAACAGTAACCCGTTAAAATGTTTAAGCCATGTTAATCAAACACGTCATGCAATCAGTGATCTAAGTTATCATTTTATAAGACCAACATTAACTTCAGAAGCATGCTAACATTACCAGTATATATAAAAAACAGAGAATTTACGTTGCCTGGGAAGCTAAAAAATACATTAGCTACGAATAGTTATTTTACGCATAAATCATTCTGACCAACTTCATTCGTAAAAATATTGCAACACATAAAGAAACACAGAGCTCTGGCGCTGGAGCCATCTCTGGAAGCTGGTCAGGGGCTGAAACCGACGTGTGTGCAGCCCAAACACACAAAACAGTCGTGGCCCATATGGTCAACACTTCAAAGACTCTGGCATGGCAGCGGCCATCTTGGTTGATGGCTCAGGCGTGGCCGCGGCCATTTTGTCCTAAAGCTCAGGCGTGGCGGCGGCAATCTTGTCCGAAGACACAGGTGTGGAGGCGGCCATCTTGTCCCAAGACACAGGCATGGAGGCTGCCATCTTGTCCCAAGACACAGGCGTGGAGGCTGCCATCTTGTCCCAAGACACAGGCTTGGAGGCTGCCATCTTGTCCGAAGAAACAGGTGTAGAGGTGGCCATCTTGTCCGAGGACTCTGGAAGGGCGGCCATGATGAGACGAGACTCTGGAAGGGACAGGGGCTCATAGGCTTCCCTGATTTTGCACTCATTGACTTTTTCTGTTATGGACTAAATTAATTCTATCAAACAAGACTCATTCGTGATGGTCCTCGAGGGTTCACTCATTGAATTTATGGATTATGCTCTGTTGTTTGCTGGTTCCTCCTTCACTGTTGGGGAGGTTGAGGAGGACTCTTCCTCTAAACTTTCTTTTTTGGGGGGAGCTTGGCATACTATGGTCACCAGCATCTGCAGCCGTAATGGTCGCTAGTCCTGTGTTTCCAGTGCCATCCCGTCCTGAGGTTTCTACACCAGAGCTTTTTCACGTCATGCCTGCCGCAGTCTCCAGGCCCTGTTCCACTCCATGGATCTGACCCTGCATCCCTCCCCCGTTCCGCCTTCGCTCTATTTCCCTCCTTAACTGTTTTAAGACCGTCTGGAAGCCGCTCCTTTTAGGGGGGGGGGGGGGTGGGGTGGGGGGGGGGGGGCTATGTCACGATCCCTGAACTGTCTTGTGTTTTGTAGGACTTTTATGTTGAAGTATATTCTTAGTTCCCCATTGTTTCTGTGTTCACTTCCTGTGTTTGGTTCCTGTTTTGCCTTGTATCTTGTTTGTCACCATAGTTACCCTCATTAGTTCCCACGACATCAATTACCAACACTTGTCCCTCGTCAGCCCCTTGTTAACCAGTCTATTTAAATCTCTGTGCTTCAGTTGTTGTTTATCGGTCGTTACTGCTAGTTGTGTATTCCTGTTGTTGTTCTCCTGCCTTCTCTTTATGGATTTTACCTTTGTTCCTGAATTATTTTGCATTTATGTTTGTCTATTAAAACTTGTGCTTGCATCTGAATTCCCTCTCTGCCTCATCCCTGCTTACACGTTACAACTATATTATCATCAATAGCGTTCATGAACAAATGTCCACTAGGAATGGTGAGAGATAAGAGGGGAGGATGTTCATATGTTGTGTTTGCCTTGAGGACGCAAGAACTCTCATTATAATTCCTGCAACATTCCTGTGGTCCATCTATAGACGTCACAAGAGCATAGCACTTAAAGGATGAGCCTGGGAGGGAGTTAATTTAAGAGAGAGACTAGAATCACACATTTAATCCTCTTTACACTCCGTCATGAAGCAAATGGGTTTTAAAACCAATTTCCCCAATTTACAGGCAGCAGCTATTTCAATCAGTGTGATGATACTCCACTTTCATCATGTCAGAGTTGGGAATGGTGTCTGGAGAGGTAAAGAGTGAAGGTGAAAGGATGGGTGGAAAAACAGAGATGACAAAGAGAGAAAGTCTGACGAAGAGGACAGATAGGAGATGGAAGAAGCTTCATTCTGATGCTGTACAAATATCTGATTGGATTAAGAGAGGATTAAAACTCTTGTAAATGGTGAAACAATGAAGTTAAATAATAATTAATGAAAATAAGATGATGAAGAATGAGTAAAAAAATTAACACAATACAATAAAAAACACTATATTGAGTTGTTATAAAGTTAAATGGCATACTATACAAGTTGCTATAACTGATGTTTTTTGAGTCATGTACTGATTCAAGGGTGTTAGTAGCGTGTGAACTCTCAGTCCGATATTTTAAATGCATAAATCCTCATCACACTATTTTCATGTCAGAGCATGTCAGTCTGTGTCTACTTAAGAGTTTTGTGTCAAAAAGTCATTGATTTTAAAGTGCCCCAATTATGCTATTTTAAAGTTTCCTAATGTTGTTTTGGAGTCTCCTACAACAGGTTTACAGGCATCAAAGGTCAAAAAGTGTTTCATTTTCTCATAATATACATCACCACATTTTCAATGATTCTCAAACGACTCGTCGGATGAATCAATCTCTCTAAGGGCGCTTTCACACTAGCACTTTTGGTGCGCACCCGGAATCGAATGACATCTGAGTTCGGTTTGTTTGGATAATGTGAATGCTGTCTTCCGAACTCAGGTGCACACGGGTGTGAACCGTACTCGAGTCCATTTAAAAAGGGTGGTCTGGGGTACAGTTCATGTGAACTCCAGTACGGTTCGCTGCTGATATGAACCGCTATTGATGACGTACAATGTATAATGTGGTCGACAGGACAGTCGTCAGTGCGTGTGTGTGTGTGTATACACTTACCATGACGAAAGGCGGGATTGACCCATTGCAAGCAGAGAGATGATTTATGCTTGCCGCAAAAATTGTCTTCGGCTGACAGCCAGCTGTCTTTGGAACGATTTTAATACTTTTGCGGCAGACAGACGCAAGTGTGTTTCTGTATCTTTTCTTTGAAAACAAAACCAAAGGTTAAAAAAAAAGAAGAACAAATGTGAAACGAGCAATTCTATCCATTTTGACGCCTTTTCATTCATAGCGGCGCCGGTTACCAAACAACACGATTATGCGCCAGCTGCAGCTTGATGACGCAAGCGTTCCGCGGTTCGGATACAAATAATATAATGTGAACACAGTCCATCGGGGGCAGGGGGCAGAGGCAGGGGGCAGAGGCAGGGGGAGGGGGGAGCAGTCGAACTCGGGTTCGGAACAGGCAATCGAACCAAGTGTGAAAGCGCCCTAAATCCCTCCTTTCCGCGTGCTACTCTGCTCTGATTGGCCAGAGAGGTCAGTCTGTTGTGATTGGTTTACCGCGTACAGAGCTTGTCGAAAACAAAAACACCCATTGCCATAACAACGTCAGTTCTGCGTGTCCTGAGGCTTCCTACACCGCAACTACACACAGTAACGAATGATGACGTCGATTTTACCATATCAATCCTAGCGCGAGTCTGATGATGAAACATTGGAAGATTCAATATGAAATTAATTCACATTATGAGATGTTGCAACTGTAATTCCTCACCATCAGCATTAATAAGTGCATGTCCATCAATAAACCGATTATTTTACTTGTACTTATTAATTTACAGAGTATTTTTCTAATTTATTGCGGAAAACTGTATCAATAACAGTGCATACATTAGCCAAGCTCTAGCGTGAATGACTGATGTACACTAAAGTATTACTAGTATTTTGAACACCATCTTTCAAGAGCAAGTGTTTTGCGAATCCTGCATTGAACTCCGAGATTTGAGAAGTCGTCAGTAAAATAAAGGGAACACAGCAAAAGTTTAGAATTATACTGCTGTGGTATCGTGGAAAATATTAATTTAACCACTGATTCTTCACATGCTCATCCTTGGGCAGTGAAAAAAAAGCTGACTTTTCCTTCACATTGTACAGCACAGTGTCCTCCTTCTTCTCCTTCTCCTTCTCCTGCTTCTCCTCCTCCTCATCCTCCTCTTCCTCTTCCTTCTCCTTCTCCTCCTCATCCTCCTCCTCATTCTCCTTCTCCTCATTCTCTTCCTCCTCCTTCTCCTTCTCCTCCTCCTTCTCCTTCTCCTCCTCCTTCTCCTCCTCCTCCCCTTCTCTTCCTCCTCCTCCTCCTCCTCCTCTTCCTCCTCCTTCTCTTCCTTCTCCTTCTCTTCCTCCTCCTTCTCCTCCTCCTTCTCCTGCTCCTTCTCCTCCTCCTCCTCCTCCTCCTCCTCCTCCTCCTCTAGTCTTTGTGTTCAAGGCTGTTTCAAAGCGGCCAGATTTGGGAGTGCTGCTTACCGTGAATCAAACCTGAAAATGAACACAGTGCTGTGCTTTACTCTGAAACATGCTGCGCGTGCATCACAACCATTGGGATTTGATGATCGCACTAAGCCATAACACATTCTAACAACCAAGCATTGTCAAAACTCATAAAAAAGTTACTGGGCAACTTGCGAGAAACAGGGGTTCAAGTTCTGTATGTTGTAAGAGACTGCTAAATTAGTAGGATAGGAGGGCAGGAGAGCAGCCATTTTCTGAAAGCTGGGATGGGCCACTGTCCTGGTGTCCTGCTGTCCTGTCAACAAAGCTGATGTGTTGTAGCCTCATTGTTATTGATTGCAGAAGCAGTGGGGAGGTGTGTGCCATTTTCTTTGCTAAACATTTTTTCTCCCGTGTTGGGTTAATAAGGAAGTCAGGGAAGAGTTTTGTTGTTTATTTGATTTTCTTTTGAACCAAATCTCTTACATTCTTGCTCTTTTGGTCTCATTGGGAACTTGGTACATTCTTGAAATACTACACCCCTACTGCCCCTAGACACAAAGGGGACGTCACAGTATGTTTGTGCGTGTATATGCATAATATGCTCAGAATCCATAAGAAACTTGCTCAGACAATAGTGCTTTCAGCTTTAAATATTTACACAGTGATAAAATATTGAAAAGGTGGCGTGATAGGGATTTATACTCTCAGTGGAGTTGGACCTGTCCTGGATCTTGTTCCTATGTTGGGGATTTTTAGTATTTGAAATATTAATTATGATTCAGGACAAAAGTATGATCTCAGACATGTTGTGTTAGCATGAAGTGCTAACTTGGAATGTCTTTCTGTGTGCAAAATGCATTAAAGTAACTGATTTTTGTCATGAAATACTGTTTTTTGTGTGTGTATTTGTTTCATAATTCTTTCAGTACACTAAATTGGGTGGTGATGGCGCAGTGGATAAGACACATGCCTTTGGTGTGAGAGACCCGGGTTCGAATCCACTGTGAGACACCAATGTGTCCCTGAGCAAGACACTTAACCCCTAATTGCTCCAGAGGCGTGCGACCTCTGAAATATAGCAATTGTAAGTCGCTTTGGATAAAAGCGTCAGCTAAATGAATAAATGTAAATGTAAATTAGTGAGGTTACAGAGTGTGCCATGTCACAAAAAACATTATTTTAAATGCTCTGACATGAGAGCTTTTTACCATTTTCAGGAAATACATTGTCCATTTTCATAGCTTAGATTTTTTAGAGAAAAATTTATTCATTTTTGAGAGACATCACATAGATGCAGACTAAATATTTGCACAATATGTATGGATATCTCAACCAAATGTTTATATATAGAATTACAAATGCTAGATTGCTACAAGGAATGAATGGTATGAAATGAGAATGTTTCCACTGTGATGGACTCTGAGGATGTCCAGATGTCCAAGTTGTCCTTTGCAGCTGGTGTTTCCATTGTGAGGGGCCTTTGACGTCACTTTGCTAACTGGCAGGGGTTCTTGTGTTGCTATGGTGAGATTCTATAACCCCAGTCACAGCAGGTGTTGGTAAGACAGGACCTTAATGAAACATGCAGGCAAATAAAGGTTATTCTCTCCAAGAGACAACTCTAATTATAGTAGTTAAAAAAGAGAAAACGTCAAAGGATGACATTATAGGAATACTAATGAAATTATTTTTTCATTAGCTAATTATTAATATTAATTGCTGTCACATTTGGCTTTAAATGGTTTGATGATACATGCTATACAATATCAAATTAGCCGAAATTTGACACAGCGCAATAAAAATAAAGACTAAATAAGCTTTAAAATCCAAGTGTTTGACATAATTGTACTTTGAATATGACGTATGTGATTCAGCATGGCGGGCATTAGTTGAGCTCTAGTGCAGTGTTTCCCAATGCTGGTCCAGGAAAACCTAATCCTGCTCATCAGTAGATGTCTGAATTTGGTGTGTCCAATAAGGGACACGTACAACACGTGCAGTGTCTGGGTCGCTCCGGGACCATGATAAGACAACACTACTCTATATCAGAACAGTTGGTGTTAAGAGTGTAGAATCCTTGAAAATAACCGTGTTGTTATTACAGCTGTTTCCAAAGAGTTTGTTGAATATTCATGCAGAACATTGAATGTGAACTTGTAACACCACAGTAAGTGTGTAATGTTCTGATGCACTAACATCAAGCAATAACAAGATGTGGATAAGTGTGGCTGTATCCTGGAGAATATTACCAAACATGAGCTGTAATGTGGAGTATCCTTTGATTTCCATGGAAACAGGCCGGAGTGGATTGTCAGTCACACCCTGACTGGTCATATTACTCCAGATGGATCTTATCTGACTGGGAGCAGAATTTGGCAGTACTTTCAGTGATCCTCCTAGATCTGCCCCAGATGACCACACAAGAGCTGCTCGCTCTTCTCACAGGCACTTTCACATTGACAGTGGGCCTGTTACTTTCAGCAAACGTGAGCATGCAAGGAATTTAGGGCTAATAAAATAAGGATGTTTTTGTTTGTTATTTCTCAAATATTCAATGTATTTTGGGGGCTGCTGTCTGATCCTTTTATAGCAAGGTCATGGAGAAAAATGTGCAGTGATGTATGGGATGACCAACATTGAATGTTGGACTGCTTAAAAAAATAAAAAGGTACAGGTTAAAACCACATGTAAGTTTTTAGTAATTTGATCAAATACTATATTCAGAATTTAGTTTGCTCGTTTTCTTTCACAACACAATAAGTGAAAATTATATTTCCCTGCATGGCACTAGCAATGGCAGGGAATTCCGATGAAACATACATGCTGATAAATTGTGGGTTGAAAAAAGGGGTTAAATTTTGCTGTTTTAAAAGTTTTTGATTATTTAAAAATGTTTGTTAATTGGGTGTAATAAAATAGTTTGTCATGCTTCGAAGTTCAAAAAACACATTATTTTTCACATACTGTACATTATTGTAGCTCCTCTATTCTCAGTATGTCTGAAATGCTCTGATTTCTACAAAAGCAATACTTCCGAAAAGCAAAAAATGCTCTGATTGGCCAGCTGACCCAGTGTGTTGTGATTGGCCAAACACCTAAAGCGTGTGTCGGAAATGTAACACCCCTTACCATAATCGCAAACTTCCGCTTCCTAGACTTCTAAAGCAATTGTAAACAATTCATAATAATGTCGTCTGTATTACCGTATCAGTTCGAGCCCGAGTCAGATTCTGAAAATCCAGATGATCAAGCAGATTGATTGGAACCATCTTTTGCAAGCACGACTTGATTAGAATGTTTCACAGAGGTACGTTTTTATTTTGTTACTGTCTTACCTTTCCGAAACAATGTTATAACGGTTCCCTTTCAAGGGAACTCAATGCTGCGTCATAACGTTGACGCTATAGGAACGCACTCAGGTGTGTCGCATGTGCCGGTGTCTGAAGCATGTGTGGAAACACACCAATTGATTGGTAGATGGCTCCCCTGGGTATGGGTTGCTATTAATAATGCTAATGCTTCCTCAAGAGATCACAATGATGCGCCTGAACAGACTTTCCAATCCTTGATTGTGCAAATCTTCACAGCTTAGTGAAGCAGGCACTTGTTCAGCATGGTGAAGTGGGTATTAACTTTCCCATAGCATCTTTCCCTCGAAAGGGGATGTCTAGGGTTATGAATAAAACCCTGGTTCCCTGTGAGGGAACGAGACGCTACATCTCGTTGCCATGCTTCAGACATGCCTCTGCATTGCCTTCAGACAGTAAGCTAATGATGTTTAAGGCAGGCACCCTTTTATACTCACGGGCGCTCCATGTGACGTCATTGGGCTGCCATCTGCCAATCAATTAGCGGGTTTCATTAATTAGCGTCAACATTATGACACACCGTCTCATTCCCTTGAAAGGGAACCAGGGATATATTCATAACCCTTATATTCATAACCCTAACCTTTCACCCAGGTTCAGGAAGCTGTCCTCCGTCTGTCCTGCTCAGGTTATAAATATATCTTAACCACCGATTCCTAGTTTTATCTGTTTTTGGTTGGCCAACAAAAGCGTTTTTTCTTTCGCATCCAAACAAACATGCAGAAGAATTATCTGGACTTTGATCAAGGTGTTTTAGGCAGGTCTGAATCAGTGTTGTCTTTTAGATAATCCCTTTGTGGGTCACTATGAGCTTTGAAACTTTGCAGTACATTATAAAGGAAAAGGAAAACAATAAAAGCTTCTAGCTGCTAGGTGCATAAATGTTAATGGACGCCATTTAATGTTGTTGTAATGATAATGGTTTTGTTTGAAGTCCACATTATGGTGATTAGACTAATCGAAAAGTAAAAAAATTACTTCTATGCATAATTTGTTGATTGGATTTTAAGATAAGGGTGTGGCAAACAAATGTGTATGCAGATACGCATTTTACCAGAAGATTAATTGTTCACAATAAGATTAAAACCATTTAAAAATCTTATTTTATAAGATAAAAAACAATAAAATAAAAGTAGTTAAAACAGGACGTTATCTGGAAAGGTTGTGTTTATTCTGAGAAATAGGTAAATCATACATTGATGAGTTCTCTTCAAAAATATCAGTGTGTGTGTTTTAAACAATAAATTATCTAAAGTAAAATAACTAGCAGTGCTGGTACAACAGATACTGTAGTACTCAAACAGACAATAGATCCTGTTGAAATGATAACAAAAACAATACAAACACATTTGAACAAGTTGCACTAACCTGTTAGTTACTGAATTATTCGCTCAACCCATACTTTTATTTAGAATTACGGCACATTTTTTGTATTTCAAATTCTGGGTGAAATATCATTCTGAAAATCCAGTGAAAGAACAAAACAAAAAACCCAGCACAACTACCTAAGCTTTCTGTTCAAGGGCCTTGTGATTTTTATCTGTAAATTTTAAAGATAATTTTCAAAAATTGTTTTCTATATTGCAGCTGGACTGTGAAGGCCAAAAGCCCCATGGATTGACATTTGACACTAGCTCAGTTTTAAAATCTGGTCTCTGAGGTGCCTCTCCTCAGACAGTTGCTCATAAATTCATCATGCTCAAAGCTCAAGTTATTGTGAGACCTGGAGATCATAAGAAGTTTTTCCTTTTTAGTGTAGTCCTTCTTCATGGCCACTGGGGGCACTAAAAGCCTGTCCATAGGGTCCTCTTTGTCCTCTAGTTTTGTGTATCCTTTACTATTACTGCGGTCCAATCTAGGCCAACTAGGGTGTTTCCTCTGTTCGGGCTGGACAGTCAGCATTGTGGGCGCTCTCTCTAAATCCAGAGATTTGGAATGGGCTGACAAAATATGGAGGGAGCTATTGGAGCCGAAGTCTTTACGCGCTGCTCCAGGTGACAGGAACCTACCGCTGGTGGACCCAGGAGACAGTGAGGAATGGGAAGATGTGGAGGTAGGGGATTCGGTGGCTGAGTTGCTTCGGAGCAGCAGGGCGCCCGGAGGCTTGAAAGCTTTGGAGACATAGGGAACAGGTACTGTTAATGACTCCAATGACGGAGGTCTGGAGTGGACCCTGTTCTGCTCTAAGTCCTCTGTTATGCTATCGATGTCAGGCTCATCAATGACGCAGTTGTTGAGTTTGATGACGGGCAGTGTGAAGGCGCTGATGGAAGAGGAAACGATGGAACGCGTTTGGCATTTCTTGAGCGCGCCACGCTTGTCCTCCCACCGACGACCACCCTCATCATGGAACCCAAAGATACAATCAGAACGGTCCTTGTAAGTAGGCGACAACAGGCCAAAGCCACCTCGGGCCTCACTCATTAGACCCTCGTCATCCTCAGCCGAGCTGGTCCTGTGGGAAAACCGGACATCATCATCCAGACCGGAGAAGGACATTAGAGTGTTTGCTGCGAGCCGTGAGGCAAACTGGCCATCCAGACCGAAGGACCGGATCTCTGTGTCCGTGTAGGGACCCATGTAGGCCCCATTCGT
The DNA here is from genome assembly GCA_026230005.1 of Gila orcuttii. Taxonomy (NCBI): domain Eukaryota; kingdom Metazoa; phylum Chordata; class Actinopteri; order Cypriniformes; family Leuciscidae; genus Gila; species Gila orcuttii. The sequence goes on from JAPDVR010000012.1 coordinate 11,714,703, forward strand.
ACACTTCTGCTCCTTAATCCGTAGGCTGTGAATGTCTATGACGGTCGAGTACATGTCCTTCATGTGGATAATCTTTGTCTCACGATCCCTGTTCTCATGTAAGATGGCATTAGCACAGATGAAGATAAAAATCCCAATTCCCATAGTGAAAGGACCCAACATCTTCATCTTCTCGGAATGCAGGTGCTTCTCCAAGAATTGCGCAATGGAGCCCACCTGCTCTTGGCCAACCTGCGTATCGTTCCTGGACAACTTGCTTTCTGGTGCCTTCTGGGGGTCCTTATGAGGCCAGTATCCAAGCACAGCCATTGCAATGCCTGCCATGAGGATCAGCACTCCCAAAACTAGGAAGAATCCTGAGGCCGAATACAGTCTGATCTTCCCTCTCACTACCACCACATCAGTTCTAGGTTTACGCTTGGTGCATTTCTTCTCAGGAGCAGGGCCTGGGTTCTGGAATGGCAGATGATACTGAGAGCGGGTGGAGTCTTGTCTTTTCAGTGCTGCGAGCCCCGTGATCACCCCACCTGTGGCAATCATTGCTGTGACAATGCAAGCCTGCAAATAAAGAAATAAACAAGTGTTTAAGTAAGCTGGAGGCTTCCCACTTGATTCAAACGTTTTATCTTTGATATCTGTCTCAGTCCATCTCTAGGTGTTAGGGAAATTGTTTGCTGAATGCTGGTTTAAGCACTGTTGGGGCTATTGTGAATCTTTTCAATTGTTTTTTTAAATGCTACCCTTGTCTTGCTTTATACACAGAGCAAGCAAAACAAAGCATAATTATGAGGTACACAAGAAAAAGAGAACAATGAATCAATATTACAATGTAACAAAAATCATAGCATAATGGAGCTTTGTTTAAGAAGATCTCTCCATGTCTTGATCCCTCCACCATTGTAAATGCAAATGTTTGAAATCAATGATAAAATAATTATCTGAAGTTTGATTCTATAAATAAAACACTGAAGCATTTGTCAAGAATGACTGCATATTTACAAGTCTGGCAATGTGATTTTGACAGCCAAGGGGCGACCAAGTCTGCTGACCAAAAAAAACAAAAACAATTTTTATTTTGTCAAATCTGAGAGATATTGTGTATCAATTTACTAACATGGCTAATCTCAATCTTAGTGCTAGGAAAGAGAAAGTAAACTGAAATGTTTAGTATCCCTATATGACCTTTGAACAAGAATGTTTAGCATGAAACCAAAAACAATGTGTAATTTCACAAGTATACTGTAGGCTAAATTATTAGGTCAAAGAGAGACCTAATAAATGCTAAGAAAGATGGTGAATTACAGTTTTCAGACAGAAGTTTCCCATTGTAAATGTAACTGTCATGTGAATCGTGAAAGTGTTTTTATACACATCCCTGAGGCTCATTGCTCTCCTCTCTGCAGGGTACAAGTATAGTTTTTGTAAAAAAATAATAATTATAATTTAAAACAAACTAATTGTTACAGGTCCTGGGCAGTCGGGAGGACTGTAAGAAGTGACAAACTTAACTTAACAATAAATGAGAAAGAGACAAGAGTAAGTGGTTATTCAAGCGGTGCTCTGTATTGTCTTTAATTAAACATTTTATTGCAGAGTCATTAAGACACTTTAAATCACAGTATTCATAAAATTAATATTAAAAAATATAAATGCTTAAATTAAATCACAATAAAAAATAAAAAAAACTAACAATATCTACATAGATGCTCCAATTGTCACAGTCCAGTTGAAATAAAAGGTGAGGATCTGAGTGCAGCAGTATAAAGTTTTTATTAAATGAACTAAAAAAAAAGAAGAAAAGAACTCAAAAACCTAAACCTCAGGGCACAAGAACAGAAAAACCGGGGTATAATACAAAGAGAACTGAAAGAAACACAGGGGTTAGATACACAACCAAAACAATCAATGAAATGAACCTCAGGTGTAACTGAATTAGTAAGCAAGGCAACCAACACGGTAATTAACACTGCCGGGAAAACTAGAACAAAGGAAACGTACAAAACACGGGAAAACTGAACATAACCCTGACATATCCCCCTCATCAAGAAGGTACATCCTCACGCCTCAGTAATAACACAAAGTCCAACAGAGGAGGGTGGGAAGGGGCGTAGGTGGGAGACGGAGGGCAGGAAAAGAGGGCAAGAGGAGTCAAGGTGAAGATTAAGGTGGTAGGAGCCAGGGTGCAGATTAAGGTGGGAGGAGCCAGGGTGGCGACTGAGGTGGGAGGAGCCAGGGTGGAGATTAAGGTGGGAGATTGAGGTGGGAGGAGCCAGGGTGGAGATTAAGGTGGGAGGAGCCAGGGTGGAGATTAAGGTGGGAGGAGCCAGGGTGGAGATTAAGGTGGGAGGAGCCAGGGTGGAGATTAAGGTGGGAAGAGCCAGGGTGGAGCTTAAGTTTGGAGGAGCCAAGGTGGAGATTGAGGTGGGAGGAGCCAGGGTGGAGATTAAGGTGGGAGGAGCCAGGGTGGAGATTAAGGTGGGAAGAGCCAGGGTGGAGCTTAAATTTGGAGGAGCCAGGGTGGAGATTGAGGTGGGAGGAGCCAGGGTGGAGATTAAGGTGGGAGGAGCCAGGGTGGAGATTAAGGTGGGAAGAGCCAGGGTGGAGCTTAAGGTTGGAGGAGCCAGGGTGGAGATTGAGGTGGGAGGAGCCAGGGTGGAGATTGAGGTGGGAGTAGCCAGGGTGGAGATTAAGGTGGGAGGAGCCAGGGTGGAGGCTTGGCTGCTGGATTTAGGGAGACGACTGACTAAGATTCAAATTACAACCAAAAGCCGCACAATGTGGCATCGTATCAGTATTTTATATAGAATTGTGTTGCGATAAAAAAAGCAACAGGTAGCGCCAGTAGCTTACCCAGTGCAACCATTTTATGTCATCGACACAGAATGCACTGCGCACCTAAAATGGTGCCCACATTGTGCAAAATATGTATAAAATGATGTGGATTTTTTAAAATAACTTAAATCTTTCATGGGTTATCTACTTCATATTTCAGTAAGAGACATAATTTACATTATATTAAGCCATACTAGTCTTAATACGGGGGTTCACTTTTACATTGCCATATCCATTAGCATGTCAATCTCTACTACCATACCAATCTCATAAGATTTATTCCAGCATGCTCCCCCCCACCCCCCCAAGAGTCACCACAACTAATACAAAAACAGCACAGAGGAGCGATATCGTTTGAATCACTTTCAGAATTTTTTTTTCTAGCTGATAAACAATAAAAAAACATTGACAGCCAATCAGAATCCAACAGACTTTAAAGAGATCGAGCATTTAAAGAAGCTAACTACAAAACTGCAGCACGCTTGTAATGAACAGAACGTTATAGTCCGTTGGTGCGGACGCTAGTATAGTAATAGTTATCTTTCTTGGTGTGGATGGGCTTTAACAAAAACCAGAAGACATTAGGAATGTTTTGGCCTTTGCTGTAAGAACATTGCCATATATCTGATTTACCTTTGGTTGGTTTCAAAGTTTTGTATCTACAAGTAGCTTTCTTTAATAAAGCATTAACATCTGTAGCACAAAGTTATCTTATTTCATGCAGTGCTAATAGCCATCTGCGCCTATAGATTGTACATTTTTTTCAGGCTATGCTGTTACATATTTATATTTGTATTCAAGCTGAAAAAGTAATTATATTATTTTTTGGCTGCATGTCTCTATCTTTCATATTTCATCTAATGAAACAGCCAAAAGAGTTTACAGACATAAGAAGTAAGCTTCTGTCTAGTGGTCATTTTGGATCAGTCAGTCAGAGCAACTGATGACTAAAGTGATGGCTTAATGTCAAAACACACAGAACAAAAAAGATCCCCGCGGTTGAAGGTGATCCCTCTAAGCACACCCACTCATTCTGAGTTTAGGAAGATATATTGGTGGTGTTTTGCTCTTCTGATGTTGACTCTTTGGGTAACTCATCAAAAATCTGTGGCAGGGGCAGAGAGAGAAAGGGGTGGAAGGTTGAGAGAAGAGGGATGTCTTCCAACATCTTCTAATAAATGAATGACTTGATGAATTTACAAAAAAATCAAATGGCCAGTCCACTATAAAATTATTAGGGAGGAGACAAGACAAAGATAAAACATTGTATTTGTCTACATCCATTGGGATTTTCATCTCCATTGTTCCCATTACATTTTCACTGTATTTTAATCTCATCTAATATTTATTAGCTTCACATCTAATTATATGCAAATTAATTTTGATCACCACTTAACAGGTGGTGCCCAAGGCCATGTAATTAGCTGGTCCTAGTATGGTGTTGTAGTTATAATCCAAGAGTATGACACTTGTGAAGTCAATGATTGTTGATCTACGACACAAGGCGAGTGGAGCAATACATACACAAAGTTATTCTGCTAAAAGGCAACAAAGCTGTGAAAATAAAATGTTAACAGAGTTGGAAGCTTGAGGATAGAAGAGGTGGAGATTATATAAACAAATATTAGAACAAAAGCACACATTATGAGATCATATAGCCAACAGTCTTCTGTTGTCGGCTACAGTCTGGAAGCGGGTACTTTCCTCTAAAGAATGCTTAACTCTTAATGAGCCATTTCTAATTGCTTGTGAGTTTATCAGCAGCTTCAAACATCTATTCATCAAACGTGATCCAAAAGACATTCACAATCGCTTGTTATCTCTTTATCGATATTTTATTTTAGGCATAGGTTTTTAGTAAAGCTAGAGAGGAACTGTGATACAAAAAAAGCTAGTTTAGGAGCATTTCACGAAGTGCTAATAACAGGCAACATCCCACTAGTTGATTTGAAACTCGATTTAGGTAGTAGATGTTACACCCAAGCAACAGTTTATGCTGAAATCCTGCTCTCCACAGATTCTCTCTCTCACCGGAAATAAATACATGGAGTCTGTTCATTCTATCTTATTATTCCACTTTTCTCATTTCACCTTGTATAACAATCAGTGCTCACAACATATGTTTTGATTAAAGATAGGGTGGGGCCAATCAAACAGCTCCACCCCTTTTTAAAAGTAGGCAATAGCATTTTGTTTATAACACAGCTCGGCCAGAGCCATTGAGCTTGGTGAAGCTGCATTTGACCGCTTATGACAGCCACAGTCTAATAGTTTCCCCTTTTAGATTTAATATGAAAGTGTTAGTAAAGCAAAACAGTGATCATAATGATGCTGAGGATGTGTAGTTTTAAAAGTGTGCAAGTTATGTTGGTGCATGGCACCAGTGTTATCTCATTTACTCGTCACTGCTGTTTCTAATGCAGAGTCTGTCTGTCATTTCTCCTCCTAATCTCATCCATATCTCTTTAAAATATAGCATTCTGTGCAGAATTCAAATGGGTCTGATGGGTTTTCTGGTCTGCAGCAACTGGCGCATGTGATCTGCTCTGTGCTATCGTCTCTGGACTGGACCAGACTGTGTGCACGCTGAGGAGGTTCACGTGTCACACACACACACAAACCGCAAAACCAGACTTCATTCGCCCCGGAAAGCATATTCCATATCCACTATATGGTGCACTATGTGCCATTCACAATGTAGATGTGAATAGTAAATGTGTGAACAAATGACCGAATTCAGACTAGTCTCAGCCTAGTATTAGAACTATGGCGACTGACTGGGATGAGGAAGAGTTGGCAAGAAGAACTAACATGTATTATGGCCCGCAGCTGTATAATTTTGAACCTGCTAGACGTGAGAGGGCAAATGAAGAATTGCCAAGAACTGATGGCCGTCAAAGCCAATTGAATGCATGGTCCGAGGAGAATGAGTGGAGAGTTGGTGAAGTGTCCCGGTGAGTTGCTATCATTTAGCAACGCAGAAATGAACACTGGAGCTAGTCTACAAGCTATGGCAAGCCGTTTTAACTTACGAGCAGCAGTGCACAATAACGACACATATATTTTTTTTACGGTCATTGAATAGCACCGAGTGAAAAATCAACGTTTTCTTTATATCTAGTGGCAGTATATGATCATGACGTTAGTTCAAATAAGTACCGGTAACCTTTGTCATAGTGTCGTAGTACTGGTAATGTTTGTCTTTGTCATCTAGAAATAGAAAGCATCATGCTAGCTATTAGGGGTGGAATTATACATGTATTCGTAGTGTGTGTGAGTGTGAGAGAGAGAGGCGCGGGCGCGATCGAACAGTGGAAACATAAAAACATCGTCATTTTGTTCATACAGGATATCATTCAAACTGCAAAGTGTTTACTTATATTTGTGTACACTCGCAATAAAACACAACATTGTGCTTCTGTCACACTCAAAACTCTTGTCAAACTGTAACCTACAACTGTATATATTTCTATCTAGCTGCTAACGTTAGCTATATCTAACGTTATGCTGTCTGCCTATCTCTCTCTATACTTGACTATCTATATATCTAGTCTGTCTATATATCTAGTCTATATATATATATCGTCTATCTATCTCTCTATATCTATGAATTTATCTATAATCTGCGCTATCTGAATACTCTCGTCTACTACTCGTCGCTCTCAACAAGGCGGGCAGCGGGCTTTGGTAAATTCTCTCCCCAAGGTGACGTAATGCAATGCATTGTGGGGGAAAGGAGAATCGTTGCAAACCGCTGTAAGATAGTACCTACTTTTTTCGTTTTATGATACCCAACAACATAAAATACAATGGATAACAGTTTAGATGTTTATTACCAACAAGCAAATTGCACAAATTCGTTGAAAAATTTAACCTGCAACATGGCCTTTAAGGTTCTGCGTAGGGTTTCTGGACAACCACTGGACGACATGTAGCCTACTCGTCACTGCCCTGAAGCGCCAATCAGCCTTTTAAATTTCAACCGCCCGTTGGGCTCATTGTGTTGTCTCATTCTTCATCGAGCAAGGATACGTGAGTATTGCGTTTTATTTACCTCAGCTAAATAAGATACGTAATTATTCAAACACAACCTACAACTTCATTTTCTTATTTAGCCGCGCTCGCACTGTTTAAGTTTTCATTTGATTTGTCTGCATTTAGTCTCATTCGTTTCTTTGCTCCTCTGTATTTGTTGATGTTTCCTGGACTGATTCCGGTTACTGACCTTTATCAACGGGCTTTCGACTACGCTCTCGTCAGCCATGTACAGAGCCCGGTTTTGTTCATTAAATTTTCTGATCTTTGCTTTTTATGTTTTATTTATTATATTTAAAATAAATGTGTATATTTGTTTATGCAGTTTTTTTCTTTTTTTACAAATGTATGACTTTTGGAAGTGCAATTTGATTACCATATGCAGTTTTAATAAAGTTGAATTAACATAACCTTCTGTAATTTTTACTCTTCAAAGTGTACACTTGCAGGTGTTGATAATAATTAGGCTAATTTACTGATAGCCCCATTAATAATAAGGATAAACATAATATGTTATGCGATCTGGGAAAACTCATCACATGGTGAAATTTTACCTATTACAGGTTTTGATGCCTAGTAAAGCTGGTTTCAAGCCCTTTCCAAATATGTTTTTATTTCTTTCATCGTTTGTCAGGTACAAAAGTTATGGTTATCTGAAGTCGGCTGATCACTATGATTTTCAGGAACGGAATTTTAAGAAAAACAGGTTTAATTAACTGTCACGTCCTGCTGGTGGGACGATCACAGCTAACAGGGAACGTTCCCATAACTTTCGCTAACGTTATGTAAAAGTTATGTAAATGTTAGTAAAAAACCTTCCTGAAATAATGTTTTTGGAACGTTCTTATAATTAATATAGAGTTAAAATACATTCTCGTAACGTTGAGAGAAAAACGTTCTTAGAACAAAGTTTTAGGAACGTGCTTGTAATATTATTTGTTCTTGACTGATGTTCTCATAATGTTGAGTGAAAACGTTCTTATAATAACGTTCACTGAACATTCTTGTGATGTCCTCATAATGTTGAGTGAAAATGTTCTTATAACAACGTTCACTGAACGTTCTTGTGATGTTCTCATAATGTTGAGTGAAAACGTTCTTAGAACAACATTCATGGAACGTCCTTGTGATGTTCTCATAATTTTTAAGTGAAAATGTTCTTAAAACAACGTTCATGAAACGTGCTTGTGATGTTCTCATAATGTGGAGTGAAAACGTTCTTATCACAACGTTCATGAAACGTGCTTGTGATGTTATTTGTTCTTGACTGATGTTCTCATAATGTTGAGTGAAAACGTTCTTAGAACAACGTTCATGAAACGTGCTTGTGATGTTATTTATTCTTGACTGATGTTCTCATAATGTTGAGTGAAAACGTTCTTACAACAACGTTCATGGAACGTCCTTGTGATTTTCTCAATATTGAGTGAAAACGTTCTTATAACAATGTTCACTGAACGTTCTTGTGATGTTCTCATACTGTTGAGTGAAAACGTTCTTATAACAACGTTCATGGAACGTGCTTGTGATGTTCTCATAATGTGGAGTGAAAACGTTCTTATAACAACGTTCATGAAACATGCTTGTGATGTTATTTGTTCTTGACTGATGTTCTCATAATGTTGAGTGAAAACGTTCTTAGAACAACGTTCATGGAACGTCCTTGTGATGTTCTCATAATGTTAAGTGAAAACGTTCTTAGAACAAAGTTTTTAGAACGTCCTTGTGATGTTATTTGTTCTTTACTGATGTTCTCATAATGTTGAGTGAAAACGTTCTTAGAACAAAGTTTTTAGAACGTCCTTGTGATGTTCTCATAATGTTGAGTGAAAACGTTCTTAGAACAACGTTCACTGAACGTTCTTGTGATGTTCTCATACTGTTGAATGAAAACGTTCTTATAACAACGTTCATGGAACGTTCTTGTGATGTTCTCATACTGTTGAGTGAAAACGTTCTTATAACAACGTTCATGAAACGTGCTTGTGATGTTATTTGTTCTTGACTGATGTTCTCATAATGTTGAGTGAAAACGTTCTTAGAACAACGTTCATGGAACGTCCTTGTGATGTTCTCATAATGTTAAGTGAAAACGTTCTTAGAACAAAGTTTTTAGAACGTCCTTGTGATGTTATTTGTTCTTTACTGATGTTCTCATAATGTTGAGTGAAAACGTTCTTAAAACAAAGTTTTTAGAACGTCCTTGTGATGTTCTCATAATGTTGAGTGAAAACGTTCTTAGAACAACGTTCACTGAACGTTCTTGTGATGTTCTCATACTGTTGAGTGAAAACGTTCTTATAACAACGTTCATGGAACGTTCTTGTGATGTTCTCATACTGTTGAGTGAAAACGTTCTTATAACAACGTTCATGAAACGTGCTTGTGATGTTATTTGTTCTTGACTGATGTTCTCATAATGTTGAGTGAAAACGTTCTTAGAACAACGTTCATGGAACGTCCTTGTGATGTTCTCATAATGTTAAGTGAAAACGTTCTTAGAACAAAGTTTTTAGAACGTCCTTGTGATGTTATTTGTTCTTTACTGATGTTCTCATAATGTTGAGTGAAAACGTTCTTAGAACAAAGTTTTTAGAACGTCCTTGTGATGTTCTCATAATGTTGAGTGAAAACGTTCTTAGAACAACGTTCACTGAACGTTCTTGTGATGTTCTCATAATGTTGAGTGAAAACGTTCTTAGAACAACGTTCACTGAACGTTCTTGTGATGTTCTCATAATGTTGAGTGAAAACGTTCTTATAACAACATTCACTGAACGTTCTTGTGATGTTCTCATAATGTTGAGTGAAAACTTTCTTAGAATAACGTTCATGGAACGTCCTTGTGATGTTCTCATAATTTTGAGTGAAAACATTCTTAGAACAAAGTTTTTAGAACGTCCTTGTGATGTTATTTGTACTTGACTGATGTTCTCATACTATTGAGAGTTTTTAGAACTATTGATACTGTTGAGAACGTTCTTAGAACAACATTCTCAGATACAAAAGTATGTTCTCAGAATGTTTTTCTAACATTCTAAGAACATTCTTTCCCATTAAGTTATGAAAACGTTATCTCTGAATGTTTTCTGAACGTTCCAAGCATCCTTTTTTTAAAGTATTAAAGAACGTTTTTTTCTTTGTTTATGTGAACGTTAGAAGAACATTCCATTCTATAATTTTAGAAATGTTATGAAAGCGTTATTTCCGAATGTTTTCTTAATGTTCCAAACATCTGTTTTTTTAAAGTATTAAGAACGTTTTATCATTTTGGAAATGTTATGAAAACGTAAATCTTTTAATGTTTTCTAAACATTAAAAACATCCAGTTTTTAAAAAATGTTTTAAGAACGTTTTGTCTAAACATTTATACATAACTTTTAAAGAATATTAGGGAACACTCTCTTAAGGTTATAAAAAACTTGCAGGGAACGTCCTGTAAAGCTCTCTTTATAATATACTGTAAAATAAAACCTAAAAATAACCTGCAGGGAACGTTCTGGGAAGGTTTTCTTTGGGTTATAAAATAAAACCTAAAAATAAAGGGAAAGATCTTGAAAGTTCTCTTTAGGTTATAAAAAAAGAACCTACAGAGAACGTTCCTAGAACGTTCTTATTTGGTTCCCAAAACAATAACCAAATGGGAACATTAAGGGGAAAGTTCTGTGTTTGTTGGGTTCTTTGTTAGCTGGGATTGAACCTAATTCATTACACTAATCAATCAGGACTTTGAATTTCCATTCTGTAACAGCATTTCATCTGATTCTGAACTAAATTCTCTCATTGTCTTTCTATCACTCACAACTCGCATGCGCTCCATTCCATGCCATCTTTACACCAAACATCCAGCGTCTCCAGGCAACCATTAACCATTAATCCAGCAAACAAAAATAAATTGTCAGAACGTTTTGCTAACATTCCCATTAGGTTAGGAAAACATTATTTCGGAATGTTTTTTAAACATTGAAAACGTCCAGTTTTTTTTATTGAGAACGTTCCCTGCAGGTTATTTTTAGGTTTTATTTTATAACCCAAAGAAAATCTTCCCAGAACGTTCCCTGCAGGTTATTTTTAGGTTTTATTTTACAGTATATTTTAAAGAGAGCTTTCCAGAAGGGAACGTTGCAAGAAATGCAAGTTATAGTTTTTTTATAACCAAAAGAGAGCGTGTTCTTTAAAAGTTATGTATAAATGTTTAGACAAAACCTTCTTAAAACATTTTTAAAAAACTGGATGTTTTGAACATTTAGAAAACATTACAAAAAAATTTCATAACATTTCCAAAATGAGAAAACTTTTATACTTAAAAAAAAATAAACGGTTGTTTGAAACCTTCATAAAACATTCAGAAATCACGTTTTCATAACTTAATGGGAATGTTAGAAAAACATTCTAAGAACATATTTTTGTATCTGAGAATGTTGTTCTATGAACGTTTTCTTTCAACATTATGAGAACATCAGTCAAGAAAAAATAACATCACAAGGACGTTCCATGAACGTTGTTCTAAGAACGTTTTCACTCAACATTATGAGAACATCAGTAAAGAACAAATAACATCACAAGGACGTTCTAAAAACTTTGTTCTAAGAACGTTTTCACTCAACATTATGAGAACATCACAAGGACGTTCTAAAAACTTTGTTCTAAGAACGTTTTCAATCAACATTATGAGAACATCACAAGGACGTTCCATGAACGTTGTTCTAAGAACGTTTTCACTCAACATTATGAGAACATCAGTCAAGAACAAATAACATCACAAGGACGTTCCATGAACGTTGTTATAAGAACGTTTTCACTTAACATTATGAGAACATCAGTCAAGAACAAATAACATTACAAGGACGTTCCATGAACGTTGTTATAAGAACGTTTTCACTTAACATTATGAGAACATCAGTCAAGAACAAATAACATCACAAGGACGTTCCATGAACATTGTTATAAGAACGTTTTCACTCAACATTATGAGAACATCACAATCACGTTTCATGAACGTTGTTATAAGAACGTTTTCAATCAACATTATGAGAACATCACAATCACGTTGCATGAACGTTGTTATAAGAATGTTTTCACTCAACATTATGAGAACATCAGTCAAGAACAAATAACATCACAAGGACGTTCCATGAACGTTGTTATAAGAACGTTTTCACTCAACATTATGAGAACATCAGTCAAGAACAAAACATCACAAGCACGTTCCATGAACGTTGTTATAAGAATGTTTTCACTCAACATTATGAGAACATCACAATCACGTTTCATGAACGTTGTTATAAGAACGTTTTCACTCAACATTATGAGAACATCACAATCACGTTTCATGAACGTTGTTATAAGAACGTTTTCACTCAACATTATGAGAACATCACAATCACGTTTCATGAACGTTGTTATAAGAACGTTTTCACTCAACATTATGAGAACATCACAATCACGTTTCATGAACGTTGTTATAAGAACGTTTTCACTCAACATTATGAGAACATCACAATCACGTTTCATGAATGTTGTTATAAGAACGTTTTCACTCAACATTATGAGAACATCACAATCACGTTTCATGAACGTTGTTATAAGAACGTTTTCACTCAACATTATGAGAACATCACAATCACGTTTCATGAACGTTGTTATAAGAACGTTTTCACTCAACATTATGAGAACATCACAAGGACGTTCCATGAACGTTGTTATAAGATTGTTTTCACTCAACATTATGAGAACATCAGTCAACGTTACGAGAATGTAACATATTTTAACTCTAAACATTATAATAACGTTCCAGGAACATTATTTCAGGAAAGTTTTTCCTCTTTATGATTCCATTGTTTGGACTGTGTACTACCCAGAGAATCGTACAAAATGTTGTGTACTACACAGTAAAATGTGAATCTTGAAGTAAAATCTTTTCTGTTATTTTTGTAATTCAAATATTTAATTCACTTAGAAACATTATACTCTGGAAAAATGTAAACACTCTGGACAAATGTGTCAACAGGTTTATTTAGTTGTCAACAGGTTTATTTTATGAATTCATAGAAATAAAAATAGAAATAGGGCACCACAGCAGCTCAGTGGGTAGCACTATCACCTCGCAGCAAGAAGGTCCCCGGTTTGAGTCCCGGCTGAAACCAGGAGTTAGCAGGTTCTCTGTCATTTCCTTCAGGTAAGCTACAACAGTTTCCACCACAGTTCAAACCCATGCAGCATAGGTGAATTAGTGATACTCGAGTGTATAAGCCTGGTGATGGATGGGCCAACCACATCAGGGTGATGTGAACATCCAAAAAACATCCCGAAATAACGTTTTAATAACATTTTTAAAATGAGTGAATGGAACGCTCCTGTAACGTTCACATTAACCAAGAAAAAAACGTTCTTAACACATTAAAAAAACTGGACGTTTTCAACGTTTAAAAAACATTCAGAAATAACGTTTTAATAACATTTTCAAAATGAGTGAATGGAACGTTCCTGTAACATTCACATTAACTGAGAAAAAAATGTTCTTAATACATTTAAAAAAATGGACATTTTTAACGTTTAAAAAACATTCAGAAATAATGTTTTAATAACATTTTCAGAATGAGTGAATGGAATGTTCCTTTAACGTTCACACTAACCAAGCATAAACGTTCTTAATACATTAAAAAAACTGGACGTTTTCAATGTTTAAAAAACATTCCGAAATAACGTTTTAATAACATTTTCAAAATGAGTGAATGGAATGTTCCTTTAACGTTCACACTAACCAAGAATAAACGTTCTTAATACATTAAAAAAAACTGGACGTTTTTAACGTTTAAAAAACATTCAGAAATAATGTTTTAATAACATTTTCAGAATGAGTGAATGGAATGTTCCTTTAACGTTCACACTAACCAAGAATAAACGTTCTTAATACATTAAAAAAAACTGTTTCCAACGTTTAAAAAACATTCGGAAATAACGTTTTAATAACAATTTCAAAATGAGTGAATGGAATGTTCCTTTAACGTTCACACTAACCAAGAATAAACATTCTTAATACATTAAAAAAACTGGACGTTTTCAATGTTTAAAAAACATTCCGAAATAACGTTTTAATAACATTTTCAGAATGAGTGAATGAAATGTTCCTTTAACGTTCACACTAACCAAGCATAAACGTTCTTAATACATTAAAAAAACTGGACGTTTTCAATGTTTAAAAAACATTCGGAAATAACGTTTTAATAACATTTTCAAAATGAGTGAATGGAATGTTCCTTTAACGTTCACATTAACCAAGAAAAAACGTTCTTGATACATTAAAAAAACTGGACGTTTTCAATGTTTAAAAAACACTCCGAAATAACGTTTTCCTAACCTAATGGGAATTTTAGCTAAATGTTCTGACAACTTATTTTTGTTAGCTGGGATTGGCGCTCTTTTTTTTATTATCTTTTTTCATATCACATATTTTAGTAGTCATCATAGATTAGGTATCGTTCGAAAGCTTACTAACTCAAAATTCATTCTGTGAAAACCGTTTTGAAATTGGACGATTGAGAGGTGAGCAAGATCTTTTAACCCTTGTGTTATGTTGCGGGTCAATTTGACCCGTTTCGATTTTGAAGTTGTTGGAAATACTGGTTAACCTTTGTTTTTTTTCTTGATATTTTGTGACTTTTTCTCATTTATCATGATGAACATGCATGCAAAGTTTCAACATGCTGATGTGTTTTGACATATACAAACAAAATTACTGTTACGTTCGTGATGTTCGCGGGTCAATTTGACCAACATAGACAGCCATTCAAAAGCAACTGTACAGACACAAAATAAAAACATTTATTTTCTGTATGTCAGGGAACTTCAACTCCAGTTCTAACGTGCAAGTGCATCTAAAAGTGCTCTAACCCTAACCAAACACACTTGAAAAAGCTAAAATTACAGTGTTCAGAATTATTTGCAAATTACAGATGAAAATCTTTGTCAGACACAGATAGTAAAATAAGCTCTCATTTCAATATTGAAGATATCTAAAATACCTAGCTTTTAACCAAAACTTTTATGTAGGAATTTCAAAGACAGCTTCACAGAGCCAAAAAAATAAATAAAAAACATTTATTTGATGTATGTTTTTGTTATGTTTGGTTTCTCACTTCCCAGTGAGTGAATAATGAAACTAGGAAAATAGGTCTTAGGAAACTAGGGAAAGTTAACTTAGGAAAATGAAAAATTTTCATTATACAGCAATTTTTTTTTTGTTCAGTTAAAATGTTCAAAGCATAAAAAGTAAAAAAAAAAAAAAAAAATATATATATATATATATATATATGCAAAAAAAATCTGTATACTGTTTATTTTCCAATTTTGTCAAAACAAAACTGTTTTAAAAAATGTTTTAAAAACATTTTCATAAATCATATTTTCAGATATAATGTTTTTGTAATGTTTGACAAATGTTGATATTAAAAGTTTACAGTTTGTATCTAAATCTTTGTTGTTTTTCATACTGTGATTTTTGAGGAATTGTATTGAATCCAATCTGGGTCAATCTGACCCGGTCCATAAGGGGAGTACACAGAAATCGAACAGAACACAAGGGTTAAGCGAGCTGCTACTTCAGACTCCGAGTACACGTAGAAGCGACGTTGCCATAGCAGAAATGCAACGTGCCACAGACGTTGCCACAACGTTAATGTGTTTGCTGAGTAGAGAGTATTTGATTGGACAGAAAATCTGATGAGAACCTGAAGTGCAGAGTGAGGTCATCAAAATCAAATTTAAAAAAAAAAAAATTTGCTTGTGAAGTCGAACTGCTTCTGATGGATCTAAATATAACATCTAAATATAAAAATCTAAATTTTGCTTTTAACAAAAGGAAATTCTACAGGTGCTAATCTAACAACATGGCATTACCATTTGTTTTAGGACGCCTATAGACGAGCACGAAGACTCCGCCGGAGTAGGTACCACAATCCTGGTCCAAACCTTATGTGGCATGTTGACTCGAAGCCTACGTGTCTTCGTGCTCGTACTGTACTGTACTGTACGAGTACTGCTCGCTCGTACAGCTCCTTCCATTCCTTCCTGATCTGCATACTGAGATCAAGAAGTCATGGAAGAACCCATATTCTGCACGCATCCATCGTCAGCAGCGAGCGAACTATGCTGATGTCGAGGTGATGCTTGAACATGGGTATGTGTCAATGCCCCCAATCGACGAGACTTTTGCGAACTATCTCGCTGCTGGAGAGGCATCGGCACTAAAAGCTCAGGCCCTGCCTTCCAAGCCATTCAAGATGACATGTCACTTGAATGGCAGGGCATATGCGGCAGCAGGTCAGGCTGGGGCTGCCTTACACACGATGTCTGTGTTACAGAAATACCAAGCCGACCTGCTGAAGGATTTGGCCAAGGGTCAGGGTCTCTCTCCTGACGCAGTGGATGAGCTGCGCCACACCACAGATCTGGCTATTTGGGTTACCAGACAAACTGCTGCCTCGATTGGAAGGTTGATGGCAGCAATGGTGGCCACGGAGAGACATCTATGGCTTTTTGCCATTTTAACTTTTTGGCGTCTCCGTTGAGACGGTGGTAGAAAACTTCAGAGAGGCAAAGGTGCGCTCAGCTGCATTT
This sequence comes from Gila orcuttii, assembly GCA_026230005.1. Taxonomy (NCBI): domain Eukaryota; kingdom Metazoa; phylum Chordata; class Actinopteri; order Cypriniformes; family Leuciscidae; genus Gila; species Gila orcuttii. The sequence continues at coordinate 11,731,188 of JAPDVR010000012.1, forward strand.
AAATCATGCATTCCGCTGGGGTCCGAATCCACGCCCAGACAGCCAGGGGCCTGGCCCATCCAGGTTCGAGGATTGGAGACAGGTCCGGAGGTTTAGCGTCGCCTCTCGCACTCCTCCTCCTCCTACAAGGAGTAGGTCGCAGAGGAGGCACGACTCAAGGAAGAAGATGGATCTGAGGGAGGTGATCCAGCACAGGCGCTCCCAGTGTCAGTGAAGGATCCCCATTCCTCTGAGGGTGATTAACATACACCTTCTCCTCTCCTCTTCCTCTCCCCCCTATTTTCTTTACCACAGGTGCTTCTTACATCAGGCCTGAGGCCTGGACCGATGATGATATTTTCCCATTAAACGGAATGCTTCTGAAGGTCAAGAGTCGGGCTTGGTAGTGAGCGTGCCCTTTCTAGCTTTTGGGTGGTAGGCCTTAATTCGAAGAATAAAATTTAGGCCGCTGCTCTATGAGCAGCAGGATGATCTCGGTAGGTCTTGGTAGAAAGTATTAAGGGGTATGTTTGATAGGAAAAAATATTAAAATTAGGAATTAGTGCCCTGAAGTTCCCTTTTTTATAGGTAGCCTTGCATACCTTATCATAGGCCTCCTCTTGTGTTAAGAGTCGTTAGGTTTATGTAGTAGGTGGTGCCAATCTTGGTCACCCAGTGATGTACAGGTTGGCTTCATCTCATAGAGAAATCTCTAGTGAGGCCACCGTGCATGAGAGCTTCAAACAGATTCTGTTTAGCATGAGATGGCTTCCTCCCATTTGGGGATTTCTTCTGAGGCCACCGCTTTGTATAAAGCTCCAGATAAACCAACCAAACCCTCATCGGGCCACCTGGATAGCCACCTTGTATTTGTATAGCAGGTCTCCTCTAACTTCTGAGAGTTGTTTTGAGACTAGCTTTGAACTTCAGATGTAGGATATTCAAGTGCCATCCCCATGAGGGCTGCCTTAATATCTGGCTTAGGCATGAGTACAAGGAGTTTGTTGGAGACAATCTGCTAGAAGCTTTTTCGTCTAGAGTCCCTCAGTATCTGAGCGTAGGCTCTTTAGAGTTAGATAATCTACAGCTTATCTCTGTAAGGTCTAGTTTTTTCCCTGTTACTGGCCTCCATCTTCTACAAGAATCGTGTAGCCTAGGCCCACCTGTGCATTAGGACAGAATGCTAGTGGATGTTAAGTTTAGAATAAATAGCAGCATAGGTAGCAAGCTATTCCTAAGCCTCCCATGCGAGTATATTCTGGGCGTTGTCAGACCTGTCTCTCTGGGAAGAGAGAGTTGGAAGCAGGAATGCTGAAGAGCTGTATATTGTAGCAAGAAATTCCCAGCTAGCCTTTAGGTTGGTTATCTAGGCCCCTTGAATTAATTTTCTAGTCATAAGGTGAAAATGTAGTTGGCCTCATAGTGGAGTCCTCCATTTCCCTTGGGCTTAGTGTTTTTTTAGCTACCCATAGCTTTAGTTTATTCACCCTACACCACTGGGGCTCACGTTACCTCTCCCTCCCATTGGGGACGGGTTTAAGTACACTCCCTTAAAGCCTAAGCATGCCATGGGCTGATAATTTTCAATATTTTGATAATTGAAGTTGTAGGTGTGGCGAGGGGGGCGTGGTTTTGCGAAGTCTGTAGTGGGAGAGAAAGGAGGGAGCTGCGAGGTGAGTAAGTAGGTCAAGTGCAGATGATGAACACCTGTGTCTGATTGCAGTAATTGGCGTGGAGAGACCGCATATAAGCCGGCGGGAATGAGAGCGCGAGAGAGAGAGAGCTGGACTGGGACCTCGACTACTGCTGCCTGCCTAAAAAACTGCCAAGCTGTTTGCATCGTGTCTTTTTGTTTCTCTTGTGCTGTGTCACGCTGTGGCTCAGTGATGCGCTACTGTGCACCTCTTTTTGTTTTATTTATTTCATTTATAAATAAACGAGAGTCCCAGTCACGCCGATCCATGTCTTCTTCCTTCCACCCACACACTGAACCTTACCACACTGGTACCGAAACCCGAGAAGAAAGAAGATCGCCGCCGCCATGCAGTCCCCGCCTGGAACGCCATTTGCGGACATTATTCAATCGCTCGCCGGTCTCCACCAGGAACAACATCGTGCCCTGCTGGCCATAAAGGAGGAGCAGGACCAGCGCTTTGAGATGCTCCTCCGAGCCCAGCAGGAAGACTGCGAGCTGTTCCGGAGCTGGATAGACCGGGAGATTCGGGCCGTCCTCTCTCCAGCTACGGTCACGGCCCCGCCCCTACCCCTCAACAAAATGGGCCCCCAGGACGATCCGGAGGCCTTCCTGGATCTGTTTGAGAGGTCCGCCGAGGCCCAAGGATGGCCCCCTGCGGACTGGCCAATACAGCTCATCCTGCTGTCCGGAGAGGCACAGGTGGCCGCACACCAACTGCCAGTCCAGAATCTCCTGGTCTATGAAGACCTCAAGCGCGCCATCCTCCAGCGGGTCGGCCCTTCGTTATGGCACAACAGCTCCGGGACTCCTGCCGCAAATGGCTGATGGCCGACGGAAGCGATGTCGAAGGAGTCATCGATAAGGTGGTACTGGAGCAGTTCGTGGCACGGCTTCTGAAGAAGACCGAGCAATGGGTCCAGTGCCACCGCCCGATGGCGCTGCAGGGACCCAGGACACTTTATTGATCGTGTCCGGTGATGGAGGTGGGGACGCTGATCCGGGGTCCCCGACACGTCACAGGCTGCCCCCGATCACGCTGGCCTGTACCAGATACCAGTGAGTATCAAGGGGGGTACGTATCAGGCTTTGGTGGATTCAGGGTGTGACCAAACCATTCATCAAAGCCTGATTCAACCTAGGGCATTGGATAATAGCCGCATGGTTAAGGTATGGTGTGTACACGGGAAGGTGGTGGACTATCCGATATCGCCCGTGGAAATTCAATTTAGGGGACAAAAACATAGAGTAGAGGTGGCAGTTAACCCACACCTCGGGCATCCGATAATTTTGGGAACCAATTGGCCAGCCTTTAATAAATTGTTAGGGTATTTGTGTGCGGATGCCTCTTGGGCAAAAAGAGATGAGAGGAAGACAGCGGTTACTCAGGTGGAAGAAGCTGAGCCGGGAACTCTGGGAGCAGTTTCAGGGGAACAGAGCGCTCTGGAGAGAACCATCCTCACTGAGGGTGATGATTTTCCCCAGGAGCAGTCTCAGGATGAAACGCTGAAATATGCTTTTGATCAGGTCCGCTCTATCGACGGCCAGCTTCTCCACCCAGACCAACCGCTCTCCTATCCCTATTTTCCTATTTTAAAAGATAAGTTGTATCAGGTGACCCAAGACGCCCAGTCAAAGCAGGATACAACTCAGTTGTTGGTACCAAAAAGCCGCCGGGAAATGCTTTTCCAGGCGGCTCACTGTAATCCAATGGCTGGGCATTTAAGACAAACGGCTACACTAAACCGTCTCATGGTTCTTCTAGTCGGGCATTCACGAGAATGTGTGCAGGTGGTGCCCGTCTTGTCGTGAATGTCAGTTGGTGAATCCCCGGCCAACCCAAAAGCACCTTTGTGCCCACTTCCCTTAATGCAGGTCCCCTTCGAGCGAATTGGCATGGACCTCATCGGGCCATTAGAACGGTCTGCACGAAGACACCGCTTTGCTTTAGTCCTGGTGGATTATGCAACGCGGTACCCCGAAGCAGTGCCGCTCCGCAGTATTTCCGCCAAAAGCGTCACGGGCGCACTGTTCCAATTAATCTCCCGGGTGGGAATCCCAAAAGAGATTCTCACCAATCAAGGCACGGTGTTTATGTCACGAACCATCCGCAAACTTTACGAGTTATTAGGCATTAAATCGATTCACACCAGCGTCTACCACCCACAATCAGACGGCCTGGTGGAATGGTTTAATCGCACGTTGAAAACCATGATTTGAAAGTTTGTACGCCAAAAATTGGGATAAATGGCTAGAACCCCTCTTGTTCGCTGTACGTGAAGTCCCTCAAGCCTCCACAGGGTTTTCCCCCTTCGAGCTTCTCTATGGACGTCAGCCCTATGGGGTTTTGGACGTCCTTAGGGAGACTTGCGTTGACAGACCTTTAACTAGCAAGAACGAAATTCAGTATGTCCTGGACCTGAGAACAAAACTCCACACTTTGGGCCGGCTATCAATGGAGAATTTGTTACAGGCCCAGGACAAACAGAGTCAGCTGTACAACAGGGGGGCTAGACTTTGTCAATTTGCACCGGGAGATAAAGTACTTGTATTACTCCCTACTTCTAGTTCGAAATTACTCGCAAAGTGGCAAGGACCCTTCGAGGTCACACGGCGAATTGGAGATCTCAACTATGAGGTAGTCCGAACAGATAGGGACGGGGCACATCAAATTTACCACCTCAACCTCCTAAAAAAAATGGTCTGAGGCGGAATCAGTGATGCTGGCAACGGTGGTGAGCGGAGAGGAGGATCTCGGGCCAGAAGCGAACCTAAAAACCCAATCTCTCGCCCTGGCACCTGGTGGAGACCACGTCTCACCCTCCCAGATCACTCCTCCCATCTACAAGCCGAATTCGCTGATGTGTTCTCACCCCGGCCTGGTCGGACGGACCTCATTCAGCACCACGTTGAGACGGAGCTGGGCATGGTTGTGTGCAGCCGGCCGTATCGCTTGCCTGAACACAAAAAAAAGGTAGTTCAGAGCGAATTAGAGGCAATGCTGGACATGGGGGTAATAGAAGAGTCCAACAGTGATTTGGCGAGCCCAATAGTCTTAGTGCCTAAAACCGATGGCTCGATCCGGTTCTGTGTGGACTATCGAAAGGTGAACGCAGAGTCAAAGTTTCAGCGTCTGATGGACAGAATTCTCCGGCCGCATGCTGCATATGCCGCTGCCTACTTGGATGATATCATCATCTATAGTAACGGGCTGCAGGCCGGATTGCTACCCGGGTGGTGGGGGTATGTGGTGAAGGGGGGCGCGGTTTTGCGAAGTCTGATGTTTTGACATGCCTTGACATTTGTGCTTTTTTCAGTTGCTTATAAACATATTCATGGAAAAGGTGTCATTACACTCTATTTAGCACAAACAGGGCTACCATAATATGTGAGCAACATGTATGTACCTGTTTGTATTTTTGAGAGAATATTGTTTATGCATGGTTATTGAAAAAACTAAAAATTAAAGTTTCTGAAATAAGGCCACAAAACATGTGTCCACAAGACTTTTGACTAATGGATGTTGTCGCCTAGAGTTTTTGCTTCAAAATGATCTGAAAATCATCCTGCCTAATCATTTACACAAAACAATACATTGATTTAAATTTTGTAAGACACTTTTTTTTTGGAGAGGCGATATGCATGTGGGCGTGATTCACATCTGAGAAGACAATGACCGCATAATGAGCTGCATAATGAGCCTTTCACACAGGTGTGTCACTGGGTACCAAAGAATGCGAGTACAAAAGAAATTATATATATTTTACAATTAGAAATTGTAACCAATTATAAATAGGTTACAATTACAACAACAATAACAATTTTAACAATATTTCAAGTGTAATCTTTCTTTGTAAATAGTATACATTTTATCCTACGTATTTTAAAGGTAAGGATTCATTAGTTTGAATATTGGAACAAACACTATAATAAAATCTTAGTTGATAATTCAATATACCTACTTTATTTTTGACAAAACACCACATACTATAGCCTATATTTAACATATGAGCAGAAATTGGCGAACAAAAGCTTATTTGATGTGGCAGTAGTCTTTTTTTTTTACAGTAAAAACTTTATAATCTATCCAAAACTAATCAACGAAATCTTGTCTAAGCATTCCTATTTAGTCTGTAACATATCGTGTTTATGATATATTAGCATATAAATGTTAATTTGCGGTTTGTTGCTTATACAAAGACATTTTATTTCAACATATTTCAGTCTATTTTTACTCATCTCAGTAGACTATAGCAATATAGTTTGGATGTGTTCATGTAAAAATAGCATGTGTACTGCGCTCTGTAGGCTACAGTGTAACGCAAATTTGAGATGTTGCCCAGAGAGAGACGTTACAAAAAGCTGTAGTAAACAAACAGCGCGCGCAAGTCTGTGCCATTCATTTATTCATTAATTCATTCACACACAGACACGCAATTCATATTTAAACAGTCTTTTTGCGGTTTACAGACACTATTCAATATCGCTATTAGAACAAAGTACTTAAGAATAAATAACTTACAACATCAGCTGGATCCGTTGCTCCTCGAAATGAAACTGATCCGTTGCTCCTCGAAATGAAACTACCAGCGCTTCTGAGGTTAATGTTCCAGGATTATTACCATAGTATTATTCCTCACAGCGCAGCAAGACGAGGTAAAGTACACGATTCTTATTTAACTTGATGTGTTTTATCCAGCAGATGCTGGCGTTGGCATGTTTGCATGGCTTGCCTCAGATCATTTGCGTTTGAATAGCGCACGCTCTCCGTGGGCGTGGCACATTAGGACTTAATGAGCTAAAAAGAAAAAAATCTCTCTCTTTTCATACAGATTACATGAACTGAGAATATTTGTTTTTTATATAAATTACTTAATTTAAAAGAAGAGAATTTCAGCTTCATAAAGAAAAATCTCTCGTGCCTGTATGACAAGTATTTGCGGAATTACAGTTAATTTTCGGACGCGTTTCAGAATGGACTTCACTGACAGAGAGAAGGCAAAACGCTTATGTTTATTTTTCTTTATTTGACAAAAAGCTATACACAAAAAAATAGACACTTAACAGGATCGAATGATGTATAACACTTGTATGTAAGATAAAAATCAACAGAGTATTTTGAGTCTCTTTTGCACTGATAGGAAAAAAAGTGAGCTGGTCACGCCGGCGTGACCGCCGACCCCAGAGGGGTAAGATCATCACGTTGCAGGCTCCCTTTGAGCATCCCTGATTCTAGCCCAGAGCATGGTCATATATATAATAATTTTCCTAGCTAACCATAAGTTTGGTTAGAAGGTTGAAGGACTCTCATGAGGCCTCCCTGCTAGATCAGCCCTAGAGCTGGAGGCGCTCCCCTGATTAAGGGTCCCTTGTTAGAGTGCCTAGCCTCCACAATGTTTCAAAGCACTGTGTAGATCCAGTATTGAGTAGGGTTACTCCCCTCGTTTGCAAGGGTTATAAAGCTCTTTGCTGAGTTCTACTCTCCAGGATGCCCGTCTCTATGATTCGGTTTCCCTATTGGTTTTAGGGCTGGACCCGAATATTCGAATATGGACAGAAGAGCATGTCTGAGCACTTGTATTTTGGGTTAAGCTGCGTTGCTTTGACATTGTGGAAAATAGAATAATAGAAACAAAATGTATGATCCTTTTTACCCGTTATTATCAATCTAAATTAATCTACTGAGAAATATATGAGACTTTGAGATTTTACTGGGACATCACATCACGTGCCCCAGTTAAACCGCCCATGAGTTGAACGTCATGACCGTCACATTTCAGCGAAAAGACAAAAATGCAGAGGACTTCTGTGTGGGAGAACTTTAAATTAAGTGAGGAACACAAGACAAAGGCAGTGTGTCAAATATGCAATTTGAAACTGGCCTACCACAACAGCACATCAAGCTTGAGAAATCACCTGAGTTCTGTAAGTAGACCGAGCTGCTTTTATCTGCCATCAGTAATTTTACACGTGGTAAAAACGTGCACTTAATTTTCTTGGAAAATAACGTTACTTGCGAATATGGCAGTTAATGACGTACAGTAAAAACATAGCCTACTGTAGCCCAGCCTAATAATACTTTGTCTATAGGTACATCCCCAGGTATGGCGTTCGCAGCCATCAACATCCTCAACCACACCAAAAACTTCACAGCAGCTCCTACAATTCTGAAAACCTATAATGGAGAAAAGAAAGAGAGAAATGACAGATGCCATAGTGGAGTTCATCGCTATGCATATGAGACCCATTATTGTAGTTGAAGGCGAAGGCTTCATAAAATTAATTAAGAAGATGGAGCCCGACTACACTGTTCCAAACCGCTCCAGTATTTCAAACGCCCCGTCTCTAAAGTACAGCGATCTGCGAGGCCAAATTTCTGCTATCGTTGCAAACTCAACAGCCCTGAGTTTCACAACGGACACTTGGACCTCGGTGAGTATGGAGGCGTACATGGCTGTCACCTGTCACTTTATAACTCTGGAGTGGGAACTCTCTGACTTCGTTTTGGAAACCAAAGCATTTGAGCTGAGCCATACGGGAATCAACATTGTGCAACAGCTTGGAGAAGCGGCGGACACCTTCGCCATTCCAAATTATAAGCGAGTAGCCGTTGTTCACGACAATGCCAGCAATATGAAGCTGTGCACCGAGATGCTGAAGAAAGAACCGGAGAAATGGGGCAACATTCAAGGGGTGTGCTGCTCAGGACACACACTACAGCTGTGCATAAATACAGCTCTAAAACAGTACCGAATACGTCGCACAGTTGCGGATGCCAGGAATCTCGTGGGACGCTTAAAAAAAAGTGCAAAGGCTACAGCTGCTTTGAAAGAGAAACAAATGCAGCAGAAAGTTGTAGAGCACAAACTAATTCAAGATGTCGCTACTCCAGACCTGCCAACCTGTACGCATTTTGCGTAGCGGATACGCATTTTGACCTCAAAGTACGGTGGTACGATTTGTCACTCTAAACTACGCAAAAACCTGATGACGCTTCTGTGCACGCGCAGTCCTCAAATCAACCAACAGCAAAAGAAGCGGAGTTCGACCAATCATAGCGCTGGGTTCATTCCCCAAATAGCAAGCGGGGATGATTGACAGATGCGTAAGGCCTATCAAATTAAAAAGAGACTGAAAAAAAAAAAAAATTTACAGCAATAAAGAATCCCGCTCGATCCTCTTCCACTCCCGCGGCCCAACGTCTGATTGAGTTCATAAGTGAGGACAGTAGTCACAGCACTTCTGACTCCTGAAGGTAAACGGGCTGGGGTGGATGTGGAAAGTTGAAATATTGTTTTTAGTTAACTTAATCTGGATTCAATGATCACGCGGGAGTGATCGCATGGATTATTATAAAATACTCCGTCATTCATGGTCACTCAGATTAGAGGAAAACGTCATTCAGCCATGCAAATTATAAAATGCTTAAGTATTGATGAACAATAAATCTAAATACAATTAAAATCGCTGTGGCTTAGTGATTATGAAAGTTCTGTGATAAATTGTGGATTACTGATAAACCTGGAGAAACAGGCGTTTATTTATTCATTCTTAGTGTTGAGAAACGTAGTCTGCATGTTATGTTAATGTGTTAATAATAACTAAAGTAGCCTACCTAATTATGTTACATAATTATTTTGTATGAAAACTAGCGTATTAGTTACTTATGGATTAAAAAGTACCGTTGTATCAGTGCTGCGCGAGCTCTCTCTCACAAACACAGACCGCGCGCACACAGAGAGAGAAGATAATTGTAAATTGACGGGTTAAGTTTAAATTTTGTTTTGGTTGTGTTTTTTTCTGTCAAAATGACTGAAAGCATTTTGTATTATCCATCCGTGTTTTTAAAATTCGTTAAAAGACAGACGTTTTACTGTTAACACAGCCCCATATTTCGGATTCATCTAAACTTATATTCTACTTGATCATTCTTTTTAGAATAAGTGATTCGTTTTGCTATTATTGGTCATGTGACAGGACTCCTGTCTATTGTCAACTATTTTCTATAAATATGTTTGTATTGGCTAACGTTTATTCAGCTAATGCGTGTCCTGTTTAAAATGTACAATGTTCAAATGCAAAGACAGCACGTCATAAATAAAAGTCCTTTTTTCTGTGTGATTTAGTATCATATTTGGATATTGGAATAATAAATTAAGTAGCCTATCTTAAATGTACACATTCTTTTTTTTTATTATTTTTTTTTTTACTGTTTTCTAGTTTTTTTTTATTTATTTTAGACTAGTTGTTGACCAGCACACATTACACATTACATGCTTTTTTATGCAATGCAATATTGCAATGCAATATTAATCATGAATAAAAAATGGTTTTGAGCAGTATATTGAATTTTTGGACTTTCACTGCAATAGCTAAATTGCTAGCTAAAACTTTAGAAGTCAAAACTAGAATTATGAAGATAGGCATGTGTTTGTGTGTGTCTTGCATTGTCTCAAAAAATGACAACAATTCCCCCCCTGATATTAATATTTTATATTTAAATTAGTAAATAATTAATTTAAATGTAATTTAATATGATTATTATGCCACACTAGGCTACTTTATCTTGTGCACAACAATGAATAGATCTGACTAAGAAAATGCTATTGGATTTTAAGGTTGTCCGTCTGGCTGAACACCTGCACCAGCAACAGACCGTTCCAGAGATGGAAGAGCTGTCAGCAAGCCATGGAGAAAAGGGAGACTGCCTGCCACCACCAAAAAAAACAAAAAACAGCAGAAGATTTCAATGCTGATGCAGTCCGATGATGACGAAGAGGAAGAAGAACACGGAGACAGCGCAAAGAAAGAGATGGAGCAATATTTGAAAGACACTACTAAAGTACAGTCGGGGCCACTTGCATGGTGGAAACAAAACAGTGACCGCTACCCTAAACTGGCATTTGCAGCCAAACACCTCCTTTGCGTTCCGGCCACTTCATGTCATGGATGGTACAGGAGTCAGACTGGTGGTAAGTGAAGTAGTTTATTTAACAGGTTTTGCAGAAGCAGTCAGAGATATGGTGAGGATGAAGACAGATGATACTTGAATGGTAACTTAACTGAAGATTAACTAGAGTCTCTTTTGCTGATGCAGGTGAAGGATCGCCGGGATGGATGCAGACGGATGGCTGAAGACTGAAGACGAGTACTGAAGGCAAGGTTTGCATAGAGTCCAATGGAAGGCAGGTAAGAAGCGGGTAAGTATCGAAGGAGAGTCTGTGGGTCATGTGTAGACAAGACCAGACAAAGAGTGAGTGCAGGGGAGCTGAATATAAAGGGGGAAGATGATGATGGGTGCAGGTGACGGTGATTAGAACTCAGGTGATGATGAATGAGTGGGCGGAGTGAGTGAATGAGTGGGAGGAGTGATTGAATGAGTGGGAGGAGTGGATGAAGCTGGTGGAATCCTGACACTTCAACTCCATCAAAGCGGATTTTCTCAAAAGCTGGCTACGTCGTTAATAAGACCCGAAGTTCCCTTTTACCTGAAAATGTGGACAAACTCATCTTCCTCGCACACAACATGAAGAGAGTGTAGGTAGACTGCAACCTGTCCTGATTGTGATTTATTTGAAAGTTCAACTTTTTCTGTTTATTGAAATGTGAGCTGCGCTAATTATGCTAGCCAGCCTAAAATTTGTTTTCGCAATCGCATTAATAATTTTAAATTACCTTGTTCTGTTTACAGTTTGTTTAATTCTATATAAGGGAATTTATTTTATTTTATTTTATTTAAACTGTTTGTTAATTGAAATGTGTGATGTTATTGAAATTGTTATTGTTTATTTAGGCTTATTACAGTTTGTTCATTTATTTTTTGTTTTTCTTTATTTAAATTTAGTTTTTCTTTATTTAAATTTCATTTTTATTTATTTAAATGTCGTTTTTATTTTTTATTTATTTAAATTTCGTTTTTATTTATTTAAATCTACCCTACTTTGTCAGTGAGAAAAATATTATAAGACTACCTTATTAAAAATATTGCTTAATTTAAAAGACCTGTGTGTGTGTGTTTTATATCACTAGTGCAGTGTCCATTCTCGGAGCATATAAGCCCTGCTCGCGTGAGGCGCGCCGCTTCTTTATTTAAATCTACCCTACTTTGTCAGTAATTTGTTAGTGAGAAAAATATTAGACTACCTTATTAAAAATATTGCTTAAAGGGGTGGTTGATTGTGATTTCACTTTTTTCATTTTAAATAGTGTGTAATGTTGCTGTTGGTGCATGAACAGTATCTGCAAAGTTGCTGCACTGAAAGTTCAACGTAAGCAGAGATATCGTCTTTCAAAAATCAGGAAGTTTAATGCCTACAAAAACGACTCGAATGGGACTACAACGAGATACTTCCCGGGTTTTATACGTAACTAACCCATAAATTTACATCAACCCTCCCTCCGGAATATGCAAAAAAGGGGGCATGGCCATATTTCTTGCCGCTTCTTTATTTAAATCTACCCTACTTTGTCAGTAATTAGTTAGTGAGAAAAATATTAGACTACCTTATTAAAAATATTGCTTAAAGGGGTGGTTGATTGTGATTTCACTTTTTTCATTTTAAATAGTGTGCAATGTTGCTGTTAGTGCATGAACAGTATCTGCAAAGTTGCTGCGCTGAAAGTTCAACGTAAGCAGAGATATCGTCTTTTAAAAATCAGGAAGTTTAATGCCTACAAAAACGACTCGAATGGGACTACAACGAGATACTTCCCGGGTTTTATACGTACCTAACCCATAAATTTACATCAACCCTCCCTCCGGAATATGCAAAAAAGGGGGCATGGCCATATTTCTGCGGCTTTGTCGAAGAGGAAGAGTTATAGTGGAGAGCTGTAGCCATGCCGTCGAAAGTGTGTTATTTTCACCCAGCTGTCAGGTCTTTTGTGTTCGGGCTTCCTACTGACGCTGTAGTTCGTCAACAAAGGCTAAAATTTATGTTTGATTATGTTCCTGAAAATTACAATCGTAATTTAGCTCTCTGTGCTGCGCATTTTACGGAAGACAGCTTCCAGAATCTCCACGAATTCAATGCCGGATTCAACAAGAAACTGTTATTAAAACATGAAGCAGTTCCAACTTTAAAACCAGAGGCAGCAGTTGTTGGGCCACAACCTGTAAGTAAGACTTAATAATTTTAAATGTATTTGCATGTATAATTTCAGATGTAATGTTTTAGTTTTGTCAAGGACGTAAACAAATGCCAGCGCTGGTAGCCATTTAGTAGCCATTAGTTAGCCATTAGTTCGTGTGTCTATGACAAATGCGTACAAACATTTTGGACCTGAATTTGTAATTATGAACTAATTTTGTAAATGTATTTTCCATGTAGGCTACTTTATGACGTAATTTTTTGATTTGATCAAGAACGTAAACCAATGCCAACACTGTTTGTTTATAGTAGCCAGTTAGTTCGATGCTATTTTGTGTGTATAAGACAAACGTGTATAAAATTAAAAAAATTATATGTAATCGCAACAGCAAACTTCAGCTGTTGTTATCAGTCTACACGTTCTGTTGGCATTTTAACACAGTTGCCACATGTAACTTACACCTAAAGAAAATGATACACTGAGTAAACTAAGTTTTGTGAATGGATAAACGGTTGTTTATTATATCGATAAAACAATAACTTTAAAAAACGGGTATTACTCAGTAATTTATTCAGTTTTAAATGTTTAATCTGGAGAAAACCGTATCTCAAAAGCTAACAAGCAGCAGTAGCATTTTCAAGTAACAGCGTATCGAAATTCTTATATAGCCTAATAATAGTAGAATAGAATAGAATAGAATAGAATAATAACAATAAAAAAATGTACCATTTCAGAAACGTTTTGTAAGAGCCGTGTTTGGGGAGGTTCTACTTGACTCTCTTCATTGCCGCTTTCTGGGTCTGATTCTGGCTCAAACTGATACGGCACTATTGACACCATTATTTACATTTGACCGGAGCACATACAACTTTCGCCCGTAAAGGTAATGGGTGTGAGGTTTCCGGACAACGTGCGCTACGCAGTTTAGCCAATTACAACACACCGGCTCAACTAACCAATCTGAGCCCACGCCTGTTTCTGAGGGAGTGGTTTCATAGAATCAGGAGGTCAACCGGTCGTTCAAATGACAGAGGAGAAAGCGGCTTACAATAAAGGTGAAATTAATGAGAAATAAGGCTTTAAAAAAAAAAAAAAAACACGAAGAAATATTATATTGCACCCCATAAACACAATCATGCAAAGAAAAAAGCAGTAAACCACCCCTTTAAGTTAACAGACCTGTGTGTGTTTTATATCACTAGTGCAGTGTCCGTTCTCGGAGCATATAAGCTCTGCTCGTGTGAGGCGCGCTGCTTCCCGCTCGCGCTGTTCTGTAGTTTATTAAAAGTTTATTAATTCTTAACGTGTCGCGTCTCGCCTGTCTATCTATATTGCACCAAATACAACACTGCACTCCCTTGCGAAGTCGTTTGGATGAATGAACGGTTCTCGAAATAATCAAAATGCAAACGGACAGACAGACATATAGAGATTCCGAAGCTTCGAATATTCAATGTTCATTACTACCGAAGCTTCAAAGCTCAAAAAATGGTATTCGGACCAGCCCTAATTGGTTTTGTGAAAGACTCTGTTTAGGAAAACAGACGGGTTGATGGCAAGACTAGGTCAGTAGATTTGATCAGGTCAGCCTGCCTGGTGGCATTTGGGGTTGACTCTATGTCCCCCTCAGAAAGTGACTGGACGGGGCTCCTTTCAGACCCCCAGGCCATATTCCCTTAAAAAAAAAAAACTTCCATGGAAGCTGTTGGTTCCAAGCCCTTGAGCGGCCTTGGAAGGCTTTACCTTGTTTGGAGGCCTCTTTGAGGCTTATAGCATGGGCAGTGACCGTAGGGAATAATGTCACTGACAGCCTGTATGTGACCCAAAGGGGGAGTGTTTTCTTGGCATTTCAGGTTGAAACGGTCAGTTCTGATGTTTTGTCATTGGTCATAATTGGCATGCGCACGACTGTAACCTCTGTTCCCTGAGAACAGGGAACGAGACACTGCGTCGTTAGCCATGCCTCGGGGATGCCTGCTGAATAGTCTCTTCAGACGAAAGTGGATGACATGTTGTAACAACACTTAAAAACAGCGACCTTCCCCGACTTGGTTGTCTATGAAAGCCTGTAGAAGAATTTTTATGTGAAAGACTCGGACCGGTTTCGCCGGGAAAATCAGAAGGATGTGACATTCACACTCCCGAGATCTTCTCTTCCGTTCAATGACACATAACATGGATGCTTATACAATGTAAAGTATAATGTCGAAAGAGCCATTCTGTACTGTAATGACATAGAGGATTAATTCAAACAATATTGACTATATAGATCAGGCTATGTGAGATTAGTCTCAAATATACCTCAAAATCAAACTATCACATAAAAAGTGTAATTTTAATGACCTCATCTGTCGACATGATGACGGTGAATCGCAGAGCTGGTGCAAACATATCCACATTGATATATTCAGATGCTTTCTGAACTGCTGTTTTCTCACCACTGTCATTTTTGTTCTGTGTATATTTTGTTATTGAAAGGAAAGCGCAGCACATATTTATATTTATCTAAACATTGCTCTCAGCAATGTGGACTGCATCGGGATGTTCGTTAACAGTATTTCGCTGCAAAGGTATTTATATCTTTTTACTTCTAAGTGAAGCATGAAAAATAACTTTGCCGTGAGTATATCGGGTCCTTAAATCACGTTCAGTCTCTTGTACAAAAAAGGTTTGTACGAGTGTGAGCACGAGCAGTAAGTGCAGCTGCAGTTCAATTAACAGCTACAGTACCAGTGTCACTAATAACAAGGGTTCCCTATCAGTCAGTCACGTTCGATGTTAACGTGCCAATGCACTTTGGCTAGTGAGATTTGCATCGCAAACCGCACCCCCGCTTCCGGGTATATAAGGGCTTGTGTGCAATACTCACATCAAGCTTTCGCTTCGGAGCCGAGCAGACTTTTGTTTCACTCTGCTCTACAGTCACTGGGCGATGAAAGTCATTGCGCAGTCACTGCGCGGTCCCTGGTGCAGATGCTGTCCATGCTAGTGTTACAGGAGCACCACCTGTGCCGGAATCTGGGTGAGATGAGGGATGTTGACAAGGTCCACTTCCTTGACTCCCCTGTCTCATAGGCAGGACAATTTGGCAACACTGTTGAGAACTTTGCCCAGCAGTTCTCTGCTGTGCAACAGCAAATGTAGACGACCAAACACATACTGCCCCGGCGAGACACTGCTGCCAAAACCCGCCAGTCTGGGGCGGTCCCTCTGCCTGCTTGTCGCCGAGGGCGTTCCCCTGCGGCCTCTACATCAGCTCCGTTGCGGCCACAGCAGCAGCCTTCACCTAGGCCGCAAAGTTGATTTCCTCGCAGGAGATGGTGAACTGCTCCTTCACCCGGTGTAGGGCCGGGCAGAGAATCCTTTGTTTTAGTTTGTTTCTGTTCCGCCGCTGGTCTCACTGCCAGTGGTACCCAAAATCTCAGCAAAAGAGCAAATTCCTCAATCTCTGGGTTACAAGAAGTGTGAGTTGACAGTGAGCAACGCAGTGCCTTGCCTCTTGCGCCTTGGAGTCAAAAGTGACTCTGGTTGCTTTATGCATTTCACATCCCTGGAGACCTCAATCGTGCAGCTAACGAGCTCTCACGACAGCTTACGTCCAGGGAAGAGTGGCGACTCCACCAGCTGATATGGGACCACTTGGACTCACTCTGAGGGGACCCTCGGCACAGATGCACTGGCACACAGCTGTCCCCCGGGCCTATGCAAATATGGGTTTCCCCCAGTGAGCCTACTCGCACAGACCCTGTGAAAGGTCAAGGAGGACAAGGAGCAGGTCTTGATGGTTGCGTCTTACTGGTCTACACGGACCTGGTTCCCAGAACTCACGCTCCTCTCGACAGCCCCTCCCTGGTGGATTCCACTGAGGAAGACCTGCTTTCTCAGGGACGGGGTACCATCTGGCACCCGCGTCCAGATCTCCAGAACCTCCACGTGTGTTCTCTGGATGGGACGCGGAGGGTTTAAGTGACCTACCCCCAGCGGTAGTAGACACTATCACTTCATCGAGAGCTCCCTCTATGAGTTAAGTCTGTAGGGAAACACGACTTGGTAGTCAAGTTCCTGAGAAGTGCCAGGAGGTTGAATCCCCCTCTGCCATCCCTCATCCCCTCTTGGGATCTCTCCGTGGTCGTGACGAGATTAAAATCCTGCCCCTTAAGATAGCACTCCTGGCTGCACTCACTTCTATTAACCTGTTAGCCTGCAACCCCACTTTTGAAAAATCCCCAGAAATGGCATACCCAAACTGAAACAGATACAGTTCATGAACCCTTTGTACTAAAAGTACAAGTATGATCTTATTTGAAAGCTAACACCTGGCAGTTGATTGTAAATGTAGAATTAATTATTGTCATAATGAAAACAAATTGTTATAAATAGCTTCAAAGTTTTGTAAAGTTATTAGAAATATTTTTTATGAAACATCTTCATGAAAATAAAATTTAAGTTGGCATTGTAGCAATCTAGAAATGCACTGCAGCTAAAGCCACATGTCTGACCATGTTATATTTAAAATCTGAAGATGATAAGTCTAAAACTCTGTATTTAGTTAAATGTTTTTCAAGATCATGTCATATGACTTTATTTTGATTAGACTCTAAAATGCAAACTGATGTTTTTTGCCATGTTCTAAGCATCTATTCAGTCTATTGTCTCTATTGTTTTGTGGTGCAAACGAGACCCATTCAGTCTAAGTCTCCCCTGCACACATTCACACCTCTCCGGCCTGGTTATGGCTCTAAATATGCTTTTCTTTTGTCTGCATTATAAGTACTAATGACTGGCTATTCACACTGTCTCAATCCCTAATTTCTTTTTTCAAAGTTCAAACTTCACATTTGAAACTTTATCAAATGCCCTTCTTGAAAAAAATAAACATTTTAATAAGCATTCCTATTTAGAAAAAATCATAAAAATAACAGCTAACGTTATGTGGCAGGTGCACCTAGAGCTAGCGTGTTAGCTTAGCACACCATCAATACATGACAATTTATGAGATTAACACCATATTTGTGCTCCAAACTTACTTAATAGCGCAAGTCGAGTGTTTTAAATAACCTTCTGTGATCTGATTTGGCTTTAGATTAAAAAATCATACAGAAAATATATTAGGTTATAGTATTCTGCACGATGATAAAGTCTATATCGATTAGCATTACATTATACATATAATCTATTATTATGAAAATACCTGACATGGCTCGAAGAACACAGGTAAATCAAATATCATTGCAATCATGTTTATTGTCTTCAAAACATCTTTATATGCATGTTACAGCGATCTCTGTAAGCTTCGTTTTGCCAGGGACTTCCTGAATGTCACATGATATGGCTCTTCTTCGTGTGTTCCATATATGGACTGCATGTGCACGGGGCGCCCTCAGGCTGCCAGTATGGATTGAAAACACAGTACATCGGAGTATCCAGCGCTCATAATGATTACATCGGCCCATTTGGGTATAAATTCAATAAATATTATCCCTGTCTATATAAATCTGAAGTAAACCTATGAGAATCTATCAATATTTCTCCAAGTCTGCACATTTTTGAGCTAAAAGCCCTGAGGGACGTTGTTTTGTCAAGCGCTGTCATGACGACCTCACAGGAGTTTTTTTTCTGAATGAGACCGGCTGACGCTCATAATTCATATTAAAGGTATCGACTCATTTTTTGATTACATAACTCCTGACACAAATTAAGACATAACTGTCACTATAAGTTTCTCAGAATACAATAGTGATCAAATACTGAAACTTGAGTCTTATATCTTTTTAATGATGTATAGTTTGTCAAGGTAATAACTTTAAATCTGATAGTAACTTTGAACTATTTAAACAAACAAACGCTTCAGTGCGCCGGCGCTCTGGCAACGGTTAACAGGTTAATAGCCTGGAATTCAAGTCAGCTAACTCTCACGTCACCCCGAGACCCCAGCCTGTATACGTGCCCAAAGTTCCCACCACTCCTTTCAGGGCTGCCCCCGGAGGAGGCAGACCCAGCCCTTGCGTTGCTGTGTCCTGTTCGCGCCCTGTGTTGTACGTGGACCACACACAAAGTTTCAGGACTATGCAACAGCTTTTTGTCTGCTATGGAAGACAGCAGAAGGAAAAGGCTTGGGCAAGATGTGGCCTCAGCAGCATCCCTTTCCAAAACTGGAATATCCACGCTTTCCCAGTGTTATCCAACAGTCTCACTGAAAAGTGTGAAAGGAACTCAGTGATTGACAATCTTTGTGATTTAGCAGTCTTCTTCTCTGTCCCAGCCGGCAAGCTCAGACCACTAGGAGTCAGTAGTTGTGGCGACTTCCATAGGGATCCCAGTTCGTCAGTCACTGACGATTAACATCTAACATGACTGACTGATAGGGAACGTCTAGGTTACTAATGACATTACAGTGTTTCCGCTACATTCATTCTGCCGTGGTGGTCGGCCACACCAAAAATCATCCCGCCACGGCTGCAGCTTCTCAGTGAGGTCCGATATTGTGCATAATATTGTGTTATTGTTAAGCTAACAACACTAAAGGCATAAAACACATTGTAAAACACCATAAAGTTTTCGTGCACTATATTCCAAGACTTCTAAAGTCATTCAATAGCATAATGTGAGGTAAAAATGAATATTTAAGTCGTTAAATTAAAGTTAATGGAAACTCATCTCTCCTCATTCATTCTCCATTCAGCATTCAAACAGCGCATCGCATTCGGTTACGACAGTAACATGATGACACTCTCTTCAAGATCAATGTTCCCATTATTATACTTTATTTGTAGATAAAGGTCTATGGTTTGCATAAAATGAATTTATCCTGCTGGAGTTTATTGCGCTCTCTAAATCATATTCCTTTCTCCAGGGTGTCTGTTAGATTACAGCACTGGAGTAGAAAGCACTATGAATTGTTCTTCATGTGCACTGTAACTGAAATTTAAAACTGTTAAAAGGCTCAATAAACTGTTGTATAGATATAATACACTGAACATCAAATATCTCTTTGAACTTTTCAATGCAAAGCGCTGCACGCTGTGACTTCTCGTTACTTCAAGTGCATCATTCTGCGTAAGGGATGCGCATAATCGCTTTGCCGCTCTAAATTGGAGCCTTTCATATTATAATACTTAGAGGAGGTTTAAACACCTGGGGCATGGGGGCGTGGCCCATGGGAATATCACTCATTGGCGAAGCCCCCTCCCGCTGGGGAAATGGGCCTGCCAACACAGCTGGAAAAAATCCTAGAGGAAACACTACATTAATACCTGTAGCCACAACTCCTGTTCCTTCGCTGACAGCCAGGACACCGTCTCGGCTCCGAAGTGAAAGCTTGATGTAAGTATTGCACGCAAGCCCTTATATACCCGGAAGCCGGGGTGCGGTTTGCGATGCAAATCTCACTAGCCAACGTGCATTGACTCATTCTGTTACCACTTCAAGGTGATTGGGCTCTTAGGTGAGACCCCAATTTGTCAGTCACTGTCGATTAACGTGGGAATGGGAGTTACATTAGTAACCTAGACGTTTCTAAATTCTATATCACCTTTACAGTTTTTTTTTTAAATTGCTTATACACAATTTCTTGAACTATGGCCCCATTTCTAGAAACTACACACAAAACCACAAAACTTGAACACAACATGCAAAACGTCACACATCTCTTGAAAAAAAAGCAAACACTTCAATCATAACTATTTTAACTCAACTAAAAATGTTGTTTTTGCTTGTTCGTGTGCAGTGGAGTGTACAGGAGTTTGTCACATGTACACGTATGAGCACAAATACACTGTATACAGTATGTATGCACAATTGATGAATTTTACACAGTAATGAAACTGAACTGAATCAACACTGAACCGACTTGAGCTGTATGACACTATTGACTTAGAGCTGGTTTTCAGCAGAATTTGAATTTGTTACTATTGTAAAGCTGCTTTAAATCTCTGCTAAACTTCACAGATTTCCGTGAATGAGCGCCGCCATGCGCATATGCGCAAGACGCAAATAGAATAGGAGCACAATAATTCAGACTAAAATATACATTTTGCTAAAATATTTTTTGTTGGACAATAAATGTGCCACATGTAGAATTTTAAACTTACAAGTAATTGTATTTTTTATGATAGCAGTAACTCTAAAGTGACTTTTGTAATGGGGTAATAAAATGTAGGTTAATTAGTGTTTTTTAGTAGTTAATTAACTGTTCTTTTGTTTGAATTTATTTTCAGTTTTAGTTTAGTGAATTTAAAAATAAAATCATTATTTTTGGTTTTTAGATTTTAATGTGTTAGAATATAATGTGATTGTAACCCTTGTTTGCACTTAATGTATATACTAGAACCTATATGGTTACATTCACTATATTGGTTTTCATAGCCTTCAATATGAACATTGTTTGTAGGACAACATTGGGCAGAATGTGAAACATAAATGAATACAGATATTTTTTATTCAAATAGAAAAACTTGACATATGGATGATAATACAGAGATATATACAGTATGTCGATAACCCAAAGATACAGAGATTCGATTTTTTTGGCCATATCGCCCTATCCAGTGTTATTTTACATTTGATTATTTTTACATTGATACTTTATTCAGTTTCTATAGTATTTCTGTACCTGAAAAGTGTTAGCCCCCCCCCCCCCCCCCCACCCCAAAAAAACCCCCCACTTTTCTCTTTTGCTTCTCTTTCTTTCATTTGTATCTTTATTCTACTTTTCTTTTTTCAATTTAATTCAAATATTAAAATCAAGCTTCCAAACTTTTGTGTTGTCTAAAGTCTTGAGCAAAAAAATGACCCCATTGTAAAAACTTCTGTGCAAAATCCTCAGAAAGGTGGGATCGTAGTTCTTTTGAGGTTCTGGTGTGAACAAGAAAGGGTCTGAGATCACTTCAATGCTGAAGAGGACCAAAAAAACTACCAGGTTCTCTTCTGAGTACATGTGAACACCAAAAGGACTGAGGTCACATTCAGCTTGTTCCCTGTCTGGTTAACTTTAAGTGAAGTGGGTTTGGTTCTTTTAAAAGGAACTATATGTGATAACATCCTAAGTGATCAATTTATGTAAGTGTTTTCACACAAGATCATTGGGTGTAGGCAATCTGGAAATTATTGTGGAATTTAATTGGCAGTGTTTTCTAAATGAAACACAAGAGCTGTTAGTTTTTAATGATCTGTCTAATGTAGAGAACTATGTTAAGCATTTTGCCAATTTGTGTAAAGCAGATAATGTGCTTTTAGTTTTGCAGACTTGGTCTGAAGATTAGATACATTAGTGAACGGTTTCACTGAGTGAGCCTCAAGTACCACTTTTAGTGTGTAAGCAATTAAAAAAAAAACTGTAATATGTAAGCTAAATGTATTCATACATGTATATGTGTAATGTATAATTATACTGTAAATTTATTTTCTTTTTATTATTTTATTTTGAGTTAGAATCAAGAATATATTGAGAGATTGTCTTGATGGTGCCTAGACTTATGAATATATGACTACCCACGATCATCTGTTGTTCATACACAGATCAGTGGGTGGGTGTGTGTGTGTGTGTGTGTGTGTGTGTGTGTGTGTGTGTGTGAGAGAGAGAGAGAGAGAGAGAGAGAGAGAGAGAGAGAGAGAGAGAGTGTGTAAGAGTGTGTTTTGAGTGTGTGTGTGTGTTTGTTTGTGTGTGTGTGTGTGTGTGTGGGTGGGTGGCAGAAGTGATAAAGTCCTCTCCAGCCCAATGATCATATCGATCATACATATGCTCTCCAATATTGGTCTTGTGTGCATCTGCTCATACTAACCTTTAACAAATCTGCTGAATATTTATTTAATCGCATCATGCACATAAACAGGACCACTCAAATGTAAATACAGAAAAATACTTGTGAGACGAGAAGAAATACATTTGAAGTCTAAGCGTAATGACGAATATTACATCCATAAAACATCCATAAAAACGACCCAAAAAACGACCTCCAGATCCATATATTTTTACTGATTTACGATTTAGTGATAAACCCTGACACTGATGTTTACTGACCAATAATACACACCTGTATGCTGAGATCCTCCTCCTGATGTTATGTGTCCATTACGCACAAGTAGATCTCACGATCATCATATTTCCACTCCACCGTAGAGGATAATTTAACTAATACTTTGCTTTAAAAGCTGTTTTTTTGTAGTTTCATTATTCAGTCCATCGGATTCTCTCTGTTTGGATGTTTGGAGAGAAAACTTCCATCTGAGCGCGCGCGTCCTCTCCATCTCAGCCCAGCGCGCGCCAGCAGCTGGATACGCGCTCGAGACTAACTTCACGATTCTTAAGCAAAAAAATGTGGTCTTAATAAGAATATCTCAAAACGAAATAAGTTCGTCTTTCTTTCTCTCCTTCCTTCTTTCCTCGTCTATAAATCCACAATAAACAATTCAAAGGCGAGCGTGATATCCGTGGTTTCACTCAGATGTTTGAATAATCCTATCAAACAGACGAGTTCGTGTCGATAAAAGTCACTCATATTTGGTTGCATTATTTGAGTAAATAATAAACGTTAGTGTTCTTTGTGAAGTATCTTCTCAGAGGCGCGGTCTCGAGACGAGGCGCGAATCGTTTGTAAGGGGCAGATCGCGAGCGTTGGCTTTGTACTCCCACGTGACGCCATTCCAGATGACGCAGAGAGAGAGAGAGAGAGAGAGAGAGAGAGAGAGAGAGAGAGAGAGAGAGAGAGAGAGAGAGAGAGAGAGAGAGAGAGAGAGAGATTTTTTTATTTTTATAACACTTTATTGGCTACAACATTTAAAATCAATTAACAAACATACACTTTACTCAAGACATTTAGCAAAAAATAATTCACCATCTCGAACAAAGCACAACATTCTTTTGTAATTCCACACATTTTCAAATTCCTCTATATTCTTCATAGTTTTATAATATAAAAAATCAAATTTAATTCTTACCTTTACTAAACTCCTAAAAACTTGTACTACATCCCGATCAACTTCACCATCTATTTTTTCCTTTCTTGTCAGATAAATAGCCATTTTCGCTTTTCCTATAACAAAGTTAACAAGTTGCCCTTTTTTTCTCTTTTTTTCCAAAACTTGAAACCAAAAATGAAACCAACCTTGGAAAATATTACTTAAAATTAAAATCCACAAACATGAAATTAAGCATAAAAAATAAGTTTCTAAGCCTGTCACAATGTACAAAACAGTGAAAAATTGTTTCCCTCTGATCACAAAAAGGACATTTGCTATCAACTGCTGAATTAATGATGCTAACAAACGCATTTACGGCAACAATACCGTGCAGTATTCTCCACTGCAAATCCCCATTTGCTTTGGTCAATGGTGGCTTGTACAAACTTCTCCACACAGGTTTACCATCAATTTCAACACCAAAATGAGCAGCCCACGGCGTTTCAACCCGCACTTTCAATTTTTCCAATTTCAATTTTTTTGTTTAACATTTTAACACACAATTCATACAACTTTTTTCCATTCACAGAACAAAAATCCAACCTTTCCAATCTTTTAGTCCCAAGCAACTGATGAGAACTTTCCTCCTCAGTGAATTTTGGTGAAATGTCCATGTCTGGAAAAATGTCCTTTACTTCTGGCATAGATCGTCCACTGTCGAATTCCATAATTAAAAGCTTGTCTTCATCATTCAGAGTTTTCTTAACATTTTCCAAAAAACGACCCACCACTCTCTGTGACTGGAGTCCCAAGCATTGTGCCACAGCATTCACGTCATCACAGTCATTTCCAGCAACCTCCAGCAAATGTCTTAAAGTGATCATTTTTGCTGTTACTAAAAGTTTCATCATTCCAGACATTGTTTGTCCAGCAACATCCAATCTTGCACCTTTAACTAAAGGATCTTCTAGAAGCCAATGAAGAGATGACACAGGCATTGTCCTTACAATTCTCACTAATGACCATGCTTTTAGAACAGTACGGTAGTATAAGGGAAGGCTTTTTATGTCTCCCGCTTCACAGTTAATCCAAAAAATAGTTTTATTTAATCCCAAACCTCCTACTTTTTCCTAAATAAAATGTATTCCTGCTTTCCATACATTATTTTGACCATACAAAACTTTTTGAATAAACTGTAATCTAAACGCTGTTTTACGGCTTTCTAGATGCATAAGACCTTGTCCACCATCATCCCTTGTTAGATATAACACACATTGTGGAACCCAATGCATCTTCTTATTCCAAAAAAAATCAACCATTAAAGCCTGTATTCTTGCCAGAAGACCTGCAGGTGGCTCAAGTACTGCCACACGGTGCCATAATGATGCTGCCACCAAATTATTAATAATTAAGGAGCGTCCTCTATATGACATTTGTGGCAACAACCACTTCCATTTTTTAAGTTTTCCTTCAAACATCTCTATAACACCCTCCCAATTTTTCATCATAGTTTGATCATCACCCAAATAGACTCCCAGATACTTAACACCCCCTGTAACCCATGACAGTCCACCTGCTAAATGTGGTTTTCCTTGAGTCCACCCACCGACTTCTAAAGCAGTACATTTAGACCAGTTCACTTTTGCTGAAGATACTTTACCATACCTCTCTACCACCCCTTTGATTTTCTCCACATCACTACTTCCCTTTACAGCGATCATTACATCATCCGCATAAGCAGATAAACAAAAAACCTGTTCTCTAGACAAAGACACCCCTTTTAAAATATCTCTCAGTTTACATAAAAAAGGCTCAATTGCAATTGAATACAACATACCTGACATTGAACAACCTTGCCTAATTCCCCTTTCAACTTTCAAAGGGGCACTCAAGCCACCATTGACCTTAACTACACTTTCAATGTCACCATACAATATTTTAACCATTTCAATAAAAATTGAAGGAAACCCGAAAAAATCAAGCACATTCCATAAATATTGGTGTTCAAGTCGGTCAAAGGCCTTTTCTTGGTCTAATGAAATCATGCCAAATTTCTGGCCTGTAATTTTTGCTATATCAAAAATATCTCTAATTAAACCAATGTTTTCTGTAATCGACCTGCCCGGTACACAGTACGACTGATCCGTATGTATGATTTGCTCCATCACTTTTCTCAACCCGTTGGCCAAAGTCTTCGATAAAATCTTAAAATCAACACAGAGCAAGGACACGGGCCTCCAGTTTTTGATTTCTTTCAGATCGCCTTTCTTAGGTAAAAGGGTCAAAACTGCCCTCCTGCAGCTCAAAGGCAGCTGTCCTCTGGCAATGCTGTCACAGAACACATCCAACAGGTCATTGCCCATCAAATCCCAGAACGCTTTATAGAAATCAACAGTTAGACCATCTAACCCTGGAGCCCGACCATTTTCCATGCTCATTAAAGCTGTACGCAGTTCTCCCAGAGTCAGTTGTCTCACCAACTTTTCTTTTGCCTCCTCCTGCACTTGAGGTAGGCCTCCGAGAAACTCTTGTACCAGCTCTTGGTCCTCTGTGTACTCACATTTGAACAAGTCCTTGTAAA
Organism: Gila orcuttii; assembly: GCA_026230005.1. NCBI lineage: Eukaryota > Metazoa > Chordata > Actinopteri > Cypriniformes > Leuciscidae > Gila > Gila orcuttii. Next base: position 11,757,428 of record JAPDVR010000012.1, read on the forward strand.
AGTCAGCAGCCCTCCTGCGCACATCAGCAGTTTCAGTGAGCTCCTGCCCATTGGCTGACCGAAGACAATCAATGATTCTACTTTGGCCATTTTTCTTTTCCAAGCTGAAAAAAAACTGGGATGGAGCATCCATTTCAGAACAATTCTGAAAACGAGACCTGATCAATGCCCCCTGTGCTTTACTACCGAGCAGATCTCTTAATTCAGCCTTCTTTCCAATCAGAGAATTAACTTGATTTCCTGTGGAATCACATACATTTTGAAGCTCTAAAATATCATTCTCCAGAACTCTAATTTTTTTTATACATATTCTGGGTGACATTGAAATTGTATTGCACACAAAGTTGTTGTATTTGCTTCTTTCCCAAATCCCACCACTGTTGTACACTTGAAAACATTGCCTTTTTATTCTTCCATTCCTTCCAAAAAAACTCGAAGCAATTCTTAAAATGCAAATCTAGCAACAAAGCACTATTAAAAATCCAATATGCACTTTTTAATTTCAAAAACTTTATAAATACACTTGCTATCACCATGGAATGATCAAAAAAACACACAGGGCTGATACAACATGTTTTTACAATTTGTACTTGATGTTTAAAACAAAACAACTTATCCAGTCTTGCCATTGAAACTACACTTTCCCTTATTTGTACCCATGTATATTGTTTAGTTTTACTATTCAAGTTTCTCCACACATCCACTAAATCATTAGTTTCAATAAAACGACTCAACGACAACCTGGAAGCTGTATGAGGTTCTAGATGGTTTCTATCTAAGTCCATCGCAGTACAATTAAAGTCCCCTGCAATCAGGAGATACTGGTCAGGATCACAATTTTGTACAGTGGTTAACAATGTTTCTAAAAACATCAATCTCTCAGATGCAATAACTGGAGCATACACATTTATTAAAACAAACGTTGCAACATCAAATTTTGCACTAACTTTTAAAAGTCTTCCTTCCACAATTTCCTCCACCTCATATGAAATTGGCAAACAATTTTTTGCAAAGAAGACTCCTATACCAGCACTTGTACTGTTTTTGTGACTAAAAATAACCCTACCCTCCCCTTCTCTTTTCCAATTCACTTCATTTATTATGTCACTATGGGTTTCTTGAGCAAAAAATATATCTACATGTTTCATTTTCATTAATTGAAACAATTGACTGCTTTTCTTTATATCTCTTGCTCCATTGAGATTTAAAGTTGCAAACTTCAAATCAATTATAAATAAAATAAAATATAAAATTATTTATAAAATAAATAAAAAAAAACACAATCATAAGTCACAGAAAAGCAAAAAGAAACAACAATTATTATAAATTCTTTCTTTTCAACTACATTGGATCTGCACGCAATTTCTGTACAATTTTTTTCAATCTATGGAAATCTTGACTTGATAGTCCTCCTTCCCCTCTTTCTCTCATTAGGAAACGTGCTGACTCAATGAAAATTGTACGATCCGGAAAAAAATCATCTATCACCACATTCCGTTTGCCTTTTGTAATGTTCAAGAATCGTTGTACCTTTTCTAGACTGTACCCGCTAGGCTCTTGACTCTCATCCAGAGACGTCATAGTTTCTGAGGGCTCTTTATCACAAGAACTGACCACAGAAGCATCAGTAGAAGAGTCATCAGAACTGTCCTCAGAACTATTACCTTCCCCATCTTTTACTGACTCTTGGCTACTCATTATTTGTTTCTTTAGTTTTGACCCCCCTTCACCTTGTCTTGCTTTCCTTTTCACTACTGGGATTTTAAATACCACTTCTTCCTCCTCCATCATTATTCGTTCCTCATCTATTGTATGTTCTATCACATCTTTTATCATTTCACCATCCAGTAAATTTGGATCAATCCCATTTCCCTTTTTCTTACCCTCAGTAATTTTTCCTTTATCAGTGTTTGCCCTTTCACTAGATTTTTGTGTACCTAAGGTTGGTTCTGCTTCCTTTACAGCCTGAATCAAATTTTGTTTATTTACATCACTTTGGGGAGCATTGTTTTGCTCTGGACGAAACCGAACTTGATGTCCTACCCCCCCACACCTGAAACACTTCATCGTCTCAGTTGTGGCAAAAATCACAGTCAAAACCCTCTACTTTAAACTTCAGTGCTATATTTAATTCCTCTGCACCCCCCTTCAGAATCATGAAAAGTTGTCTACGAAAAGACACGACATGTTTCAAAAGTGGGGATTTGCACCCCAGTGGAATCTTTTTTACTGCCGAAACTATTTGCCCGTGTCTTGCCAATTCAAGTTCTAAAATCTCGTCACTAATGAAGGGCGGTGCATTTGAAATCACAACTTTTTTTGCCGGATTAACAAGCGGGAAAATTCCAATATGTTCGTTTTTGATTACAATCCCTCGTTCAACAACTTGGAATGGAACTATGCCCAACAATCTCTCCAACCGCGAGGCTACACTCCTCAACGGAGGATTCCACCCCGACCGGGACCTTAACGCCATGCCGGCGCGTCAACTGATTGAACGTCATTTTTCCCTAAACGCCACAGCGGCCAGAAAAGGACCGAAAAAAAGTCCGGCCGCTGTAACTTCCACCACCCCACTACCTGTGCTTTTCTAAATCCACAGCCAGCTAAAAATCTATAAACATCAAAAAAGAAGAAATAGAGCAAAGATCACAAACACTCTCAGACACACGCTCACTCACCCGCACCAGTCGCGCATGCGCACAGAGAGACAGAGAGAGAGAGAGAGAGAGAGAGAGAGAGAGAGAGAGAGAGAGAGAGAGAGAGAGAGAGAGAGAGAGAGAGAGAGAGAGAGAGAGAGAGAGAGAGAGAGAGAGAGAGAGAGAGAGAGAGAGAGAGAGAGAATTTGAATAATTTGCGTGGGATTAAAAAAAACAACAACTAGCAAACACAGTATGTTATACCAAAACAACACCGACACAATAATTTCTTGGATGTAAATATTTCTTTAGGATACAAGTGAATGGTACAACCACAGCTGCTGTCATTTCAATCTCTCACTGTGCGCATCTTTTATTAAAGAAGATGCACTTTGTATATAAATATAGACAGTATTCCCGCGCAGCCAGCCTTTCAACACGTTCAGTGAACGGAGTGTGGGCGTGACGTCTGCGGCTGAGAGACTGTGCAGACTTTACAGGGTTTCTAAGATCTGGAGTGAGATTTTGATGACATGAGCCGAATCAATTACACCCCACTATTTGGGTACAACAACTCATATTTAATTTACAGCAAATTACCCCATACACAATGAAATCAAAATAGACAATGAATTTTATTGTATTCTAAATGATGTATCTGTGCACATCATTATTGTTGTTTTAAAGTCATGTGTCTCATAATAATCTTGAATCAGAATAACTTCCTCTTGCAACTTCTCTTCTCTGATGACGAGGGCGGGGCAACCTGTCAATCACATGTGGTCCACCAATAGCAAACCACAACCATTTAACCATCCAATCAAGATATTAATGAAATTAAGCCCCGCCCTACATTAGTTCTTGTTCCGGAAGCGCTTCACTCGGATATACGGTGTTTTATATTTTACCTTATTTTAATTATTCTCAGGTTAGGTAAAGTAAGTCTGTCCTAAACAACAAGTATTTGAATTTCCATACTTACAATATTTAGATTACAGAAGACCTCTCCGTGGTAAGTTCAGCTCAATCTTTTGTAAAGCAGAGACTTATGGCAGGCGAGCTTCTTAATTTCAATTATATATATTTTTTATTAAATACAGGTTAACTAGTTTACATAAAAGGTAGTAATATATAAAACATAAATAAAAGTAAATCAAAACCAAATCGTTACAAGTTTTAACTGCAAGAGGCGCAATGTCAAGGCATCTAACACCGGAGAGGCCGTCCTTGGTGAATCAGCGTCTACTGGACACTCCTTCTCCAGTCTTTTTATAGCCCATCATAATTTTTGACAGTTGGAAACTCCCTCAGTCAGTTCTTTATAGACAACTTGTCCAATCCAAAGTCTTGAACTGTCATCAATTCTGGAAAACTCTTTAGGACTTTTGCATATAAAGCCCTCCATTTTCTTGTTCTTCTTCTTCGGGCTCTCATCCTCTGCTTTCTCCTGCGTGCAGTCTGCAACACATCAACTGGTAATGCTTGCATTTTCTTCTCTTTTTAGCAAAGCTCTTTCTAATACATTTTCAATTTCTCTCTACCCTGCCATTTGCTTAATAAATGCTTACAACATTCAGTGTGGTGTATTCTTTTTTATAAACCATGTTCTTAATAAATGCTTTTACAACAATAGTTGAAGTGTCTTTTTTTCTATAAACCATTTTCTCAATAAGTGATTTCACAACAACAGTTGCAGTGTTTTACTTCATAAACCACTTTCTCAATAAATGATTACAATGTTCATTACAAGTGTCCTTCAATATATAACACTTTCTTAACAAATGGTTTAAGAACAACCTTTAGTGTCTTGCTTTATACAAACACTTTCATTATATAAAGTTCCCTTACGAAGGGGAATGCATTCCTGAAGAATGCATTCCTGGGGATCGCAGAAGGATCTTTCGGAGGGGTTGGAGACGGGTCCCTTGGCCTTTTCTCCTTCCTTACCCGGAAGATCCAGCGCTCTCCCCCCGGTGTCGGAAGCACGCTCTGCGGTTTCTTCCGCCCGGGGAGAGAGCACTCCATTACTTCAATGCTCTTCCTCCGAGGAGGTCGATGTTATGAGTATGGAGAGTGAAAGCACACACATGGGGGAAAAAGATTCACAATTTATTTCCCCAGCATATGATGAGCTGGTGGATGTTATGTCACGGGCTGTAGAAAAATTAAATATTGTATGGCCATCTGAGAATAAAAGCGCTCGTCCTAAAAGTAAATTAGATGAGCGCTTTTTATCGTCCACGACATTATCTCCACCACGAGAGCTTCCCTTTTTTCCCGATCTCCACAATGAAATATCGAAATCGTGGAATAAACCGTACTCTTCACGACTTTTTAGCCCTCAAGTTAAAACTTATTCGAGAATAAGAGGGCTAAAAGAGTATGGTTATGAGGCGATGCCCCAGGCGGAACAGAATTTAGCTAGCTATCTTTCGCCTGGTCCCGCATCGTCCCTGAAAGCCTCGGCTTTGCCCACTAGACCGCTTAAAGCCACCTCGGTTTTAGTGGGCAAAGCTTATACGGCGGCAGGTCAAGCTGGAGCATGTCTGCATACAATGGCAGTGCTACAGGCGTATCAAGCTGACCTGCTGGGGATCTGGATAGTAGTGAGGGAATTACTCGTGACGATATTCAAGAACTTCGTCGTGCTACCGATCTTTCTCTCAGGGCTACTAAGGAGACCGCCAGAGCAATTGGGCGGTCTATGGCAGCCTTGGTAGCTACTGAGAGACATTTATGGTTAAATCTGTCAGAGATTAAAGAAAAAGATCGAGCTTTTTTGTTAGATGCTCCGCTTGAACCTTCTGGTCTCTTTGGCGACGCAGTCCACGCGGTCGTCGAGCGATTTCAGGAGTCTAAGAAGCAAGCTGATGCTTTTAAAAAGTTTATCCCTCGCCGTGTCCAGCCCCCTGGGGCTGCTGGGCGTGAGCAGCCCCAGCCGTCGAGCTCATCATATCATGTGCAACAGAAAGAGAGTGTTGCGTCTCGTGCACCTCCACGTAGACACTGGAGACAGACGCAACCCTCTCAGCCGAAGTCTTCTAAGTCGAAGCCGGATCTGAGGACCGTTCTTCAGGCGAAGAAGACTTCGGCTCAGAAAAAAAAAAGGTCCTGATGTTCATGCGTCAGGCCTGTGAGGACAGCCCCGACCGAAGTAGAGCGGTGTACACCTCATTATACGGTGCCCGTTCCATTTCGGAGTCCTCACGAGACCGTTGTGCCAACCCTGCCACCCTTGGTGCTTCATGGCGCAGCGGTCTCCAGCGAGTCGCTGATGCTATGCTGCGGCACAGCATCGGTTCCGCGCCCTCTGAGGGGAGCGTTAGAGCAGCCAGTTCAGGTAGTTCCTGCCATGATGTTTCAGGCTCCAGAATTAGCTGTCTCAGTAACACCAGAGACCAGCCTCGAGAGGCTGGTTCACTTAGTAAATTTTCTGGCAGCGTGGAAGCTTCTGCCGAATATTTCTCGTTGGGTCCTACAGATTGTAGAGAAAGGATACAGAATCCAGTTTGGTTCTCGTCCTCCTCGTTACAACGGGGTGTTGCCCACAGTGGTGCATCCCGAGCAGGCTCTGGTAATGGAGCAAGAGGTAAAGGCCCTGTTAGCGAAAGAAGCTATAGAACAGGTGTACTCACCCGACCGAGAGTCGGGTTTTTACAGCCGTTATTTCATTGTTCCAAAAAAGGATGGAGGGTTGCGTCCTATTTTAGATCTTCGTTTGTTAAATCGGTCAGTTCAGAAACTAAAGTTCAAAATGCTGACACTCAAACAGATCGTGACTCAAATCAGATCCGAGGACTGGTTTGTCACGATAGATCTGAAGGACGCCTACTTCCATATCTCCATCCTCCCTCAGCACAGGAAGTTCCTAAGGTTTTCTTTCGGGGGCAAAGAATACCAATATCGGGTTCTTCCGTTCGGTCTAGCTTTATCACCCCGCACGTTCACGAAATGCGTGGATGCAGCGTTAGCCCCTCTCAGGCTTCAGGGCATACGTATTCTGAACTACATCGACGACTGGCTGATTCTAGCGGAATCAGAGCAGTTGGCGGTTCGGCACCGAGGTGTCGTTCTCGCTCATATGCAGATGTTGGGGTTGAGGCTCAATGCCAAGAAGAGTGTGCTTTCTCCAGTACAGAGAACCACTTTCCTTGGTGTGGTATGGGATTCAGTGACAATGCGGGCCATCCTATCGCCCGTTCGTGTAGCTGCTATCCTGTCAGCCACAAAAGAGCTGAAGCTAGGCCAGTCACGCACTGTAAAACAGTTTGAGAAACTGTTGGGTCTTTTGGCAGCAGCGTCCAACGTGATACCTTTTGGCCTGCTGTACATGAGGCCTTTACAGTGGTGGCTCAGGACCAGAGGGTTCTCCCCGAGGGGAAACCCACTTCGTATGATCAAGGTCACGCGGCGTTGCCTTCGTGCCTTAGTTATATGGAGGGAGCACTGGTTCTTAACCCAAGGTCCGGTGTTGGGAGCTCTTTGCCATCGAGTTACTATCTCGACAGATGCTTCCCTCACCGGCTGGGGAGCGGTAATGGAAGGCCGCTCGGTTCAGGGTCTGTGGAAGAGTCATCATCTCTCGTGGCACATAAATTGCCTGGAGATGATGGCTGTCTTCAATGCGTTGAGGCAGTTCCTCCCAGACCTGAGGGGCCATCATGTGCTCGTACGAACAGACAACACATCAGTGGTCTCTTATCTGAACCGTCAGGGGGGCCTGCGTTCGCGTCCGCTTTGCAAACTGGCGCACCAGATCCTCCTGTGGTCTCTGGGGAAGGTACTCTCTCTGAGGGCAGTGTATATTCCTGGGGTCCAGAATATAGGAGCAGACATCCTGTCGAGGCAGGAGCTGAGGCCACGGGACTGGAGACTCCACCGCGAGGTGGTGGAGAAAATCTGGGAGTTTTACGGCCAAGCACAAGTGGATCTGTTTGCGTCTCAGAATACGACGCACTGTCCTCTGTGGTTCTCCCTTACTCACCCAGCCCCTCTGGGGCTGGATGCTATGGTGCAGACGTGGCCGAGGCTACGTCTGTACGCCTTTCCCCCTGTTGCTCTGCTCCCAGGAATTCTGGAGCGAGTCCGCCGGTATGGAATAAGCCTACTGCTAGTAGCACCACGCTGGCCAAGTCGGATCTGGTTTTCGGACCTGATCCATCTCCTAGACGGTCCTCCCTTCGAGATCCCGATCAGGAGAGACCTTCTGTCTCAGGCCGGGGGCACAATATTTCACCCTCGACCAGAGATTTGGAACCTGTGGGTTTGGCCTCTGAGGGGGCCCAACTCATAGAGAGTGGTCTTTCAGCCGAGGCTGCTGAGACCATTCTAAGCTCCAGAGCCCCAGCTACTAGGAAACTATATGCGCTTAAATGGAGATTTTTCTCTTTATGGTGTCACCAACATCAGTGGGATCCAGTTAACTGTTCGGTGAACACAGTACTCGAGTTCCTGCAGGAGCGCTTTACGTCAGGCCTATGTCCTTCCACGCTCAAAGTCTACGTGGCGGCCATTGCGGCTTACCACGCCCTGGTGGGGGGTACATCGTTGGGTCGAGACCCCCTGGTTACACGTTTCCTTCGTGGCACTTTAAGGCTGAGGCCTGCAACTCGCACTAGGGTGCCAGCTTGGGATCTTGCTATAGTACTAGAAGGCCTTTCTAGGGCTCCATTTGAGCCCTTAGATTCGGTTTCAGGTAAGTTTCTTACCTTTAAGACTATCTTTCTGCTAGCTATTTCGTCCCTTAAGAGAGTTGGAGACCTTCAGGCCCTTTCGGTTTCCCCCACTTGCCTTGAGTTTGCACCGGGGATGGTCAAGGCATTCTTATATCCAAAACAGGGGTACGTCCCTAAGGTGCCGACCTTGACTCCGAGGCCTATTGTGCTGCAGGCTTTCTGTCCTCCTCCTTTTGCATCTGCAGACCAGGAAAGACTGAACCTCTTGTGTCCAGTGCGAGCACTGGACACTTATGTGCATCGGACTTCTTCATTTAGGAAGTCCGACCAATTACTGATTTGCTTCGGATCACCTAAGAAGGGTCTTCCTGCTTCTAAACAGACGGTCAGTAGGTGGATAGTTGAGGCTATTTCACTTGCATACGAGTACTCGGACCAGCCATGTCCTTTGGTGGTCCGAGCTCACTCTACTAGGAGTATGGCGGCTTCTAAAGCCTTACTATATGGGGTTTCTCTTCGGGACGTCTGTGATGCGGCGGGCTGGTCCTCTCCGCTCACATTCGTTAGATTTTACAGTTTAGACCTGGATGCTGCCCCAGGTTCTCAGGTGCTTAGTGCTTAGTTACAACAGACTGACACTCAGGTACTTGGAATTCTGGCGCTTTGGGTATTCTCGTTCCCATGGCGTCGTTGGACGCATCGTTGAGTTCCCTTCGTAAGGGAACGTCTCAGGTTACTATTGTAACCATAGTTCCCTGAGAACAGGGAACGAGACGATGCGTCACCCTGCCATACTTCCTGCATCCCTGCGATCGGCTTGCTTCGGCAATTTTCGAAGCTAATGCCGGTTTGCACCGGATGTGCTTTTATCATATCCTGGTCATGACGTCACCCGCCCGTGACGCTCATTCTTTCCATTGGACTAGTTGACATAGATGCTTCAGACGCAGTCACGCTAGGGGCGTTCCCATGGCGTCGTTGGACGCATCGTCTCGTTCCCTGTTCTCAGGGAACTATGGTTACAATAGTAACCTGAGACGTTACCATTGTGGTTGACTATAACACATAAGTACTTTATACACAAAAAGGCATAATTATAATAGAATAATTGCATATTCCATAACAACGGCACAATAGGAGACCAGCGCAACCTCCTTTTTACGATGATTATAATGTTGTACTAATGTTGCACATGCACTTTTTACATCATTTTCCCATTAGCCTAAGCCTATGTCTACATTAAACCGGATACATTTGAAAATGGCCTTTTCATTTGAAAACGCTCTCCGACTCCATCCACACTTGCGATTTCAAGCGTTTTCCAAAAGTTTCTCGCCCATTAACTCTAAATTGACCTTACTGCGCATGCGTAAACCCTCATAAAATCTCACTGAGATGATACAGACGAAATATAATAAAGAACAATTTATTAAAGTAAATTGTGTAAAGTTAAAGTTCTTATGCTATTCTTCTGGCAGAATCATTTTATTTAGCAGAATATCTCACCATTAAGCAGGTTGCACTCAGTCACCATTATATGTCTGGTCTAAAACGCAATTGCTCTGCAGGACAGCAAATGTGAGTAAATTTCCTGTCATCTTTGCAGGACTGCGATATGAAGAGTATGCAAAGTAACATATCTTTAGCAACAGTGAAAGTAAATAGCATATACCAACAGGCACAATACTGGGTATAAACATAGGTATAAACATAGATATTATGGGTTCAATATGCGTCACATGACTAAACAATGTCTAATCGTTTTCAAATACCTTGTTTTCACAGTCCACACTTCAACGCGAAAATGGCATTTTAAATTTGGGAGAGTGTTTTCAAAAAGCTCAGTTTTTGCAGGACAATAAAGGCATCTCATTGTACACAAAACGTCTCAGGTTACGACTGTAACCCTTGTTCCCCGAGAAGGGAACGAGACACTGCGTCGTCATCGTGACGACACTATGGGGAATGCCCCAAGCGTAACGCGTCTAAAGCATGAATGAAATCTGTCCAATCATGATTGGTGCTGCGTCATGACGTAGTAGATGACGGCATAACCGGAAGATACAAAGGGACGCCCAGCACACACGCACATTAGCTCTTTTGCGATGAAGCAAGCGCTCTGACCGTGATAGGTGTGGCAACGAGACGCAGTGTCTCGTTCCCTTCTCGGAGAACAAGGGTTACAGTTGTAACCCGAGACGATGAAGCAAGCGCTCTGACCGTGATAGGTGTGGCAACGAGACGCAGTGTCTCGTTCCCTTCTCGGGGAACAAGGGTTACAGTTGTATCCCCTTCGAGGGAACTCGCACTGCTTAGTCGTCCTGACGACACTGGGGAACGTAATGCCCACTATGCCACACCGTAATCACGCCCGCCCTAGTGTGAAGCTGGAAGACCAGTCACACTTTAGGACGCGAGCACTCTGGCGCCAGGCGTCACGGGGAGTTGCAGACTGTAGAAACGTATGAAGGTGTGTGGAGTGGCCCACCCAGTCGCCTCGCAGATATCCTGAAGTGAGACACCAGAAAGGAGGGCCACGAGGAGGCCATGCCCCTGGTGGAATGAGCCCTCACGGCCATAGGTGAAGGCAAATTGTGCACCTGATAAGCCGCGGCTATAGCCTGGACAATCCATTTGCTGATTGTCTGTTTAGATGCAGGCAGCCCTTTCTTGGGTGAACCAAAGCACACCAACAACTGGTCTGACTTCCTCCACTGAGAAGACTTCTCCAAGTAAACCCTTAGGGCTCTGACTGGGCAGAGCAGGTGAAGTCTCCCCTCTTCCGCCGTCCCATGAGGTGGAGGATGGAAGGCCTGAAGAACCACTGACCGTGCCGCACTAGACGGCACCTTGGGCACATAGCCCCGTCTAGGATGTAAGATGGCCTTAACACCGCCAGGGGCAAACTCCAGGCAAGTTGGTGTTATAGCCAAGGCCTGGAGATCCCCCACTCTCCTCAGAGAGGTGATGCCAAGGAGAAAGGCCACCTTGAAGGTCAGGTTCTTTGCCTCAGCCGACTCCAGTGGTTCAAAGGGGGCCTCAGCCAACCCTTCAAGAACCACCGCCAGGTCCCAAGTTGGGACTCTGGAGTGAGCCGCAGACCTCATCCTCCGAGCCCCACGGAGGAAACGTACAACCATATGGTGCTTTCCCAAAGGCCCAGCACCTATAGGCGAGTGGAAAGCCGCAATGGCAGCCACATACACCTTAAGTGTGGATGGGGTAAGACCGGCGGAGAAACGATCTTGGAGGAACTCCAGCACTGAAGCCACTGGGCAGTTAACTGGGTCCACCTCACGCTCTCTACACCAAGTGGAAAACACATTCCACTTTAGGCTGTACAGTCTCCTGGTGGAAGGAGCCCAGGAGCTGAGTAGGGTCTCGACAACATCTGCTGACAGGCCAGCCTCTAGGTACCGAGCCCCCTCAGGGGCCAGACCCAGAGGTTCCACAGCTCTGGCCGGGGGTAAAATATTGTGCCCCCTGCCTGAGACAGCAGATCCCTCCTCAGAGGGACCTGGCACAGGAGGCCGTCTAGCAGTGCTACAATGTCCGAGAACCATATCCAGGTCGGCCAGCGGGGTGCTACTAAAAGTAGGCTGATCCCTTCCCAGCGGACCCGCTCCAAGACTCCCGGGAGCAGAGCGATCGGGGGAAATGCGTACAGACACAGCCTCGGCCATGTCTGCGTCATAGCGTCCAGCCCCGGCGGAGCTGGATACCTGAGAGAGAACCACAGTGGACAGTGGGACGTCTCTTGACACGCAAACAGTTCCACTTCCACTGGGCCAGTCTGCATAGAGGGCGCGACCTCAGACCCCCCTGATGATTCAGATACGCGACTACAGAAGTGTTGTCCGAGTGTATCAGGACATGGTGGCCGCGGAGGTCCGGGAAAAAACTCCTCGGAGCTTTATAGACCACCAGCATTTCCAGGCAGTTGATGTGCCAGGAAGAATGCCAGGTCTTCCACAGACCTCTCGCAAAGCGGCCGTCCATGACCGCACCCCAACCAGTGAGGGAGGCATCTGTTGAAACGATTTTCTGGCAACATGATGCTCCCAGCACCGGTCCCTGGGACAGGAACCAAGGTTTCCTCCATATGACAAGGGAACGAAGGAATCTGCGCGTTACCCTGATCATATGGAACGGATTTCCCCTCGGGGAAAACCCCTTGGCTCTCAACCACCACTGTAGGAGTCTCATGTGTAGCAGGCCAAAAGGTATAACGTTGGACGCTGCTGCCCTGAGCCCCAGCAGTCTCTGAAACTGCTTCAGGGGAGGGGAGCTGAACTGCAGCCTGTAACCCAGCTCTACAGTACGCAGGGCCCAAGCAGATATATTCGGAAGGCATGACCATGCGCCGAGATAATCTACTAAGGGAACCAGCCTCTCGAGGCTGGCCTCGGGTGTTACCCAAGACTCGTTCTCGACCCCCTGAAGCGGCTGGCCGGCAGGGAGTGGTCGACAACGAGCAAAGGAACCAGGCTCTCGAGCCTGGCTTCGGGTATCAATCGGGATTCGTTCTCAACCCCCTGAAGCGGATCTCCGGCAGGGTTCGACCGAAAACGATTCTCGATGGGCGGACGCGATTGCTGCCTGGCCGCAAGCCTGTGGGGCAGACAGAGCAGCGTGCGTTCGCTGGAAACCAATGTGTCCCGAAGCGCACTTAACGGCGGGATACAGACATTGACTTCCTGAAGGCTTCCCTGAAGGGAGGCTCTTTCGGTTTCGTTCTCGACACCCTGAAGCGGAGGACCGGCAGGGAATAATCGAAAACCGTTCCCGATGGGCGAACACGAGCACTGCCTGGCCGCAAGCCCTTGGGGCGGACACTGCAGCGCGCATTCGCTGAAAACCATTGTGTCCCGAAGCGCACTTGACGCTGGATACAAGCATCGATTTCCTGAGGGCTCCGCGGAGGAGCGATTCTCACTCGTCCCTCCACGGGGGGGATAGCCCTGCTATTTTTGTCTCGTTTTCGACCCTGAAGCGGAGGACCGGCAGGGAAAAATCGAAAAACGATTTTTGATGTGCAGAAGGAACACGGCATGTGAAACACGGTCTGAGTAGTAGGCTGAATTAAAATATCTAACTTCCTTAAAGTCAGATAATATTTCATCATTTTAATTTCTTAAAATGAAATGCAGCCATAATTACCAGAGAATACTGTTTTGTGTTATACGATCTCGTAATCTACACGCTGCCTCGGCAAACGCGAGATTCGAGTCATTACAATATATTTGGCTTTCATCCCTCAAGAAGAAAGTCAATAGGTGCGAGGCTGAAACAGCCGACAGCGCACGGATATATGCGTCGAGATATTTCTCAATGAACAGCTGCCAGCACCCTCAGGAGCTGACTGTGAATGCCTCGCACCCAAACAGTATTATTTCACAGATCGCGTGTGTCCCCTTCATTGCAGACCCGTACTCTACGCGCTGCCTCGGCAAACGCGAGATTCGAGTCGTTCACAGTATATTTGGTTTTCATCTCTCGAGAAGAAAATCTACGGGCGCGAGGCTGAAACACCCGAAAACGCACGGCTGTGCGCGTCGAGATATTTCTCAATGAACACTGCCAGCACCCTCAGGAGCTGACTGTTCATGCCTCGCACACACACATAATCTTTATTGCAAAGTAGACCTGTAATCTACGCGCTGCCTCGGCAAACGCGAGATCCGAGCCACTAGATTCTGTATTGCAATGTACGACCTTTAATCTACACGCTGCCTCGACAACGCGAGATCAGGTCACAGAATCTTTATTGCAGAGTAGACCCGTAATCAACGCGCTGCCTCGGCAAACGCGAGATCCGAGCCACTATAGATTCTGTATTGCAATGCAGACCTTTAATCTGCGCGCTGCCTCGACAACGCGAGATCCCAGTCACAGAATCTTTATTGCAGAGCTAGACCCGTAATCAACGCGCTGCCTCGGCAAACGCGAGATCCGAGCCACTAGGTTCTATATTGCAATTCTTATGGGACAAACAACACCAAATAGGACAGACAGTTTGACACAGAGCGCTTTAGCTGAAGAGCAAAAAAGCTAATGTGTGTGTGTGCTGGGCGTCCCTTTGTATCTTCCGGTTATGCCGTCATCTACTACGTCATGACGCAGCACCAATCAGGATTGGACAGATTTCATTCATGCTTCAGACGCGCTACGCTGAGGTGTCCTCACGACGACGACGCAGTGCGAGTTCCCTCGAAGGGGAACAGAGAGAAAGAAGAAATATAAACTAAAATATCTTACATTTATTTTTGTATTTTCTACTGTGTGAGACAAAAAGGGATAGTTCAAATTAAATGTTAAAGGGATAATTCACCCAAAATATAAAATTATCCTACGATTTACTCACCCTCAAGCCATCCTAGGTGTATATGACTTTCTTCTTTCAGACGAACACAAAGCTTGTTATAGTTTATAAAGTTATAAATATGGATATTTTTCTTAAACGCATTGCTTCGCTTCAGAAGGCCTTTATTAACCCCCTGGAGTCGTATGGATTACTTTTATGATGGATGGGGCTTCAAAATATTGTCCTCCATTCACTCCCGTTATAAAGCTTGGAAGAGCCAGGACATTTTTTTATATAACTCCGATTGTGTTCGTCTGAAAGAAGAAAGTCATATACACCTAGGATGACTTGAGGGTGAGTAAATCATGGGATCATTTTCATTTTTGGATGAACCATTCCTTTAAGAGGTCAGAGGAGTCCTGCTGCAGGAACACACACACATTCACTTTCTTTTAATCTTTGAGAAATTCAATTACTGACTTGTATTTATATTCATTATTATTTCTTTATTTTCAGTCAAATTTACACAATCTGTTGAGAGGGTTTCCTTGGGAAGTGTGTTCTCCTGCACATGGCGGTTAAAGAGTTAACATACTAAAATCCTTTATCTAAAAGCCTACAGATGTCGGCATCTGTGTGGTTTCCTGTGTTTATGCTGTGCATAGCTGAGTTCACAAGGCTTTTTTTTTCACACACACAGACACACACACACACACACACACACACACACACGCGCACACACACACACACACACACACACACACACACACACACACGACTATACAATCTCTCTCCTCGCTCTTTCTGTCTCTCACTCACTAACTAGGGTTTAATGACAACATGTGCTATTTACTCTTAAAACGGCTTTATTTTACACCCTTTTGTGGTGATCAAATATGTCTCTACTTCATTAACATCTTTTAAAGATTTATGTTTTGATGCTTGTTATCTGCTTGTTAAATTGTCATCTCAACAGCCGTTTATGAGGATGAATCCCTGTCTGGCTGTACGAGATTTCACTGTGGAGATAAAGGTTAGGATCACACCACACTCAAGTGTACAGTGCCAAAAATAAAATAAATAATGTCCAACTTTTTTGAGTTATTTGTACACATTATAACCCTCATTATCAAAGTAAAAATTCCATTTTAAAACATTCTGTAGGATTATTACAAATTAATTAGTGAAATACCTAGTTTGGTAAAGTATGGTATGGTTTACACAACACCATGTTCAACGGTAAAAACGTTGATTTTTTTATGCGTTTTGGCCATTCGTTTACACAACAACGGCGTTTTGGTTGCCTGAAAACGCAATCTTTTGAAAACGGTTTTAAAGTGCACGTTTTTGAAAAAGGTCTGTGTGTAAACAACAAAAACATGAACCTCTGAAGATGATGACGTCATGCACATGCGTATTTAGTGTGTAGTCTATAGTGTTTCATCGCCATCTACTGGTCTGGCAGCAGAATACAGCGTTTTTAGTCGTTTTCGCGGACCCGTGTGAATGGGGATTATTTTGACAATGGTGTCGTCTGTACGCGGAAAACTCAAAGGAAAAACTTCTCCATGTTAAGGATATCGTTGTCGTGTAGACGTACCATAATACCATTATAAACTTGCTCAGGTGCAACCAATCAACTTCCAGATCAAACACCAGGCTAATGACCCCACCTGACATCAATTGTAGTGGTTTTGATTACTTCAGAATAAAACCAGCTGTTTCTTTAAGAACTGCGAAGAATTCACCCTGGTTGGGAAAGTGTTTTCAAAAGGCCTCTGGGATAAAGTTATAGAAATGCACAAGTTAGGACAAGGCTACAAAAACATTTCGAAGGCTTTAGCTATCCCTCTGAGTACTGTTCAGAGCATCATTAGGAAGTGGAAAGTGTATGGCACCACCAAGACATTGCCTATAGATCAGGCTGTTCATCCAAACTGGATGACCGAGCCAGGAGGACATTGATAAGAGAAGCTACCAAGAGCCCAAAGGCAACTTTGAAGGACTTTGAAGGACACTGATCGGTCTGTGCATGTGTTAACTATCTCACAAGCGGTAACACTTTACAATAATGGTCCGTCATTAATAAGTAACGCAGGACTAAGGAGTAGTACTATATTAACACTTCAGCTACTATTAACTATAAAAACAAGCTTAACTAATCAGTAAGTAATATAACATTTATAGGAGGTTATTATGTAATCAATAATTTGTAATGAGATTAGCCTCATTAAGAACTATTAACTAACTGACAAATTATGAAGAACATTATCGTGTGTCTGAGTCAGTCATCATTTTTACTCAAAATATATTCTTAAAATGCATCACTAATTACTCAAGTGGTACCTAGTCACTCTTCAAGGACTACTAGTGATCTGGACCATTATTTTAAAGTGAAAAATATGTTTTTCACTTTAAAATAATGGTCCAGATCACTAGTAGTTCCAGCATAGTGACTAACACTTGAGTAATTAGTGATGCATTTTATGACCACGTTGAGAGTAAAAAAAGACAATTGCCTACATCTCAGACACGTTAATGTAGTGATTAGTAATTAATTAGTAGCTTTTCCTGAAAAGTGTCACACTCAGTCTTGTTTGCGCTATACAAAAACACACCTGGAAGAATCTGGCAAATAGTGTGATTTTCTGATGAGACCAAAATTTACCTTTTTGCACTGAACTCAAAAAACCAAACACAGCACACCACCCAAAACACACCATACCTACGGTGAAGCATGTTCATGTTGTGGGGGTGTTTCTCTTTAGCGGGGACTTGGCGATTGGTCAGAAATTAAAGGGAAAATAGATGCTGCCATCCAGATTCTTGAGGAAAACCTGTGTCCCTTCAGCTGGACAGCTGAAAATGGGCAGGTCATTCACCTTCCAACACGACAATGATCCTAAACATACCCCCAAAAGAACAACGCGATGGCTTCAGGATAGGAAGGAGAATGTCCTTGAGTGGCCAAGCCCTGACTTAAATCTGATAGAAAATCTGTGGATGGACTTGAAGAGAGCAGTCCATTGCTAATCACCACAGAATTTGACTGAACGTGAGCAATTCTGCAAGGAAGAATTGACATGTTTTCCCCAATCTAGGTGTGCAAAGCTACAGACATATCCAAAAAGATCAATGGCTGCAATTAAAGCAAAAGGTGGCTCTTCGAAGTATTAAATCAGATGACTTTTACAATCCGGTTATTCTTTTTCAGTTTTCTATTAATTTTCATAACCGTTGACTTTTTCTTTCATTAGTTTGATGTTGTAAGGCAAAATTTGTAAATAAAGCTGGAAATAGTTTTGATTTTAGGCTGTAACTATTTCAAATGTACATGGTGATTTTCTATAGGCACTGTATATTAGCACAATTGACAGGCAGCAAAGTGAAATACCCATGAGACTTTAACAGTTAAAATTTCAATTACGAATGACTGTTATTGCCTGTGTGTGTGTGTGTGTGTGTGTGTGTGTGTGTCTTCCTGCCACTCTCTTCTCCAGCTCACCTTTATTTGATTGACACACAGGGAAACAATGAGCGGTTTAGAAAATAAAGGATTGTTATACAGTCGTTGAGAGTGAGACCTGCATCTATTATCAGATCTCGCAGTTTAAAGCCGTTAAAATTACATGTTTTTTCCTCTCTTCAAACATCAGTACATGCCTGCTATCCCAGGAGGAAAACTGCACATCTGGGATGAGTTTTCTGTGCTTTTCAGCACAGGCCCGGTGTCCCTACCCTTAAACTAGATGGAATAAACAGGAGCTTGACATTAGTATTTTTGGCATCCATGAAGGCATTGCTGAATTCTGCTCATGAACAAGATCTCATAACCTGCATGCGTAGCCTGTGTCTTATGAATATTTTATTCAAGCAGAGCGTAGGCAGCTGGGAGCTTGTGTAGTGTAATACATATTCCTGCTGTGTCAATGTGTTTTTTCAGTGTTTCAGGTGTGTACAGTACACACAGAATATAAAGGGCTGTTCACTCCAAGGACGATTACTATAATCATAACTATAGCTCTATACACTGTTGAAAATAAAGCTTCTAAAATGTTTTTTTTCACAGCGATGCCATAGAAGACCCATTTTTTTGTTCCCCAAAAAGCCTTTAAAGTCCCCCTGTGGTGAAAATCCAGCTTTAAATGTTGTTTATATGTCTATGTGGTGTTTTATGCTTTAAGACATAAAGCAATAATATGCTTTAAGACAATTGTTGACTTTTCCATATACCTGGAGTGAAGGATCCGTTAGCATCTCATTGCTTAGCTCCAGATGTGACTAATCACTCCAAGAACTGAACTCCAACAATCATCTCATTATCTATTTCATGCTGTTATTAATTTGGGTACTCGTGAAGCATCTATGAAATAGGGGTGATTTATGTTGATAGCAAAATAAAAACAAAAAAAAAACTTTTTGGGTCAGAATACTCGCCTACTTTTGAATGGCCATTAATGGAGAAAGATTCTGTTTCACACTACCTGAAACACACCATAGCTATGTTCAGACAAATCAGTGATCAAATAAGATTTGTGTTTCCAGAGTCAGACATGACCTATCTGCATGGGTTTCTTTGGAAATGTGACAAGGCTTTAAGACAGATGCAGGACAAATGGAGGCGCATCATCTCGCTCTCCAAATAACCTTTTTTTTTTTTTGCTGTCCAGACTTTAAAACCCCATCTGGATATGCAAGAAATCCGTTTTTTTTTTCTGGCAGTCTGAACATAGCCTATATTCCAATGGTCGTGCATCGGTTGTTGTTTGTTGAGGCAGTGTGAACTAGTCTTCTCCCACAAACACCTTTTTAAGGGTTTTATCTGTCACCTCCAAACTACTCTGAGTTGGCACAAAACGTAAGAGACTGTTTGTGTATGTGCTGGGCTGATAGATGGTCCCCACACATGAAGGGAAATCCATCTGTTGTCTGAATTACCCTGATCTGTCCTCAAACATTATGTAACAGAAAGCTGTTGGAGCAGTGTTCGAGACATTAGTTGTCAGCACCTTATAATGCTTGCACTTTACATAATTCTAACACATTATCAGTGGAGCATTTACTCATAATGAGCTTAAAACGGACTCATTGTATGTAAGAAGCCTGCATGCATTCCTCCACAGTGAACATATCTGGCATTCATGACAGCATCTGGCTGTCCTCTTTTAAGATGATCGTCTTTTCATGAATAATTAAATGAGAAAGCAAATATCAAAATCCTGCATCAATGCCAGGTGGGATTCCTGAGCCCCCCCACCCCCACCCACCCACCGTGTGCAGAAAAGCACTCATTAAGAGAAGAACATGTCTATTTTTAGCCTCTCTTTGACTATAGTGATCACACCTACGCTGTCTGCGGCGTTGGATTCATCCTCCGCTGCTCTTAAGACTCACGTCTCTATCCATCTCTTCTGTAATGCTGGCTGAATTATACGCTTGTGCAGAAAATGAAGATGTTGCACAGTGCTCACTCTACAAACCCAAAGGTTGAGCACACATTTTCCCCAACTATTATCTTGTCATCTAGTCTTAACACTTAACCAACAAAAAATGTCTGTGCTTAAAGGAGCAGTTCGCACAACAACAACAAAAAAAATATCATAATTTACTCACCCACATGTTGCTCCAAACCTGTATCCTGCTCATTTAAAATGTTATTGGTTATTTGCACGTTTGCATATTCAAACTTGGCACAGCATGTTTAGTGATGAGCTGGGTGAGAAAATCATCACTGGGTAATTTTTCACAGGGGCGGTTAATTTCGTATTATTTACCAATCAGATGTGTTGGACTTGGCTCTGACAATAAAAGGCATTCTTGTTATGACTATTAAGTTGGACATTTCATTTTCAGGTCTATGCTCAAAAAGTGAATAAATGGATTATAACTATTGCATATATATAATAAAGTCCCCCTTTAGTCAGTCATTTTATCTCTTAGAACTCATCTTTGATCACCAAAATCATATATTTAAAAAGATTTTTCATGAAAAATTCTTCATGCCTTAAAATAGCTTGAACTCGACACCCTTGCTTCATTTAGTATATGCAGATCCATTAATATGCTAATTAGCCCCACCTCCACTCACTCCCACCAGCTCAGATTCACTCGGCCAACTTACTGAGGTAAACGCTGCACCATGGTATCGCCCTCTACATAACGGTAATGATTTCCATTACACGAGAGTAAATGTTAAAACTTCATGCTGATTTGTACTTGGCTTTGCCAAGATAAGCAACACTAAGACGTAGCTTTACAGTAAACTATGCTTCTCCATCCATTTACGCATCTTTCCATATGGTGGTGTGACTCCCCTTCTGTCCGGCGTTAACGGCTGCAGTGTACTTGGTGCGTCAGCACACACGACGGCTGCAACTACAGTGTGGTCTCCCTAGTGGACCAGCACGACAACCGTCTGGATTCAGCCGAGTAGGGGACATCTCTAGGGTCTTCAAGTGGGCACCTTCCGTCCTCAGTGTTTCGTCGACTAGCCCACGACACCTCAAGAGGGCTCGACAGTGACTCTGGCGTCCCAGAGTCACCCCCCTCCGTCCCCCATTCAACTCAGCCCAGCTTACTGACCTCTACATCCCTCCTGCTGCTGAGACCTAACCACAATCTCACAATCTCTCCGCAACCCAACCATACGCGCCAACCCGTTTGACTAAGGCTTTCACGCCCCACTGGTGCGTTAATATGCAGTTTCAGTGGCAACGGTTCCGTATGGCATACCACCTACCGCAAAAACACAATATCTGCCCAACCACCTGTCATTCACGCAATATACACAGGAACGTAATGACTGTAAATACTATACAACCTATACAAATAAACCAACAGACTCTTCAAGTTCTTCAAGAATTCTACGAAACCGTAGCGTGGCGGCCTGTACACAGCCAGCTAGAATCTTTCCGTCTTAACCACAGCCAGTTGCTGCTCCTTTCTGCTGCATCAGATAAGTTCTTTACTGTGCGACGCAACTCTTGGCCATTGAATCCGACGTCTCTGAGGAACCGGGTTATAGAGTGTGCCACAAAACCTCGACAACCCACTTCCACTGGATAAACCTGGACTCTCCATCCTCGCTGATCTGCTTCAGTGGCCAGATGAGCATACCGCAGTTTCTTCCTCTCATATGCCTCATCTACCGCATCCTCCCATGGCACTGTTAACTCTATCAGTTGAACAATGCGTGCTGATCCAGACCACAAAACAATATCTGGTCGTAGGTTAGTGGTGACAATCTCAGGTGGAAAAATAAGCCGTTGATCAAGATCAGCCAGCATCTTCCAGTCCCTAGCAGCTTCCAGTTGTCCTGGGCGAGAATAGGTATTAACACCTTTTCTTGGTGGTTGCTCGCCTGAGCGGAGGAATATTGTCTTCTGCGTGTAATGTTTTGCCAGAACAGGCGGCAACTTATTGGTCATACTACGCTTGCCTTCCAATGCTAAAGCCAAACATCGCAGTACTTGGTCATGGCGCCAAGTAAACCGACCTTGGCTAAGAGACACTTTACATCCTGTCAAAGTGTGCCTTAATGTGGCAGGTGATGAACACAAAGGACAAGAGGGATCCTCTCCTACCCAGAGGTTTAGGTTCTTCGGCGATGGGTGAACATCATATGTTGATCTAATAAGGAAACTGATCCTACTCTCTTCCATTGACCAAAGGTCTTGCCAGCCCATCTTGCGTTGTTCCACACTCTCCCATCTCATCCACTCTCCCTGCTTGGCCTGGGAAATGGCCTTTATACACCTCATCCTCTCCTCCTGCTTTCGCACCTCGTTGACTACCAGCTTCCTCCTTTGAGCTGGGCCTGCCTTGTGCCATTTAGGAGGAGCTAAACTGAGCCCAAAACCCCCTCTTCCATGCTGTATGAACTTATTAACGCTTTCAGCTTATCCACTGTTGTCAAAGAAAACTCGTACACAGTCAGTGGCCACAGCAACCTCGGCAGTAGACCAAACTGAAAGCACCAGAGTTGTAGTTTGCCTGGTAGAGCACAGCTGTTTATGCTCTTTAACCCTTCCACTGCTTGTTGTCTAACTTCTCCCACTCAAACTGTGTCCTTTAGATCCCCATCGTACCATCTCCCAAGACTCTTCACTGGCTTCTCAGAAACTGTTGGTATTGCCTCACCATTAATGAAGAATGTTTTATCTACCACCTTTCCTTTAACTATCGAGATGCTCCTTGATTTAGAGGGCTTAAATTGCATTCGTGCCCATTCAATATTATCTGTTAACTTCCCCAATAACCGATTAGTGCAGGCTACTGTTGTAGTCATGGTTGTCATGTCATCTATGTATGCTCTGATTGGTGGTAGTCGCATCCCAGAAGCCAAGCGCTCTCCTCCTACTACCCATCTTGATGCGCTAATGATTACTTCCATTGCCATGGTAAAAGCCAGTGGAGAAATGGTGCATCCTGCCATAATTCCAACCTCTAAGCATTGCCATGCAGTGCTGAATTTTGTAATTGAGAAACTAAATTGCAAATCTCCAAAATAGGCTTTCACTAAATTTGTTATTGACATTGGTACTCTGAAAAAATCAAATGCCGCCCAAAGAAGCTCATGTGGTCGTTGGTCGTTGATGTGTTCTAAGCATCCTGAGAACCCTGGAATGCCCGCTTTTTGAACTGAAGTGTCAATGAAGCCATTCTTTAATAGGTAGGTGGACAATCTCTGGGCAATAATGCTGAAGAAAATCTTACCTTCAACGTTTAATAGTGAAATAGGACGAAACTGACTGATGCTTTTAGCATCTTTTTCTTTAGGTATAAAGACTCCACCTGCTCTGTGCCATGCTCTAGGTACAACCTGTTTTTTCCCATGCCACTTTTATAAATTTCCACAGAA
Organism: Gila orcuttii; assembly: GCA_026230005.1. Classification (NCBI taxonomy): domain Eukaryota; kingdom Metazoa; phylum Chordata; class Actinopteri; order Cypriniformes; family Leuciscidae; genus Gila; species Gila orcuttii. Next base: position 11,780,906 of record JAPDVR010000012.1, read on the forward strand.
TTCGCAGAAATCCTGATGCACTCTTGTACACTCTGTACGGAACTCCATTAGGCCCTGGAGATGATGAAGCCCTTGCCTTTCTCACAGCCTGCTCTACCTCTTTCCACTTAGGTGCACAGACCTCCATTTGGTATTCTGGTGGGTTGATAGGTGGTATGTCTGATGGAATTGACATAGGCTCATGCCTTTTTGCATCTGTATGCGTTTCCTCCAAATATCTCTCTAGCTCAACCCTAGATGCTTTTAAAGTGCCATTCTTCTCCCTGGTGAATAACTTCTTTAATATGATTAATATGATTGGCCTTTTGCTTGACTATGTTATGAAACATCTAATAATGTGTTGCTAATGTTACACAAACCATGTTCCCGTTCGCAATCTCAGCCTGCCTTACAATTATCAGAAACGCTTCGAACAACTCAGAATGTCAGTGGAGAAAGGCATATAGTCCATCATAACATCGTAATATACAAATCTACCCTATTTTTCATATCAACAGAAAAATATACCGAGATAATCTGGCATCTCTCGAGATTCCCCTGCTAATTTACTGTTATTGATATGCTATAACCAGTCGGCACGTTGATCTGATTACAAGGTAGTTTGTGAGCGATTTCAAACCGTGTTTTTGAGACTGTCTTTGATTCACTGCAGTTTTAAGGAGAAAAAACTCAGCAATGGTGTTGACTTATGGCCTCTCATAGTGCTTTATATACCCACAGTATATAGGAAACACTATATATTAACAAATCATTAACAAATATTAACTTAACAACAACTTAAATATATCCACATAGCTAATGTGTTTGATATCGTTTAAATAAACCTATTAATCAAATTAACGTTTCTATTGCCTCAACACTAAACTGTATCCTTAAACAGGATATTCCTTAAATCATACATCAACAGGAGAAAACAAATACATTTTTCAAGAAAACACTTATATAAACAGTTTGAACAGTGTTTCCTTACAGTAATCAAATTGACCCCTTAACCCTTAAACCTACCCATCCCACCAAACCTGTCCCTAACCTACCCGTATCCACCCCAATAGCAGTAAGAGTGTTTTGCAATAGAACATCAACACAAGAAGTACACTGCACCTAACAATTTTTTTTTGACATAAGTACATAATATGAAAGTTATTTTAATGTCTTTAAAGTTACACACATGTAACAAATTTGTTTGCATCAAAAGACTCTACATTAAGGAATAAAGAACATGAGATATAGAAGACATACATACAATTTGATACGGTGGACCCATTTAAGTTAAAACAAACCATCTGCTGTAGATCTGATTGGGTTGATGATTTCATCTGACATACCTAATTAATTCTTCTTACTCTTGCTCTTTTCTGTGCTGTCTGAGATATTTGGGCTGCAGTGTGAATAGATGAAACAGCACATGTGCATCTGTGTCTCATGTTCAGACATCGGGACATCTCTCCTCAAAACATCTTTTGCTCCAGCAGAACACCAGCCATGGAATACCATCTGTTTCCAATCCGAAAAGGCCAGTCATATTTTCCATATTCATTACAAAACAGTGGGAGACACTTCTCAACTGACAACTGCAGTCATTTAAAGTCCCCCTGTGGTGCAAATCCAGCTTTTAATGTTGTTTATATGTATGTAAGGTGTTTTTAATATGCTTTAAGACAAACCATATGTAAATTCATAGGTCGACACCATTGCTGAGTATTTTCACCTTAAAACTGCAGTGAACCAAAGACAGTCTCAAAAACACGGTTTGAAATCGCTGGTGTTTCTGACGTCACAAACTACCTAGTAACCAATCAGATCAATGTGTGATCGTCAACGAGTGGATCTCTGAGCTGTGTGAGTGAGTGGAGGCAGGGCCCATCTGCATATTCATAGAACCGTTTATACTAAATGTGGCAAGGGTGTCGAGTTACATTCAAGATATTTTAAGGCACGAAGACATTTTTTTCCAAGGAAAAAACTTTTAAATATGTAATTTTGGTGATCAAAGATGAGGCTAAAGGGATACAATTATTGAATACAGGGGGAGTTTAAGAAATGTTAACACAGCATAAAGAAATAACAAAACTGTAGTGTACCAGGGACTAAATGCAGTTAGGTGCAACAAACTGTGATTTGTGCTACTTTCTGTTCAAAATAAAATTAAATAAACCTAGCATTTTGGATTTGTTCCTTTTCCCGGTAACACTTTAGTTTAGGTCCAATTAACTAGTTGCTTATTATCATGCATATTACTAGGATATTGGCTGCTTATTAGTACTTATAAAGCCAGCCCATATTAATGCCTTATTCTGCATGACCATATTCTATGATCCCTTAATCCACCCAATACCTAAACTTAACAACTACCTTACTAACTATTAATAAGCAGTAATTATGAGTTTATTGAGGCAAAAGTTGTAGTTAATAGTTAGTTAATAGTGAGAATTGCACTCTAAACAACAGTGTGGCCATTTTTCCTATATATTGTTGTGAACTCGTATCGAACCGTGACCCCACAACCGGGGTACGTACCGAACCGCGACTTCTGTGTACTGTTACACCCCTACTATATAATATTGTCAGGGAATACCAGACTCTGAGACAGAGAGTTAGTTGAACCCGAACAGGTATTTATTGAAACAGATGATCAGGTGCGTAATGAAGTTTGTGATAATCTGAGCAGATGAATATAGACTAACATAGTCTGTTTCTTTACCAGGTTTCAGAGATATTGTTTGTGACTGGAGTGTGATGGAGCAGGAGAGCACACACCTCTTCAATGACAGGGGTAAGTAGCCAGGTGAGTAAACAGGTAAATGGGATTCACAGGACAGGAGATTGGTGGTGGATATCAGGAGTCTTACTTAATAATAATTAATAATTCATTACATTTATATAGCGCTTTTCTAGGTACTCAAAGCGCTTCACATGGAAGGGTGAATCTCCTCAACCACCACCAGTGTGCAGCATCCACCTGGATGATGCGACGGCAGCCATATTGCGCCAGAACGCCCACCACACACCAACTTACTGGTGGAGAGGAGACAGTGATGAAGCCAATCAGTATATGGGGATGATTAGGAGGCCATGATGGACAGAGGCCAAGGGGCAAATTTTTCCAGGATGCCGGGGTTACACCCCTACTCTTTTTCGAAGGACATCCTAGGATTTTTAATGACCACAGCAGTCAGGACCTCGCTTTAACGTTTCATCCGAAGGACGGTGCTCTTTGACAGTATAGTGTCCCTGTCACCATACTGGGGTGTTAGGACCCACACAGACCACAGGGTGAGCACCCCCTGCTGGCCTCACTAACACCTCTTCCAGCAGCAAGCTAGTTTTCTCAGGAGGTCTCCCATCCAGGTACTAACCAGGCTCAGCCCTTCTTAGCTTCAGTGGGCAACCAGTCTTGGGCTACAGGGTGATAAGGCTGCTGGTGGCTTACTTAGAGTTTCACAAGGAGATCACTGGAGTCTTCTCAGGTGAGTATAGCAGATAAGGAGCCGGCAATCCACGTTGGTGACCAGCTGATGAGTGACAGTAGGCACATTTCCATTAACCGATGTTATTCGACTAAAACTTTATTTTTTCCTCTCGCGATAAGTCATTCCAAAAATTATGGCGACGGACGTTGGTAGGTTTATGTATATCCCAGCCACTGCACTGGCCATTATTATTAATTGAAGGAGACATATGTGTGTTATCCAAGCATTAATGGTAAGGAAAGACCCTTATGCTTGGAGCGGCTCATATGAGGAGTTTCTGGGTGTTTCTCCCTCATATCTGCTTCGAGGTCTTGATTGTGGCATTTCTTTGGGGTTTAGAATCCAGTATTCCTGTAATTCTTTTGTCTTTTATGAATTTAAAAAAGAACTCTGTCTCGTATTCTGTCCAACACACAGCGTCATCTAGGCTACACCGGGTGACCTGTAAATGCGAAAATACTTATTTTTCGAATTGCCTGAAAAACCACATCACGCGAGTGTAAAAACATTTTTGTGTAAATTGGAGTTTTTTTTAAATTGACATGTTTCCAATGGGCATATTTTCAATTTGCGCAATTTGAAGGGTAATGGAAACGCGGCTAGAGAGGTGTGTGCTCCTGTACTGTTTTGGATTGGCGTGCTAATGAGGAACGATGAGGAACAGGTGCGGGTGAGTGCAGGTGTGTAGTATGAATGGAATAGAAACGTACTTCATCTGCCTTATCACTGTCAAGTGACCTACGGTGTCAGTTATCACTTCACTGTCATTCACAAATCCATTTAGTAAAGTGTTGCACTTCAGAATCTCAGCAGAAGTAGGTGTAGGAGCCATTTGTGTTTAGGTTAATCTAAATTGTTGTGCTATTGGAGCACTGGTATGTTTTGTTAGATTTAGGATCCTTTATTTTGTAGGGACTTTTATTTTGACAGTTGGTGAGAATGTTTGAATATAAAGATGGCCGCCTCTCACCTTTTCAAACACAAGAAAAAGAACAAGGAAGCTGTTGGAACGTTTTAAGCATACAGTTCTTTACATCGCTATTGAATCGCTATTGAATCGCTATTGAACTATTTGGACCTTATTTTTGATATTAAGTTGTGCCTTTTAACCACCATTCTTCAATCACTTACCAATCGTTTGTTGGATTACTGGAGTCCATGCTTTGTCTGCTACTACCAACCTACTTACCTGCCCGCTGCCTGCCTTGCTCTGCTTACCAACCTATTTCCCTACCTGCTGGAATTCCATCTCGTCCACCGCAAAAAAGGTACAATTCAAGTTTCTCTGTGTTGGATAGCTTGTCAAAGAGGTTAAGCAATACGTCCCAGCTAAGAGTGGTCCGCCAAAACATTAGTAAAGAACTTTGCAATCGTTTACGCTGCTTCACAATCAAATTGTTTGGAACCTATGGAAGCATTTGTTTGACTGTTATATAAGCGTAAAGGTTTTTTTTTTTTTTTTTTTTTTGATACTTTGGAGTTGACGAAGTTTTGGATTTTTTGAGAATTTATCTTTTCAAGTTCACTATTGGAGTGCATCATTGGTTGTTACTGGATTTGCTACTGGAGCGGATCATGAATTTTGTACATGCACATATAAGCTTAAATGAAGACAGAAGAGAATGAACTGAGTTGAAGTTAATTGTGCTGTTTAATTTTTTAAAAAGGGAAAAGAAAATTACTTTTTTTTGTTGTTCTCAAAAAATCTAAAATATGGCTGATGGCAAAATTAAAGAGCTTTGCGCAACGCGCAGAGGAAAACTTGGCGTGTGTACATGTAAAATGAATGAATTAAAGGAATTATTAAAAGGTGGAGATATTGAAGCCATAGACACAGGCATTGAACAGCTCCATGTGGCATTGGACGAATTTAAAGATGTGCATCAATCTGTGCAAGTGATGTATGAGGAAGAGGAAAGGAAAAGTGACAATGATGAGTGGTACCAACCAAAGATGCAAGCTTTTGAAACATTCTTGAATGAGGTAGAAATGTGGAAGAGTGCTCAAAGCTATGAATCCCAAACTGTGGTGTCTCATCTGGACAGTATATCCATTGTGGCAGCACGTGCCAGTAAAGTAGAATCTTCACGTTCTGGTGCAAGTGTTGCCTCAAAATCTTCGTCAGTGTCTTCCGCGCGTTTAAAGGCTGAAGCTGAAAGGGCAGCTCTATTGCAACGTACTGAAGGACTGAAGAAAAAACACGCCTTGGAAATGGAAAGAATTAAACTGCAAAATGCAATGGAAAAGGTTGAACTTGAAACAGAGTTGGCTGCAGCTAATGCAAAAGTGCAAGTGTTACAGAGCATTGATGCTGAATCTATGAACTCTAGACTCATGTCGACAGAAGTTTCAAAATTGCCAGGAGATGGCATGAATGCGTATCTGGAGAGCAAATATGACAGAATCAAGGAACATGTTCATCCAGAACCCTCACCAGTGGAATATGCCAGAATTTCTGCTGTTCCCAAAACACCATTGCAAAAGGTTTTAACACAGGATACAAGAGCCAAGAGGTCACAAAGGCCTGTCCAGACCTTACAATTGAATCTTACCAGTCAAGCAGCTGCAGGTACTTCCTTTCCACATGCGCCTTTAAGTTCAGATACCAGCAACCTGGGTGCTGTTGCCGATCTTATTGCACAGCAACAGAAAATTACTTTACTTCCAACTAGGCACCTTACCATGTTTAACGGTGAACCTCTGAACTTCAGACCATTTATGCAGGCATTCGAACACTGTATTGAGAAAAACACCAGCAATAGCCAAGACAGACTGTATTACCTTGAACAATACACCTCTGGCCAACCTAAGGAGCTGGTCAGAAGTTGTCTTCATATGGATGCAGATAGAGGGTATGCAGAGGCAAAACGGCTATTGGAACTTCATTTTGGGGATGAATTTAAAATTACTAATGCTTATATGGATAAAGCCTTAAATTGGAGTAATATCCCATCAGACAATGGAGAAGCTCTGTACAGTTATGCTCTTTTCCTCCGTGGATGCTGTAATGTAATGCGTACCTTAAGGTACATGGATGAGGTAAACCTTCCATTAAACCTGAGGCTTCTAATCTCCAAGGTGCCGTACAAAGTGAAAGAAAAATGGAGATCATATGCTTTTGACATCAGGGAACGAACAGGAGCAAGAGCCGAGTTTGCTGATCTTGTCCTCTTCCTGGAAAGGCAGGCCAGGATTTTACAAGACCCAGTTTTTGGTAACCTCCAAGACGGCTCCTCAAACAGAAGGTCACCAAAAACAGCTGCTATCAGTAGCAAGCCAATGAGTTCCATACAGAAGAGCAGAGGGAGCAGTTTCGCCACAACAGTAGCAGTTGCGCCAAAGAACAACACAGAGAGCACAATGCAAGTATCTAATGTGCCCAAAAACAGTTCATCAAAACTCTGTCCTGCCTGTAATGGTGAGCATGAGATTGTGTCATGTCAAGAGCTGATGAAGAAGTCTCACAACGCACGAGTTGAGCTGCTAAAGACTAAAGGTGTCTGCTTTGGTTGTCTTGCTAAAGGACACATGAGTATGACCTGCAAAAATAGAAAAACCTGTTCAATTTGTTCAAAAGTACATCCCACTATCTTGCATATACCTCAAAATGTAACAGGAGAGCAGAGTAATTCAGACAAAAAGGCAGTGAGCAGCGGGTTGGTTTCACTGAAAACAGAGGTACTTGATTGTAGTGATAAACATTGTACACTTGCAATAATACCAGTTCAAGTCAAAATGAGTAATTCAAATCATGTAGTGCAGACATATGCTTTCCTTGACCCAGGGAGTTCGGCAACATTTTGCACAGAACAACTTAGGAGGAACTTGAATGCTAATGGAAAACATCAACAAATACTTCTGCGCACTATGGGGCAAAAGAAATCTGTTAACAGCATGGTAGTCAAGGGCCTGGAAGTGTGCAGCCTGGACGGAAAGGAATTCATACAATTACCTGAAGTTTACACTCAGCAGGAAATTCCAGTCAACAGGGAACACATCCCCAGACGAGAAGATATACGAAAATGGCCTTATCTTCAAGATGTTGATATTCCCAACATTAATGCTGGGATAGACCTTCTGATTGGGATTAATGCACCCAAATTGATGGAACCGTGGAGAATTATCAATAGCCAAGGAAATGGACCCTTTGCTGTTAAAACACTGCTAGGCTGGGCAGTGAATGGACTTCTCCACACTGAGGATGCACGCATCAGCAAGCAAGGTCAGAAATATGTTCATGCACATCGGATTTCCGTTGATAACCTGAGTGAACTTTTGATTCAGCAATACAACCATGATTTCCCAGAAAAGAGCTTTGAGGAAAAGAAACAAATGTCGGTGGAAGACCACAAATTCATGCAGATAATGGACAGCTCTGTTGAAATAGTGGCTGGACATTATCAATTGCCTTTGCCATTCAAGAAGGATAATCCTATGATGCCAAACAATCGTCACATGGCAGAGCAACGAGCATTGTCTTTAAAAAGAAAGTTTCAAAGAATGATGACTTTCATAAGGAATATGGGGCATTTATGGAAACGGTCCTATCATGCGGACATGCTGAACTTGTACCCCAAGACCAGTTGGTGCAGGAAAATGGAAAAGTGTGGTATATTCCACACCATGGTGTGTTTCAACCAAAGAAGGGGAGCTTGCGTGTGGTATTTGACTGCTCTGCATCTTATCAGAGTGCCTCACTGAACACTGAACTCATTCAAGGTCCCAATCTTACAAACAGCTTAATTGGGGTCTTAGTCCGATTTCGTCTGGACAACATCGCTATCATGGCTGATGTAGAGAAAATGTACTATCAAGTAAAGGTCCCATCTCATCATGTGAACTTCTTGCGCTTCCTTTGGTGGCCAGATGGGGACGTTAGTCAGGCACTGAAAGAGTAGAGGATGATCGTACATCTTTTTGGCGCAACATCATCAGCTAGCTGTGCAAGTTATGCGTTAAAGAGGACAGCTGAGGATAACAAAGGGTACTTCTCAGCTGATGCAACTAGCGCAGTCAAAAACAACTTCTATGTGGATGATTTGCTGAAGGCTGTGGACACAGAGGGCAATGCCATTAGACTTTGTAAAGAGCTGAAATTACTCTGTGCAACTGGAGGCTTTAAGTTGACCAAATGGGTTAGCAACAACAGAGCTGTCTTGGACTCCATTCCAGAGCCTGAGAGGGCCAAGAACATAAAGAATCTCAACCTTGACATAGAAGATTTGCCAGTTGAACGAGCTCTCGGGGTGCAATGGTGTGTTAAGGAAGACACCTTCACATTCCAGGTGACCATAAAGGAGCGTCCATGCACCAGACGTGGGATTCTGTCCATGGTCAGTTCTATATATGACCCTCTTGGATTCCTTGCACCTCTCACCTTTCCGGCAAAACACATCTTGCAAGAGTTATGCAAGCAGAACATTGGATGGGATGACGAATTGCCAGAGGTCCACGCTCAAGCCTGGAAGCAATGGTGGAAAGATCTTCCAAAAGTAAGGGAGTTCAAGGTCAACCGATGTCTTGTACCAAACAACTTTGGAGATGTCAAAACAGCACAGATGCACCACTTCTGTGATGCGAGTGACCTTGGGTATGGAACAGTTACCTATCTTAGGCTGACTAGCAGCAACAAGGTCCACGTCACCTTTATAATGGGAAAGGCCCGAGTTGCTCCCTTAAAACTGATGACCACACCACGAATGGAGCTCACTGCTGCAGTTTTGGCCGTACGAATGGACAAGATGCTATCTGAGGAGTTGCATATGGAATTGGAAAGGTCTCTGTTTTGGACAGATAGCATGACTGTTCTAAGGTACATCCGGAATGAAAGCAGAAGATTCCTAACCTTCGTGGCAAACCGTGTTAATGTCATCAGAAGTGCGACAGATGTATCCCAATGGAAGTATATAGGCACAAAACTCAATCCTGCTGATTACGCCTCCCGGGGACTACATGTTAACACATTCTTGAAAAGAACAACATGGATCAATGGCCCAGACTTTCTGAAGGAATCACCTCATTGCTGGCCAGCGCTTCCATCTGAACCCATTCTCTCTCAAGATGACCCTGAATTAAGAAAATGAGTTGTCACTGTCAATGTTGCTGTGAAGGAAAGCTGTGACGCCACTACTTACCTCATGAATTATTTCTCAACTTGGATGAGCCTCAAGAAAGCTGTGGCATGGTTCCTGAGGTTCAAGTCTGTTCTGTTGAAATTACTTAAGAATGGCAAGAAAGATCTAAATAGACATATCATGACCACAAGAAAAGGAAAACATGAAAAGACAGGTCCATATGTTCTATCAATCAGTGATCTAGAGGATGCTGAGGTCGCAATCTTACAATTTTGCCAAAGGCAGGGATTCCCACAAGAAATAGCCTGTTTGCAGAAATGCATGCAAAATGTAAAGAGAAACAGCTCTATCTACAGGTTAGATCCTCTTCTGGCCAATGGCATCTTACGGGTTGGTGGACGCCTGAGTAAAATGGCAATGCCCACTGAGCAGAAACACCCTGCTATTCTCCCTAAGGACCATCACGTTTCCAAACTCTTACTTCAGCACATCCATGAAGAAGTTGGGCACAGTGGAAGAAATTTCATGCTCTCCAAACTCAGACAAAGATATTGGATTCCTTGCGCCAACACTCTGGCCAGAAAAGTAGTTTATGAATGCACCAGGTGCAGAAGAGTTAAGCTGAGTGCAGGTGAACAGAAAATGGCAGATTTGCCAGTTGACAGGTTGACCCCTGACCTTCCACCCTTCACGCTTGTAGGGGTTGATTATTTTGGGCCATTAGAGGTAAAACGAGGCCGCAGCATTGTAAAACGGTACGGCGTGATTTTCACATGTCTTACCAGTCGTGCTATACACTTGGAAGTTGCGCATTCACTTGATACTGACTCTTGCATTCATGCATTCAGACGTTTCATTGCCAGAAGAGGGCCAGTGTCTGAGTTGCGGTCAGACAATGGAACAAACTTTGTTGCAACTGAAAAGGAACTAAAGGAGTCCTTGAAATCTTGGAACATGCAACAAATTGAAAAAAGTCTGCGCCAAAAGGGGGTAAAATGGACATTCAACCCTCCCCATGGTGCCCATTGTGGGGGGATATGGGAGAGGTTGATTCGCGTGACCAAAACGACGTTACGGTCAGTCACCAGCCAGCAATATCTGGATGATGAAGGCCTTCAGACAGTAATGTGTGAGGTTGAGTCCATTCTCAATAGCCGTCCACTCACGACTGTTTCTGATAACCCAAATGACTTGGAGCCGTTAACGCCTAATCATATACTGCAGCTTAAGGTGCATCCTGTTCTACCTGCAGGTTTGTTCGTAAAGGAAGATCTTTACACCAGACATCGTTGGAGACAGATCCAGTACATTGCCGACTTATTTTGGAAACGCTGGGTCCGAGAGTACCTTCCTCTTCTACAAACACGGCAAAAATGGTCTCGTGTCAGACGCAACTTCTGTCCAGGAGACGTTGTGCTAGTAGCCGATAGCACGGCGCCAAGAGGATCATGGATGTTGGCTAGAGTCACTGAAGCCTTTCCAGACTCCAAAGGCTTGGTCCGCAGTGTACAGCTTCAAACTAAAACAAGCCAGCTTGAAAGACCTATCAGTAAGATCTGCTTGCTAGTAGAAGGCCAGAGTGAGACTTGAATGAACTTGCGCACGTGCATACACTGTCATACAGATGCATACACTGAATTTTTGCACTCATTTATTCTTGTGAATAATGCATAATGAGTTTAAGGAAATAATATATAACTCCTTGGAAAATAACATTTAGTTAGTTATAGCTTGCCTTCTGCCATAGCTATAAGGGGCCGGCTATGTAGGAGCCATTTGTGTTTAGGTTAATCTAAATTGTTGTGCTATTGGAGCACTGGTATGTTTTGTTAGATTTAGGATCCTTTATTTTGTAGGGACTTTTATTTTGACAGTTGGTGAGAATGTTTGAATATAAAGATGGCCGCCTCTCACCTTTTCAAACACAAGAAAAAGAACAAGGAAGCTTTTGGAACGTTTTAAGCATACAGTTCTTTACATCGCTATTGAATCGCTATTGAATCGCTATTGAACTATTTGGACATTATTTTTGATATTAAGTTGTGCCTTTTAACCACCATTCTTCAGTCACTTACCAATCGTTTGTTGGATTACTGGAGTCCATGCTTTGTCTGCTACTACCAACCTACTTACCTGCCCGCTGCCTGCCTTGCTCTGCTTACCAACCTATTTCCCTACCTGCTGGAATTCCATCTCATCCACCGCAAAAAAGGTACAATTCAAGTTTCTCTGTGTTGGATAGCTTGTCAAAGAGGTTAAGCAATACGTCCCAGCTAAGAGTGGTCCGCCAAAACAGTAGGTCATCCGAATACTTTTCGCCTGCTTTGAGCAAAAAAGTTTTTTGAGTAATATGTATTGGGACGTTTGGATGGGACATTGGGATGTTTTTTGCGCATATTATATTGTAAGGAAGTATTAGATTTCTGGTAGGTGACTGCTGACAAATAGTAGCTGAAGAAGGTAGTGGTGTGGGACTTACAGTAATATTTTGAAAGACAATAAGATGCAAGTACAATGTGGGTTTTACTGTACATTATGGTAAAAAACTAAACCAGCCATGACGAATACACAGGGGACTCTGAACTAGGCGAGATCAACAATGATGAAGACAGGAAATTCTGAGGTGGGCGGGATCGGCAGTGTCGGGAGAAAAAAGGAGACTTACTCCTCTAAACTTTCAAAACAATTACATGCCTCATAGTCCAACTTCAGCTCACCCTCAGTGGTGGGATGGTGGTCCTGCTTCATACCCTCATACTCCACCAAGCATCCCTCCGGCTATACACGGTGGTGCAGCTTCGCGATGCCACATTGATGGCAGTGATTTCCATCTTTCTTCAAAATTAAAGTTATATTTTTTAAACTAAATCCACTCAGGTACAAACAAAAACAATACCAAACACTGAATGAACCAAAATGAGGGACTTAAATACACAATGATAATGAACAAAATACAAACAGAAAATGAGGACAAAGGAAACAGGAAACAAAAAGCAAATTAAGAGTCAACAAATTTACATTGTTTTGAAAAGCAAACACAATTAAAGCTGCAAGCAGCGATGAAGAGGGCCCTCGCACCCGTGCCGCCGCCACCCGGCGGTTTTAGGAAGACAGAGCACGGTGGGCAGTATGTAATGATAATAAATATAGGAGGACTATGTCAAAGTATTTGTATTTGCCACACTTCCTGCTACCAGCAGGTGACGCTATTGCTATAACCAAATATGAGCATGGTCATGTGTTCAGGACAGGACTCTTATCAAACATGTGAAGTTTGGGGCAGATCGGACATTGTATGCCTGAGTTACTGCAGGCTGTCTGTGGTTGTCTAGCAACATCGGAACTGCAAGCAATATTGAACTATATGACATATTCATGCACAAATCACCAAAAGGCTGAATTTGGGTGTACATTTGTCAGGCTGCCAAGGGCACACCCTTCGACGAAAACTCAAGATCTTCGCAATTTAACGTCGCAAAGGCCTTAAGATTACACTCACCAAATTTGAAAAGGATCCGATCAAAACTGTAGGAGGAGTTTGTTAAAGTACAACGTCTGGAAATGGCAAAAACTACACAAAATATGAGAGGAAATTCAAAATAGCTGACTTCCTGTTGTGTTTAGGGCTATGCTCCAAGAGACTTTTTTGTAGGTATTGTGTCATTACATGTATGTACCGAATTTCACACCTGTACATCAAACGTAGAGCCGGGGCAATAATGTAGGGGGCGCTATTGAGCCATTTTGCCCCACACATTTGTCAGGCCGCCGAGAGCACACCCTTCGACGAAAACTCAAGATCTTCGCAATTTAACGTCGCAAAGGCCTTAAGATTACACTCACCAAATTTGAAGAGGATCAGATCAAAACTGTAGGAGGAGTTCGTTAAAGTACAACATCAGGAAATTACGAAAAATGCACAAAATCTAGGAGGAAGTTCAAAATAGCTGACTTCCTGTTGTGTTTAGGGCTATGCTCCAAGAGACTTTTTTGTAGGTATTTGGTCATTACATGTATGTACCAAATTTCATACCTGTATGTGAAACATAGAGCCGGGGCAAAATGTAGGGGCAATAATTTACAGAATTTGCCCCACCCAATTTTGAAAACTATATCACACGTAAATTTTCACCACTTCTGAAGCGTGTGCAAAGTTTCATGAGTTTTCGAGCATGTTTAGGCCCACTAAAAAGCGATTCATTTAGGAGAAGAAGAAGAAGAAGCGGAATAATAATTAAAGCTGCAAGCAGCGATGAAGAGGGCCCTCGCACCCGTGCCGCCGCCACCCGGCGGTTTTAGGAAGACAGAGCACGGTGGGCAGTATGTAATGATAATAAAAAGAGGAGGACTATGTCAAAATATTTGTATTTGCCACACTTCCTGCTACCAGCAGGTGGCGCTATTGCTATAACCAAATATGAGCATGGTCATGTGTTCAGGACAGGACTCTTATCAAACATGTGAAGTTTGGATGAACCCTGCCAAGTTCATCGCTTCCAGTTGTGTTTAGGGCTATGCTCCAAGATACTTTTTAGTAGGTATTGGGTTATTACATGTATGTACCAAATTTAGTCCACGTACGTGAAACGTAGCGCCACGGGCAATTAGTCGAAATATTTGTTTGCCCAACTTTTTGCCCATTTGCCCCACCCAATTCTGAAACCCATATCAGATGTAAATTTCGCACCCGTGCCACCACCACCCGGCGGTTTTAGGAAAACAGAGCATGGTGGGCAGTATGTAATGATAATAAATATAGGAGGACTATGTGAAAGGATTTGTATTTGCACACTTCCTGCTACCAGCAGGTGGCACTATTGCTATAACCAAATATGAGCATGGATATTTTTTCAGGACAGGACTCTTTTCAAACATGTGAAGTTTGGGGCAGATCAGACATTGTATGGCTGAGTTACTGCAGGCTGTCTGTGGTTGCCTAGCAACATCGGAACTGCAAGCAATATTGAACTATGTGACATTCATGCACAAATCACCAAAAGGCTGAAATTGGGTGTACATTTGTCAGGCCGCCAAGGGCACACCTTCGACGAAAACTCAAGATCTTCGCAATTTAATGTCGCAAAGGCCTTAAGATTACACTCACCAAATTTGAAGAGGATCAGATCAAAACTGTAGGAGGAGTTTGTTAAAGTACAATGTCTGGAACTGGCAAAAACGACACAAAATCTGAGAGGAAATTAAAAATAGCTGACTTCCTGTTGTGTTTAGGGCTATGCTCCAAGAGACTTTTTTGTAGGTATTGTGTCATTACATGTATGTACCGAATTTCACACCTGTACGTCAAACGTAGAGCCGGGGCAATAATGTAGGGGGCGCTATTGAGCCATTTTTTCCCCACACATTTGTCAGGCCGCCGAGAGCACACCCTTCGACGAAAACTCAAGATCTTCGCAATTTAACGTCGCAAAGGCCTTAAGATTACACTCACCAAATTTGAAGAGGATCAGATCAAAACTGTAGGAGGAGTTTGTTAAAGTACAACATCAGGAAATTACGAAAAATGCACAAAATCTAGGAGGAAGTTCAAAATAGCTGACTTCCTGTTGTGTTTAGGGCTATGCTCCAAGAGACTTTTTTGTAGGTATTGGGTCATTACATGTATGTACCAAATTTCATACCTGTACGTGAAACGTAGAGCCGGGGCAAAATGTGGGGGCAATAATTTACAGAATTTGCCCCACCCAATTTTGAAAACCATATCACACGTAAATTTTCACCACTTCTGAAGCGTGTGCAAAGTTTCATGAGTTTTCGAGCATGTTCAGGCCCTCTAAAAAGCGATTCTTTTAAGAGAAAAAGAAGAAATATAGCTGCGAGCAGCGATTACGGGCCCAAGCCGGTGGCACCGCGACCCCGGTTCCTTTAGTTACCTAAAGGCACCGGGGTGGCGGTGCCGCCGGCTTTGGCCCTTCATCGCTGCTCGCAGCTATATTTATATATATATATATATATATATATATATATATATATATATATATATATAAGCCGGTGGCACCGCCACCCTGGTGCCTTTAGGGTTATTGTGCACGACGTGCAAAAACGTAACCCTGCTTTGACTGTCAAAAAGAAGTGTGCTGTAGAGCTTGCATCAGTTTGGATGCATCAAGTGCGCATCGAGGGCACATATCAACCACAAAGTATGCGTGAGCAACCTTCTGAAACCTAAAATGAAAAATGAGACACCTCATCCATGGGTCTCATGGATTTAACGGACACATGAAATAAGTACACAAGACCGAGTATTCAGATGAAGTGTGCCATTTGGGACAGGGCCTATGATCTTGAACCACAATAGCCACATATATGAGATAATTTAAATATAGAATAATTTTTAATGTCATAGGATGTCATAGCTCAATATGTTTTTCAGCACTTAAATGTGTAAATATAGAAGCCCAGTATTTATCTGGAGGTCTTTGTACAGGTTTATTAATGTAATTATATTTTACGCTTATGTGTCCTATGATATGCAATGGAAGTAAATTTTAATGTTTAACATGGGTGTATTCACAACACATAGCATATGATATAATATCTTAAGATTATTCATCATTACGTTGTCTCTGCCTTTTCTGTTTTAATGATATTCAGAACAGAAAAACTAAATGTTCCTTATAATTTTAATTAACACTAACTTTATTCTCATCTGAATTATTAATAATTGATTTCCTATAAAATGATTTCAGCGCCTCTCTCTCTCTCTCTCTCTCTCTCTCACACACACACAGTTCGATCGCGCCCGCGCCTCTCTCTCTCTCACTCTCTCTCTCTCTCTTTCTCTCTCTCTCTCTCACACACACACACACACACACACACACAGTTCGATCGAGCCACACACACACTCCAGCTTAAGAGAGAGGCGCGCGCCATCAAACTGTGTGTGGTTGTGTGTGTGTGAGAGAGAGAGAGAGAGAGAGAAGCGCGGGCGCGATCGAACTGTGTGTGTGTGTGTGTGTGTGTGTGCGCGCGTATGAGAGAGAGAGGCGCGGGCGCGATCGAACTGTGTGTGTGTGTGAACAGTGGAAACATACTCCGTCATTTTTTTCATACAGGACATCATTCAGACTGCAAACTGTTTACTTATATTTGTGTACACTCGCTATAAAACACAACATCCTCAGTCACATACGTAATATATTTATATATAAATATAATTTTGGACACAAGAGGGCAGTATAGCCCTATTTATGATTTTGCGTTTAAACTATCACTGGAAGTTCATTTCCTCGCCACGGCCAAACCGTTCGAGACATCAAAAATCTGCTGGCAATTTATCATCCTCAATATCTTGACTTCATGCTGACCGAGTTTATTGGCATTCCGATCAATTCCCAAGGAGAAGTATATCGAATTCCAGGGGCATGCGTTTCCAAACAACCCATAATAGCTGACTTCCTGTTGAGCTTTCGTTAAACTTAGAGCACGAAAGTTGTTCAACCCGATGAGATCTATATATGTACCGAGTTTCATATTATTACATGCAAGCATGTTTGATATATGGACAAGTGTTCGAATCGCATTCCAGGGGGCGCTGTCGAGCCCCCCTGCCACGCCCGGGTACCAGCTTCAGCCCGGCCCTGATGGCCGCGGGTTCTGACCTGTGTGCAAAGTTTCAAGAGTTTTCGAGCACGTTAAGGGCCCCAAAACCTTGAAAAACAAAAATAAAAGCATTCTCACTCAGCAGACAAATCCCCCTCCCCTCAAACACACGGAGAGACGTAGGGTCAGAGAGAGAGGAAGAGAAAATTCTCCAAAACATCCACATCCAAACCAAAATATCTGACTTCCTGTTGGTCTGAGCTAATAACTGTAAATTAGAAAGTTGTCCAGCTCGATATGAACAATATACATACTGAGTTTTAAGATTGCAGATAAAAGTATAGACCTAACTCCCACTCTTTTGTCAAAAGGTGGCGCTACTGAGCCCCTGCACCACGCCCGTTTCTGAAACTTTGCACATGTCTACTGGCTAATAAATGTGATGTGTCTGTCGAGTTTCATGCAATTTCAAGTATGCTAAGAGTCTCAAAAGCATCAAAAAATAATCTTAAAGTTTGATGCGTTACCACGGCAACAGTATCTAAGATATCAATAATCCTTTCACAGGTCTACATCTGCCGTGTGTTTACATTATACACAGAAAGTTTTAAGCAAATCGGGTAAAATTAAGAGAGTGATTTAAAAGCATTTTGAAAGTGACACACTTCCTGCTGCCAGTTGGTGGCGTTATAACTTTGACTCACAATAGTCACATCCATGTGATTGGCCTCTTACAGTGAACACACTGCTGAAGTTTCATCAAGATCAGTCAATGTATGCAGAAGTTATAACACACTTCCTGTTTCCATTATTCGCCATAAATTTGTTTCCTCGCCACGGGCAAACCGTTCGAGATATCAAAAATCCCCTGGCAATTTTTCATCCTCAATGTCTTGACTTCATGCACACCGAGTTTGGTGACGATCGGGTGAATTCCCTAGGAGAAGTGTTTCAAATTCCTGAGCATGAGTTTCCAAACAACCCATAATAGCCGACTTCCTGTTGGGCTGGCGTAAAAAGTAAGAGTACGAAGGATATATGAAACGATGAGATCTATATGTGTACCGATTTTCATATTAATTCATGCAAGCGTGTTTGATATATGGACATGTTTTCGAATCCCGTTCCAGGGGGCGCTGTCGAGCCCCCCTGCCACGCCCGGGTACCATCTTCAGTCCGGCCCTGATGGCCGCGGGTTCTGACCCGTGTGCAAAGTTTCAAGAGTTTTTGAGCATGTTAAAGCCCCCAAAAGTGCCCAAAAGGTAGTAAAATAATAATAATAAATAATAATAATAATAATAATAAATATAGCTGCGAGCAGCGATTATGGGCCCAAGCCGGTGGCACCGCAACCCCGGTGCCTTTAGTTACCTAAAGGCACCGGGGTGGCGGTACCGCCGCCTTTGGCCCTTCATCGCTGCTCGCAGCTATATTTATATATATATATATAAAGCCGGTGGCACCGCCACCCTGGTGCCTTTAGGGTTATTGTGCACGACGTGCAAAAAACGTAACCCTGCTTTGACTGTCGAAAAGAAGTGTGCTGTAGAGCTTGCATTGGTGTGGGCTCTGCAAAAGTGCGCATTGAGGGCACATATCAATCACAAAGTATGCGTGAGCAACCTTCTGAAAGGTCAGGTCTACATCTGCCGTGTGTTTACATTATAGTAGTGAAGTTTGAAGCAAATCAGGTAAAAATAAGAGGGTGATTTCAAATCATTTTGAAAGTGACACACTACCTGCTGCCAGTTGGTGGCGCTATAACCGGGACTGCGGTGCCACCGGCTTGGGCCCGTAATCGCTGCTCGTAGCTATAAATATATATATATATATATATATATATATATATATATATATATATATATATATATATATATATATATATATATATATATATATATATATATAAAGATACAGAGAATATTACTTGCTTTACCTGATTAGAATGCTACCTTGAAAAACAATAATTTAAATTAAATCTCACCCAAAAGAGAAATCCCCCTGCCACCTCCCCACACAGGATTGTCCTCAAACAGAGCACTAATCTGTTTATTTTTAAGTTACACATTCTACATTGATTAAAAAAGAAACATCAAAAGTGTTTTTAGTCAGAGTATTATTTTATACAGAAAAAAAATATTTGTAATTCAGATGAGGATGAGGTTAGTGTTTTAAAATTACAAAAGGAAAACAAATATATTGAAATACAGCACATGAATTTTAAATTCATTCAGCTTCAATTACCAATACAATCTTACTTTTATTTAAAGCAAACTATACATTTAAAAGATGGGGGTTATATGCATATTTTGTCATTTAAAAAAAAAACAAAATTGTTATGCAAAAAGACAAGGACTTCTTTATCCTTTAATGCAGGAAAAATCATACAGCCAGCCACACACACACACACATAAACACAGACGAGATATCAAAAATCCGTCCGGAATTTAGCATCCTCAATGTCTTGACTTCATGCTGACCGAGAATGGTTGGAATCCGATCAATTCCCAAGGAGAATTAAATTGAATTTCAGGGGTATGCGTTTCCAAACAAACCATAATAGCCACCTTCCTGTTGGGCTGTCGTAAAACTTAGAGCACGAAAGTTGTTCAACCCAATGAGATCTATAAGTGTACCGAGTTTCATATTATTACATGCAAGTGTGTTTGACTTATGGAAAAGTGTTCGAATGCCAGTCCAGAGGGCGCTGTCGAGCCGCCCTGACACGCCCGGGTACCAGCTTCAGCCCGGCCCTGATGGCCGCGGGTTCTGACCCGTGTGCAAAGTTTCAAGAGTTTTAGAGGATGTTAAGGGCCCCAAAAGCCCCCGAAAACTTGAACAACAATAATTAAAAGCATTCTCACTCAAACAGACACATCCCCCTCCCCCCACAGACACAGAGGTACACAGAGAGAGGGAGAGAGATTACTCCAAACATCCACATTCAAACCAAAATATCTGACTTCCTGTTGTTCGGAGCCAAAATCTGTAAATTAGAAAGTTGTCCGGCTTGATCTGAACAATATGCCTACCGAGTTTTATGATTGCAGGTAAAACTATGAAACTAACCCTCTAACTTTTGTCAAAAGGTGGCGCTACTTAGCCCCTGCACCACGTCCGTTTCTGAAACTTTGCACATGTCTACTGGCTAATAAATGTGACATGTCTTTTGAGTTTCATGCAATTTCAAGCATGCTAAGAGTCTCAAAAGCATCCTAAAAGAATTTTAAAGTTTGATGCGTTGCCACGCCAACAGTATCAAAGATATCAAGAATCCATTCACAGGTCTACATCTGCCGTATGTTTACATTATACAGATGAAGTTTGAAGCAAATTGGGTTAAAATAAGAGGGTGATTTCAAAGCATTTTGAAAGTGACACACTTCCTGCTGCCAGTTGGTGGCGTTATAACTTTGACTCACAATAGTCACATCCATGTGATCGGCCTCTTACAGCGAACACACTGCTGAAGTTTCATTAAGATCAGTTAATGCATGGAGAAGTTATAACACACTTCCTGTTTCACGTTTCTCGCCATAATTTCGTTTCCTTGCCACGGCCAAACCGTTCGAGATATCAAAAATCCCCTGCCATTTTTTCATCCTCAATGTATTGTCTTCATGCTGACCGAGTTTTGTGCCATTTCTTTGAATTCTCTAGGAGAAGTACTTTAAATTCAATTGCATGCGTTTTACAAACAACCCTAAATAGCCGACTTCCTGTTGGGCTGGGGTAAAAAGTAAGAGTATGAAGTATATATGAACCGATGAGATCTATATGTGTACCGAGTTTTATATTCTTACATGCAAGCGTGTTTGATTTACGCCCGGGTACCATCTTCAGCCCGACCCTGATGGCCGCGGGTTCTGACCCGCGTGCAAAGTTTCAAGAGTTTTCGGGCACGTTAAGGGCCCCAAAAGTGCCCGAATAGTCGTAAGAAAAATAAAAGAGAAAAAAAATAAATAAATAATCCTAAGGAAAACAATAGGGCTCTGCGCCCTTTCAGGGCTTGGGCCCTAATAAAGTATAATCCTTAGGAAAACAATAGGGCCTTCACCTTTTCAAGGCTTGGGCCCTAATAATAATTAAAGCTGCAAGCAGCGATGAAAAGGGCCCTCGCACCCGTGCCACCGCCACCCGGCGGTTTTAGGAAGACAGAGCACGGTGGGCAGTATGTAATGATAATAAATATAGGACGACTATGTCAAAGTATTTGTATTTGCCACACTTCCTGCTACCAGCAGGTGGCGCTATTGCTATAACCAAATATGAGCATGGTCATGTGTTCAGGACCGGACTCTTATCAAACATGTGAAGTTTGGGGCAGATCGGACATTGTATGCCTGAGTTATGCCGCGTTCCAGGCAACCTGTAACCCGTGAACCCCCATCCCAGTAAATCCCCTGCTTTACTGGGATGGGGTTCGATTCCCTACAGTGCCCTTGTTTTTGTAGCATCTACCTAAAAAGTAATATATTTTTCATTAGATTTATGAAATCTTTAAATTGTATTCAAGTCTTTGGTAATTCATGACCTAATTTAATATTTTTGCTGGGATTGAATCACAGTGTTGAACACGTCACTTCCTACTTTCCGTTTCTAGGTGGCGCTATTACTATAACTGAATATTGTCATGTAAATGTATTCAGGGCGGGATTTTTATCAAACACCACCACCCGGCGCCTTTAGGAAAACAGAGCACGGTGGGCAGTATGTAAATATAGGGGGAATATGTTAAAGTAATTTGCCCCACCCAATGCAGAAACCCACATCACACATAAATTTTCACCACTTCTGAAGCGTGTGCAAAGTTTCATGAGTTTTCAAGCATGTTTAAGCCGGAGGACTATGTCAAAGTCATTTATTTTTAGCACACTTCCTGCTACCAGCAGGTGGCGCTATTACTATAACCGAATATGAGCATGGTCATGTGTTCAGGACAGGACAGGATAGGACAAATTTGAAGAGGATCATATAAAAAATGTAGGAGGAGTTTGTTAAAGTACGAAGCCTGAAAATGGCAAAAACTGCACAAAAATCAGAGAGGAAAATACAAAATGGCAGACTTCCAGTTCTGTTGAGGAATATGCTCCAAGATACTTTTTAGTAGGTATTGGGTTATTACATGTATGTACCGAATTTAGTCCACGTACGTGAAACGTAGCGCCAGGGGCAATTAGTCGAAATATTTGTTTCCCAACTTTTTGCCCATTTGCCCCACCCAATTCTGAAACCCATATCAGATGTAAATTTAAGATTACACTCACCAAATTTGAAGAGGATCAGATCAAAACTGTAGGAGGAGTTTGTTAAAGTACAACATCAGGAAATTACGAAAAATGCACAAAATCTAGGAGGAAGTTCAAAATAGCTGACTTCCTGTTGTGTTTAGGGCTATGCTCCAAGAGACGTTTTTGTAGGTATTGGGTCATTACATGTATGTACCAAATTTCATACCTGTACGTGAAACGTAGAGCCGGGGCAAAATGTGGGGGCAATAATTTACAGAATTTGCCCCACCCAACTTTGAAAACCATATCACACGTAAATTTTCACCACTTCTGAAGTGTGTGCAAAGTTTCATGAGTTTTCGAGCATGTTTAGGCCCTCTAAAAAGCGATTCTTTTAAGAGAAGAATAATAATAATAAACAGAGCAAAAACAATAGGGTCCTTTCAACATCGGTGCTCGGGCCCTAATTAAAGCTGCAAGCAGTGATGAAGAGGGCCCTCGCACCTGTGCCGCCGCCACCCGGCGGTTTTAGGTAGGCAGAGCACGGTGGGCAGTATGTAATGATAATAAATATAGGAGGACTATGTCAAAATATTTGTATTTGCCACACTTCCTGCTACCAGCAGGTGGCGCTATTGCTATAACCAAATATGAGCATGGTCATGTGTTCAGGACAGGACTCTTATCAAACATGTGAAGTTTGGGGCTGTTTTAAACCTTGTTCTTCTTATGTGTAGGAGACATAGAAGCGAAGACCAGGAGACCTTGGGATTGTATCTTTTAAGCAGGATTGTTTATTTGCTGTAGTCTGCTTCATCCAAAATCTTACCCAAGTCTAACTAAGGGAACTTTACATTGCAGTTTATATACATTTCAAGGGGGTGGGATTAATTTCATAGAGGAGGGGACTCTTGATTCAGCTGGTTACCTGATTTCATCAGGTAACAGTGTAACTTAGAGTCTTGAGATGCTAATCCAATCAGCCTGATTAGATCAACAAAAGGCCCAGCTGACCTTTGAGATGTGACAAGAGGTTAATGTCCGAAACCCTGATTGCCTCAAAATGGACAAAACAGTGTGCAACTTTCTCAGTTAAAATACTATAGTATTGGAAGCTCAATTAAACATTTAAATACAATTTGTAATCCTACATTTCCCCCTTTGAGAGTTCTAAATAACTCTCACAAAATACAAATTTAGACACTTAAAAGTTAATTCTTGTAACTTGTGCTCATTACAGGCACATAACGCATTTTCTGTGTTGCGGTCCGTGAAGTTCTTACGGATAATAGTCTTTTCTGGTTGGAACTGTGATTTTCTCGTGAGAGGCGTGATTAATCTGTTGAATGAAGCACTTGATACTGTGGACACATAGATAGTACGCCAGTAGAACAAACAACAACATAATTGCTATTTCCTTTATCCACAGCCAGGGTTTACCAATCAAGTTTCCGAACCATGAAGAATTATCTTCAGTCATCTGGTGTAATTTTGCTGAAAGATCAAGAATGTCTTGTTGGATTTTGTTCAAGTTCTCTGTTGGATCCATTAACCCGGTGCAGCACTCAGGTCCGATGATGGTGCAGGCACCTCCTTGCTTTGCTAGAATGTAATCCAAGGCCACTCTGTTCTGTAAGATCATTATCTTGTGCGAAGCGAGAGTGTCCGTGATGTTACCAAGGGCCAAAGCCGTATCATTGGCCAATTTCTGTACAGAATTCGATAAGCTTCTGACTTGATCAAGGGCTTGCATGACACCATAAGATGGTATTAATGCTCCAAGAGTTCTTGACCACCATGTTTGTGCACAAGTGAGTCCTGGAATGCAGCCATCTGCTTCGTTAGTGGTAGAAGCTGAATTTTGTAGCTGTGGGGAGCTTGGGGTGGAGTGTGTATTTTCTCTGATAGCTGGTAGAACATAAACCAGGGTGCACCTTCCGTTGAATTGGCTGGGGAGGATGCTGTAGACAGAAGTTCCACATAACCAAAAAGTGTCAGTTGGTGGAGAGATCATACACAACTGATTTATTGCAAAAAAATTGGGTAGGGATGGGTTTTTGGAGAAACACTCTGTTAAGTCCTTTTCCTCTTTCTTATCTGTTGTAGTAACGTACACATGGGATTCTGTTCCTTTTTCAATCACAAAGCTGCAACGTTCACGAGGAATTTCACCCAGTGGAGTCGATGCTGGAGCATAATTTTCCACGCACCAATAGAACATCATTGGCAGGAGTAGATCTGTCATGATGGGAGTAGCTGAAGTTAGGTTGCAGGATGGTAATCCTGGAATGCAACACGGAGAAGCGGGAGGAATTGTTATGTTGTGACATGTATCCTTGTTGTATAATCCACTGGTATGATGATTGAATAAGGTACACGTGTCACATTTGGAGATAGGGTGGGCCACCCATGGGATTCCTGCTCCTACTGAAGGTGCGTGTGGCATGCAAACGTTCTTCCCAGCAAACAAGGCATTTCTTGACATATTCATCAGCTCTAAGAATATGTTGTTTCTGGAGTCCACACTTTGTGCGATGTCCATGATGCTTAGTGGAACGACAATCTTGATCATGTTGATGGATGACTGAAGCTTTCGTATGTGAGTCTCTGCGTTGTGTATTTTTTTTTCTTTCGTGATGGTTGGTTCGGCAGTGGGTCTAGTCGTTTTCTTGAGGTTTTCTTTTGGCTTCATATGCAGATGACGAGGTTGGTGCGTTTGGGTCCCGGAACAGTCATCAAGTGGTGTCTGCACATAATAAGAAAGAAAAACAAAAGACAGGAGAGCAGTTTTTGTTCAAACACTAGGATTGTGAACTTTTTCCGAGTCTGCTAGGCAGTAGAGCAGTATTTGTTCAAACACTATGGCTGTAAACTTTTTCTAAGTCTGCTATTGTTGTTCCCTCTTTCCCTATTTCTTAAACCCTTTGACACCAAAGGAACAGTGAGGTAATGATGGGAGTCTTCACCCCAGGGTTAACCCCCGACGCCTGTTGCATTCGGTTCTTCCCGGGGCTCCTCACTGGTTCCGTGTCCTAACCTATCCCTGAAGGTGGGGGAACAACTTTACAGTGTGACACGTGAGTCCAGGTTTTCCTTCCCTGACACAATACTGCAGCTGCTGTAATCAACATCACTTGATGTGGCCCCTGCCACTTAGGCTCTAATGGCTTTTTTCTGAATGACTTTATCATGACCCATTGACCTGGGATGATTGTGTGTCCACCTTCTGGTGGAGTCTGCCAACATGACTCAACTCTCTCTCTGGCACTCTGTACCGCCTTTGTTAGGTTTTCACAGTAAGCAATCAGGGCATCTGAGGCAATGTGTACATCAGCATTCCTAAGATCAATCACACCTGGCATCTGCATGGGGCGTCCAGTAATAATCTCATGAGGGCTCAGTCCTACTGTTCTGTTAGGTGATGCTCTCATACTACACAGTACTGCTGGCAGTGCTTCGACCCATGGTACCCCATCCTGATGCATTTTGCTTAGTCTGGTTTTGATTGTTCTGTTCGATCGTTCAACCTGTCCTGATGCTTGTGGCCTGTATGGGCAGTGAAGATTCCACTTAATCTTCAAAATTCTAGACACTTCCTTGACTACCTGTCCTGTGAAGTGTGTACCTTGATCTGAGTCAATGCAATCTGGTAATCCCCATCTGGGAATGAAATCATTGACAAGACATTTAGCAGTATGTGCAGCTGTAGCCCGCCCTGTGAAGTGTGTACCTTGATCTGAGTCAATGCAATCTGGTAATCCCCATCTGGGAATGAAATCAGTGACAAGACATTTAGCAGTATGTGCAGCTGTAGCCCGCCCTGTTGGATAAGCTTCTACCCATCTTGAGAACTTATCTATTACTACCAAAACATCGTTTTTTCCCTTACAACGAGGCAATGATATGTAATCAACTTGAAGGTGACGAAATGGTCCTGGTGGGGCTGGGGTATGTGCTGCTGGTGTAGTGGCTGCTGGTACATCATTATTTTTCTGACATGTAACACACCCCTTGGCTGTTTCTGTGGCTACATTTCTGAATTTTGGATTCCACCACTGATTTGAGAACCTGTGATTCATCGTTGCTGGACCACTGTGACCCAAATTGTGTATTTGTTGAGCCAAATATGGCAACAGTGATTCGGGAGCAACATACTTTCCCCCTTTTGTCCAGCAACCGGATAAATCCACGGTGGCTCCTTTGTCTAACCATGTCCATGCTTCATACAGAGGAACGTCTTTGTACAGATCAATTATTGATTCAGGAGGCATAATTGTCTTCTGTGCTGCACTACCTGAACACACTTGTACAGTTGCATAGAAACAAGCCTGTTTAGCTGCCATATCGGCAAGAGCATTGCCTTTAGCTTCCGTAGTATTAGTTGTGAGATGTGCTTTTACTTTGCTCACTGCTAATTTCTTTGGAAGTTTCATGGAAAACATTAGATCTTTCACTAATTCAGCATGCTTAATGGGGGATCCAGCAGAAGTTAGAAACTGTCTGGTTTGCCAAATGACACCAAAATCATGAATTACCCCAAAAGCATATCTGGAATCTGTGTAGATATTAGCAACTGATCCTGAAGCTAGCGTGCATGCTCTTGTTAGGGCTACTAGTTCTGCAGCTTGAGCTGAAAAATGATCTGGAAGACGTCCTGAAGCTAACACTTCCGTGGTGGGCGTTACTGCATAACCTGCTCGTCTGTTACCTTCAATTACTTGAGCTGAACCGTCAACGAACAACTCAAATTCTGAATTCTCAATGGGATTTTCTTTTACTTCACTCGTAGGGGTATATGTAAGCGTAACACAATCGTGTGTCATTTCTCCTTTATCCTCTAACAAAACTTCAGTCATAGCAGACATCATACATGAGGACGGATTCGTGACAGGTGCACGCTGTAAGACAATATTCGGGGCTGTGAGAGTTGCTAACCAATTTCCCCAGCGAGAGGAAGTGACAGAAGTGACTTTTGGACATCGTACGTTTACAGACTGTCCTAACACCATTCCTGATGAAGCCTGAAGCGCTAGATGCACTGCCTGTACTGCTCTGAGGCATGGGCCCATACCTTGAGCTACTATGTCAAGTTTACCAGAATAGTAATGAATTGGGCGTAAACTGCCCCCATGATCTTGCATTAGACATGCAGTCATGAAGCTTAAATGTTCATGGACATAAAGCACAAATGGTCTATCAGTTTGGGCAATTCCTAATGCTGGTGCTTGACATAGTGCTCTCTTCAAATCATTGAACGCTTTGAGGTGACATTCTTCCATACAAACAGTATCAGAATCTTTACCATAGCCTTTCAACAAGTCATAGAGCGGCTGTGCAATTGAGGCATAGTCTTCAATCCAAGGTCTAGAGTAACCTGCTGTTCCTAAAAATGATCGGAGTGTTTTAATGGTAGTAGGCGGGGGTATGGCTTTGACTGAAGCCGCTCGATCCTGTGTAATGGATCTATTTCCTGCACCAATTGTTTGACCCAGAAATGTGACTTGCTTTTTAGCAATTTGAGCTTTGTGAAAGCTGCATTTGTGTCCTTTCTTATGCAAATAGTCCAACAATGATGCCAATTCAGTTTGATGTACCTCGTGATCTGTTGAGGCAATCAAAATATCATCGACATATTGGATCATAGTGGACTGTTTTACCGGACATTCTGGGTCACACAAATCACGTCTGACAGCCTGATGGTATATGGTTGGGGAGTTTTGAAATCCCTGTGGCAAACGTGTCCACTGGTATTGCTCATAGTCAACTGTAAAAGCTAACCATGGCTGGCTGTCAGAGTGCAACGGAACAGAAAAGAATCCATTAGACATATCAATTCCTGAAAAAATCTTACTCTCTAATGGTATGCCATTACAAATTGTGGAAGGATCTGCCACTAGAGGGGTGATTTTATCAATATTTTTATTGGCTACTCTGTAGTCTATTGTAAGTCTCCATGTCCCATTGGATTTCTTGATGGGCCATATGGGCGAGTTACAGGGACTATTGGTTTTAACTAGCACTCCCTGCATCAGCAACTTTTCTACAATAGGTTTGATCCCCTGTATAGCTTCCTTATTGATCGGATATTGTTTGGTGACCGGGGGTGAAGTCCCCGTCAATTTAATTGGTTCTACACCTGTCAACAAACCACAATCATCCTTGTCTTTAGCCCAAATTGGATGATTCTGTAAGAAAGCATACTCAGGAGGGATCACATTATTGGTAGAAACTTGTGCTGAGGAAATTTTAATGCTAGCAGATTCTGAGGACACGTCTAAAGTTAGATGTACTTGTCTCAGGAGATCCATGCCTAAAATTGCACCCGTATTTAATGGAGCACATAACAATTTTGTAGTCAGAGTTTTCGGGCCAAAATGTACATCTATGGGCGGGGTTTCATACAAATCAGAATCTTCACCTATTACGCCAGTTAAAGAAAATTTGGTTTTCTTGTACGGAATGTCTAAACCTTTAGCCAATTTTGTAGGAATTATGGTAATTTCTGCACCTGTATCAAGCAAAAAATCAATTTCTTTCTCTTGTATGCTACCTTTCACAAAAATTATTGTGTCATTATGATGGATTACAGGGGTAAGGTAGCTACTCACAGCCCCAACAATTAGTTTTTTTCCTGGTCTTTTTGTGCTCTTAAAAGAGCCTGAACAAGCTGTCCTAAATTTTCAGTGGACACTTGCGGAACTGCTTCCGGGTTGTAAGCAGGCTGAGAAGGAGCAGAATTATGCATAGCATTTCTTTTTGTATCTTGCAATTTCTTCCTACACTCTTTCTCCCAATGTCCTAATCTTCCACAATAGTGGCAGCTGCCTTCTTTTTTAGACCACCTGTTTTCTTGTTTTGCTGTGCTAAATGTAGCTGCTGCTGCTACTCTCACTTTGGCTTTAACATCAGCATCTCTTTCCCATGCAGCTAACCTGTCAACGTTACTTCTGAGAGTTCTGTTAGACCAAGTTAGATCTAGGAATGGAAAAGCTCTTCTGTATTCGGCTACAAGGCCATCTGACCAGATACGAATTAGTGGTCCTTTGTGATCGAGCACACTTTCAGAATCATCCACTATTCCACTGTAAGTTATGGCTGACTGACAAAACCGTTCAGTATATTCATTTACCGTTTCTTCTTTCTTTTGTACACAGCTAGTAACTCTAGACCAGTCTATTTTGGGTCCTAAGATAGTCTTTAGGATTTTCAAAACACCTTCTCTCATATTGCCTCTACTGGCATGTTGTAGTTCAGAAGTCACTGCAGATTCAAAACTGTTGAATTCAGAATCAGTTAAAATTTGTGACATTAACTGTGTGACTTCAGTTAACGACATGTCATATAGACGAATTTTGCTGATCAATGCCCTTCTAAATTCAGAAAACTGTTTACGAGGTGAGGGTAAACTCTCAGAGAGTCGTTCTATATCCTTAGGTCCAAGGGCTTTTGCGACAGTTTGTATTCGGACTACAGAAGGGTGGGTAGAAACACTTTCATTTTCCTCAATTCCCTGTGATCTTTTTCTAGCTCCACACACATAAACAGAATTTACAGGCTTATCAGTGACTGATTGGATGGCTACATCTGTTTCAAAGAACGCTCGTAAATCAGGGTAAATGTTATCAGGCTGACTTACTTCTTCCACATCAGTTTTTTCTGCATCTTTGTTGCGGTTCAATTTCTTGGTCAACGCGGAAACTCTAGCACGTAGCTCTTTGTTCTCTTTCTCTAGCTCTGAGTTATGCTGAGACTGTTCTGTAGCTTTTGCTAAAAGAAATTCTCTATGGCAACAAATTATGGCTTTCACATTGTTCTTGCGAATACTTGCTCCTAGTACTTTTTTACACTCTTCTACAAATCTTATCTGGATGAATCTCATATTTCTGTGTTAGTTCTTGTCTAACTTTTTCAGTGACTATTAGATCCATCTGTTCTCCTAACACTGTTTTAAATTCGCTATTTGACCACAAAAGAGTAGCAAGACCACCTTTTTTAGTTGTGGAGATTAGTCTAGCACTTTTCTTAATCATTTTGTGGATTTCTTTGTTACCACACAAACAAACACTAAACTTCTCTGATCACAGAGGGTACGCTTGTTAACACAAATCAACTATTGTTAAACTTCCTTGTTACCAACACATCACAAACTATTAGCATGTTACGCTAATCTTCCCTGCCTGAAACAGAGGGTCAAACTTTTCTTCTCTAAAATATATTTTTAGAGGGTAACAACACAAAAAAAAAAAAAAAAAAAAAAAAAAATTAGCAAATGATACTAATCTTCCCTGCCTGACAAACAGAGGATATCTTTTTAACACGTGATGTTAAAAACTTCCCTGCCTGAACAGAGGATCAAACTCTCTTCTCTAAAAGAATTTTTTTAGAGGGTAACACCACAAGGTAACAAATAACAAAACAAATAATTAGCAAAATAATACTAATCTTCCCTGCCTGACAAACAGAGGATATCTTTTTAACACGAGATGTTAAAAACTTCCCTGCCTGGACAGAGGATCAAACTCTCTTCTCTAAAAGAATTTTTTTAGAGGGTGACACCACAAGGTAACAAACAACAAAACAAATAATTAGCAAAATAATACTAATCTTCCCCGCCTGACACAGAGGATATCTTTTTAACATGTGATGTTAAAAACGTCCCTGCCTGAACAGAGGATATATTTTCATCTTTAAAAGACAACTTTTAAAGGATAACTTTAGGTAATCAAACACTACAGCTGTCTGATAACTCTTTCTCTGATGGCGCAGAGGCACAAAATTCGTACTGGTCTGGTTCTTTGAATAGAGTGAAACTCACCGAATCGTTGTTTGAATTAAAAGATTCAGTCTGGAAAACTCAGTCAGCTTTGTTGAGGTCCAGTTGAGATTCAGTTCTGGAACTCAGTCAGAAAGTTCATTCTTTGTTGAGATCTTTGTTGAGCTTGAGGTTTTCAAGATTCCATCTGGAACTCAATCAGAAAGTTCATTCTTCATTGAGATCTTTTGTTGATTCAATCTGGATTCTAGTGAGTAGCTCTATCCGGGTCACGGCACCATCTGTTGTAAACCTTGTTCTTCTTAAGTGTAGGAGACTTAGAAGCGAAGACCAGGAGACGTTGGGATTGTATCTTTTAAGCAGGATTGTTTATTTGCTGTAGTCTGCTTCATCCAAAATCTTACCCAAGTCTAACTAAGGGAACTTTACATTGCAGTTTATATACATTTCAAGGGGGTGGGATTAATTTCATAGAGGAGGGGACTCTTGATTCAGCTGGTTACCTGATTTCATCAGGTAACAGTGTAACTCAGAGTCTTGAGATGCTAATCCAATCAGCCTGATTAGATCAACAAAAGGCCCAGCTGACCTTTGAGATGTGACAAGAGGTTAATGTCCGAAACCCTGATTGCCTCAAAATGGACAAAACAGTGTGCAACTTTCTCAGTTAAAATACTATAGTATTGGAATCTCAATTAAACATTTAAATACAATTTGTAATCCTAGAGGGCAGATCGGACATTGTATGCCTGAGTTACTGCAGGCTGTCTGTGGTTGTAACACAAAAAATACAAACACAAAAGTATTTGTATTTGCCACACTTCCTGCTACCAGCAGGTGGCGCTATTACAATAATCTAATATGAGCATGGTCATGTGTTCAGGACAGGACTCTTATCAAACATGTGAAGTTTGGGGCAGATCGGACATTAGCTGTGTCCAAAACCGCTCACTCGTTCACTCATTCACTAATCCCTATATAGTGTATGGCAGTTGAGTGCACTATATCTGCAAGGAGTGAACGAAATGAAGTGAGTGAATTCGGACGCTGACGCTTACACTGTGCGTCAGAGAGCTGGAGCTGGAGCAGAAAAGGCTTCGTCACACGTAGTGATAAAACTCCTTTTATCTTATGTTACTTGCTTTATAAAATAAGATTAACAACAATAACAATCATAATGACTTTATTTTGTAATTATATATACCTCCGTGCCAGCTTTGTAGTTTCATCGATTGAAATTGTAACTCTCACGCTCACAGATGACGTGGTTGTTGAGCGCCCTCAGGCGACCTTTATTATATTCGAATGAATACGCTTCCTACAGATGATTAACCAAATTATCATCTCTCCCTTTACAGTATAACGAGTTAACAACAATGGCACAAATTATCAAAACACCTGGCTGTTAGTAAAACACATTAAATTGTGTTAATGCCTAAATAATGTATTTTAATAAAAAAATTATATACAGGTCTATATAATTTACCTTATAAATATAATTTCATTTAATTTTAAAATTCATCTATATAATATTGTAATAATGTCAAGTAATGATTAATAAAAATAAAAAAAACTAGCATGAAATAAATGTTAAAGCAGGAATAAGAAAGCTGTAAGGTAATCTCTGGTTTAAACTGCACTTTCATGCACGTTCAGTTGTCTCCGCATTGGATTGTGGGAAATAGTGCTTCAGCAAGTGTACATCGAATGTACACTCGAATTCAGAGAGGATTGTGGGTAAAAGTAGTGAACGAATGTAGGGAATGATGTCGTTCACTCAGAATTCGGACACCACTACAAAATGGCAGACACCCGATATAGTGCACTATTTAGTGGATAAAGAGCGGTTTCAGACACAGCTATTGTATGCCTGAGTTACTGCAGGCTGTCTGTGGTTGCCTAGCAACATCGGAACTGCAAGCAATATTGAACTATATGACATATTCATGCACAAATCACCAAAAGGCTGAAATTGGGTGCACATTTGTCAGGCCGCCAAGGGCACACCCTTCGACGAAAACTCAAGATCTTCGCAATTTAACGTCACAAAGGCCTTAAGATTACACTCACCAAATTTGAAGAGGATCCGATCAAAACTGTAGGAGGAGTTTGTTAAAGTACAACGTCTGGAAATGGCAAAAACTACACAAAATCTGGGAGGAAATTCAAAATAGCTGACTTCCTGTTGTGTTTAGGGCTATGCTCCAAGATACTTTTTTGTAGGTATTGGGTCATTACATATATGTACCAAATTTCATACCTGTACGTTTCGGCAAAATGTGGGGGCAATAATTTACAGAATTTGCCCCACCCAATTTTGAAAACCATATCACACGTAAATTGAGTTTCACAAAGTTTCATGAGTTTTCGAGCATGTTTAGGCCCTCTAAAAAGCGATTCATTTAGGAGAAGAAGAAGAAGCGGAATAATAATAAACGGAGCAAAAACAATAGGGTCCTCTCACCATCGGTGCTCGGGACCTAATTAAAGCTGCAAGCAGCGATGAAGAGGCCCCCCGCACCCGTGCCGCCGCCACCCGGCGGTTTTAGGAAGACAGAGCACGGTGGGCAGTATGTAATGATAATAAATATAGGAGGACTATGTCAAAATATTTGTATTTGCCACAAATACCAGCAGGTGGCGCTACCAGCAGGTGGCGCTATTGCTGTAAACCAAATATGAGCATGGTCATGTGTTCAGGACAGGACTCTTATCAAACATGTGAAGTTTGGATGGACCCTGCCAAGTTCATAGCTTCCAGTTGTGTTTAGGGCTATGCTCCAAGATACTTTTTAGTAGGTATTGGGTTATTACATGTATGTACCGAATTGAGTCCACGTACACGAAACGTAGCGCCAGGGTCAATTAGTCGAAATATTTGTTTGTCCAACTTTTTGCCCATTTGCCCCACCCAATTCTGAAACCCATATCAGATGTAAATTTTGCACCTGTGCCACCACCACCCGGCGGTTTTAGGAAAACAGAGCACGGTGGGCAGTATGTAATGATAATAAATATAGGAGGACTATGTCAAAGGATTTGTATTTTCACACTTCCTGCTACCAGCAGGTGGCGCTATTGCTATAACCAAATATGAGCATGGTTATGTGTTCAGGACAGGACTCTTATCAAACATGTGAAGTTTGGGGCAGATTGGACATTGTATGCCTGAGTTACTGCAGGCTGTCTATGGTTGCCTAGCAACATCGGAACTGCAAGCAATATTGAACTATATGACATATTCATGCACAAATCACCAAAAGGCTGAAATTGGGTGTACATTTGTCAGGCCGCCAAGGGCACACCCTTCGACGAAAACTCAAGATCTTCGCAATTTAACGTCGCAAAGGCCTTAAGATTACACACACCAAATTTGAAGAGGATCAGATCAAAACTGTAGGAGGAGTTTGTTAAAGTACAACGTCTGGAAATGGCAAAAACTACACAAAATCTGAGAGGAAATTCAAAATAGCTGACTTCCTGTTGTGTTTAGGGCTATGCTCCAAGAGACTTTGTTGTAGGTATTGTGTCATTACATGTATGTACCGAATTTCACACCTGTACGTCAAACGTAGAGCCGGGGCAATAATGTAGGGGGCGCTATTGAGCCATTTTGCCCCACACATTTGTCAGGCCCCCGAGAGCACACCCTTCGACGAAAACTCAAGCTCTTCGCAATTTAACGTCGCAAAGGCCTTAAGATTACACTCAACAAATTTGAAGAGGATCAGATTAAAACTGTAGGAGGAGTTTGTTAAAGTACAACGTCTGGAAATGACAAAAACTTCACAAAATCTGAGAGGAAATTCAAAATTGCTGACTTCCTGTTGTGTGTAGGGCTATGCTCCAAGATACTTTTTTGTAGTTATTGTGTCATTACATGTATGTACCGAATTTCACACCTGTACGTCAAACGTAGAGCCGGGGCAATAATGTAGGGGGCGCTATTGAGCCATTTTGCCCCACACATTTGTCAGGCCGCCGAGAGCACAACCTTCGACGAAAACTCAAGATCTTCGCAATTTAACCTCGCAAAGGCCTTAAGATGACACTCACCAAATTTGAAGAGGATCAGATCAAAACTGTAGGAGGAGTTCGTTAAAGTACAACATCAGGAAATTACGAAAAATGCACAAAATCTAGGAGGAAGTTCAAAATAGCTGACTTCCTGTTGTGTTTAGGGCTATGCTCCAAGAGACTTTTTTGTAGGTATTGGGTCATTACATGTATGTACCAAATTTCATACCTACACGTGAAACGTAGAGCCGGGGCAAAATGTGGGGGCAATAATTTACAGAATTTGCCCCACCCAATTTTGAAAACCATATCACACGTAAATTTTCACCACTTCTGAAGCGTGTGCAAAGTTTCATGAGTTTTCGAGCATGTTTAGGCCCTCTAAAAAGCGATTCATTTAGGAGAAGAAGAAGAAGAAGAAGAAGCGGAATAATAATAAACAGAGCAAAAACAATAGGGTCCTCTCACCATCGGTGCTCAGGCCCTAATAAACAGAGCAAAAACAATAGGGTCCTCTCACCATCGGTGCTCGGGCCCTAATGAAAGTGTGACAGAAACATTGTCATTGTATTTTTTACTGTAAATTTCTAGCAATCACAGCTACCAAATTTTTGCCATAAATTTAACAAAACCCAGGAAAATAATGAACAGCAAATATAAAGCCCACCAGCACATGTTTGAATATGATTGAGCACACAGAATATCACCAGCAGCTTTTCAGAACATTAAGATTTAGAATGTGAGGTCTCCATGGTGATGCTGATGCATGTTGCCGTGACGCTGGAGAAGGAAAACAACTTCACACTGAGGAAACAGTTACTATGTGCTGTCTGCTCGTTTCTGTGCTGATTGTTGTAATAAGAAGGATGAACGAGGCCTCGTTAGTTTAAAAATAATTAATGTTTCTTTTTAAAGAATATTTTGTGAAATGGGGTTGTGCTGTCTCCAGCATATAAACAATCCACACTGCTTTTTGTATAACTGCTCCTCAATCCATTTATATCAAATTTTACAATTAATAGTACAATGCCTATATAAATACATAATGGAGCAAATTCATTTGAGATGCTTTGTAGTCAAACCAAATGATACATCATATTTTCAATGTATTTTGATGCTAAATATTCGATTATTGAACGAAAACTTAAAATATTTAACTACAGATTTGATGTTGCTCATGTTAATATGCAAGTTCATCTGTTATTGTTTCAGTTGCATGCCCTATTATGTCACAAATACTCTGTTATGATTTATTTATGCATGTGTGATGATCAGTGTGCCAGAAAATTCACACTGAGCAATAGGCCAATAAACCTAGAGAAAGTTATTGGTAACACTTTATTTTGATGGTCCCTTTTGAACTGTCTACTACCTATAAGTAACTTTGCAACTACATGTCAACTAACTCTTATTAGAGTATTAGTAGACTGTCTGCACAGAATCGGTCATCTTTGCTAATGTAACCACAAATCAAATTTGAACTGAAGATACCAAGTGCCATTCTCCAATTAAATGGAGTTACAGGAACATGACAGCTTTTAGAGAGAAAAAATCAAGCACAGGTAAAACATTTGCTGTTCATTTATTTCATAAAACAGTTACTAAGAATATTAAGGACACTAATTGCCATTGAAACATTTTATTAAACAAATGCAACAACAATATCTGGGAACTGTGCTGGGTATTTCGCATCATAGCTGTCATTATGTCACAGCTGGAATGTTCTACTGTCCAATCAGGAGCCAAGACCAGAACAATCTGTTTTATGAAATTGCTGGATGATCTCCATGCAACTTGTTTGGTGACATGCAAAGCTTGATGCTTTGGCTTCTTTTGGAATTGTTTACATTAGCAGAGAAAAATGTTTTTTAAACTAAATTCTGTCTGAAACATTTGTTACTTAATGTTAACATCTTGTGTATAGAACTGTTGTATAAAAGCCAGTCGCCCGTATCACACAAGATCCATTTACAGTATGAATACAGTCCTGTATAACACATACCGGTATTCAACAATTAGTTCTTCGTTTCTCCATTATTTTGAATTCAAATCCAAACCTTATTTTTCATTAATGTGATTCTCTTTGTACACAGTACCGTAATACAATCCTTCATAGACATATTCACCTAAAACATAAAAAATATACAACGTATTAATCCATTCATCAACGTTATATAGATTAATATATTAAATTGCTCAAGCAAGTGGAAAAACCTTTAAACATATGGTACTTCTCTAACATTAAAAGGTAGTATAAAACTTACCATTCACTCAAACAGTCGACTCCCATGCCTCTTCTTTTGCATTTAAATCTAAATACTTGATTCTGATTGGTCAATCGCATCATCTAGCGGTACATTATTCCCAGATAACAACTGCTGAAAACAGACAACACAGGCTCATCCGGGTTACTGAAGTTAGAGACCTTGACAAAGGCTACTTGTGCCGAAACATTAGTAATTGAGTGTGCAGTTACATTCTCTTTGCATTAAGTTTTTTCTTTTATCTTGCACCTCAAATGGTGTGTGTTTTCTTTGCTGTTCTTTTAAGCAGTTATTTAATTATGTCATCCAGTATCGTGGACTTGCTCTCTCGTTTCATACAAATGCAGCTGCTGCAATTTTGCGACTATTGTTTTGTACACTGTTAGATTATAAGATTCGGAAAACATATTGAATCTCAAATCAATATGTCTTATCTCCATAATTATTTATGTGGCGAAATGCAGAGTAATAAGTGGTATGACTGTATACCGTATCTCTTAATTGTCTGTCTAGTTTGAACTTGCCGCGCTAGCAAATGCTCTCTCCGTGGAAGCTTTGCGTTAAAAAAACTAATAAAATATTTAGACTCAGATCAATATTTCGTGTCTAATTATTTACTTATGTGGCAAATAGCCGTGTAATAAGCGGGATAATGTACATCCAGCAGATTGTTATCTCAGAATAAACCCTGACAGGGTCATCAGGACCAGATTATCAAGCGGAGGACCAGATTATCAAATCAAAAAGTTGAGGTGGGCCAGGGGTGGGGGTGCGGTGAAACACAGCATTAATAAATAAGCTAAAGTAAATCTAAAAAATAAAAGTATTGTGGAAATGTGATACCCAACAGTAAGCAGATATAATTTACAGCTGTGTACAACTATTTTCCTTGGAACAAATATATGAATTATACAAGCTCATAGCTATTGGTAAGAATCTTTTATTTATTAATTATTATATTATTATAGGTTTAAATGAAAATATTCTGACAGTAAGACTGACTTGGTAAACACAGGTAAAACCATGCTGCTTACTCACTACCAATGTCAAATGATATTGTGATATTACGAATCTATATGTAATAAAATAAAAAATAAAAAAGACGTTTCCAACCTCTCTTCCTGCACTAGCTTTATGGCAAGAAGCTCCCAGTTGCCTACAGTGCTTAGCATAAGTGAACACACCCATGCTAAAGTTGACTAAAAAGAGGAATAAAAAATCATCTTTTGGAAATTGATCTTAATGCCTTAATTAAAAAAATGAGGAAAAATCCAACCTTTAAGGACACTAATTTTCTTTGTGAATTAATAATGTATCGTAAATAAATAAATGTTCTTCCTTAAAATACAGGGTGCATAAGTCAGTACATCCCTATGTTAAATTCCCATAGAGGCAGCAGTTTTTTATTTTTAAAGGCCAGTTATTTCATGGATCCAGGATACTATGCATCCTGATAAAGTTCCCTTGGCCTTTGGAATTAAAATAGCCCCACATCATCACATACCCTTCACCATACCTAAAGATTGGCATGGGGTACTTTCCATAAGATCATCTCTCAATGCAAATCAAACCGGTTATTAGCCTAACTGAAATAACACCATGCCAATCTCTAGGTATGGTGAAGGGAATGTGATGATGTGGGGCTATTTTAATTCCAAAGGTCAAGGGAACTTTATTTCCACTGGTGAAGGCATCCATTACATTTTTATAGGCTTTGGGGTTCCAAGACAGAAAATTGAAAGAAAGGTGAGTGAAAGAGAGAGAGAGGATATCTAGTCCCCTACATATCCTGCATTCTGAAATAGAGAGAGGATACCTAATCCTCTCTCTATTTCAGAATGTAGAAGGCAGACGAGTGGAAGACCTTGGCCACTATGAGTATCCGGTCATGCCATATGGGCTAGACAATGCTCCCTCTGTATTCCAGAGGATCGTGAACTAGGATTTCTGTAACTTCACTTTGTTGAATTCTATATTGGTGATATAATCATTTTCTCCAGCAACCTGACAAAACACCATTAGTATGTGACCCTGGTACTGGAGAAACTGCAAAAACCTGATCAGTTCCTCAGGGCTGAGAAGTGTCCATTCCACCAACTATATGTGTGCAATTCCTGGGCTACAACTTCGCACCTGAGAGCATGCAGATGGACTCAGGGAAGGTACAAGAAGTTCAGTCCTTGCCACTTCCGTCCACTGTCAAGGAACTACAACATTTCCTTGGTTCACCAGAAGATTAATCTTTGACACACTGTGATTGCAGCTTCACTTATCTTTCTTTCAAGTCGGCTTTTGGTTTCAAAAGCGAACACTCAACTGAGAGTGCCCTGCTCTCGGTTATTGAAGCTCTGAGACTGGCAAGAGCAGCTTCCAAATCCTCAGTTCTCATCTTGCTGGATCTCATCCTCCTGTAAACCCTCATGACGAAGGGCATCACAGGAACCGCACTCCAATGGTTCAGGTCTTACCTCTCAGTAGGTCCTTCAGGGTGTCGTGGAGTGGTGAGTCGCACCATCTAGCTACTGGGTTGCCTCAGGGCTCAGTCCTGGGACTGCTTCTCTTCTCCATCTACATGTCATCACTAGAAATGTCATTCAGAAACATGTTTTTTCCTATTACTGTTATGCTGACGACACAGGACTCTACCTTTCACTCCAACCAGAGGATCCGACGGCTCGCATCTCAGCCAGCCTGACAGACATTTCTTGCTGGATGAAGGACAACCACCTTCAACTAAACCCTGCAAAGACAGAGCTGCTTGTGGTCCCGGCCAACCCAACACTACACCACAACTTCTCCATTCATCTTGGTTCGTCAACCATACGTAACTCCATCCAGGACAGCCAGGAACCTTGGAGTTGTGATTGATGAACAGTTGAACTTCACGGACCTCATTGCTAGAACTACCCGGTCCTGCAGATTTGCCCTATACAACATATAAGGTATCAGGCCCTTCCTATAACAGCTACACAACTCCTTGTCCAAGTGCTTGTTATATTCAGACTGGACTATTGTAATGCTCTCCTGGCTGGTCTTCCAGCTTGCACTGTCAAACCTCTGCAACTGATCCAGATGCTGCAGCTAGAGTGTATTTATCAAGCCGAAGAGATGCACGTAACTCCTCTCCTAATACATTTGCACAGATTGACAATCGGCGCTCACATCAAATTCAAGGCACTGATGTTTGCCTACAGAACAACCACTGGCTCTGAGCCTCTATATCTAAACTCATTACTCCTGACCTCCATGCCTTCCAGAAGCTTGTGTTTTGCAAGTGAATGGCACCTTGTGGTGCCATCATCCCAAAGAGGCACAAAATCCCTGTCACAGACCTTCACCTGGACTGTTCCCTGCTGGTGGAATGACCTGCCTAACTCAACCCGAGCTGCTGAGTCTTTAGCCATGTTCAAGAAACTGCTGAAGATGCATCTCTTTCGTCAACACTTGACCCATTAATACTAACACTTAATATTTTATATATATAAATATATATATATATATATATATATATATATATATATATATATATATATATATATATATATATATATATATATATATATATATATATATATACACCTTGCTAAGTGTGCTGCGTTAGACTAACTGGGACTTGTATATTGCTTCACGACTGTTAGTTTGATTGCTTCTATTGCTCTCCTCATTTGTAAGTCTTAATCTTAATATTAAATTGAAAAAAGTTCACAAACAGCTACATGTCTCGCTATTTAAGTTTCAATTCTTGACACCCTGGACCCTGGTTACAGCCTCTACGAAGCACGAATGAAGCATTCAACATTCATACTGTCAAATTTCTTTGAGGGCCTGTTAAAAGCACAATATTTCCCTTTAAACTAAGATTGTGAGTTTACAAGAGCAGGAATTATCTTTGAGTTTGTAGATAACAGGGGAAGGGTGACAAGAATCTGGGTGAAATGTGTTAATTTATAGATTAATGAGTTTAAAGAAAGGATCGTACACAAGATGAATATATAAAGCTTCCTTCCAACATCAGACACATGTTCAGACTTGCCCAGTTGGAAGCAGAGGTCTGTTAATAGATTAATCCCTGGAAAATGTCATTACCAAGCACATCAAGTTCCAACACTTTTGTTAACATCTCCAGAGATCAACAAAATGAGCCATTGGTAAGTGTAGACATAACTGTATGATGAAAGTAGTAGCTATTAGGTCCTTGCAATGTTGCACGGAATGCCATTTTGCATACAGAAAACGAGGTTTTTCTCTCTTCAATATGGGCCCATGTTTAAGTGGCTCCAGCTGTCACATTTTGTTCGCAGATATTTCCTTGCAGCTTTTATCTGTGGCCAGTTGCAGAAGCTAGTTGAACAAACTTCAAAGTATGTTTAATGTTAAAAAAACAAACAAATCCAACCTGGTTTGGATCGAGTTCAGAGAGATCACAATGCATGTTCTCTCAGGGTTTTATTACAGAGGGTTATCTATTCTACCGGTACCAATGTTTTTGGAGGTCATTTCAAGAGTCATTAATCACATGATGTGTATGGATCATGTTCCATGTTTTATTCAGGGAGAGATCAATCAATCAATCAATCAATCAATCAATCAATCAATCAATCAATCAATCAATCAGTGGTTGAGGAATAATGCAGTATAGTATACTAATGAAATCAAATCCTTAAAACCAGCAACA
Source organism: Gila orcuttii (assembly GCA_026230005.1). Lineage (NCBI taxonomy): Eukaryota > Metazoa > Chordata > Actinopteri > Cypriniformes > Leuciscidae > Gila > Gila orcuttii. The sequence continues at coordinate 11,822,970 of JAPDVR010000012.1, forward strand.
AAATAGACACCACATTTTAATCTAAATTATGCAAACATTAAAAAGACCATTGTATTGACACAGGCCTTTGGATCAAGTTTATTTGCAAATGAATTACAGTGAAGTTTAGTAGTCCACACACCAGTGCTGCACATCCACACTAAACCATTCCTTATTTACACGGTTTTATTTTTCATTTTAAATCCCCAAACTAACTGTTCATCATAAGCTCCCGTGACAAAAAAATGTACATGATAAATGAGTTTTGAATATATGAAAAATCAAACAGCTGAGTAAAACCAGCATTTCAACACTATACAATTGTTTAGATTTTTTAACAAACGTGTCCACATTCCATCACTTCATTTTAAATAGTCAAAATATTAAACTTGAATAAATGTGAAGTATCCTGTATTTAACGCTGCATGCCTCAGCAACAGAAGCAAAATTAATACTCATGTCTGTATATTAAAGGAAAATTACACTTTTTTTCTTATACTGTGCACATTCTATTACAAAATACCAAATATGGCTCTCACAATGTTTATCTGTGCCTCGAGTGTAGCTTTAACCCTTCATTCTCCATTTATACATCCACCGTATCAAAACAAAAAAAAGAGAGAACATGGAAAAATACATTGGCCTTTATACTTTACATACTGCAATCCATGACTAATGACTGCAGTCGTAATGAAGAAGAGAAGGACGGTTCATGATGCATTAATATGACATCACAGCACACTGGAAACAAGAAAATCAAAGAGGATCGGTGTTTATCTGTTGCACTGATGTTCAAAAACACCAATCCTTCATGCAGAACTGGTGTTGATGATGGATTTTGCTAAACGTCTTATATTCTAACCTCACAATTGCAATTTTGAAGTTTAACTGGCTCTCTAAAGTTACTGTTCAGATAATCTGAACATGACAGAGACTGATTTGAATGGAAGCATTTTCAGAATAAATGATGAAGTGCAAAGGACACAGATATATCCCTCTGCAAACACTTAAACGATCTACAGCTATGAATTAAAGGAGAGAAGTATCAGTTGTAAGAGAAACTCTACCTGGAAACAGAAATTGTGCGGCTCTTCAGTGCATGTACCTGCATTCGTTTAGCACCTGAATTCAGAAAGGCGCTCCGATAACCTCTCAGTGAAATATACATTCTAACCCACCCTGTAATGAAAGGGTGGTACATGAAACCGTCATGTGACTTAATAACTGCATACATATACACGTTTATAAAGGATGGCGCAGAGAAGTGTCTGTCTAAATGAATTATGAATGTCATTATATGTGCTCAACCTGCTCATTCTGGCATGATCTAAATCTTGTTCAGCATGTGCAATAGTGTCATGTATATACTGTATGAATCTTCATGACGAGCCCTTTGAATGAAGCAGTGATGAACGCTCTCGGCTTTGCGGTCTGGCTGGGTCAGAGTTCGTTGCAGGCCGAGTTCTCAGTGGTTTTAAACATCAGGATGGAGTTGTAAATTTTCAGAGCAGGTCCTAGTTTAATGCTGAGGATCTTCACCAGGTCCACCTGAGTCAGTAACAGGAAGGCCTCTCCGTCGATTTGCTGAAACCAAACAACAATAAATCAGCTGATAAACACACACACACACACACACACACACACACACACACACACACACACACACACACACACACACACACACACACACACACACACACACACACTCACACACAGCGGTCAGTGCTGCTGATGAAGGTTTTTCTCTACAACAGTGTCAAACTACTGACTGCTGATCTCATTTATGTTTACAAACAGAGACATTTGGCATTGTGTGACATTTGGTGATTATTAATCACCATGTAGTTATTTTTGCTGGCAATTAAATGGAAAATGTGGTATATATGAAATAATAATGTGCTGATGTGGATATGTATGATCCTATACTGCACAAATGAAAGGTGTTTCATCTCAATTGATTATTTTCTCTTCATATTTAGATCAGATAATTTATAAATAACAATGCACCAATATTAAAATTCCAGCCGATACGATAAGTCGATAATTATTTTCATATTATGGCTGATGATAACGGATTAATGGACAAAACTAAAAAAATAATTTGTCTAAATAAATAAAAATTAAACCACTAAAAACTAAAATCAATCACTTTAAATGCTACAAGTGAATTTAGACAATCAATCGCACAATTTAAAGTGATTGATTGTGCATGACAGTTGTGTGCATGGAATGGATTGGATGCAGGATATTAAGAGTGCGACACTGATTTTATCCAACAGTTCAATAAACAAGAAGTGTTTAATGTTAAGTAACTTCCATTTTAGATGCAATAGTTACTTTACCTAGTTTTACTAATTTTTGTGTGCAAAGTGGACAAACATCATGCTCTCAAGCAGAGAAGCACTGATGTTCTAATATATATTAGCATTCTTGCAAAAACACTTGACTGATCAAATTAGTGGACCAAAATAATCTGTTTTATAATATAAAAGAGAAAAAAAAAGTACAATAATTTTCACCAGTGATCTGAGACTTTTGGACCCCAATTTCTGTCAGGCCTCATTAATGCAGTTCCCATTTGCACAAAGTAAATAAAATTAGAAAACAAAAGGTAAAGACACAGAAGAGAACAGGAGGAGAGAGAGGTGGGAAATAAGAGGAGGAAGAGCAGTTAGACAGGATTATTTAAAGCTCTAGCCCTCTGGCCTGTTTAACACTCTAGTTAGTGGTAAACAGGCATGATGCAGTGACATGGGATGACTTGACATGCCTAAAAATAGTTTCAATGAGATCTTCTCACATATCCCATCATGCACCTTGCTCTCTCTCTTCCTTAAGCACCATGAGATTCTGTTTCTTAAATGCTCCAGTTACTCCTGCTGCCAAACCTCACGATGAAGGACTAGTTAAGCATTTCTCTGAGGATTCAGTCATTCTAATTCTCGTTATTAAAGGGAATAATTTACCTCCTCTCTGAAGGTGCGCACTTGTTCTTTGCAGCCTGGAAGTCCTTGGATAAACTCAATCACCTACAGAATAACAATGAGGATTAGAGGAGGTACAACATTGCAGTTTACAACAGCTGGGTTCAAAACAAATCAGCTGACCTTAAATAAAACTTGCATTAACTCAACAAAGCGTAACAGGTGGGATCTGGAGATTTGTGTACCTCATCCACGCTCCACTCTGCCACTTTACCGGCCGTGATGCCCGCCACAGTCGGAAGCAGCTTGCTGTGCTGATCCCAGCAGTGAGGCATGCTGGGAGACGGGCTGGAACATGGCATGAATACAGACTGGTGCAAAGCCTGCTGCAGAGTCAACTCTAAGAGAGAGAGAAGGGAGAGTTATTAAAGAGCTATTATGCCCTTTCTCAAAGTCTTGATGTTGTTTCTGGTCTCTACAAGAGCAGGTTTTCCTGCTTGAATGTTGATTATTTCCCCATATTCTCCATTGTTGCAGCTCCTCTCTTCTCAGTCTGTGATGCTCTGTTTAGTTCCTGTCTCTATGAAGCCCCTCCTTCTGAAAAGCACACTGTACTCTGATTGGTCAACTGGATCAGTGTGTTATCAATATCCATCCATAATCCATTTTCATGAAGGCAAGAGGACACACAGCTCTGCTATAGTTACATTATTACAGCTTTGACTCAAATAGGCATAAATGAGAGTCCACAATTAAATGTACAGAAAAATATATTAATGATCAACATCCATTACAGTTTTTTTTTACAATCACTAGGACACATTTCTCAATAATTAGATCACTTTTTCTACATTCTTCACACAGTGATCATAGCATCAGCCTATGTGAGGTAAACTGAGGATCATATATCATTGCTTTGACACAAAATGCATTCAATGCAGACATCTTTCAATTGACATTAATTACTTTCTCATTTAGACACAAACATCACCAAAAGTCAATGACCCTACAGGCCAAATTGCACACGTTTACATTCTCTGTTCAAATTAAGTTAAAAACCTAACACAACACAAAAATGAATGAGAAATTTGCATCATTTCTACAGAAATACCATATTGAAATATATTCTGAATCTAAGAAGTCCCATGCTATCATAGCAATTAGATGAAACTGAACACCAACACGTCTTTCAGTTTCATTACCATCCAGTCAAAAGGGGAAAACTTAGGAATAATTTTGTACTGTAATGTAAACATGGGCCATGCAACATATACTGCAGTGAATTATAAGCAGTAGAGAGTGTCGTTCTTGTTTTGGAAATAAATATTACAAAGAAAATATAATAACGTTCACACAGATCTGCGAAAACGACTAAAAACACTGTATTCTGCTGCCAGGCCAGTAGTTTGCAGTAGATGTCACTGTGGCGAGGGGGGCGTGGTTTTGCGAAGTCTGTAGCGAGAGACGAGTCAGCGGGCTGTGCGGTGAGTAAGTAGGTCAAGTGCAGATGATGAACACCTGTGTCTGATTGCAGTGATTGGCGTGGAGACCGCATATAAGCTGCTGGGAACGAGTGAGTGGTGAGAGAGGCCTGGGACTCGCACGCGACTGCAACAGCGCACCCTGCCAAACGGACTGAGTCGAGTCGAGCTGAACGAGTGTTTTGTTTCTGTGCTGTAGTGGTTCACTACGGTGAAGGCGCCCGAGCGCACCTTTTGTTTTTCTTTAGTTTGTGGCTAAATAAAGTGCGAGTCCCAATTCCGCCGACCCTGTCTTCTTCTTCCTACACCCACGCTGAACCTCACTACAGTCACTTTATAAAGAAACACTACACGTCTATAGACTGAACACGTAATATGCATGTTCATAACGTCACTGTTTGCACAAATTAACGTTTTTGTAGTTTACACGGAGACAATAACGGTATCGCTTTCAAAAACTTGTTTTCAAAACTTGTTTTCAAAAGTTTGCATTTTCAGGCCCCAAAACTCCATTGTAGTGTAAATGAACGGCCAAAACGCATAAAAATGTTTATTTTTTGGAAAACTGTGAAGTGTAAACAACCCCTCAGTTACCATGGTTACTTTTAGTTACACATGTGTCTTGTTTTTCTATTTATACTCCTTGTTCTGTTCTGTTCACCAACAGTTCTAATTTTATGTTTTGCAATGTAAGTGTGTTTTTACCGTTGGATTGATCTTCTGAGATTATTAACTCTTTCTCCGCCAGTGGTTTCTTTTAAAAAAAAAGTCACAAATCTTTCATGGCCCCCAGAATATTTTGTTGTATGAATATCGGAACATGCAATTTATCAAAAGAAAGAACATAGCCTCTGTTTTTAAACAAAAAATGTTTCATGCATTCTTTTCTTATCAACACTTGAATATGGGTAAATTTCATAAAAAAAGCCACATTTTGAGCAAAAAGCTGCAAAATCCCGTTTTTGTCAAATTTTGACAGCAAATTTTGATTTAGTTTTAGTCTCAGTCTTTTGACTAAAAATATGACAAACTAATTTTAGTCATACTTTAGTCATCTGAATTGTTTTAGTTTTAGTCTAGTTTTAGTTGACGAAATACAATAAGATTTTAGTGATTTTAGTTTTTTTAGATTTTTGAAATCTACTGTAAACTAAATCTACAGTAGATTTAGTCGACTAAAATATAATGGGTTTAGGTAAATTGTAATGTGTTAATTTAGAATTTTTCTAAAATTTCCAAACCCATATACTCCCGGAGAAAACATTTATTAACCTATTAATATGAATGATTTTTAAGTTTCAACAAGCAACACAGATACAGATTTAACTACTGTGACTTAAAAAAATATCTTAAAAATAAATAAAACCACTTTTCCTAAAGTAAAACACAGTCTTCTTTTCAATGAATGATATATGCATTCTTTATAACAACTTACAAATAATTGTCTGCTTGAAAGAATAAAGAATTATGTATGTATGAATTAAATTATTAATAATTAATCCTTATTAAAGCTATCAACAAACAATAAATGCTTTTCTCTTTTTCTTTTGTTGCTTGATCAAAATTAATGACACAGACCGCATTATGTTTATTGCCACTGTCACTTTAAGACATCGGCTCATGTCCAATGACATGCGGATACGATTGCACTGTTGCACACCCGATACAACTGTTTAAGACATAACCGACATAGTTTACATGAATACTCTCCAAACCGGATATTTAGACATAATGTTGTGTGTATTTGTCCATTCAGACACGAAAGAGAGCTCAGTGCAGTACCCGCGCGCTGTATAGGTGAATATGTGCATGGCTCCACACTACAGGTTGGTGCGTGGTTGGTTTACATTTTTAACATTTTATGAGACCGCGGGGTAGATCAGCACGTTACAGTACAAATTTGTACATCTACCACACACGCAGTGACGCAGGACATCAGTTCTGACTGGATCGCTTCCCAGATCGACACTATCTAACATTTTCATCTAGTTTTTATTCATTGACGAAAATGTCAATAGATTTTCGTCATAGTTTTTGTTATTCAAAACTAGGTTTTATTTAGGTAGCGTCTCGTTTTCGTCAGTGAAAAATGTCGTTGAAGAAAAGTTATTATTTTAGTCAATGAAATGAACACTGACATACAACACAATTTTTAAGACCCAGACATCAAAATTCAAGACTTTTTAAAGACTTTTTAAGGTATTATTTCCAAATTCATAAATTCAATGCTTTTAAGGCTTTTTAAGACCCCGCGGGAACCCTGAGTAGACCATCCGGGTCTCTTTGGAACACTCAATTCAACATACTACGATTTGGGACGTACTAGTTCTATTTTCGAATACTATTTAGGACGGATAGTATGCGAATTGGGATGCAGCAAAAGACTTCGTCCAGATGGGATTCAGAACAATGATCAAAACACAGATGGAGTAGATCGAGTCCATCAACAACCCTAATGCTTGCACAGTTCTAAAGCTTGTCCTGGGTCGACATTTCATTTAGTAACATTCGGCAGTTCTGATTTACATGCGGTTTATTGTTATTTTACATATGTATATAATTACATGTTATCGCTTGTTTCTGCTGCTTCTTTTTCACCTGTGTTTTGATCTGGAGATTCAGTACTCTTTCAGAAGATGTGTAATAGCGTCCTCTACCGTATAACAGTGGAAACACGAAAACACGGAAAATTCCGTCAATGGCGGGGAAAGAGTTAAAGGTATCCATGTTTGAATCCTGCGTCATGCATCTGACTAATACCACGCTATACATGACAGACAAGCAAGAGTGACTTTTCTCTTTTTCTCAGCATTATTGCTGTTTCATTCTTATTGATGACATCATAGACAGTGGCAGGTCTAATTGGCTGCAGTTACACTAATTAAACTATTTAAATCTGAGAGATGTTTGTTACGGCAAATTGTGTGCTTTGTGTGTGTGTGTGTGTGTGTGTGTGTGTGTGGGGGGGGGGGTTGGATGGGGGGCGTGAATGATTGTGAATGATCATGAATAATCCTCTGATTTACACCTGAGAAGACAATGACCTGCATAATGAGCCACATAATGAGCTGCATGATGAACCTTTCACACAGGTGTGTCACTGGGTACCAAAGAATGCGAGGACAAAATAAATTATATATATATATATATATATATATATATATATATATATATACACTCACCTAAAGGATTATTAGGAACACCATACTAATACTGTGTTTGACCCCCTTTCGCCTTCAGAACTGCCTTAATTCTACGTGGCATTGATTCAACAAGGTGCTGAAAGCATTCTTTAGAAATGTTGGCCCATATTGATAGGATAGCATCTTGCAGTTGATGGAGATTTGTGGGATGCACATCCAGGGCACGAAGCTCCCGTTCCACCACATCCCAAAGATGCTCTATTGGGTTGAGATCTGGTGACTGTGGGGGCCATTTGAGTACAGTGAACTCATTGTCATGTTCAAGAAACCAATTTGAAATGATTCGAGCTTTGTGACATGGTGCATTATCCTGCTGGAAGTAGCCATCAGAGGATGGGTACATGGTGGCCATAAAGGGATGGACATGGTCAGAAACAATACTCAGGTAGGCCGTGGCATTTAAACGATGCCCAATTGGCACTAAGGGGCCTAAAGTGTGCCAAGAAAACATCCCCCACACCATTACACCACCACCACCAGCCTGCACAGTGGTAACAAGGCATGACGGATCCATGTTCTCATTTTGTTTACGCCAAATTCTGACTCTACCATCTGAATGTCTCAACAGAAATCGAGACTCATCAGACCAGGCAACATTTTTCCAGTCTTCAACTGTCCAATTTTGGTGAGCTCTTGCAAATTGTAGCCTCTTTTTCCTATTTGTAGTGGAGATGAGTGGTACCCGGTGGGGTCTTTTGCTGTGGTAGCCCATCAGCCTCAAGGTTGTGCGTGTTGTGGCTTCACAAATGTTTTGCTGCATGCCTCGGTTGTAACGAGTGGTTATATCAGTCAAAGTTGCTCTTCTATCAGCTTGAATTAGTCGGCCCATTCTCCTCTGACCTCTAGCATCAACAAGGCATTTTCGCCCACAGGACTGCCGCATACTGGATGTTTTTCCCTTTTCACACCATTCTTTGTAAACCCTAGAAATGGTTGTGCGTGAAAATCCCAGTAACTGAGCAGATTGTGAAATACTCAGACCGGCCCGTCTGGCACCAACAACCATGCCACGCTCAAAATTGCTTAAATCACCTTTCTTTCCCATTCTGACATTCAGTTTGGAGTTCAGGAGATTGTCTTGACCAGGACCACACCGCTAAATGCATTGAAGCAACTGCCATGTGATTGGTTGATTAGATAATTGCATTAATGAGAAATTGAACAGGTGTTCCTAATAATCCTTTAGATGAGTGTGTATATATATATATATATATATATATATATATATATATATATATATATATATATTACAGTTAGAAATTGTAACCAATTACAAATATTTCAAATGTAATCTTTCTTTGTAAAAAGTATACATTTTATCATATGTATTTCAAAGGTAAGGATTCATTAGTTTGGATATTGGAACAAACACTATAATAACATCTTAGTTGATAATTCAATATACCTACTTTATTTTTGACAAAACATCCCATACTATATATTTAACATATGAGCAGAAATTGGCAAACAAAAGCTTATTTGATGTGGCAGTAGTCTTATTTTTTACAGTAAAAACTTTATAATATATCCAAAACTAATCAATGAAATCTTGTCTAAACATTCATATTTAGTCTGTAACATATCGTGTTTATGATATATTAGCATATACATGTTAATTTTCAGTTTGTTGCTTATACAGACATTTTATTTCAACATATTTCAGTATATTTTTTAGGGATGCACCGATCCGATACTCAGTATCGGTATCGGCTCCGATACTGCCATTCTTGGCCGGATCGGGTATCGGTCAAACGAGGCCGATCCAAATCCGTAATTTCACGTAAACTTTTCCCTCCGCTGCGGCTGTCAGTCATTCTCCATTCAGCATTCAAACAGCGCGTCGCGTTCAGTTTCGACAGACATTCAACGATGAAACTCTCTCCAAGATGATTCAATGTTACTATTATTATACTTGATATGTAGATAAAGCTCTATGGTTTTGCATAAAATGACTATCTTGCTGGACTGTATTGCTGTACCTTAATCATGTTCCTTTCTACCATGTGTCTGTTAGATCGCAACACTGGAGAGCACTATAATTGTTCTTTACGCGCACAGTGACTGAAATTTAAAACTGTTAAAAGAAAAGGCTCAATAAACTATTGCATAGATAGATACTGTATAATACACTATGCATCAATATGTCTTTCCCTTGTGCTTTGAACTTTTCAATGCGTTCTCGAAGAGCTGCGCGCTGTGACTCGCTTCAAGCACATCATTCTGCGCTCCGGATGCGCATAAGCACTTTGTGCCGCTCTGTATTGGAGTATTTCATAATCATATCATAATACTTTTGCGCAATGAAAGATTATTAATAACCTTTTTTGTTCTGTACTATCTATCATATGTTGCTGCCCTATACATTTAAAAATGTCTTAATTTCATAGTAGACTATATATAAAATAATTGACCTTTTTGATATTTGTTATCTTGTTTTTCATGAATGTATTTTACAACAATACAAAGAGCAATGTGTAACATTTTACCAGATTTAGTGCTACACTTATTGTCTCTTATTTGTTCCCCACTAAATAATGTTTTTTTTCACTAAATGTTCAGATTTTATACAATTATTGTGCACTTGTGATTTTTCTAGACTAAATTTGACTGCTGAGTTATCCACTAATCTAGTTTATAATATAATTTTTGTCATAGGTTATGATCATATTTATTTTATTTGTTGTTTTTCTTTATAATGAAGTTGTCTGTATTAAGTAGATTGTGTTTATCACACAAAAGAGTGATTATCAGTTCAACACACAGAGTTATAGAAATTCTACTTGATTTATAAAAAAAAACTGCGCTGGTATCGGATCGGTATTGGCATCGGTCGATACTCAGAATTTTTGGTATCGGATCGGATCGGTTCAGAAAAAATGGTATCGGGACATCCCTACTATTTTTACTCATCTCAGTATGCTATAGCAATATAGTTTGGATGTGTTCATGTAAAAACAACATGTTTACTAATGTAGGTGCGAGAGTGAATGAACGGCACAGATGCGTGCTGTACAGCTGTAGTAAACAACAGCGTGCGAGCCTGTGCCGTTCATTCATTCATTCACACACAGACACGCAATTCATATTTAAAAAGTCTTTTTGCGGTTTACAGACACTATTCAATATAGCGATTAGAACAAAGCACTTAAGAATAAATAACTTACTACATCAGCTGGATCCGTTGCTCCTCGAAATGAAACTACCAGCACTTCTGGTACATTTTCCAGGATTATTAGATAGTATTATTCCTCACAGCGTAGCAAGTCGAGGTAATGTACAAGATTCTTATTAAACTTGATGTGTTTTATCCAGCTGATGTGGGCGTTGGCATGTTTGCATGGCTTGCCTCAGAGCATTTGCGTTTGAATAGCGTGCGCTCTCCATGGTCACACTGATGGTCACATTAACACTTAATGAGCTGAAAAGAAAAAGACTGACATTTCTCTCTTTTCATACAGATAACATAAACTGAGAATATTTGTTTTTTATATAATTTACTTCATTTAAAAGAGGAGAATTCAAGATTCATAAAGATAAATCTCTCGTGCCAGAGTTACAGTTCATTTTCGGACGCGTTTCAGAATAGACTTCACTGACAGAGAGAAGGCAAAACTCCCATCATTTTTATTTTTATTTATTTGACAAAAAGCACAACTCTTTGTTTTTATTGTGAGTATACACAAAAAAATAGACACTTAACAGGATCGAATGATGTATAACACTTATATGTAAGATCAAAATACAGTATTTTGCATGTGTCTTTTGCATTCATAAGAATAAAAGCGAGCTGGTATAGCTGATACCAAATCTACTAAAGCATAAAAATACCATAATATGTTTGCATATATTGAGGAAACATGCTAAGTTCACATACTCGTTTCTCTGAAAAACAATTCTACAGCCAGTTATTTTACTTTAAATGTGCGTTTCCAGGCTGGAATGTTTGTTATTGGTTTGGTCAGTGCGATACTGCACGTTGCCAATTTAACAATTTTCATTGTCCATTGCGCTCGTTCCTGTTGCGTGGCAACCCGTGTGAGCGCCGTCCAGTCTGTGGAGCAGGTGGCGGGAGAAACGACGATCTCCGATATTTTGAATTCGACTGCAGTACCTATTTTAACCACTAGTTGTAATTCTTACATACTGCACCTTTAAAGGTCAGTCTGCACTTTTATTGAATAAAAAGTTATCTACGATAAATTAGCCAAGGGCTGGTATCTCTGTGATTTTAACACAGGTATGGAGGTTGTTAAGCACAATGTGAATGCTCTTAAATATCTAGTTCAGTCATGCAACTCTAGAGGGCACAGGCTGATGGTCTTTAATGCAATCTGAAACAGTCTCACCATTACCACATGGCACAAGCTGATTGGCCTTTGCTAATTTGCAGCCAATCTAATTGATTGCTCAACATTTAAATAGTCTGGTTCATTGTTTGCTCTGGTTCATTGTCCTCTGAACCCCTCCACCTCCCCAGCTCCACCTGCCTAGATCTGCTAATGGAATTCTCTACTATATGTCTATTTATGCAGCGGCTCAGTTTACCTGCTCACAGCAGCGTTTCTGTGATCTAACGGCAGTAGCACGTCATACTTGCTCTGCAGCAGCAGCAGCGTAGCAGGTCTAGTCCGCTATATACAAATACATTAAAGTCCCTGTAAAGGGACAATTCTAAAAAAATAAATTCTAAACACATTATAAATGTTAGAAATGTATTGCTAAAACATATTACAAAGACTCTGAACTGTGAAGTACTGAATTGCGGAGTTAGTCCATTAAACAGTTTTTACCATTGCTGTGTTCTGGATTTTTTGGGCGGGGCTAAAATGGGGGCTCAATGACACACTGGAGCCCCTGAGCTCCTGGACACGCCCCTACTTGATGACGCACTGGAGCCACTGAGGCTGGCCCCTCCCCTAACAATATAAATGGAGCACAATCACATCAGTTTGCCGCTCAATCGCGAGTTACTGTCAGTACTATTAGTTACTATAGCCTAAAGTTTGCTAGCTAGCTATGCCTTCGTCATGGAAATGCATACTACCTGGATGCGATCACGTACAAAACAGATCAGTATCCTAATTTAAATTTCCGAAAAACGATCACATCAAGAAGATGTGGATTCATTTTGTGAAGAGCCACCTTGATGGAGAGCTGAGGATCACCGCCAAAACCTGCCTCTGTAGTAGAGCCCTGCGCGGGACTGTTTTCTTCATCCCGCTCCCGCCCTCGCCCGCCGAATTTCTGACCATTACCGCTCGCTCCCGCAACATATGTGTTACACTCCCGCCTGCTCCCGCAATATGTATGTCCACTCCCGCCCGCACCCGCAAAACTTTGAGAATTTATTCCTGCACAATAATAGAGAAGCATTGATTTTGTGTCTTCTCCCGTCCCGCAGGAAAAAACACGTATTTGTATTGCTATTATTAAAGAGATTCATGGGGTTGTTTGTTTCGTTTCCTTGGCCTGCATGTATTCTGACGCACTGATCAGGAAGATGAATAGTAGGCTAGTCCAAATGTCAGCCTTGCTTAGGTTTTGTGCTGTAAATACCTGTTTGAGGTTCTTTTACACATCATTTATTGACATCTCTCCATCATGTTGACTCGCTAGGCTACCTCCCGATCCCGCAGTTTTTTTTTTTTTAGCCGCCCATTCCTGCCCGCAGCAAAGTTAAAACCGCCCGCTCCCGCGAGATTTGCGTTGGGTCCTGCGGGACCCGGCGGGACTCAATCCCAATGCAGCCCTCTACTCTGTAGTGATCATTTTAAACAAGATAGTTTTATAAACGTTTGTCGGAGACAACTGGGATTCACTGATGATCCGCTGCCTGTTGTTACTGGTGAATGGGGCCGAACCGACTATCTTCCGCCTCGGCCTTCATCCGTGGTTTCAGCGCAGCCAGCGGACACGTCCCCAGCGTTTGAAACCAGAAACTTATGCTCATTTTTTCAAGATATTGATAGCTTATTTTATGTACTTGCCGGCTTTTTTATCATTCAAATTTGGCTGGGTGGCTAATAACACATTTTTCTGTGGTGTGAAAAACTCAGAACACATACTTAATTTTGTCTTTACAGGGACTTTAACCCCGTGGGGTCGGCGGTATTGCCGGCAATACCAGCTCACTTTTTTTTATTATCAGTGCAAAAGAGACTCAAAATACTCTGTTGATTTTGATCTTACATATAAGTGTTATACATCATTCGATCCTGTTAAGTGTCTATTTTTTTGTGTATACTCAATAAAAACAAAGTGTTGCCAAATGATGAAAATAAACATGATGCGAGTTCTGCCTTCTCTCTGTCAGTGAAGTCCATTCTGAAACGCGTCCGAAAATGAACTGTAACTCAGTGAATACTCACTCACACAGGCATGAAGCTTGAATTCATATAAAAAACAAATATTCTCAGTTTATGTAATCTGAATGAAAAGAGAGCGATGTCAGTCTTTTTCTTTTCAGCTCATTATAGCTCATTAAGTGCTAATATGTGACCACGCCCACGGAGAACGCGCACTATTCAAGCGCAAATGATCTGAGGCAAGCCATGCAAACATGCCAACGCCCACATCAGCTGGATAAATACATCAAGTTTAATAAAAATCTTGTAGTTTACGTGATCTTGCTATGCTGTGAGGAATAATACTATCATAATAATCCTGGAAAATTTACCTCAGAAGTGCTGGTAGTTTCATTTCGAGTAGCAACGGATCCAGCTGATGTGAATATTAAGTTTATTCTTAAGTGCTTTGTTCTAATCGCGATATGGAATAGTGTCTGTAAACCGCAAAAAGACTGTTTAAATATGAATTGTGAATGAAATATGAATAATGTCTGTGTGTGAATGAATGAACGGCACAGGCGCGCGCGCTGTTGTTTACTACAGCTGTACAGCGCGCATCTGTGCCGTTCATTCACACTCGCACCTACATTAGTAAACATGTTATTTTTACATGAACACATCCAAACTAGAGATGGGTGAAAATAGACTGAATTATGTTGAAATAAAATGTCTTTGTATAAGCAACAAACTGCAAATTAACATTTATATGCTAATATATCATAAACACGATATGTTACAGACTAAATATGAATGTTTAGACAAGATTTCGTTGATTAGTTTTGGATAGATTATAAAGTTTTTACTGTAAAAAAAAAAGACTACTGCCACATCAAATAAGCTTTTGTTTGACAATTTCTGCTCATATAAATATGGGATGTTTTGTCAAAAAGAAAGTAGGTATATTGAATTATAAACTAAGATGTGATTATAGTGTTTGTTCCAATATTCAAACTAATGAATCCTTGACAAATTTGGGGAGAGGATACATATTCCAAAATTTTCTGAAAATACAGTATGAGAATTAACTGCACAATTACTAGAAATGTTTACCTTGGATATTATACAATTTGCATGCATACAAAATTTGTGGAAAAAGACAAATTTTTTCAAGATGTTTGTGCATAAGCACAAGTATAAAACGACTGCTATCATGTCTGAAAACAAACAACAAGTAATGGAGTTTACAAAACTGTATCTTTGCCAAGCGCAGAGCAGTACAGAAGTTATCAAAAAATTATCGAGGAGGGTCATGCCTTTTTTCACAATCATTTTGGAGGGTCATAGAAGAATGTATTGCTGGCGAAGGGAGGCTCAAGTCTATTTTGACTATAGATCTCAAAACTCCTCCGGTAGCCCCTTAAATAAAAAACGAACAGTCCCTTAGGCAGGATGATTTTCAGACCATTTTGGAGCAAAAACACTAGGCGAAAAGATCCATTAGTCAAAAGTCTTGTGGACACATATTTAGTATGTGTTTTGTGGCCTTATTTCAGAAACTTTAAGTTTTAGTTTTTTTCAATAACCATGCATAAACAATATTCTCTCAAAAATACAAACATGTACACACATGTTGCTCACATATTATGGTAGCCCTGTTTGTGCTTAATAGAGTGTAATGACAACTTTGCCATTAATATGTTTATAAGCAACTGAAAAAAGCACAAATGTCAGGGCATGTCAAAACATCTCAAGGACCCCAAAAACACCTTAGACCCCAGAGGGTTAAGGCCCGGGCATACTTCATTTATACTTCACGTCTCACGCAGAGTCGTGTCTGCACAGCTTTCAAAGTATACTCACCCGTGGATGAGCACGGATGGATGGGTTCGACACATTTTTTCTACTCTACCAGACGCCAGAGGGCAGCACTGAGTCCTGTCATTTACAGGACAGTCACTCGGAAGGATAGAATAAGAAAAGTAGCGGATCCGCCACTGCATGCAAAGTTTAGATCAAGAACCAAAACACTGACGACGGAGAAGGATATGCTGCTTTTTGCTGGTTTATATCGCTCTGTCCACACTCTTCTTCGACTACTGCAAAGAACATAAAAAACTGTGTGTACTGCCACCTAGTGGACTCTTTGTGCATGTGCTGTTGAACGCGCAACTATCCGCATGGTGAACGTCAGTGAGCCAATAAGCATGCAGCGTGATTGGCTGTGGCGAGGCATCAAGGAAAAACACTACGCTGGTTACGCCCGGAGACGTGGCTCACACGTGAGGCTGTAGTGTGTAAGTGTCCCAACCCCCATAGATGTAAAAGATGTGGAAAAGATCAAAACACACAAAAATGCACACAAAAATTGGGCTGTATGCAGACAGTGTGATTGGACATGCGCTTAATTTGAACTCACTGCTAATATAAATGCAATTGTCCTAAATCGCGCAAGTGAACTACTACTGATGACCTGATTTTCCAGCAGAGATGGATTTTGTGATTTTGCAAAAGTATAAAAGTGGGGTGAACAACTCCTATTTTAGCTACTTTCTCCTGTGTCACCTAAGCCCCTTTCAAACAGCGCATTGATCCTGGGAAATTGCTGTAAAATTGCTAGAGTGCCTTCTGTGTGAACGCAAACAAGTCCCGGAATTGATGCCAGGATAGGGACCTAGTAACATTGCCGGGATCAGTCCTGGAACGCGCGTTTTCAGCCGGTTAAAAGCTGGTGGACACGCGGCCTAAGTGTGAAAGCACCCTTATATTCAGTCCTTCACAACTTCTCAAGAAAAAAACATGCTCGTACTTCTGTGTGAGTAGCGCTCTTGTAATGACACTGAGGTGAACGAGTGCAGTCAGTACTGGATAATCACTGCACAGTTATGAGGCTACGGATGCTCAGTTCCCTTTCGTTGTCACTCCGAGTTACGTCGGATGACGACGAATGGGGTTTCGCTTAGAAAGCCTATCAACTTCGAGTATTACAAAACGAGCCAATGGCAAAGAAATGCCATGGGTCTGCAGAATTTGCATGACGTAACTCCGCCCCACCTCGTGGGTATAAAAGGAGGAAGTCCGCAACAGCAGTTTATGTTTTCGCTTCGGAGCCAAGTTGTTTATTCTCTCCACAAGCCATCTCTGAACTGTCAGCTTCACAAAACGAGTACCTCGAGTGTTGGTGTGACGGCGATCTACGGCGAGCGCGTGCTTCCTGCTGATCTGTTGCAGTGGTCTGCTAGTCGGTGCGTGTCTCCCCGGGTGCTTCAACACTTGAGTTTTCTCTCACTAAAAGAGCTCGCACGCGGCACGTCTTTTTAAAGACGGCTCGCCCGTGCATTTAAAAAAAAAAATGAATGGTGCAGCAGCTTGGTATCGGACTCTGATGGGCACGAGCGTTGTCTAGTATGTTTGGGCTTGATCATGCTAGAGCAGCGCTCGTGGATGACTCATGTTTTCTCCGTGGAAACATGATCATCGCGTCATTAAGGTCGAGACTCGGTGAACTCACATGAGTGAGAGTCCCCTCATCCACCCCCCAATCTTCGGCTGGTGGCCAGGGTGACCTGAGGGTTACGGTCTGGAACAAGGCGCCGACTATGGGTCCGCGACCCCAGCCCCCCTCTTTAATGACGGTGCCCGCTAGTGAACAGGTGATTCCCATGGGTCTACCCTCTGGTGGCCCGTGTGTTTCATTTGAAGCTACAGAGGATGATACTATGTTTGTAGCAGCTTCACTAGGTGGGTTTGATTTTCCTGGAAGTGACGACTCGTCGAGTCTGATCCGGAGATGACGGCCATGCTTTCCCGGGACGATTGTTTTTTGGGTAAGGCCGCCGACCCTCGTCCACGGCAAACCCCAATGCCATTCTTCCTGGACGTGCATGATGAGATCAGGGACCGCTCACTTTTCCTTTCCTCCCCTCGATGGGGCCGCTGCCCATGGGTACACTGGGGTTCCCCCGGCTGAACGCTCTGTTGCGATGCTATGTGTCCTCAGAGTGCTTCTTCTCTGCGCAATCCTAAGCACCCGTCCGTGGCCTGTAGTTTTTCGTCTACGCTTGTGGCGAGATCCTATAGCGCCACGGGACTGGTTTGCTTTCGAGGGGCATGCATACCAGTACGCGGTCCTCCCTTTCGGGCTGGCCCTGTCTCCTCGCATCTTCACGAAGGTCGTCAAGACTGCCCTTGTTCCCCTTCGGGAACACGCTCCGAGTACCAGTTACTCCGACCTGCCGTCAGTTCTCTTTACCCCGTGGTTGAACCTCAGTTTTCTCAGGGCGGGTGTCCCCCTGGAACGAGCTTCCCGGCATGTTGTTGTCTCAACAGATGCCTCCACCACGGGCTGGGGCGCCATGTGCAATGGACATGCTGCTGCGGGCTCCTGGACAGGACCCCAGCGGCTTTGGCATGTCAATTGCCTCGACTTGTTGGCAGTACGCCTTGCCCTGCACCGCTTCCCGGCGTTGCTCAGGGGTCAACACGTACTAGTCCGATCAGACAATGCCGCTACTGTAGCGTACATCAACCGTCAAGGTGGTCTACGCTCCCGCCGTATGTCACAACTCGCCCGCCACCTCCTCCTATGGAGTCAGAAGCATCTGAGGTCGCTTCGAGCCATTTTCATTCCCGGAGCTCTGAACTGTGCAGCCGACGAGCTCACGGCTTCAGCCCTCCCTGGAGAATGGCGACTCCATCCCCAGTCGGTTCAGCTGATTTGGGACCAGTTCGGGGACGCACAGATAGATCTGTTTGCCTCTCACGACTCGACTCATTGCGCCCTGTAATTTTCCCTGTCCGAGGGCACTCTCGGCACGGAAGCACTGGCGCACAGCTGGCCGCCGGGCCGCAAATATGCGTTCCCCCAGTGAGCCTTCTTGCGCAGAATTTGCGCAAGGTCAGGGAGGACGAGGAGCAGGTCATTCTGGTCGCGCCGTATTGGCCCACCCGGACCTGGTTCCCCGAACTTGTACTCCTCGCGACAGCACCTCCCTGGCCCATTCCTCTGAGGAAGGACCTCCTTTCTCAGGGACGGGGCACCCTGTGGCACCCTAGCCCCGATCTCTGGAGCCTCCACGTGTGGCTCCTGGACGGCTCGAGGTAGGTTTGAGTACCCTTCCACCAGCGGTGGTGGCTACCATCACTTCCGCTAGAGCGTCGTCCACGAGACACGCCTATGCGTTGAAGTGGAACCTCTTCGTCGACTGGTGCTCTTTTCACCGAGAAGACCCCCTTGAGATGCTCGATCAGCGTTGTGCTTTCCTTCCTTCAGCAGGGGTGGAGCGAAGGCTGTGTCCCTCCACCCTTAAGGTCTATGTTGCCGCTATTGCCGCACACCATGACCTGGTCGAAGGTAAGTTGGTAGGGAAGCACGACCTGGTCATCAGGTTCCTGAGAGGCGCGAGGAGACTAAATCCTCCTCGCCCTCCTCTCGCTCCCTCTTGGGACCTCTCAGTGGTTCTAACTGCCCTGAAGAGTGATCCCCTTGAGCCCCTGCAATCAGTTGAGCTTAAGTTCCTGTCAATGAAGACAGCGCTCCTGGTTGCACTGGCCTCTATCAAGAGGGTAGGGGACCTGCACGCTTTCTCCGTTGACGAAGCGTGCCTGGAATTCGGGCAGGGAATGAGGGTTACATACGTAACCGTAGACGTTTCTGACATTCATTAACAGAGCACATAGCCAGTGGGAACCATCTGATGTCTGTTATATAAACACATAACTGTCTCTGATAAGGGCCCTATCCATGTCATTAGCTGTCATAAAAACACTTCCTCAAGGGAATTCATAAAAACCATGCTGCAGAATACATCTAGATATCTAAGTGGCAATAGCGTATGTTTGTTCTCACAGTCTATTAAACCTGGATGAAACTCTCCTAAATCATCCTCTAATGTATTCCAGTGAAAAAGTTAAAAGTGACATGAACTTGCACTTGAAACTCAATAAGACAAATGAAGTGGCACGAGAGTGCATATATCAGGTTATGTATCTGCAATGTGTTTGTTTCATATAATTATTGAGGCATTAGAATCTGAATGCATTATGGGATGCCAGTGCAAAAGTCACAATTATTTCTATAGCGCTTTATACAATACAGATTGTTTCAAAGCAGCTTCACAGTAATTAACTGGAAAATAACAGTGATAATGTTGCAAAGTTCATCAATAAAAAACAAAAAAAACAACACATTTAATTCAGCTGTAAAGCAGCTCTACAGAAGAAAATAGTGTAATTATTCACATCAATTCAGTTTAGTGTTGATTAAGTTTAGTTGAATAATAGTGTTGATGTTGCAAAGTTAGTGTTATTATTCAGTTGAATTCAGTTCAAATTTGCTCTCATTTGATAGTGTCAGTGCAGTTAAATCGGTAATATTACTGCTTTTTATTAACAGTTTAGTGTTTGGGTTTTTTAGCATATGCTGTATTAAAGTCTCATGTCTCACAACAGTATTACCGCAATTGTCCTGCTGTTGTGAAAGGACATGAGGGTGAGTAAATTATGACAGTTTTTTTGGGTGAACTATCACTTTAAATTTACCCCTATGTTCTTTTATTTGTGATTATGTGCTAAAAGAAAATCTGCCAAAATTGTCAATTTAACATGTATGATGGGGAAATGCACTGCATAGTGGGATTGACCCATTTCCTCAGAAACTCCCACAGTTCCACTTAACTTCTGGCTGGATTAACTGCATTTAAGCATATGCCCAGGTGCACACATACTGTATAAATATTCTCCTGCTCCAGGCCAGTTCACTCAAACACATTTAGGGCTTAATCTAAAGGTTTTTGGTCCGCAATCACATTCATCATCAACACATCTGTCCTCACTGGCACTTTCCCACCACACTCAAGCAGACTCGGGGAACTCCACTGTCTTACAACCCACTCTAAACATACAAACAATCCCTGAGGCTTGCAAGAGCTGCCTCCAAACCGTCTGTGCTCACGATACCATAAATCACCAGATCCTCTTATCACTGGACATCACAGCAACCGCTATCTGCTGCTTTGAGTCCGGCTTCACAGCTGGATCCTTCAGGGTATCTTTCAGAGGAATCGTGTCAAAGTCACATCCCCGGCCGAATACCCCCCAGGCCCTGCCACACACCCCGCAGCCGCTCATGCAGGTTTGCATTATTTACCATCAGGAAGAGTCCTGGCTCTCGTCATCTCTAGACTGGATCACTGCTCTTCAACTGAACCTCTGCAAATGATCCAGAATGAGCCTAAAGGCCCGATATACTCACGGCAAAGTTCTTTTTCATTCTTCGCTTTGGGGTAAAAATAGGTTTTCTTTTCCAGTGACATACTGTTAGCGAACATCCCGATGGCATCCACGCTGCTGAGAGCTAGTTTAGATGAATATGTAAATATATGCTGAGCGCTTTCCTCTCAGTAACAAAATAAACACACAATAAAAATGCCAACGGTGAGAAAACAGCAGTTCAGAAAGCATCTGATCATTTTTCACACCAGCTCTGTGATTCAGCACTCCAGCCACATCATGTTTATTTATACAACAAATATACAATAGATTGCTGTAAAACAGCAGTTTTACTGTATTTAACACACGAAAAACAGTGTCAGTGTCGCTTTCAGTTAGAATTACAGCTTCAGTTTCTAATATAAAGCAGCTTTTCTCCAGTGTGTTCATGTTTTTTACTCGCGTCTGAACAGAAGAAATGAACCGGAGAAGATTTACACCTCAAAGAGGGCGGAGCCTGAGAGCCACGCCCACCTATTACATCATCATCACCACAGACCAATGGGAGTTCGAAGGTGTTTACCAGCCGGAGCGAAATTTTCCAGAAAGTTGCCTTTTCGAACTCCCAAAACAAACTCCATAAGAACTTTGGTCCGATTTTGTTTGTTCTTCGATTTCACTTGAAGTATATCGGGGCGCACGTTGGACCTCTCTTCATCTCACTTTGCTTGTAGCTTGTCTGCTCACAACAAGTTCAAGAGACATCTAAAGATGCCATATGTTAATTCCTGTCAATGAACTAACTCTCAGCAATCCTCATGTTTCTGCCTCCTCAGGATGAAATGCTTATGTTGTATTCCTCATTTGCAAGTGCATTTTTTTGCTAGATAACTGTAAAAAATGTTTTTCAGTGTCCTGGCCTTAAATGTCATTCCACTTTTATCTGCTTTCAGTAGAATAAGCGCACCGACTAAAAGAGCTTGATTTATCATGGAGAAGATAAAAGTAAACTCATTGTATCTGCAGCATTTGGGGTTTGAGTTTAGGATGTTGTGACCCGAGGTACTTCAAGTACTTTGGCACTGCTAAGCTGCAATAAACTTCTTCATTAACGTCCTCATCATTTAGCGTAGCATCATTTCTGGCAGGTCACGTTAGTCAACTCGCATCAGCTGATCCACGTCTGCCTATAGGAATACGATGCCTATCACTGTATTCATATATAAGCTCCTTCAGTATTATCAGCAGCCTTTGGCGTTTCTCAGGAGCGAATTACCCAGCTCCTCCTCTCATCAGACAGGATTTGGCATTCTGATTCCCCTCTTCTTGCCCAGAACAGAACCAACTATATGCTAATGGTCAATCGTATTCGACGATAGTGGTCCTGACAGAATTACAATTAAATGTGGCTCGAGCCCCAGAAGATTATCCCTCGCAACGCCCACGATGCTTCCAAGTCCACCCTCACATCTTTCACTCTCCGACTCCCTCTGCAACCGGACGGAGTTAAAAAGCTTTTAAGCCGAGGAACAAAGGTTTGAATCCAACCCTCTTCCTCATTAGTAACTGCCACTAAACCTTTAGAGAGGAAGAGGGAGAGACCAGCTCTTCTGGAAGGAGACACAATCCCAGCAAGAAAAAGGAAGGCAGAAAGAGAGATGGAGTGAGTCATCACAGAAAGAAATGATTTCTGCTCTTCCGCAAATATGAAACACATCATCAACATTGAGTTTCACACGCTTCAGAGACTGATTCGTTGCTTCTACCTGATTTAACCTATAAAGAAACAGTTTTTGCATGTAAATATAGTGTGAAGATATATTGATGGCAGTGTAGATCTACCTTTGGTTTCAGTGACTGATGACACCTCACTCTCCACTTCCTCTTCCTGCGGCGGCTCCTCCACTTTACGCACTTTACAGGGACGACCAACCCTGAGGGAGAACATCATCATGACATCATCATCACTTCAACATGACATCATCATGACATCATCAGAGAGGTAGTGTGGGATATGAGATCAGAACAGCATCCCAGCAAACTTGTGCGCTAAGTACGCTTTTCTAACGTTCCCATTAAGTTATGAAAACGTTATTACTGAATATTCTTTGAACATATTCTAAAAACATTTTTTTGTGGCTATACGAACATTAAGGAAACATTAAGGGGCAGTCGAATTATTAGAAAAATAATGCACACCCGAGCTGGTAATCCGGCCATGATGGCCCAGAGTCAATTATTCCGCTTATACTATGGTTATCGCACCTCAAAACATTGTTAAGAAGATGTATTTCAAGACATTTGTCAGATTTTTGTCCTTAGAATGCTATTGTGTGTGTGACTAATTTCTTAAGCATCTAATCCAAAACCTCCGTTGCTAATTCCAAAACGTAATTTTAGAGCTAGTAATGGAGGCTTAAGCCAGTGATAGCGGACTAATGCTGATATTAGAGAGAGAGAGAGAGAGAGAGAGAGAGATTAAGCGTGTGTGAATTACCTCAGTCTGTGTCTCTCTCAACAGTGTTCGGCACCAGCGTCTTCTAATAGCGACTACGTTTATCTGCATTTCGCTACTGAGAAACTGTAGTTTTTAGATGTAGCTTTTAAGTTGCTAAACTAATTTACTGATAAAACTGTCAGAGCACGCGAGTATTTGTCCGTACTGTATGTGTAAGTGGGAGAGAGAGTGTGAGGAAGAGAGATGTGCTTTTCCATAATAATTAATAAATGCATAATACGTAATTTTGTGGCAAAAAAAACAACAACCTGGAAATATTTTGTTTTTATCCTATTGTTTAATATATTTATCTGCTTGGTCAGTGTCGTTGTGATTTTTGGTTCTTTTGCTGTTGTCGGCTGTCAAGACCTTTGAAATAACAGAAATCATTTGGCGAAGGTATATGGAGCTGTAATGAGGTCAAAACCTGCTGGAACCACTTTACTCGTGCATTTTCCTGAAAATAATTGGACAGCTTACAATGTCAGATTCAAGCATTTTGAGCAAACATTTAATAATCATTATTTTGAGAGAACCTTGTCTGAACAGCAAAAGCTCAGAGAACGTTTCCTGTCATTTTCTACATCTGGACACCACTCATTGAATTAATTAAACATAAAACATACGGTCATGTGACCACAGTATATGGATGCTTACAGTTTCAGATTGTGTAGGCAGTATAAAATGTACACACTGCACAGTATGTGCTTTGAAGGGCTTATTAGACGATGTTTCAGATACAAGGATCATCTGCTGAGCAAAATCTGCACAAATATTTCGAGCTGAGGTATGATTTTGCATATATTTCATGAGTAATATAAAGCTCATTATGCAAATCCTTTCTGTACAGTAAACAGAAAATTCTCAAGGCTATTTCTGAACAGCTGAACAGGAGAAATGCAATCTCAGGATAAACAAGCAAGTGTATCTTCCGAGATGACGCAGAGAGCCATAGTATGGACCAAGTCATCGCAACAGATTGTGTGGAAAATAAAGCTTTGTTGACTAACAGGTCATTATGTCAACAGCGCAACCGAGCATCATTTTACTCTCAGTAAACAGTGAATCAGCCTGTTAGACGGTGTCAAGGACAGCTGTGTGTGTTCGTTTGCATGTGTGTGTCAGAGGATCTTCTGTGTGCAAACAGACAATTAAGCATTTGTTAGCAGCATTTATTACACATTTCCCCGGACAGTTTAAACTCATTACTGCAATGTAAAATAATTTCATTCTCATTATTTATATATTAGTTAAATTGTAAAATCGTCATGATAATGTTTTGTTGTCACTGAAAAACACTGTGAAAGTTTGATTTTCTTTCACCAAGTGAGTGATTGAAACTAACCTTCGCTTGGTCTCTGTGACGACAGGCTTCTTTACAGTCGTTTCCATGGCGACGGTTGCTGTGCTGGGTTTCGCCGGGTGAGATGGGGCAGGGGTGACGGGTTTGCTGGAGAAATGGAGGCGAGACAGTGAGAAATGAACACATCACTAAAGGTGTGCGGAAGGCCAGACATGACAACGTCCTCAGTTTTATCTCAAACAACAGGGCCTGTTATGACGTGATAAGCAAATCAAAAGTGTGACTATGCTAATTTATGCTAATCTATTTGCATGAGCAAGTGTTACTCTTTACTGAGCATGCCTTATACTAAATAAATACATATATTCAATTTCCAGATTATAATTTAAGTAGACATAATACCTTTGGTGCATTTTCCATTTGATTTTTGCCCACTTGGAATGTTATTCAAGTTTTTTGCACCAAAAATGTCATAATTTCATAGTAGCATAGTGTCGGCCCAGATCCGGCCCACATGTGGATTCCACCCGTACCAGATGTGGGCCGGATCTGGGCCAACACTATGATGCTCTCTGGGAAGCCATAATAATCTAAAAGTAGGTGAATGTGAACTTTAAAAACTTTGAGTTGCTCATGTAAAGTAGGTTAGGAGGGTTCGAATCATTAGATATTCAAGAATTTTGCTTGGGCTGCATTTAGTTTAATGTAAAAGAGAGATTTGTTTACCTACAAGATATAGGAAAAATACAGTGAAAAAGCTTAATCGACACTATCATATGAAATGATTCCTGAGTGATCTGATTCCATTAGTTTTGTGTCATCTCACACCTATAATGGAAGATCAGCCAATGCAAAGGGAATATCTGCGTCACATGGGGTTAAATATGAACGAACAGACACTGGCATCACAGCCGGACGATGTAGTTTTGTATTTGGATCATCCAAATTACCATTGAGCTGTTGAAATAATCAGTGCTTATTAGTTTTGGATAGGGATGCACCGTTATGAAAATTCTTTATATTCGAAAGCCGATAACCGATATATTGGCCGATGAATCTAAATCCAAATTTTTATATAATTTTGAGAGCCTGATTACAAAAACAAAAGTCTCACAATTAAATCCATGTCCCAAGCACACGATTATAATGATGTTCTCATTATAATTTTATGTAGCCTATACGGCAGATTTGCGCTGCACATGTTGCACTTTATTGTATTTTCCTTTTTTGAAGTGATTCCAATCATATTTCAAGAAATTCAAAAACATAAACAGTGCTCAACAAGTGTCTCAGCTGAAGGAAATAATACATTATTTATCGGCTTTAATATATCGGCCAAATGTTCTTATCAGGCCGATAACGATAACATTAAAAATGAACATATATCGTCCAATATCGATATGGTGACCAATATATCGTGCATCCCACAATCTAAAATTCTGAGAACAGTTTCCATCTCTGACATGGTTAGCAACATAAAAGATCATTTTAATAGGCCAGAGACTTTATGAGCTGACTTTGATGTAATAATAAGAGGTTATTCAAACGGTGTGTCTGTCAGCTGAAGGCGCAGCTCGAAAGTGTAGACAGCTTCATTAATTATAACCGGAGTCATTCAGTTTTAATGCATCGCAAAATGCCACTGACTCTGACTTAGAATGAAACAGCCTGTTTTTGCTACTGTACCTTTAAGACTATGTAAACCAACTCAGTTATAGACAAAGCCTGCACAACTATCACAAAACACACATTTATCATCGAGAAGGACCAAGAGGACAAAAACCTTTCAACAGGATGAATTGTGTCGATTGTGTTATTACTGTGGAAGATATGTAAAGATCATCACTTGTCATGTTGATAAACATCATGCAGGGGGGTGCAAACTTATGCACTTAACTATTAATGCAAGATTGAGCTCATGGTTTTGTGTCATAATTATCGATATTTCCCGGTCAGTTTAGTAGTTTCCCATCATAGAGGCCTTGTGAATATTTAAACAGATGTCCTCTGAGAAATGAACACTCACTCATTAGCGTCAGCTGAAGTCTCTGCGTTGGGTTCTGCTCTGCGCGGGCGACCCACCCCGGTTCCCGGCATCTCTCCGCTCAAGCGATCCGGCAGAACCGAGTCCTTATTAAGGTTGATATCAGAATATGGGCAACCCACAGCACTGAAACACCAGGAAGCATGGGTCAATTTACAAACATGACTTGCTATCATTGTGGTTCATTAGCTGTTTGTATCTACGCTGCAAACATTTATTTTCTTCATCAGTATTGTTGACTTATTTTCCAGTACAAATATTGCAACATTCTTAAAGCAAGATACATTTACTGGAGGGGCACAATGGCTTAAGATATCTTGTTTTCGGAAAAACTGATCAGAATTGAGTGAGTTGAAGATTAAAACTAGACAAATACATGTTCATTCAAAATTCAGTCATTATTTTTGCACTTTGGTATGGTGCGCTAGTGACACAGAACCTACACACACTTTGTAATAAGGATAGTTATTGGTCTTTGTTTAATAAGCTGTGTTGACTAGCTGAATTTCCAGTGAAGAACTACACCACTCATAGTCCTCAGAGAGATCCACCAATCACAGAAGTCTGGAGCTCAGATTGAGGGTAAAACCTTGGCGGTTTGAATGTTGGGAAGTGAAGAATTTAAGAACTTAAATATTAGTATTGTAACTTGTAATGTAAAATAAAATAATAATTATTATAAAATATTCATGTTTTCTTTTACAGTGCAATTGTAAAATGTTATGTTATGTTATTATTAGTAGTATTATTCAATTTGACAGGATTCCTACAACAGCAGTTTAAATGTAATGTGGACTGAGGCCCCATCACAACTACAAAGAGCTTTGAAATATTGAAATATTTTACATCTATAATATTAAGTGGTTTGGCTGACAGAAAAGTTTGGGAACTTCTGGATTAGGGTACAAATTACACAAATGAATCGTGTTTAATTCGGTAAAGTGATATTTTCCATATGAGCTTTGATCCGTATGGAATTTACTGCACGGGGAGATTATTCTCAAACTGACTTTATAAATAGAGAGATCAGAGAACAGACGTCGAACACCTTTCCTCAGGCGGATAGCTGTGCTCTGAACTGATCTGGGAACAGAAAGCTCAGTGATCATTGGAGTCCAGTAAACCTGAGCTATCATAAGCTCTTGGAAATAATATTCAGGGCTTTTCAGACACAATGAGGTTTGTTCTTGCATGTCACACAAGCACGGTTGAGCTTCTATTGGCCACATTTAATGTGCTATATATATGTGCATTGATCAATGTTTATGTGAATAAAAAAAAAGCCGCTTTATTCATATGGATTACTTTTACGATGTCTTTATGAACTTTTTAAAGCTTGAAAATATTGGTTATGTGGGCATTCATTGGAGGGACAAAAACAATGTATTTGTATTTTTAAGATGAATGAAAGTGTTTAACTGCATGAGGGTAAATGATGACAGAAGCTTCATTTTTTTTAGTGAAATAACCCTTTAAAGCACGTTTATTATGTTATTTAAATTGAAAAGTCTTCGAACAACACATTCAGTCCAGTGTAAGTGCATTACTGTTGTTTTTACAAACTGTGAGACGAGTTGAAATCATTTTCTGTTATCGACAGCACGTCACAGACTGCACCCATAAATCTTGTACAGAAACCAGAACATTCCTTTAAAGCATTAAAGAATAATCTGACTCAGGAAAATGCAATAGACTTGGACATCAACATGCTCAGCTGTTTTCAATCAAGTCCAGTTTCAGACAGAGCTCTCTGAGCCACCTGGCACATGAGATTATGATGGCTATCAGTTTGCCACAAGGTAAAGAACAACATGCAACATCAAAACAGTAGATTACAGATAGTAATAGCAGTTGTTTTGTCATCCAAATATTTTGCCCCAAAACGTCATGTGACGTATGTATAAACCAAGCGTGCTGCACAAGCCCTGAAAAGTGAAGCCAAAGCATCTCGATCGCCCCCCTGGTGGCTGGTTCTAGTATAGGTCATAAACCCCACCTCCCCGTGTTATTCAACGGGACGTGAGACCAACTAAACAAATAAATTACACTTCAAATATATTTTTTCCAAAGATAGTTTCTGTCATTTGCTGTTGTTTTGATCACGCTTATGTAAGTTCAAGTGTCTGTTTTTAAAATAAGTTTATTTTTAGTTAGTTACGTGATCCTATAAAAATGGTGGTGTGACGTCATGATTGACAGGTTCTCTGAGCGAAGTAGTCACTGAAGCACCAACGGACTTTGGGATCTTCGGAGGATTGAGGAGATTGTATTTACTTTATTTTAACAAGCCTCTTGTCGTACTGCAATCAACAGACATCAAAATTGGAGCAGAAAGGAGGAACGGAGCAGGCATAGGCCAGCGCAGGACTGGGAGAGTGCATTCGACGAGAGTGAGGGCGGGGCGTTGATTTCGCGACTTTACTTCCTGCTCACTACTGCACAGGTTTGGTCCCGAGATCGCAACAGCGCAGACTCAAGTCCCAAGATGTCAGTGCCATATCGGGACACTGGCGGCTTCACTTCTCACCAATGGAAGAGAGCGAAGGGGCGTCGTCCATCTTTTTTTACAGTCTATGGTATAAACAGGCTTTGGACAGCAGTGATGCTGAAGACAGGACACACACACACACACACACGCACCTGTGGTGTCCAGAGTAGCGGGCTCCTTTAATGTGTCCCACTCCCTTACAGCCTGCCGTGGGACAGCCGCCCTGCTCAGATGTCTCAAACATGTCCTGAGGAGCTATGAAGACACACACACACACACACACACAAACACACATTATACAGTGAGACTCAACAGTTTACAGCCCTGTCGAGTTTTACAGGACTGTTTTTGATAAGTGATTACCCACTTAGTGTTGCTAGGGAAAAATTACAGAGCCTCAGATTACGTTGGTTTGGGCTACGTTTATAAAGTACCATGGCTGCAAAATGGTTTAGACAATGAAAAATTAAAATAGATAATTTACTAGTGTGTGTAAACGTCATTGAAATGAATACCTGTTAGCCTAATGACCGCTGAAAGAGCTTGTGAAGGAGAGACTGCATGGAGGCGTGTTTGACAAACTGGAGGTTATGTGAGTCTCGCAAACATGAGGAAGCTTACAGCAGATTCATTGAGTTTGCCATTGTAGATTAATTGCACATTGATGCTTGTGTGTAGACAAAACAAAAGTGAAAGTGGAGAGTAACAAAAGTAAAGTAAAGAGAAAAAGAGTATGTAGGCTATTAATAGTGGTCTTAACCAGAAAATATCAGAGGAATTCAATTTAAAGTGTGAATACATATACACATATATATTTTTTTAAAAGACCAATTTTATGGATGGCTATGTCTGTGTGTCGGTCCGAATGCGATGACGCAATGTCCTACCTGCCTCCACACCTCCACACACCTGCTGACAGAAATCACACGACATCACAGACAGCAACACAGCGTCGGCCCAGATCCGGCCCACATCTGGTAAACGTGGATTCTACCTGTACCAGATGTGGGCCGGATCTGTGCCGACACTATGTTGCTGTCTGGGTCATCAGTGCGTTCCATGATGAGGCTATGCAGAGTTGTGGACAGACAGTCACCGAGAGCCTCAGATAAACAGCAGCAGCCTTTTACAGTTCCTCCTAAACCAAAACAACAACGGGCTTATGCTGCGTTCATGCCATGTCCTAATTACCGTAATTAAGATTTTATTGCAACCCATGACGTTCTACTTGAACGGTTCATGTCCTCAGTCTCGGATTTATCTATCCGATTCTATGGCAACAATATTACAATGACGGAAATTAATCTGCAGCAATCCGTTGGTACTTGTCAGAGCTCTTTAAGGCGAGACACGGCAGGCAAAAACATTGTTTTTTTTTCACTGGTCAATTTTGAGATTTTGGGATATTTGTCTTCAATAACATGTCTTCTTTCAGACTTGTGGTGAAAAAAAGCCCGAAATACACATTTAGGTCTTTATTTTACTACACTTCGTCCATTTGCATCTGTAGATTTCGCCTAAATTCATCAAAAGTTGCCGTTCTAAATCATCCTGCTGCTCCGCGAGCGCTCACACACCGTTAGAAAGCTCTCTCTCTCCTGTACAATGCTGTCAGATCCAAATATGGTCATTTCCTTTTTATCAGCAACCAATCGTTAAAGTGAAAGGGGGGATTTAACTCTAAATGCGCAATCTCATTTTACAATATAAATCTTTAAAGCCCGTTTTCTCAAAATGACTTTTCTCTCATACTCCAAGTCCGAAACCTCCAGTTCAGTAGCACCTATATACACCAAACTTTCCAGTCTTGTACCTAGTTATATTATGAAGATACCTACAGAGGGATTTGTAAATAAATTATTCCTAGCCTGATTTATATAACATTTTATTCCAAAAAACATGGCGAAAATCATTTTTTAAGGCTATTGACAGTATATTCTGATTCACAGGATAACAAAAGTAGATCTCCATAAATCCCTCAGTACTTTTTTTCCCATCTAATATGTGAACCCAATGAAAAAATTATTTTGAACCTGGCTTTGTCCAATACTCAGATTTCGTTTTTTTAAATATATGCAAATTAGTGCATATTTAAACATTAAATTACAGAAAACCTGTAATACAGTTTTTCTCATCTTAATGTAGGTAATAAACTGGGAAAGTTTCATGGTGATAACTGCTAGTTATAAAATTGACCCTATTCACCTGTAGTGTCTCGCCTTAAGTTGTTTATGTTCATTATTATTGTAATGTTGTGTGCTTTGAGACATGAGGTCATTTAACGCCGCCATGAAAATTTTGAAAAAATAACCCCTGAAATTCATACATTTTATAGCACATTATAATGCAACTTATTAGGCAAAGTTGCATTATATATTTTTTTTATATTTTTATAAGTTGCACTAAAATTTGAATTGCAAAGTAGGCTTAATCAATATACAAGACTTAACCACTCAGAAAGGCTATCATGATCATTTTGGCAAAAATGAACCATCTATTTGTTTAGTTCATAATACGTTTTATTTTTAACTTAAACAAATACAACATAACATTCAAAACTCATAAATATAAATATAAAGGCTACCATGATCATTTTGCCAAAAATTAACCATCTATTTGTTTAGTTCATAATACGTTTTATTTTTAACTTAAACAAATACAACATAACATTCAAAACTCATCGGCTTACTGCATTTGAAGAAAAATAAACACATCAGTTTTCTGTAGCCTTGTGCAAACTTATTCAATAGAATTAGACTTATAGAATGTTCTTTCCAGTGCAAAAAATTATATTTTTAATGTAGTAGTTTTTCTTATCATAGCCTACAAATGTCTAATTTTACTCGATTTACTGAAGCCTGTAAAACGCATTTGCAGCTGCACAGCCGTGTGTATATCTATGCTGCAGACCGTCTGGCTCGCTCATAGGCTGCGCTGCGGCAGCTGCACATCCAATGGCGCGGGCGTGCGACCAATGAGCCAACTCTACGTCATTACACGTCAGAGCCCGTCAAGGGGGCGCCAAGTCCCCGACTTTGCCATTATAGCAGCGGGTCTTCGTTCATAGTCTGTCTGACATATATATTAAAAGGTATGCGTCTGTCATGGATTTACACTGAATTGATTTTCAAAAATACGGAACAAAGTGCGTTCCGTATCAGTTCAATACGGAACAAGCCTTTTATGTGTCAAATACGGAACGATTCCGTATTATACGGAACGGTTGGCAACCCTAGTCCCTGTTTCATTACGGGTGATGATACACATGATGTGTGAAGGAACTTCCTGAAAAACTATGTGCAAGTGTACCTGGACAAAAGCTTTTAAACGCAAAGGGTGGTCACACCAAATACTGATTTGTTAATTGTTAATTGATAAATACAATCTATTTATGAAATTATTTTTGAAAGCATCCTTAATTTACAGCATTTTTACACAAGTGCCTAAAGCTTCCATGTGGATCACACTGGCTGTTGTCAGACTCCTTGTGCATACAAAAATCTCACTGGATTATAACAATTAATGGCAAAATTAATGTTTGGAAATGTAAATCGATATTTCCTACTAACACACTACAGTAAAAGATACAAGTAACTGGCTTAAAACCATTTTTTGGGGTGAAAATACTAATGTGCCTAAGACCTTTGCACAGTACTGTATATTTGAGCTAAAGTTTTTCTCTACTGTCGTCCCTCCCTCTGAGGGGGGAGTTTCTTCATTTACACACATATAATACTTTAGGTGAAAAAAGTGGCAACAAAACGTCCCACTTTTTCATCTGTATTGCGACAGGGACTATTGTGCTTCCCTTGGAGTCACTCACTACACATTTTACGGGTAGGTAGTGGTTGTGTTACATAAAACGCTGCTCCACTTTTCTTATCTGTTGCCTTCTCCATTTTTATGATAGAGATACTATGAGTGTGTTTTTTTTTTCAGATGGCGTCCTGCTTCATTATCTGTCGTGCTTTGTGTTGAGTTAGCAGCATGGATAAGTCTCCTCTGTAAGCGGCTGGGCTGTACCAGAATAGGTAAAATGGGAAATGAACAACTTACTCATCTCATGCCTACCTAGCAGCAGATGGAGATAATACTGATGTGCCTTGTATCACATAGCTATACAGTATAGTGGTGGATGAAAGAGACTGGGCAATGCCGTCTATCGCGTCCCACTCTTTTTCTGTCACCCTCTCCAATACAAAATATGAAGATGGTATCAGTATCCTCCCAATATTTATATAGGGGTGAATGCGTCTCGTTTTTCGAGATGCGCGAATGTCCTCAAAGTCAGTCTTGGCACCTTAAGACACCGCATGCAAATGTTCAAGTCAATCAGACTCAGGGTTGCGTAGTTATAGCCATTTTTACGTTTTTTCCATGTTATAGTGTCACTAAGTGGCCAGTTGCAGCGTAAAATATCTCATTCCGTTCACGAGTTTCAGCCCTTTTAGTAAAAGTGGCTCCTCCCACTTTGAACATTTTGACAGCCCTTTGGTGGCCCCATCGAATAGTTTTTTTTTTTTTTTTTTTTTGATAATTATTGACAATCAGACTCCAGAGAATCTTGCTGCACTGGTTTGGTTTTGATCAGGACAAAAACCCAGAACTAGTTCGCAAAAGTAGATTTTTAACAAAATCCAAAATACCCGAAAATTTCGACGTGTAAGAACTACCAGCCCGCAAAGTTTCAAGTCTATATGACTTACGGTTTGGTCTGACTGATCACTTTTAGGTGAGAAAGCTGATCCTGGGAAATTTTTGAAAATTAAAAAAGGGTTTCAGCGCTACACGCTTGAACCCCTAATAAAATGAAATGAAATATGCATACAGTATATGGGTGTTCCTTCAACCTTGGGCACTTTTATGTCCCAGGAGTTAATTTATTATTTAGTTTAATTAATTTTTTTCTTTTTGTTATATGAAAGTCATCTTTAATTACTTTAGATTTAATTATTTTACCCTTGCCCCAGACAAAGACTTTCAATCTACAAAAAAAAGTATAAAATTCCATCATTAAAAAAAACAATCTCAACAAAGAATATAAACTATTACACTATTTATTGTGTGAAATTATTTCTTTACATTTGTATGCAAATTTAGAGGTTGTGGCATAATTTCTGCAATGACCAAATATTTTGACCCTAATAAGATTTAATCAAAAGTTGAGATAAAACCGTGACCTAAAAATCATATAAAGTATTAATACAGTACATATAAATTTATGTAGAAAGCATAAAGACTCAGATATAGATACATATTTAAAGAATATATACACAAACTGATATATAGACTCATATGTATATATTGTCTTTCACTGGTTTTTCTCTTTTCTCACACTCATTTGGTTTCTCTCTCTCTCTCTCTCTCTCTCTCTCTCTCTCTCTCTCTCTCTCTCTCTCTCTCTCTCTCTCTCTCTCTCTCTCTCTCTCTCTCTCTCTCTCTCTCAGCAACTCGGTCACATCCTGATGCCAGTTTCTGATTTCTAAACATTCCTCCGATCCGTTTCCATGGACACAGAGGAAGGGAACGAGAATGAGAAGACGATTATCAGCCAGACTGACTGACGAAAAGCTTATTGTTCAACAGCATTTTCCCATCATCCTCTGGAGCTAATAGAAGATATTGACAGGAGAGGAAGCCAGAGGTCTGTTAGACCTCCATCCCTCTTTAAATCCACAAAATTACTTCTCGATCTCTCTAGGCTACAATTTTCCATTAAACAAGGAACTTGGCTGTCATGTAGAGGGTCTGAGGCAGTCAGTCTGTTTACAGATATGATACAGGGCACTGTTAGAATCGCTATTAACTGACAGTTATAGTTTTCTCTGAATCACTTGAAAATCTGGAAAATAGTCAGTACTATAAAAAAAACCTAATCTAAAAACATCTATGTAAAATAGCCAGACATTTTAACTGCATTATCCATACTATGCAAATAATCTAGTCTTAGTCAGTGTCTTTTGTTGTTGTTGATTATTTGAAAGAAATATTGAAGGAAGAGCACTTAAGGTCATCCTAAAGCAAACTGAAGCTGGTAAGAGACCCATTGGGAAGACATTAATTAGGCATCATCTCCATACTTCACACTAATAGTGCATTGCGAATTAGAGGCACAATGAATTCAGATGTTATAGGACACAGTATATAATAAGTACATAAATACTAATACATTGTCCATTTTAAGTAGACGCAACTATTTTATTGATATTTGCAGTATTGAATTAAATATGTACTTAGTCTTTGTTCATGTCACGGTTCACGAATACCTCATTTGTTACTATGGTTACTGATGTCATTCAGGTGTGTGTAATTAATCCTCCTTGTTTGCCATTGTATGTAAGTTGCTCTGTTTCAGTTGTCAGTGTCTGGTGTTGTCTGTGTTGCAGTATTCCTGCCTTGATCTGTATTTGGCTTTTGGACTATCTATTGACTATCTATATCTATTGACTATCTATATCTATTGACTTTACTTTGACATTCATTTTCATGGTCATGTGCCTGTATCTACAACCACCAGTTGTGACAGTACAGCATTTCCTTCGCTTTGCCTAACCAGACGCGATGTGACAGCGATAGCAATAGGCGATGACTCTATTTTAGAAACGGTTTCTATTTCTGCGTCATCACGGCTTGAACAACAACATCCAATGATAATCTCAGGTACTGATTATGTGCTTTATTTAACGTTAAAAGAATTGAATGTGAGTTTAAATATAATTTTGCATGACCTTCATAGGATAGGATAATTCACATCAGATCTTTAAAAGAAATGAAAGGAAACAAGAACATTCAAACTGTGAACAAACACTCTTATCTGTAAGAATACGTGTCTTCGAAGGCCTCATAGTGTTGCTGCTTAACATGTGTCCTGGGAAGGCCGCTGGTTGTGTGTAACATGTACTCACTGATTGGAGGCTGCAGTGGATGTCCGGTTTTGGCGCACCAGCCGGCAGGATGAATATCTGGGCTATCGGCATCGGTCCAGTAATCATACTCATCCGTCCAGCCATCAAAATGGATCTGAAAGAGAGCAACGCAGGTCACTCTGATGGATTCACAACTTTTACAATGCAAATAATAACAATAATATGTCTTAATTTGAATTTTGTCTCGCTTTCCAGCAAAATATCTAAACATCCTTGAAACAAAATGTTTTAAAACTAATTAAAATAATTAGAAAAATAATAATAAAATGTTTTCAGAAAATATATATACATGTTTAATGTTTATGGTACAGTTTTTTCCTTCTTACTTGTCTTAGTAAACCTCACTGAATTTAGTTTTTAGTTAATCTGAAGACAAATCCAGGAAACTTTCTCTTTAGGTTCTCTCAAAGATATAAAGGAACATTCTTTCAGTAATGCTAATAGAAAGTTTGTTGAAAGTTATCTGGTCTTTCATAATGTTCTCAAAACATTAGCACAAACACATTATTTATACATTGTTTATACAATCCCCCCCGAAATGTTTTAATTGGACGTTCGTCTAAATTTTTTAAATGTTTCTACTTGTTTCAGAACATTCACATAACCAAGAAAAGCTATTTTTAAAACACTTTTTACTCCAGACACTATCAAAGTGACTGCAAAAGGTATTTTCATTGTCAGAATCTTATAAAAGTTTTTGAAAACTGGATGTTTTGAACGCTCAGAAAACATTCAAAAATAAACGCATTTATAACTTTTATAAAATTCTTAGAGCAAAAACACTGAAAATGAAAATCCTTTTTGCAGTAACTTTGATAGTTTCTGTAGTGCAGTGGTGGTTAAATTCCCCTAAAGTGCCCGAGGTTTTAAAGGTTTGAGAGAAGTGTGTAAGAGAAAGTGTGGCATTTGATGGAAAGCATGGGTGGTGTGGTATAGTGGTGAAGGCTGGGAGTTATTACTGTAACTGAGGGCAGGTTTGATCTTCAACATCGTGTCCTTAATAAATGCACTAGAGTCCAGGTGATTATCCTGCAGTGTCATGGTGTGTTTCTCTGCTGACATTGCCTGAAAGTCACTACAAATGTGTGCTGGATGTGTGGTGATAAATAAAGATCCTATTCTTGTATAAGGTACAAAACAGCCCAAGGCACGTCAGATGAAAGCAGGAACAGCTTGGCTAGTGGCATTTCAATGTCCCTTGAGAAGATAATCTTCATATTGCAAAGAAGATCTCCAGAGACGTTAACGTTAACTGGAATCAGAAGCGTTGGCAGAGAGCAGACTGCTGGCAGGGGGATCCGGTCACATTGAATTTTAGATGCTCACAACTATTTAAAAAGAGCTGCTGCGATCAAAACAATGAGAAGAAAAGAGCAGCAGCCCTTAAAGGACAGCCTGTCTCCAGGACTCTGATAAAACCGGTTCCTGGGGAATCAGGAACGGACTACAGAGGCGAGCAGTGTTTTTAGTGGTGTTCACAGCACAGCTGACTGTCATTATGTGGACATCCAGACCAGACTGGCTATTTTAATTTACTGCATGACAGTTTGAGATAAAGACATGTTTAATTTGGATCCTTCTTATCGGTCGCTCTGTTATTTAATCTCCTTCCAGTTTGCATGCGTCTATTTCCACACCTCCATCCATGACTAAATCAATTTGAACATATCAATATCTCTAACCACATCTCGCTTCCCTCAGGGTTTGTTCACGCCAGTTTTATTTTAGTATCCATCCATCTCCATCGGAGATACCATTATAGTTCTTGTTAATATTTTGAATTAGATTTTATTTTTTATATTTTCTGTTTTCATCTTAGGTTTAGTTAAATTTTCAGTCAGTCCCTCCAGGATTTCACAATTTTTTAATGTGATTTTTGCGATCAAAATGACTGATTTTGTGGTGGTAATTTCCAGAAATTTGTGAAAAAATTTGTGATTTTTATATTTTATAATTAGGACATCACATTTACCATAATAGTATTATGTCAGATGCACAATAGTCATACATGACACAAATCACAAACAAAATGCATAAAGCTTGTTTATTTGGTCTAATCAAATTCTTTTTTTTAAATTGTGCTGTAGCCTTTTGTTGTTGCTTGATTAACATTAACAACAGCAGGTAAATTAGGTTACTGTCACTTTAAGACCTACTACAGTAATGACAAACGTCCCAATCAGTTATTACTGATTGTTTTACGTAAATACTTGCCAAGATGAATATTTTGAAGTAATTGTAGCTATGTGTATTTGTTCAAGCGCCATAAAGAGAATTCAATATTCTAACTAGGCCGACAGGCGGTGACACGCAGTCAGTCATTCAGTCAGTCACACACACACACACACACACACACACTTGCAGTCAGAGACAGACTGTCACTCGACTGGCTGAAATTAGTTCTCTTTCACGGTATACTGCGCTTTTAATAATTCTTTTTAGTACCATCGAGCATATCATACTTTTTGTTATTTCCTTCAATCATGTTAAACGCGTTAATAAGTTTGCCGTACTGCCCAATGAAAACCTGGGCGCTTATGTGAGAGGGCAGGAGAGATGCATTTTCTTTCGCCATGTTTCTGACAGACCACTCACAGACATCACGCGTGCGCAACATCTGTACCCACGTAAAAATGCATTGAAACTTTAATTAACTAAAGATATTTCAATTGGGTGATTATAATTTAATGTTTTGTGAGGTCTTTTTTTGAATTTTAGCGATTATTTTGCGGTTAAATTTGGAATTATGCAGGATCGCAAAAAAATGCGACATTTTGTTGATTTTGCGTTGCATTCAGCGATCGCAGAATCGCGAAAAACTGGAGGGACTGAGTAATTGTTTTAGTTTTTGTCTATATAGTTCTAAAAATCCCCCTGTGGTGAAAATCCAGCTTTTAATGTTGTTTATATGTCTATGTGGTGTTTTTAATATGCTTTAAGACAAACCATGTGTAAATTCATAAGTCGACACCATTGCGGAGTATTTTCTCCTTAAAACTGCAGTGAACCAAAGACAGTCTCAAAAACACGGTTTGAAATCGCTGGCGTTTCTGACGTCACAAACTACCTTGTAACCAATCAGATCACCGTGTGATCGCCAACGAGTGGATCTCTGAGCTGTGTGAGTGAGTGGAGGCGGGGCTCATCTGCATATTCATAGAACCGCGTATACTAAATGAGGCAAGGGTGTCGAGTTACATTCAAGATATTTTAAGGAATAAAAAAATTTTTTCAAGGAGAAAATTTTATATATGTCATTTTGGTGATCAAAGATGAGTTTTAAGGGATACAATCTTCGACTACAGTGGGACTTTAAGTTTTAGTATGCAGTTTAAGTAATTTTAGTGCTTAAATTAAAGGCACAGTATGTAAGTTTTGACGCTAGAGGTCGCTTATTCAAAACAATAACAAAAACATCGCTTGATGACGTTATGATGCCTTGAATGAGCATGGAATCATGGGAGTTGTTGTCTTCACCTCCACAGCCGATGGAAAGCAAGCTGACGGGACTCGGGCAGAAATCATGTTCATGGATGAGTGAATGTATTAAAGTTTTATTAACGTTACTGTGGTATAAAGCAGGGCAGGGCAGAGTGCCTCAGATTTAACCTCCGTTTTGTTGTTTATCTTTATTTTAATATTAATGTTACGTTTAATGTCCGCCTCTTTCTTCCCTGAACTTGAACTTTGTTAAAGTTACATTTGATCACTTAAATTCACATGATTTAATTTGATTCTAATGAAAGACTTCTGAACTCCTACTCATAGAGGTCACTTTATCTGACGGATTAAAATTGTGACGTAAAGCAGCACTGTTTTACTTGGTCAAATCAATCATACTAAAAATACATTTGAGTGTGTTATAACGTTACTCTGTGCGTTCGCTATGAGACACTTGTTGCACACTAGATCTAGATCGATCGATATTAGAATATCATATTAATAAAAGCTGGATGACTTGTGCTGCTA
Organism: Gila orcuttii; assembly: GCA_026230005.1. Taxonomy (NCBI): domain Eukaryota; kingdom Metazoa; phylum Chordata; class Actinopteri; order Cypriniformes; family Leuciscidae; genus Gila; species Gila orcuttii. The sequence continues at coordinate 11,863,277 of JAPDVR010000012.1, forward strand.
AATGGTATGTAATTAATTTTAAAATATATTGTATGGTGGAGAAAATGCTGTATTACTGTTACTAAAAATAAAGCTGTTTCTGATTATACTAGGTTACCCACTTGACAACATAGCATTGTCTCTGAGGCACGGTACAAACATGTGACTTAAAACAAATCAAGAAAACCAGGGTATTTAGGATTTTAGATCTTTTAGTTTTGTACAGCCTGGATTTAAGACTTTTTAATATACCATTAAATCAACTATTTAAGAGTGCACAGTGTGGGGTTTGAGTCGGACATGACAAAAAATTAAATCCTCTCGTCTCTGTCCTGTGAGAGAGTCGAGGACGTTGCAGAAAACCATCAAAGACTTGGACGTAAAGGTCTTTTTCCTCAAAGTCAATTACAGCTGCTTCAGGAAATATTGATGGGGTATTTTAAAACGCAGTGGGAATCCACCAAATCCATCCAGTGCTCCGGTGAATGTCAGTGAACACAGGCCATGAGAGAGAGCAGGACTGGAGGAGGAGGAGGTCATGCTCTATACGGCTTTAACACATGAACATGACAGACACGTGTAAACCCAGTATTGATTGTGCGTATAAGAGAAAGACTGATGGGTGAAATTCTGTGGAGGATCACGAATGATGAGTGTGAGAGTGAGAGAAGAGTGTGAGACAGACAGTGACATCTCTTATTTCTCTCAGTCAGTGTCAATGATATGTGTGTGTGTGTGTGGATTCTGCTGCCACCTTGAAACCAACAACTGCAATTACACTCAAACGGTTACGGTAAATTATTAGTGCTCTATGAAATCCTTTTTATTTTTTCCCAAATACAGTTTTCATTTTTCTGGATTACGTTTTATGGTTACATAAAACATCTAATTAAGTGAAATCATGAAACCTATACAATTGAAGAGAAATGGGTAAGCCTTTATTTTGAGGGTCCATGATTATGCTGTGGTTAAGTATTAGGCAGAGAGCGAGCAGCATGCGCTCATTGTGCTTTCACACTGGCAGCTTGTGCAATGCAAATACAAACAAGCATCGTCCACTGTGTCACTTTTTTCAGGATACCACTGTCTGTCACATGCTTTATATATGCTGGGCAGCATATTCTGCTGCAATGCGACCTATTGAGCCATACATATGCATAACATGCTGTTTATATGTAGTGTACATGATAAAAGTAATCTTAATGTAAAGAAATGGGATAAAGGCGCACCGAGGTAAAAGGCGCATTTGACTTTTTCGCTTTTAAACCACTAGATGCATAAATATTCAGCTCAGCAGTTTTCTGAACAATCGCTTTTGATCATCAAAAGCATGTGGAAATTTGTCTGATCCATGACTCGAAAGTTGATCCTGCTTTAATTTAATCTAATATTTAATGCTTTTTAAAATGTTGTATATTTATGTAGCAAATGAGAATCAATAAAATGAATGAATATTTCGAAACAAAGGTCTTGTTAATGATTTTCAGTTTTGTTCAAGGTAATTAAAGCATTAGTTTTTCAATAGGGGGAGAATATGTAAAAGTATGGTATTTCGGGTGAAAGGCACAATAATTAACAGCTGCTGACTTTTCCATCTGTTGACATGACATGCTTAGTCCACTTTAGACATTCTACTAACTAGTGATGTAGTACTCGAGTCTGGTCTCGGACTCGAGTCCGGTCTCGAGACCGATTTCTGCTTTCTCTGACTCGTCTCGGACTTGTACCTTCAAAGACTCGGTCTGGACTCGGACTCGACACTTCAAAGACTCAGTCTTGACTCGGACTCGGCATTGGCGGTCTCGTCCCCATCACTAGTTAAGGCTGTAACGATAGACCAAACCTACAATTCGGTTCGTATCATGATTTTTTATTTTAGATTTAAAAAAAATAAATCATGTTTTCGGTGCTGATGCAGTGGTGACGCGTTCATGTAACAAGGGTGGCGCTCCCAATAAAGTATCTTAAAGCTGCCACAAAGAACCGGCAAAAGTAATGATTATGAATATGTCAAATATAGCAAGGAGAGATTTTAATTGTTTATTAATAAACAAGGTTTTTCAGTGTGTCGGCTTCAAGATGAAGTTGACGATGCTGACTCGCAATCTTCACAGTAACGCGCCAGAGAGAAATGCAGATTTCATACGGATTACATAAGCAGAGAGCAGTCTGTTTTTCGTTTTTAAATGTTCTGTTTAAAAGTAGACATCAAGCTTTCTATATATTTCTCAAGTCTGTGAGGCAAGTACATTATACGCTGAGTTTCGGTTCATTTATGAGACGAGAGTCCAGTTCACGTGCCGGCGACTACGTGTCATAATGATCTATTTTCTACTATATTTACTTCTTATTTATTAAATCCAGGCAATTGGTTGATGAAACATTAATTAAAATTAAGATACAATTAATAAAAAACGAAATTTACTTTAAAGAAAGGCTTTGTGCTTTCTGAAGTCGCTTTCAGAGCGGTCATGTCCGTAATATTGTTTTTTTCCTCATAAATGCGAACACGAAAAATAAAATAAAAAATAATATTTTATGTTCTGTGGAGGCCGACCCTTCTTCATCCGGTTATTAGCCTACTTTTGTTTTGCGCAGTGTAGCCTAATTCGTAGTATTATTAAAAAACATTTTGCCACCTAAAAGTTAAAGATTTGTTGTGTCACGTGACATGTGTATTTCGCTCAAATTAAATATAAAACGCATGTGTAGACTGATATTTTTCTAATGTCTTGACTCCTTTATTAAGGGGGTATGGATATATAAACAGACGTTTCAGTATTAAATGCAGTTTCTGATCATTTATATTTCAAGTTTTGACTGCACGTCACGTCCATAACGCTGGAATTGCCCAATTTTAAAGAATCTATCCTCAACTAGTTTTTTGGTGTAGGTCTGCGTATTTTATTATGTTAACTTCAAATAATTCTAATAGTAATTTAAAAATGTGGTATCCCTACGTCCAACACACTCCACTGTTATGGTGGCAATTTCAGTAGATTTACTTATTGATTAAGAATGGAAACTAAAAAATGGTAGTATCGTACAGCGCATATTCTATCAGCTGCAGTTCTGGCACCTCAGTCCCAATACACTCAACGTACATTCATATCACATGTTAATGCCGCGGTAGAGTTACACTCACAGGACATTGCACTTATTCGCAATAACAAAAGTTAATTATTTGCTCGTGCTTTAAAGCTATGCCGGGTAAACATTTCATTGGCGTTCTGTACATGATGCACTTTTTCTGAGCGAGTACTGAAGTGTCAGACAGCGCCAAACTGGATTTTTGTTGGGTCAGACCCATCTGATAGCGATGGGGGACCGAGACCGAGAGAGCTACATAAAGCTACATGGAAAAAATATGCACCAAACAAGCCACTTTGAAATGTTGCTGTTTTCATGAATACAAAAGTTGGTTGACCCTCCCCCTAGACAAAAAAAAGTTGAATGACCCTCCCCTCAGCAAAGAATAAAAAACCATGACCCTCCCCTTTTTTCCTCCGGTGGCCCTTTCCATAAATACCGAACGGTCCTAATTTAGACATGCCACTAGAAAAATTTAATTTGCTCTGCATGTCCTAATTATGATTAAAAAAGTCAGTGTGGGCTTAACATGTTGATGACAGAGCAGCACTGTTGAAGCATTTTAGAAAAATAGGCAGAAGATGATGCATGTGGTAGGGATATTTTTAATGATAGTAAAAGCATAGTCCACATTAAGATGTTAAGACTGCTCCTCTAAACAATTCCCAATCTAGCTTAGTCTAACTGGGGTGATATTAAATCATGAATATCAAAACTGACATGTCGAGACAAAATCTCGGCTCGGACTTGCTTCCTCAAAGACTCGGTCTTGACTCAGACTCGACCCTTCAAAGACTCGGTCTTGACTCGGACTCGACTGTATTTGAAAACCAACGGACTCGGACTCGACCCTACAAAGACTCGGTCTTGACTCGGACTCGGCATAGGCGGTCTCGTCCCCATCACTACTACTAACTATAAGTAACTTTGTCACTACATGTCAACAACCCCAAATTAGAGTATTAGTAGACTGTTAGTTAGTGTTCGGGTTAAAATAAGCTGACATGTAGTTGCAAAGTTGCACATAGTCAGTATAATGTCAGCATCACAATAAAGAGTTAGCAGATATTAAGCAGGCAGTCTACTAATACTCTAATGAGAGATAGTTGACGTTATTTATAATGTGTAGAATGTCTAAAGTGGACAATCGAATTAAACTGTCACCCCTTTTAGCCATTATTTACAATTGTGTGTAGTAAGTGATTTACATAATGTTATATTTCTGTGATTTACCATATATTAAGTAAACTAAACAATAAGAATCATTATGTTTAATTAGTGTTGGTTTTACAGTTTTGAGTAATAAATTGCTGCAAATGTGTAATAAAGACAATTTAAACCCCCTGTTCTGAAGTTAAAAGTATATCCACATTGATTATTGATTTGCATGGCACTTATTAAGCGATGTTCAAGTTTATTCAGCAGAATTTGTCTAAGTTACCACTAATACAGCACCACTAAAGACAATTTTTGGTGTGTTCATGCTTAACTACTACATAAATAACGGCTAATATAAATATAAGATAGTAATATACTGCATATATAATGGCTGAAATCGCCTTTCTCTTGGCTTTATGCAAATTCTGTGAATGAGGGCTGTTAGGTTTCTGATAGCCATTTCTACTCATCTGCTGTGTGCAGCCGTGGAATAATGTGCAGTCGAAACATCAGACAGGATTCAACTCCGTCGCATCGCTCGGTCGCTTCAAACCAACTCTCAAAGTCAACTCTCATTAAAAATGAACGACTTCAAGTGGCTTTGTTGCTCACTCAGAGTAAACAGTGCTGAATTGTTCTCGGCCTAGTCAGAGTCTTGCTCTGAACATTTTGAAAAACACTGCAGTTCTGCTAGTTTACCAATAAATTACCATATTTTCCAAAATATAAATCATGTCTTTTTAGATCCTCCAAAACATGCTGCGACTTGTATTCCAAAGCAAAATATATTAACGCCAAGCACGCAAAACGTACATATTTGGACTTGTGCTGAATAAGAGAGTTACATAAGTGTATCTGTATAGTGTATTTCCCACACACCAGTAGTCAGGGGTCGTGAAATGTGAAGAAGTGCATTCTAAAAATGCAGAGGCACAAAAGTCTGAGGCAAAGATTCAAGATCTTCAAACACAGCTAGATAAATTACTAGCTGAGCACTTAGCCCTGACTGAAAAGTGTAAAAATTACAAAGACACCATTGCAGATCTTAAGGCTAAGCTAAATGCTAAAAAGTCCAAGTCTCCCAAAACACTCAACAGCCATGGGACTAAAAATGTGCACTTCTTAGATGAGCCAGCCTGCTCTAATAATCCTGTATCCTTTCAGATAGATGAAGCAAGTGATAAAGTTTTGAAAAGAGTGCCTGTTTCAGCCCTTAAGGTGATACGGCACACAAACGGCACAGAGTCAACCATTCGGTGTCCTTTAACAATAACTGAATGTAACTTGTTTAAAGCAGAGATCGGACCATTCCCTTTGAAAGGGCTATTCGAACCATGGTGGAGATGCATTGTTAGTCTAAAACAGGGGTGCCCAACCCTGCTCCTGCCGATCGACTGTCCTGCACAGTTTATCTCCAGCCCTAATTAAACACACCTGCCTTTAATTTTCAAGTGAGCCTGAAGACCTTAATTGGTTGCTTCAGGTGTGTTTGATTAGGGTTGGAGATGAATTGTGCAGGACAGTCGATCGGCAGGAGCAGGGTTGGGCACACCTGGTCTAAAACATGCATTTCAGCTCGAACCAAAAGACATTTGGCAAATTGTTATCAGCTCAATTCCAGATGTTCTGATCTATAAGATACCACAGGTTTTGATGACAGGCACCATTGTGCAGTCAATGTATCAAAATGAGCCTGAGAGTGAAATCTTTAATAGACTAAAACAATGTCTTCTCGATCTGCGTGGTTGTGGTCCTGTTGGATGGGAATTGATTTTCAATCGGAAACAGAGTACTGAAGAATCGTTTGAGACATATGCAGAAAATATGTTTGAACTTTTTGAGGAGTATTCTGGAATTGAAGGTGTTAACCACAACAATGTAATTCTCCTTGAATTACTGCTTACAAATGCAGGGCCGTGTGTATAGCAATCGCTCATGTGTGGTGCATCTCCAGCACAAAATACATTCGAAGGTATTGTTAGCTGGGCAACAAGAATTGAGTCACGCAAACAAGTGCATGGTGAGGTAGCTGTGTTAGAATGTCATGAAAATCCTCTGTCTGCAGGAGAATTCAGAAAGCCACACTTTGGCAAACTGAACAGATTCTGTAATTCCTGTCACAAAACAGGCCATAGAGAGGAAAAGTGCTGGTCACTGGGCAGAGGCAGACCTCCACCCTATTTCATAAAACGCAGACAATCACACTCTAATGACACAAACCAGCACTCTGCAAGTAACCAAAGCTCAAATGCATCTAAAACTCTTACTGAGCTAACAACTTTGGTCACTCAAGGCCTTCAGCTATTAGCGTCATTTGCTAGTCGGGTAGCAGCCCAATAGCAAATAGCTTAATAGTTTAACATCTAAATTAAACTATTAAATTAAATTAATCCAAATTGTAATTGTGTATAACATTGTTGTTTTCATAAAACAAACAATAGTTGTTTGTGTTATTATGTGTACACATAGACTAATTGAGTTTATTCTATAAAAACACTTAGGGGTTGTAGATGCTACATGCATACTACACAAAATGTCTTGTGTTAAAAAGGAATAATTGTAAAACTGGAATTGTTAATCAGTTTCAAGTTGCATGTGTTGACTGTGTGTGTCTCCTATGTGGCACACTCTGCTATTTTCCTTATAGTTGGAGTTAAACCATACAAAGGAGCACAAAAACGCCACACGGCTACAATATGTTTCACAGTTGCATTAATCATGTAAATGCTTTTCTCACAACAGGATTCAGTGTTAATGTACTTTGTCTTTTACCATGCTCTAGTAACAAACCTAGGTAAAAAGTAATTTGAGCCCAATTACAACATGATCACAAGTCTCACTCCCCATCTCACTAAACAGAGATGTCAATGGGCTCCCTGTTGCAGCAACAGGACCAAATTTGCATCACAATTGTCAATAGCAACATTTGTCAACTTAGGTTGGAGCATGGTCACACAAACACATAGCCACACAGCAAATTACAGTCACACAGTTGTCTCTCTACACACAGAGTTAAATTAAATTCCTCTTCTTACTGTAACAGCACATAAACTGAATTGTTTCCTTATTGGAATGTTATACATCAGATGTATGCATTCCACTAAGCATTTAATTTTTGCTTTTGTCTATTTTGTGCCTTTTTTGCATCTTTGTTTTTTTGCCATCTTACGGTAACACCTTGGGCATTTCATTTACTTTTCATTTGAGACATTTTTAGTTTTTTTGAGGTCTTTACTGTTACATCAACAACTGATTGAAATTCATCCAGTTTCTAAATTTGGTTTCGCAAAATATTTTGTTGATGCTCCTACTATCTTAGGAGGGTTTGAAAACAACATTTGTTGATTTTCTTTAAGGCAATTTATTTATGTTTCATGTAACAGTAGGCCTACTAGAGATTCTAAAACTTTTCTTTTTGACACCATATCCATTTTTGCCCTTTTAAAGACATGGGAACCCCGTATCTCAAATCATCTACTATAGTTTCCTGACAGTTAACTGATTTTATTTGGCCACCTCATATCCACTGCAATCTTTTCCCATTTTCTTTTATTTTGTATCTTTTTCTCCACACCACGTCACAGTCATGATGTGAACAGGAAGATGTTTTATATATATATATGCTATTTTCCTTCATTATATCCTGAGCAATCATCCATTATTCAATCAAAATATGCTATTTCTGTTGTCATCAGAGATCGTGTTATTACCGTAAAACTTCAAATAATAACCTGGGCTTTTATTTGCCCAAATCGTCGAACTGCACCGGCTTGTATTTGAGACAGGCGTCTATATGAGACAGGCCTTTATAATGTAGTGTTGAGATGTTGTTCATTGAGATGTTGTTCCTAGAGTCTCTAATATCTAAAAATCTCCAAATGCTCCACGTGAAACTGCGGTCTTCCGACCTTTTACTATCGTGTCAATTGATTTTGATTAATATGCGCGAGGGAGAGAGAGAGCAAGACGGCGCTCGTGTTGTTTGAAGACGTGAGAGTGTGCGCGCGCGGCCGGGGCGCTCTCTCTGCTCGTTTGCACCCTGTCAAGCGCAGCAGTCATTCTATTACATTACTCACCGATCAAAAAAGGCTTTGGCGGGACACAAATTTGCTTTGGCGGCCGCCAAAAAGCAGACGATCTGACGGACTTTAGAAGATTAAATACAACCCGAAACTAAACAGACCACCACAGACACTAGAGATCTTGTTCGGCTTACCAAAGCCAAGGATGGACGTAAACCTTGCTATATGGACAGAGTTCCTGACAAGTGTCTCCACATGATCATCTGACTAAGCCTACACCTGATGGGAGTAGGTGTTCTGTGTGTGTATCTTCTTAGCATCCTTGACAATGATCATCATTACCCTGTGCTACTATGCAAATGGAGACACTTCTTCAATGCACTCAGCCCTAAATTTTAAGGTCACAAATGTACCTCACATAATTCCTGAGGTTCAATGTACCTGAGGAAGGATTTGTAGGGCTGACCAAATATGGGCAGAACTCTTTACTGTCCTAGTACTTCAAAAAGCCTTTTAAAGGTATACATGCAGAATTAAATATGGCACAATGGCCTTCATCATCACAGTATGTTAATGCCTATCTAGTGCAAGGGATTTCATCAATATGCTGATTGAGGACTTTTGTGACACTCCAGGCACAGGATGGTTCTGTCGAGAGAGACAGAGTCATTTGCACCTCAATGACACGTCTGTACCATTTGCTTCACAGGACATATGCTTTCAACTACATACTGTTTATTTACTAGTGTGTTCTAATATGTAATTACGTCATGTTTGGTCTCATCTGACCGCTTATACACTGAAATGAATGGTGGTTAACTTAATAGACATATTAATGTATCCTAATGTACAATCTAGGTACTATTGGTTAAACATACATTGAGGAGAATATGTTAATGTTCTTCACCCCCTCTTGATCACCACCCATTTGCCATCTTTTGGTTTCCTGTCGGTCGGTTTCTGTGTTGGTATTCCACTCATGTTTAACAATGCTTTGCTCAGGGTATAAGAAGTAAAGGTAACTGTTGATCTTGGAGAAAGGCTTTAACCCTGCCAGTCCCACACACTGGTGAGTAACCTCATACTCTGAGAAAGGCTTTTACGTCCTCGTTTGCACAACCGTACATTATTTGTTACAACTAAGTTTTCTATACAGTATGTTGTTCCATTCTACTCTCTGTATGTTTAAACATGTAACTTAATAAATAACTTTGTCTGCTTTAAAGGCTTTGAGAATCTTTCCTTTTATCACTGATGATGTTGAAAGCTAAAGTGATTATAACTTTTGTTATCTAAACGTTCAGGTTAAATCCTACGTTTTCCTATCAGTTCTAAGAAAGACCTTTACCTTTAAAGAATAAGAGGTTAAAGAATAACAACAACTTTAATGGAGTCAGATTAATTATATTGGAGTCAGATAAATATTTGAATTATACACATCATCCTTCAACTGCATTTTGTTCCGATTATTGGTTCGAAATAGCAGCGTAAGCTTCCAGCCTAACAGGTTGAAATCAGTCACTGAACACCTGAAGGTGACGCTCATAAAACAATGACCTTAGCTTATCCAGTATACAGCACTGCATTGTTAATTTAAAAAAAAATGGCGGAAAAAGGCCTACTGACGAAAACCCAAGGACAAGCACAAGGGTAGGACAGACACAGGGCTCTTTGATGAGCTGCGCGCCGCCACCGACCTCGCTCTCCGAGCGACTAAGGTGACCGCAGGCTCCCTGGGTCTGGTGATGTCCACTGCTGTGGTCCAGGAGCGACACCTTTGGCTGAACCTGGCCGATATGCGGGATGCCGAGCGGTCCCGGCTGCTCGACACCCCCATATCCCAGGCCGGCCTCTTCGGCGGTGCGGTTGAGGACTTCGCCCAACAGTTCTCAACCGCTCAGAAACAGACTGAGGCTATTAAGCATATTCTTCCCCGATGGCCCGCTGCTGCCTCCACCCAGCCGCGGCGCAGAATCCTCAGTCTGTTCGCCGTCGAGGGCGCCCTCCTGGGACTCCCGCCCCTACCTACCGCTGGTCCTTCCCTGGCCTCCTCTGTCAGGTTGCGGTTAATGACCGTGCCCCCACACCGGGCCGCTATGCCGTCCACATCCGAGCCGGTCATTCCGCTCCGCTGCACCACCAAGGGGACGTCTGTGGTTCGCATGACCCCGCTGGCACAGTTCTTGGGAGCCTGGCTAGAGCTTCCCAACCTGTCCCGCTGGGTTGCACGAACCATCAGCCTTCGGCTATGCGATTCAGTTCGCACGGTCTCCTCCCTGCTTCAGGGGAGTCTGCTCTACTGTGGTCGGTGGCAATGCCCCTATCATGAGGTTATCAGAGGTTGCTACCCTACTAGCGAAGGGTGTGATCGAGACTGTCCCTCCAGCCGAAATGAGGTCCGGGTTCTACGGCCAATCCTGGACCTGCGCATCCTGAACCGCTCCCTTCACAGGCTGCCGCTCAAAATGCTCACGGCCAAACGCATCTTCGAGTGTGTGCGGCCGCAGGATTGGTTTGCAGCGATCGTCCTGAAGGACGCCTACTTCCATGTCTCCATTCTCCCTCGACACAGACCATTCCTCCGGTTTGCTCTCGAGGGGCAGGCATACCAGTACGCGGTTCTCCCATTCGGGCTAGCCCTGTCTCCTCGTGTCTTCACGAAGGTCGTCGAGGCAGCCCTTGTTCCTCTACTGGAACACGGGGTTCGCATCCTGAACTATCTCTATGACTGGCTGATTCTAGCTCACTCTCGAGACCAGATTTGCGAACACAGGGATCTAGTGCTCCGGCACCTAGCTCGTCTGGGCCTTTGGATCAACTGAGAGAAGAGCAAACTCTGCTCCGTACAGAGGATCTCTTTTGGATGGAAATCGACTCAGTCGCCATGTCCGCGCAGCTTACAAGAGCGTGCGCAGTCACTGCTGACTTGCCTGAATCAATCCGAGGGCAAGAGTGCGGTTGCCCTCGAATTGGGCTCAGTGGAGCTTAAGTTCCTGTCAATGAAGACAGCACTCCTGGTTGCATTGGCCTCCATCAAGAGGGTAGGGGACCTGCACGCATTTTCCGTTGCAAAGCGTGCCTGGAATTCGGGCCAGCCTACTCTCACGTGATCCTGAGACCCCAGCCTAGATATGTGCCCAAGGTTCCCACCACTCCATTTTGAGATCAGGTGGTGAACCTGCAAGCGCTGCCCCTGGAGGAGGCAGACCCAGCCTTGGCACTGCTTTGTCCAGTATGCACTCTCCGCACATATGTAGACAGAACGCAATGTTTCAGGACCTCAGACCAGCTCTTTGTCTGTTATGGTGGGAAGCTGAAGGGAATGGCTCTCTCCAAGCAAAGGTTGTCTCACTGGATCGTGGACACCATTGCTTTGGCTTACCAGCAGCAAGGTCGACCATGCCCCCTTGGTGTGACAGCCCACTCCACCCGGAGTGTGGCTTCCTCTTTGGCTCTAGCGCATGGCGCCTCGCTAACAGACATCTGCAGAGCTGCAGGCTGGGCGACACCCAACACATTCGCTAGATTCTACAATCTCTGAGTGGAGCCTGTGTCCTCTTGTGTACTCGCTTCAACCAGCCAGAACTAGGACCCGCTCAGGTGTCTTCGCTTTCTCGCCATTCGACTCCACGGACTGGATACGTGCAATATTTCCTCAGGCGAGCTTCCCCGACAAGCCCCGAGTTCCTCCAGCACTGCTGACGTCGACGCCAGTGTCTATTGCCTCCGTGTGCATGGTCCCCCCTCTGGGCGACCCCCACATGTGTATTTCCACTGTGAGCCTCTCTGAGCATGTGCCTTTCCCTTGGCAAGCCACCTTGCCACCCCTGGGGTTGAAATATTCCACCCTGCGGGCTGGACACCCCAGTGTTCTCCATATGCATCCCCCTCCGGGTCATATGTGTATTCTGTAAGCCCACCCCCCCCACCTCCCCTTTTGGGTTGACATTAGTTGCATATTTCCTCTGAGATATGAGATATGCTTCCCAGTGTACCTTGGTATTCCTGTGTTAAGTAGGAGTCCTTTGTCCGTGCCAGTCTCACGACAGGGAGCTCAGACTTACGCAGGGCACTGGAAGACAGCTGTGAAGGTGGCGTGATTAGACTGGAACCCCATTCGTCGTCACGACGGAACTCGTAGTGACAACGAAAGGGAACGTCTTGGTTACGTATTTAACCCTCTGTTCCCTGAGTAGGGAACAGAGACGTTCCGTCTTCCTGCCACTTCCACTGTATTGCGGGGATCGCCTGAGTTCAGTCTTGGCTCCTCAGCGAAGAAACATATCTGCATGTTGCCGGCGTCCTCCTTTTATACCCACGAGGTGGGGCGGAGTTGCGCCATACAAATTCCGCAGACCCATGGCATTTCCTTGCCATTGGCTCGTTTTTTATACTCGAAGTTGATAGGCTTTCTAAGCGAAACCACATTCGTCATCATGACGCATACTCAGGGAACGAGGGTTACATAAGTAACCGAGACGATTTGGTTTATATTTGCTTATTGAGTTAGCTTGCACTCCCTTGTTGTCATAGGAAACAATACAGTACATTTTCCCTCTAACAATAAGTATTGCCTTCAGAATTTTGCTAATATTTACGAAAGAAATTTGAATTTAGCTTTTCAGCCATTTTGACAGCCCTACTCTCTACTGTTTGTAATTCACTCCAGTATGTTACATGATCCATGTTTACATTACAGAATAAAATTGGCCTGTAGGTTCATCGAGTTTTGGTGGTGTTTGTGTCTAAGTGAGAAAATAATTTATGTAATTTGAAAGATGTTGTCATCGGATGTGTTTTGTGTCAAAGCAATGATCCACAGTTTATCCCACATAGACTGATGTTGTCCTCACTGTGTCAGGGTTCTGCCCTGGAAGCTTTGTCTGTGTTGTCTTTGTTTCATGTCTCTATGTTTGTGTTGTGCTTGAACATATGGCTCTGTCTTTGTTTGTGCTCCTCTGTTCCTGCCTCCTTGTTTCCCAGTTCCACGCTAGCCTCTTGTCTAGTCGAGTCCTCGTTTGTCTGAGTGTGCTCACCTGTTACTCATGTACTCTGATAACTTTCGTTATATACTTTCTATGTGCCATAAACTTTGTGTGCTACATTGTTTGTCTGACAGACTACTGTAGTTTCTAGTCAGAGCTTACTTTAGTCTCACCTTGTCTAGTCTTGTCATGTCTTGTGCTTGCTGTGTCTTTTGTCTTCCCTAATTTGTCCTCCATGCTGCGCTTCCCTGGCCGCTTACACCATCAGCCAAGCAGCAAGACCGGTGCAGTAATTGTTTGTGCCCTGAGAGTCGATCCCCTTGTACTGTGCGATCCTGCCTGGCACTCACTGTGCTCCTCCAGTCTCTCGCTGCCATTCTGTGTCTACCCTCCCTCCTACTGTCATCCTTGGCTGGATTCAGCGGACGCTCTCTCAGCCTGCCTGTCTTTAGCCCTATTCGGATGGGATTAACTTTAAAGGGTAGATAGAGTAATGTAATTTTACCACAGGACGTATGTAATAATAATGGCCAATTCGCACAGGTCAAGAAATCTCAGTAAAACTACCAGAAGTGGGAGAGTAACTCGATTTGCACACTGCCGTCACCCTCCTGTCGTCATGTGTGTATTACGTTGCTTCCTGATATCACGTGCGCAAACCCATATAACCTATATTTATATATAAAACAGTTAGGGCTGATCAAACGATGTATTAATTAACTTCAGATTGGATTGTGTTGGTAATAGGCACTTATCTAACGCTAAAAGATGTTTCGTGCATCTAACAAGTGATTTCGATCTTCTTTCTGATCTGAATGGTGTGTGGAAAACACTTGAGTTTTGCCACAGATTTGTCCCAGCGTCTAGAACGCAACTGAATGCGTTTTTGCATTAATTTGCATTCATTCATTGCGCAATCATTTCTGCATTTGAGTCCTCCCTCATAGATCCGTAACACACTGTCTGAAGAGTGTAGAAAAAGTGACCCAAGTATTGAGAAATGCGTTCAAGCAATTGTAAAAAAAAGGATTAATGGATAATACTGTACATACTGTTACCTATTGGAGTAAAATAGCCCAAGCTTTAAAATAATTATTTTAAATTGAAGATGTGTTAATATATGTGATCATTTGCTGCCATGGTTTATTTGTATTTTCCTTTTGAATTTCCCTGAAGTAGTTTTTTTTTTCTTGTTTTGTTTTTTTGCTGTTATTCTAGCTTTGTAATTTGCAATTATTATTATTTAAAAAAATTCTAATCACAAAAAAAAGGGGAAAAAAAGTAGTTTCTCACCCGGATTCGATGTTCATCTGTATCAACCACTGTGGCCACTCGGATCAGAACAGGATTCCTCTTGTCGATCACCTCCAACTTCATATTGGGCTGAAAACTGTGAGGAGGTTTCTGCAAAAAGAGAGAGAAAGAGAGAGAGAGAGAGACTTGTTCAGGCAGATGTTTCAGCATGACACCACACAGAGCCAGGGGTCTCTGCTGACACACACACACACACTCACCACTTTGAAGGCTCGAGCAGGAGCTGGTAGTGAGCTGGTCTCTGCCAAGTATTTCTCCCAGGAGAAGTTCTTCTCATCAGGGTAATCTACAGTACAGAGGGTGTGAGGCGTTCCCGTCAGATTAAATCACTACACATGCAGTCTTCCTTCACTGCTGTCTGACTGAGAGACTGAATACCAGACATTCTGGTATTGCTCAATGCTCACTGGTTTTTATGGTGCACTGTGGGATAACTGTGACAATGGGACAGTGCTAAAACTGGATAAATATCCTGAATGTTCTGATCTGATCTGACCTCTGACCTGTAATGCTGCCTGAATCATAATCATACACTGTTGGTTCGAGAACCGAGCGACTGAGCCTGGTTTCTCACAAGGTTTTTTTCTCCATTCTGTCACTGATGGAGTTTTGGTTCCTCGCCACTGTGGCCTTGGCTTTTGGCTTGTTTAGTTGGGGAAAATTAATTAAATATTCAACAATATTATTGATCTGCCTGTATTGACACCATTATATGAGAACTGAACTGAGCTGGACGATGACATTACGGTTTTCTCCAGAGGGGCTATATATATAAATTAACTAAATTAATAACTTTTTTACAACAGAAATGAAACATCACTGAACTTACTTAAGCTGGACTGTGATGCTATTTTCTTCTGGACACAAACTTTGTTGCATTATTTTCCTGTCATCTCTGTAAAGCTGCTTTGAAACAATCTGTATTGTAAAAAGCGCTATATAAATAAAGGTGACTTGACTTGACTAAAAATGGCTACTGAATTAAGAAGCTGATGGAGACATAAAAAGAGCAATCACGGTGGACATCTCTTACGAAGGAATTAACTACTTGTCCCACGAAACACTGGGAATGAAAGTGGGCTTACGGCATGTTTTACTTACAGGAATTACTTACGAGATTCCTACTTGTAAAAAGCATTCATGTCATCGCAGAACTCGTAATTACAACTTGTAAACTCAGAATTTTCTGAGAGCTTCGACTTGTACCACCTGACCGCTGCAAATTCATTTTGTCGTTGATAAATAAAGTCGTAAATAAGACATGCCGTGAATGCAGCATGGTATAATCAAATAGGAAAATATGTTAAATCCAACAATTATTGTAGTAATGTATGCCAAAATATTCAAAGATATAGAAATATGTGAGAGAGTGTAGGGAGACCGACTCGATTGCATCATTCACAATGTTTTATCAGAATCAGAATCAGAATCAGAAAGAGCTTTATTGCCAAGTGTGCTTGCACACTTGGCAATTATAGATGCGTTGGGAGGATCAAATCTTGCACAACACCAGAACTCTGTTACTCTCTATTCATTTTTCGCTCATATCGAAGTATTACAAATGAAAAATGTAATATTTTAATGCTGTGACTGGTCAATCAGACTCGAGTGCAGACTCACAGTGATTTCACATGCTATAAAGATCTAAACCTGCATAACATCCTAACGTCTTCTTGCAGATTATTTAGATGAGATTAAAAACTACAGCGAGAGGAGCTGAACTGTCCTTCCTCGAGATCTTTCTAGTACTTCTAAAGCAGTTGCATAATTGTGTTTCTAATCTGAATGTATTTGGGGGGGGAATAAATGTAGGTTTTTTTAAACGGCCTGATAGTGTTGCGGACTCTGATCTCAGAGAGTTGCATCACCTGGAGGAGTGGTGAGTGTTCTGCCGTACTCTGAACACCAGCCAACTGGATGGATATAAGGACTGGTTGCATCACACCTGCAGAAGAGAAGACGTACACACATGCATTTTAATGCAACAACACATTATCCTCTATTTCATGCATTATAAAAAAGATTAACATTCTGAATTCATTTTTTATTCATTAAAATTGAGCCCTTTAAATGCAAATTTCGAAAAGATTTTTTTTTTTTATAAACCCTTCTTCTTTTTGGACAGGAAACACACATTAAAATTAGTGCTGGGCAATGATTAATCGTGATTAATCGCATCCAAAATAAAAGTTTGTGTTTACATAATATATGTGTGTGTACTGCAATTATGTAATTATTTTGTATATATAAATACACAAACATGCATTTATATATTTAAGATTTTTTTTAATTAATATATAAAATATTTATATATAATATATATATATACATATATATATATATACAGTATTGACCTTATGTAGCCCCGCCCATTTTAAGCGCTGCGCTCGTTGTCTTTTGTCTTCCGGTCTGTATTTTCACAGCGATCTTCTGTATTTATGAATGAACAGCTCATTTTAAAATCTTCCCGGTCTACTGACATTTGTTAAGACATGTCCTTTAAACATTACAATCCTCATGATAACTTTCGTTAACTTTACATTAAGTAAATCCACTTTAAAAGCTAATTACTCCTGGACAGCAATGCCATAGAAATATACAGAGCAAAGTTCAAAGACAATTCTAAAGTTTCTCTGGCGCATAAATATTTCTTACATATTGTAGTGTAACAAATTTATTAAATGTTTAATTGAGGTTCCAATACAATAGTATATAAACTGAGACAGTTTCGTATACTGAATTTAGCATTTAAGGTTATGATGGTGATGATATTTGCTGTGAAACAGTTTTCCAGCAAGAGAGTCCGGCAAATCCTGTTTTCTGTTTCTGTCAGATTACTGCTCTCTATCGAACCTGCTATTCCTGTTTCTCTCTATTGTAAGCAGATTACTGAAACTTTGGTAGTCTCACTGTTTGAATAGTTATGCTGATTGGATTGGAATTGGTAACAATCCATGTATAGGGCAGATTCCTAAACCGGTATACATCATTTACATGCTTTGTTCATCACAATGTTAAGCCCTGCCCCTAAATGTGTATAAATTGCAAGGGAACGTTTCCCTTAGTCAGACTCGAGACGAGCTTGGAAGACTACAGCGACGTACAGCTCGTGTTCTCAATAAAGAAACCTTAAAAGATACACCCGAGTCTCCTGGTCTTCGCTTCTGAGTTTTCAAACACTTTAGAAGAAAAAGTTCACAACAATATATATGCATGTGTGTGTATTTATATATACAAATCATTATACAATTACAGTACACACACATATATTATATAAACACAAACTTTTATTTTGGATGCGATTAATCGCTGCCCAGCACTAATTAAAATACAACAAAATAATTTATCATATTTTTGCATTCCATCTGCACTGGTGGGTCACAAACCAAAAAAACAACTTACAAAACAATGGTGATAAATATAAACCAAACGATCATGTGCAGTTAAGATAGCAACAAACAAAAAAAACGTTTGAAAGAGAGGAGAAATGTATCCCTTGTTGTTGATGTGAAAGACTGTCTCCATTAAATGTAAGCATCACTGATACTTCTTTTCTAATGAATTTTTGTCTCAGAGCATAAAACCATTAAAAATTGTATTTAGTCATGCTTCTGCGGTTCATTTTAACCTCTTAACATGCACAGAACGCCGCTGAACGTCATTCATTATGGCGTTCAGTCCAAAAGTGAGTACATCTGGAGAAATATTGATGTTTACACACGTTTACTTCATAGTTCTTTAGACGAAACCATAATTTCTATTCATGTATGTGATCTGATGAGCATTAGAGCTATCAAATGCTGTTTGTGCTTTCCAATAGATTTTAGTATAGGATTTAGGATAAACATTTATGGCACTGACAGTGCTGGGTCTCTAGCAAGCTAGTGGAGAATCAGTGATCTAACAAGATCCAGATCCCACATGGCCACCAACATCTGTTGGTGAGATGGTATTACAGAACTATGTGCCAAAACACACCAATTCTTCTGAACTACTCAAACTGTGTTTGAATAAAGTGAAACAAATGTGTGTATGCGATGTTTGGGGTGTTGTGGGCCGGTAATGCTGTGAGGAGACGTGCTGTCACTGGCTCAGAACTCAGAGCTGTCAGATCTGATAGTGTGATCGAGGCTGAAGAGCGGCAGACAGCAGAGAGAGAGTCCTCTTCTCCTGAGTAATTCATGAGCAGATAAAAGCATTCTGCCTGCTCTATACAGGGGTCTGACACACACACACACAGGTTTTACTATCCTTGTAAAAGTTACTATCCATTTGGTCCCAGCAATGTAATATAAAAACAGGCACACACAAACACACGTGCACTCACACACACACACACACACTCACTCACGGACGCACGCACACATACTCGCACGCACGCCTACTCGCTCGCACTCACACACACACACACTCGCACCCACACATACACACACACACACACTCGCTCTCGCACACGTACTCGCACTTGCACACACACACACACACACACACACTCACTCTCGCACACGCACTCGCACTCGCACACACACACACACTCGCTCTCGCACACATACTCGCACTTACACACACACACACACACACACACACTCGCTCTCGCACACGCACTCGCACACACACACACACACACACAAACACACACTCGCTCTCGCACACACTCGCAGACACACACACACACACACACACACACACACACAGAATGATAACTGGGTCACTGATAAGAATGTGCTGCATTTGTGTCCTCATGACTTACGACTGATATAATTAACAAGATCCACAACTTAGTCATTTGATAGATTTATGCCTGTTCAGTTTCATCTATTTCATCCAATATGTATGTTTGCAGAATTTGCATAGAATAAAAAATAACTCTACCAAAATGATGCTTTCATTAAAATTTAAATATGATGCTTTCATGTTGTTTTTGCTCCACATAGTTTCAATAAATGTTTTCATTATGTTCCCCCTTATATTGGGTTAAAAGTTAAAACTTTGTTAAAGAAAAAAGCCACAGTGATCAGTTTTTTTAAAGACAATCCAACACAAAGGATGAGAGAAATGTAACGGGTTATTAATATTTTAAAAGAGTGATTTATGTGGTTAAATTGAATGATACTGCCAGAATTTCATTTACATGAATGGTTGGAAAAATATCCTGCTTTAGGGTTAGAGAGTAAAAATCACTTTCAGTACTTTACGAGAACAACATTTACTGGTTTAGGGTTAAAATTGCAAGAATCAGCTCTTTAAAAACATTCATGTGGTCATGCAAGCGCATAAGCAACGGCTTTAAGCAAGTTAGTGCATGTTTGGATAAAAAAAAAAATTGTCATAAGATTAAAAAACAGAAGAAAAATTGAATTGTTCCCTTTCGGGGAGGGACACAGCAGCAACATCGCATAAACACGCTAATTCAAAGACACATAGTGGGCATTTACCAGTAGTCATAACCTTCATCCCAGTTGTCAAAGTGCACCAGGAATCGATTATCCACCATGTCGGAAACCGTGGCAACACAGATGAACGAGGGATTCTTCTTATCGATGGCCTCCAGCTTCATACCAATCCTGAACCCCGACGGCGTCACCGTCTGAAAACACAACACACATATCCAATAATACAGGAAAACCAAACAATATTCGGACAAAAGAGTTCATTTTTGATTTTTTTTTTTTACTAGTGTGTGCAGGACACTATAGTTCATTTATGTACTGTAAGTGAAGAGAGCAAAATAAAATAAACTGTGACATATTATACCCAAAAGTTCTTCATACAGTGACTACCAGTAAAATTTATAAAAAATGTGGGACCAAAAATGATTCAGACACTTTGACCTGACCATCTTTTCTTAAGTATTTTTTCTTTAATTGCTAATGCGACCCTTTAACACCACAGACTGAACATGAACATGATAACTCTGAGTTCTTGTCATTTTTTATTACCATTTGCTAAACTATAGCGAATAAACTGTGATAATGTGAGAAATATTGTCTGAATAAATTTTGGTTTGACTGTATCTGGAGCATTTCATGACCCAATCAAATCCTGATGTTAAAATCAAGCTGAACATGTAACTACGTCAAATTATAATAAATATTACTGTTAAATAATATAAGTGAAGTGTGTAGTGCAAGTTAAATGTGCTGAGGATGACAGTGTCTTGGTCTAGTGTAAGTGCTTTATTAAATGAAGTGAAACAGTGCCATCTAGTGGATATGAGACCAATGTCATGTGCTGAACACACACACACACGCACAAACACACACACACACACACACACACACACACACACACACACACACACACAAAAACAAACAAGATAACGGTTATGAGATGGATAATTATTGACATGAACATTATTTTTTTTATACTTGATATCTACAGGACATGGTGTCTCTCTCACCATGTTCTGGTTCTGGAAGAGGGCTTTGGGTGCCGTCTGTATTTTATTTAGTTTGATGAAGGAGGACCAGCTGAACTCTTCATCTTTCATCCCTACAGAGACACACAAACACAGGCCATGTGAGGAACAACACACACACTGCTGCAGTCGAAGTCAACACACACATCACAACTTCAAGGACACACATTAATTACTAATATCAGTTTCATAAGCATAATGCTGGTTCAAGAACAAGTCAAAGCACTACATTTTTTTGTAACACTTTACAATAAGGTTCATTAGTTAACATTAGTTAACTACATTAGTTAACATGAACTAAGAATGAACTGCACGTATACAGCATTTATTAATCTTTGTTAATGCTCATTTCAAGAAGATTAATAAATACAGTAACAAATGTATTGCTCATTGTTAGTTCATCAGTGGCGGCTGCTGGTCTTTCAAAGAGGGGAAGCTGTATGAATGAATGAATGAATGAATGAATGAACAAACAATCTAAAAAAAAAGATTAAACTCAACGGAGGAAATGTGGGAATTAGGTTAAACTGAAACAAGGAATGTGGTGTAAAATTGTGTGAAATGTATGATGAAAATTGGCTAGCAATTTCGCCAAGTAAATACCAAGAAATAGGTTGCAGCAGTTTGTCTTTCGACTACACTTGTAAAATCCGCGATGGGACTGACTGAGCTCGAATAACTTCACCGTCAGCGACTTCTTATAGTACAAAATCGCTGTCAATCAAAATGAGATGCAGTCTTTCTACAGACCTATATGCGGTCTATATGCGGCGCATAGGGGCGCCGCATCATGGGGGCGCCAAAGCGATGGTTAAACATTTTTTTTGAATTTATATAAGTTATTTAAATTTATATAAAAGTTATACAAGTTAAATATAAAAAAAGTTATATAAATTTTAGAGGACTAACAGGCTAGAGTTGGCGCCGGTGCCCTCATAACATTCCATCATAGAATTTATTTTGACATAGAAGGGTAATATCGCGAGCGGGCGGGGGCGCCGTGAGCGCTGAGTGAGCAGCACAGTAGTGAGTTGTCTTTGAAACTCAAAAAAAGATGGATAAAGCAAAAATGCTGTCGGGGGCTAAAAATAGAAAAAGAAAGAGGGAAAAGGAGATGGCATGTCAAGGGATGCGACAGCAGCTAAATAAGTGAATGGTGAAAGGCAACAGGTAGGATTTAAAGTGTGACGTCTGTGCTTGGAGGAGGCTTGCAAATATTCATGTTAACAGACTAGCGTTTGCTAACACTGGAATGTAGCAGCCAGAATATGTAGCTAGCTAGCTTAGAATATGCAAAACCGAGGTTGCTGAGCTGAAAACTGAAAAATATAAGGTAGCATGTACAATAAATTACAAGAATCTGGAAAATGCAATATCTCTGGTTTACCATGGAACCATGAATAGATTTGCTACCAAACTTGGAGGCTTGCAAATATTAATGTTAACAGACTGGCAAGTGTTTGCTAACTTAATGCAAAATAATATTGCTGATATCTACATTTAGATTTTGGTTAAACCCTATGGTACCAAACCCATGCATGACATATCTCAATTTTATTAAAGTAAAATAACAACTGGTAAATATGAGGTAGCATGCACAATAAATGACTAGAAGCTGGAAAACATTACTTATGCCATAAGGCTGGTTTATCATGGAAACAAATAGATTTTGTTTTACCATTAGCTGTTCATGTTAGCTGTGCTGTCATACATACAGGCTATTGTTACATCTGCTGGGTGACATGGAAGCTGTAATTAGGGTCACATCTCTCTCTCTCTTTAAAGATCTGTGCTATATATATATATATATATATATATATATATATATATATATATATATGCATGTGTATATACATATACACTCACCTAAAGGATTATTAGGAACACCTGTTCAATTTCTCATTAATGCAATTATCTAATCAACCAACCACATGGCAGTTGCTTCAATGCATTTAGGGGTGTGGTCCTGGTCAAGACAATCTCCTGAACTCCAAACTGAATGTCAGAATGGGAAAGAAAGGTGATTTAAGCAATTTTGACAATCTGCTCAGTTACTGGGATTTTCACGCACAACCATTTCTAGGGTTTACAAAGAATGGTGTGAAAAGGGAAAAACATCCAGCATGCGGCAGTCCTGTGGGCGAAAATTCCTTGTTGATGCTAGAGGTCAGAGGAGAATGGGCCGACTGATTCAAGCTGATAGAAGAGCAACTTTGACTGAAATAACCACCCATTACAACTGAGGTATGCAGCAAAGCATTTGTGAAGCCACAACACGCACAACCTTGAGGCGGATGGGCTACAACAGCAGATGACCCCACCGGGTACCACTCATCTCCACTACAAATAGGAAAAAGAGGCTACAATTTGCAAGAGCTCACCAAAATTGGACAGTTGAAGACCGGAAAAATGTTGCCTGGTCTGATGAGTCTCGATTTCTGTTGAGACATTCAGATGGTAGAGTCAGAATTTGGCGTAAATAGAATGAGAACATGGATCCATCATGCCTTGTTACCACTGTGCAGGCTGGTGGTGATGGTGTAATGGTGTGGGGGATGTTTTCTTGGCACACTTTAGGCCCCTTAGTGCCAATTGGGCATCGTTTAAATGCCACGGCCTACCTGAGCATTGTTTCTGACCATGTCCATCCCTTTATGGCCACCATGTACCCATCCTCTGAAGGCTACTTCCAGCAGGATAATGCACCATGTCACAAAGCTCGAATCATTTCAAATTGGTTTCTTGAACATGACAATGAGTTCCCTGTACTAAAATGGCCCCCACAGTCACCAGATCTCAACCCAACAGGGCATCTTTGGGATGTGGTGGAACGGGAGCTTCGTGCCCTGGATGTGCATCCCACAAATCTCCATCAACTGCAAGATGCTATCCTTTCAATATGGGCCAACATTTCTAAAGAATGCTTTCAGCACCTTGTTGAATCAATGCCACGTAGAATTAAGGCAGCTCTGAAGGCGAAAGGGGGTCAAACACAGTATTAGTATGGTGTTCCTAATAATCCTTTAGGTGAGTGTATATATATATATGCCAAAATTGTTGCTGCATACCCCTCTAACACTGGGTAGTTGCGCCCCTGCCGCCCACTCCTCCATTCACTCCAGAGAAGCTGAGCGTCCGTGGGCGGGACATAATAGCAGATTTATCCAATGACCGTCTAGTTTCGAAACACTGAAAAAAACTGTTCAAAGCAGCCCCATTGAACTCAATGGACGCTCAGCTTCAACAGGGAAATGCACTGTGACGCTCCGGGAATGTATGAGAAGGAAATCGAGTCAGCCGACCTGCTATATGGAGCTGATTCTGACCAAACTCATCTTCGAGATGAACGTGTTCTAACTTATTTATAGTCAATAAAATGTGAACACAATAGTACATATTTGACCATAATTTTTTTGACATTATACAGGAAGCTGAGCTTCCCTTGCAGTCTTAAAGAAATCCCCACTGTAGTTCATGTAAGTAAACACATTAACTAATGTTAAATAATGAACCTCATTGTAAAGTGTTACCATTTTTTTTTAACCATATTTAGGACCAGTTCAAAAACATCCTTTCCTGACCTAAACTTCAAGACAGAGAAAGTAACAGAGCATCTTGTTTCTGCTGTATTAGGATCATGTGATTAACGCTGATTCAGGATTTGGCCTTTGAACACGTATTGGGTATTCTGTGAGTTTCTGGAGTCTCTTGCCTTTAGGTGGATGCAGCTTGTGTCCGGTTTTCTCACACCATCCCACTGGGTGGATGTCAGGAGAGTTGGAGTTTACCCAAAAGTCATAGCAGTCCGAATATTTGTCAAAATGCAGTCTGATTCGATGTCCCAACACCTGCAAATATGCAAAAATGGATGTAAGTGATTCTGTGAAAAGTAAAACATCATATTCCTCTCAATCTGCATATGCTATTAGAGTAGTGTTGTTACCTCAGCAACGGTGAGGACGCAGTACATGGACGGGTGTTCAGGGTCGATCCCCTCCAGCCGCATGCCAACCCTGAAGCCGTTCTTACACTGTGGTAATGACTGATACTGCACATACACACAGAAAGAGAGAGAGAGTCCAGTCACACACTCCTTTACAGCTAGAGATGAACCAGCACATATATGCTCACTAATTCCCCAGACAGCAACATAGTGTCGGCCCACATCTGGTAATCATGGATTCCACCCGAACCAGTTGTGGGCTGGATCTGGGCCGACACCATGTTGCTGTCTGGGACAGATGACTGATAATCCTGGTACAGTGCATTCAGAAAATATTCAGACAACATTTTTTCACATTTTGTTATGTTGCAGCGTTTTCAGTCACATGCCAGGCACTCTCCTAAAAACACCCAGCTTCAGGCGCTTTTAGAGCGCTTCATAAGCCCCTTTCACACAGCAATCCCAGTAAATTACCGTAAAATTACCAGTATGACTTTACCGGTGAATTAAAAAATGTGTCAATGTCAATTTTATTATAGCACCATTAATCACAACCTAGTTTGACCAATGTGCTGCACAATAAAAACATTACAATAACACAATACAATATACAGTACACACTTACGCACACACACACACGCTCACACACACACACACACACACACACACACACACACACACACACACACACACACACACACACAAGCAATACATGCACAGGGACATGGAAGCGAACAACTAAAGACAACCTCTGCAGACTTTGCACTGATTCCTCATGTTTACATGGCATATACATGCACAACTACTTGCTTTTTGCACATTGTTATTTATGTCTCTTTGTCATCTATGTCACTTGTTATTTATGTTGTAGGGTGTTTAATTGATGTCCGATGTTGCTGGGAGGATTCGCAGAATAAGAATTTCATTGTACTGTGTGACGACTGTTTCCTGTGCATATGACAATAAAAGTTTGAATTGAATTATATGCCAAATCAAAAAAAAAAATATTTTAAACTTAGATTTAAACACAGACAGTGATGATGCAGATCGAAAATAGAGACTGCACAGTCTAAAAGTTGCTGGTGTGCTGTTCACACTAGGGATGGGCGATATACCGGTAACATTTTTCCTCACGATAAGAATTAGTCTTCCCGCGATAATAACTATAAAGCCTAGTTGATGACGGGACCCATTCGCAGCTCACGCCCATGGCGGAAGGCGGACGTGAAGCTGGGGTGAAGTTTGTCGCTAAACAAGTAATGGTGTGTTCACACCGAACACGAATTTAATTATTTGCGCGAGTAGATTACATACAAAGTCAATGCAAATACGCGAATAGACGCATCATTTGCGTCGGGCGTCGCGATCTGACGTGAATTGGGCGACGCGTTTGCCGCGAACGTCTTCCGCGCAAATTGAAAAATTTTAACTCGAGCGAATGTTCAAGCGTCTAACTAGACGCGATAGACGCGTATTTGATGCTCTATTCGCGTTCTGTGTGAACACACCATTACTACCTCTACAATCTGGAACTGGTTCACACAGATAGATTTTCACCCGCCCATCTCGCCGAACACTTTCACCCGCCCATCTCGCCGAACACTGAGTGAGCGCTTCAGAGTTTCGCTCTCCGTCAAGTGATCCGTAAAGCCTATATCAGTTCATCTCAATTAATACACAGTGTATTTGACGCGCAGTAAACACTAGTGTGAGGCGCACGACTTGCTGTCACTTTGCTGAGAGCGCTCAGTGTTTCTCACACACTCAATGAGAGAGAGAGTAAGGGGGCTTTTACACTGGGCTCGTTTGCTGCGGTCGGAGCCCGATTGGGGCGCGATTGTTCCCGGCGCCCCCCGCAGCGTTGGTCTGGTTTCACACTCAACTTGATTCTATCGAACTCTGGTGCGTTTGCGTGCATCTTACGTCATTGGAAACGTGCACGGCGCATGATATAAAACACGACGCGGGTCAATTGTGTTTTTTATTAATTTGGTGCTATTATTCATAGCTGAGTAAACAACGCAGGTTAACTGTGTGTGTGTTTCACATTAGCTGTCTTTCCGCTGCTTGCAAATGGACTCTTTTGAGGAGACAGTGGATTTCCATTAATTTGTTGCCCTGATTGCACGCACTATGCGCGAATACACTGCAGACTCACTCTTGCTCGTATCCAGGGTAAATCTTCATCCCTTACGTGTGTTTTATTTAACTAAATACATCATAATCGGCTAAAACGCATGCGCAGGATACTTTACTTCCTGAACAAGTGCGCACCCGAGTCCTTGTTGCTTTCACATACACGCGAATCGCAGCACGGTTCGGGAGCAACCGAACTCAGATCACCTCCTCCAGGTAGTCTCGGGTTCAGTACCCCAGTGCGCACCCGGGTCCCGTGACAGCGTTCACATTAGCGATTTTTCATGCGAACCGTGCCCCGTTCCGAACTAAACTGCCAGAGTGAAAGCCCCCTTACATACCACGCAGAATTGAAGTGTACATGACGTCTACATGTAAATTATATTATTTGTTGTATTTTCCTGAAAAAAAAAAGAAGTTCATTTAGAATTATTCAGCTTTTATGAGCAATCAGAAACTAATGCGCAAACGTGATAATATTCATGAACCCAGCAGCTCATCAATCCTTAGTGTGGTTTATATTGTTATTAGTATCAGAATTCGTAGTAGTATTAGTAGCTATAACTATTCGTTGTTAGTTTTTTTACATTTCAAACTTGTAAATGATTTGATCTGTGTGATGTTTTTCAGTATAGTTGCACTATTTAAACATTATCTGCACTTTTACAGAAGAAACATATATACTGTATGCAACTTTTCCATTTCTGCAAGGGATGGTGTTTGGATTTTTACTGTTTTTTTTATTATTTTATGTACGGTAATTGGTATTTTATAGGAGCCTATTTGATGAAGGGTACATTTTACTTTGCATGCAGCTATCACTCGTAGCCAAAAACAGTGGTGAATATGGTATTATATTTATATCGTCATTGATATCGTTATCGCAATAAATGCCAGAAAATATCGTGATATATTTTTAAGTCCATATCGCCCATCCCTAGTTCACACAAGCAACCGCGTTCTGGCTACCGGTAACAGACCATCACACATCAGCTCCAAAATACCGATAAACTCTTTGATGTCATTAACCGTAAGTTATGCCTTGTTCCTGAAGAAGGCTAGTTATTTTATCCTACGTGACAGTATTGCTAACTGTTCCTCTAAGTTGTTGACAAATCTATCACTCATTTGTAAACAGTGCTGAGTAAACGCATCATCTGCATCATCATTTTATGAATGGCCCAGACCTGTTGCTCTTTCAACGGCTTCTGATCGGCCCAAATCACTTCTTACATCAGCTGACCTTGTACGTGCAAAATACCCGGTAATCTACATTCTGCCTTCACACAGCGGTAATTTACTGGTAATGTTACAACTTCCCTTACTGGTAAATTGCCGGAACCAATTTACCGGTATATTTGAAAAGGTCCTGTTCACATATGATCCGTTACTGGTAATTTACCAGTTACCTGTATGTGAGCTATAGCTTGTTTCTGAATGTCAAAATGTGTCGATTTTCTCTTGTTTTAAATAGCTTTGTGGTATCATTGTGCTTGTTGTCGCCTGTTGCCGTTTTACGAGCAGGACATGTGACGGTTGGTCGTGTGGTATTTGACCCAAAGCCACTTGTTGAAGTCAAGCCTGCAAGGTTAGCAAAAAAGTGTGTAACGCCTGCTAACGCTGAGGTATGCAGGGAAGGAGACCGGAAGCCGTTTTTTTATTGGATGTCAATGGAGGAGAGGCTTCACTGCACTGAATAAACCGCTTCTGTGGGGAAACAGCTCATCATTTAATGAATCGACAGCCCATCAGCTAATCTTCAACATGCTTGCTCTTAAACATTAGTTTTGTGGATTTATCTATTATTAGAGTTTACACTGAGAAAATGCTGTTTTATAAGAGAAGTCACGACAATAGCACAACAGGTAAGATTCAGTTCCTGTCACTTCTCATGAATTTCTATGGTATCTGCAAACAGTGATTGACTGTCGCACAACTCGACTGAAATCCAATGATGTCAAGGTTGTAATGTGATTGGTTATCAAGGCACATGTGATCAAAGTTCGCCACGGACCCTCATATCTCCCACTAATAAGACCATCTCTGATTTGTCCTGCTCCTCCTCCACTTTGAATGGACGGCTAAGCAACAAATGACAGAGATGAGTGCTACATTTTTCCCAAGTTTTTCCCAAGTTGAACATTTTCAACTGAGCATCAGGAATAAAACGCTCAGCACTCACACTTTTTTTTAAAATACGCAGCGCTCCCATTAAAAACCACTGAAAATTATTTGGTGGACACAGCCTTATGCTAAAATGATACAATTAATCTACACTTCATAACCTAAAATGACAAAACAAAAACAAGATTTGTGATAACTTTGAACATTTATTAAATACAAGAAACTCAACTCTAGCTTTTTTATGTTATGGCCAACAACCTATACGATGAACTGATAAACACTGCGTGCAGAATTATTAGGCACGTTGATTTTCTGATCATTTTTTTTTCCCAAGCACATTTTACCAATTCCAAACCACATTAATCTTAATAACTACTATTAATTTTGTATTTAATCATTTATAAGTGACACGGGCGTAATTTCCTATGGGGACAGGGGGGACATGTCCCCCCACTTTTCAAAATCCCGTTTGTGTCCCCCCCACTATCAAGTTCGTTTGTTATTATTTTTTTAACCGCACGCCGTCATCGCCACGGCGCGTCCGCGTCCAGGTACGTCGCGTCCACACCATAGTCCACACACTAAAAATAGCTCACTGAAAGTTCTAATAAACAGGTATCGCGCTTATTCAAGCGTGAAAGAGAACTGGATTCTGGCGCGCTGTCTGTGCATCGTGTGCGTGTGCGTCAGGACATTCACAGACAGCGCGCCAGAATCCAGTTCTCTTTCGCGCTTGGATAATAACACACACATTTATGCCAAAATGTCCGTTTTGTCAATTGTATCCTCACAAGAACAGTCTTAAATTAGTTAAATAAAATCTTAAATGAACGTCAAGAGTAAATGAGAAAATTAAATGCGAAAGATCCTGTCATCAGCGACAGATCTTAAAGGGACAGCAGCCAATTCTCTCTGTCAGTAAAGTTAACCAAAGAACAAAGGGGAACAGAGCAAATTACTCACTGATCTTGTCTAAAGAACGTTTGTAGCTTTAATAAGGATTAATCTATATATAATTTATAATTTATGCAGTGCAGACTATTTGATAACCTTATTCAATTTATGTATATTTCGTACCTGTTAGACAGGAAGCGCACAGGTAAATATGACATTTATTATGGGTTTATGTGAGGATTGTTTAAAGTTCACTTAAATTAAAAGTTGTTACATTTTTTAAGCCTATAAATGTTTCAAATTTAAGGGGGGAAATCCTTTTCATCAAGACATCAGTAGCTATATTAATATCATTGATACTTGTCTTCATTTATAAAAAGATGCTATTACACAATTATTAAAAATATACTGTCTTTATGTTGTTTTTACATTACAGTGGAAATTGGGTCTCACATAATTTACATTTTATTTACACACAAAACATTAATGGTGAACATTTTTGACTTTATAAAATGATTCTCTCAAGTCTTGGCAATCGGCCCCTATTAAACAATAAAAAAAATGTAAGAAATCTTTTTGTTATACATAGTTTAGTAGCCTACTTTTATTTTTGGCAGAATTTATCATTATAATCAACTTAATTATTTCCTGGATTTTGTATCACCATAGTCCCTAAATGTATGTAAATGCAGGAAATGGGGTTCAAATCGGAAAAAAAATTCCCCCATTTTGTGTCCCCCCCACTTCTCAAACCAAAGTTACACCCTTGATAAGTGATATATAATTGTTCATGAAGACTGGAAATGAAAAGTGCCTTATATTCAGGTGTGCAGAATTATTAGGCACGTTTTCTTTTATAGATAAAATAAGCCAAAAAAGAGATTTAACTCAGACTGAAAAGTCCAAAATTATTAAATGCCCATGAGAAGGATGCATTACTAATGCAATACTAAAAATTGCAGTTAAGGCATGACCATTGGACAGTGAAATGCTCACTGGGTCAGCAGGGTCAGGCAAAAACAGGTGGAGAAGAAAAGACACATGTTAACTGCACAAGAATTAAGAATTAAGGTGAGGAATAAAGTGTGAAACCATCAGGAACCCTTTAGTCTTCAGTGCAACCATTTTCCAGAACTAGAAAGCTACCTGGAGTCTCCAGAAGGGCAAGGTGTCAGGATCTCAGAGACCTTAAATCCTAAAAAATGACCCCCTCTTAAGCTGAAGTGTAGTAAAATACATGGCTTTATAGACCGGCAGATTCTCACATCCTCTTACCACTGTTTGAAGAATTCATCTTCCAGAATCTAAAGGGAGATTAAAGGGTTCCTGATGGTTTCACACTTAGTTCTTGGCCTTCATTCTTAATTCTTGTGCAGTTAACATGTGTCTTTTCTTCTCCACCTGTTTTTGTCTGACCCTGCTGACCCAATGAGCATTTCACTGTCAATACAATTGCAATACAATTTTTAGTATTGCATTAGTAATGCATCCTTCTCATGGGCATTTAATAATTTTGGACTTTTCAGTCTGAGTTAAATCTCTTTTTTGGCTTATTTTATCTGTAAAAGAAAACATGGCTAATAATTCTGCACACCTGAATATAATGCGCTTTTCATTTCCAGCCCTCATGAACAATTATATATCACTTATATAAATGATTAAATACAAAATTTATAGTAGTTATTAAGATTAGTGTGGTTTGGAATTGGTCAAATGTGCCTGGAAAAAAATATATGATTATAATTATAATATATAATTCTGCACGCAGTGTATGATAAACCGCCCAGCATGTGTAAACCTGTTTCACAGAAACTTAAAGTTCTCCCTGCAGTTCCCTGCCAGTATAAAGCTTGAGGGTTTGACTGTTGGAATCAAGACAACATTGTCATTTTATTACTGTAGTTCCAAGTAAAATAACCATTAATATACGTATTATGAAATATTATTTGGCTTCCTAAAACCCTATTGTGAACGTGATGTGGACTGTGACACACTATCACAACTAAAAAGAGGTTTAAAGCTCCAGTAGGTAGCTTTTGTAAACAAATATTTGTTAAAACTGTCATTATGTCCTCACAGTAGAATATGAGACAGATAATCTGTGGAAAAAATCGAGCTCCTCTGGCTCCTCCCTGTGGTCCTATTGCCATTTGCAGAAATACACCGCTCCCGGTCAGAAACAACCAATCAGAGCCAGGAGGAATGTCTTAGCAGTGTCAATCACGCTCGTGTACGGGCTGATCACCCCTCTCTTGCACAGCGCGAGCGCGTACCGTCGTTCGTGACTCTCCTGTTCGAACTCGTTCATCCAAATGAACGAATCTTTTTTCGAGTCATTTCGTTCATTCAACGAACGAAATGACTCGCAAAAAGATTTGTTCATTTCGAACGAGTCTTTTTCGGAGTCATTTCGTTCATTCAACGAACGAAATGATTCGAAAAAGATTTGTTCATTTTGATGAACGAGTTCAAACAGGAGAGTCACGAACGTGCATCACAGAACAGAGCAAGGCGAGCATTTGTGCTTATAAAACTTAAAGTTTTTTATTTATTTTTGAAATGACCGATCGTTTCGCTAGATAAGACCCTTATTCATCGCCTGGTATCGTTTAAAGCCCTTTGAAGCTGCACTGAAACTGTCATTTGGTCCTTGAAACGTTTGTGTCCTATTGAAGTCCATTATATGGAAAAAAAGCCTGGAATGTTTTCATAAAAAACCTTAATTTATTTTCGACTGAAGAAAGAAAGACATGGACATCTTGGATGACATGGGGGTGAGTAAATTATCAGCAAAAGTTTTTTTTTAAAAGTGAACTAATCCTTTAACGTTATCTTACTAGCTATTTATAACTTATAGAAAGAGTGCAACGTTATAAAGTTACATGTATTGCAAAATACATAATGATTTGAGGACCAAACAAGTTTGTAGTCAAAGTATTGGCAGGCTATAGTCAATGTAAAGCATATTGTTGATGTTTCGTCCCTATTAGTGAATGTTCCATAACTGTTTATAATCTGCCGTCATCGGTGGTCCTGTTTACTAGCCTGCGCGTTCACGGCAGGCTGCGCTGTGGGGGAGGAGCTGTGGAGGGAGGGCTGTAGCGCAGCAGAGAGCAAGGGGGTTGGACCTGGAAGTTGTGCTTGTTCAAATTTTTCTGGCTAAGTCAACATTTTCTCAAAACTCCCTACTGCAACTTTAAGTCCACTTTAAAGTCCATGTACAAAATAAGAGATTGACAAACCGTACATATTTACAGTATTGCCATCATATTAGTTTGCAGCTGTAACATGAAAATACAATCCATATAATCACAATATAATATTAGTACAATTTAAGTAACAATATAATAACAATCAAAAATCCTTTACTGGTGCTTCACTAGATGCCCAGCTAACAGGGGACGTCCTAACGTTCTGGCGAAGTTCAGTTAAATTATGAACAAACGTTCTTACAGTAACATTTCTAGAACGTTCGTTTAAAGTCTTCAATAATGTTCCCAAAAAACATTTATACTTCATTTAGAGGACATTCATTTTCATAACTTAACAGGAATGTTAGCAAAACATTCTGAGGATATGTTTGCTATCTGGGTGTGAGTTAACTTTTTAAAATATCTAAGTGTGAATAAAAGTGGAATCAAAGGTAATTTCCTTTCCCAGCAGCGTGTGTGAGTGTGTGGTTTCACCTCTTTGAAGAGTTTACTGGGGGCAGCGACGGCTCTCTCCTGCTCCAGGTACGAGGCCCAGCACCATGCCTTCTTCTTGCCTCCATATGGGACCGCTGCATCATGGGAAACAACCACAGGTGTCATGGAGATCATGTGACTGTCGCCTGGAGGAGTAAGTGCATGTGTGTGTGTGTGTCTCACTGTATCTGAGCAGAGCTGCGTCTCCTCTGCGTTTCCGTCGCCCTCGCGTAGCTCCGCGTGCCGGTCGCCGGCTTTCTTTCTCTTCCTGTTACACACATCAAAACAGGAATCTAGGGTCAAATCTGCTAACTCATCAGCAGTGGCTAATAGAAGAAACATATGAAAGTGAAAGTGACGTGTAGCCAAGTATGGTGTTCCACACTCTGAATTATAGATTATTATCTGATGCTATCCTTGTTTGCATCCCTATTTATTCTTTATGTGTTCTGCACGATCGTTGTTACATGTCCTTTTTTGCTTTGCCCTAAAGTGGATCTAGTTTTCTACCCTACAAGTTTTTTGTTTTGTTTATTTATTTATTAATAAACACCTATTAGCCCCTGTGTTTGAGTCCCTCCCTTACATTCAATCCTGACAGGTACAACCTTAATTCATGATCACTGAAAACAAGTCTTAATATGGCATGATTTATCTTTAGCTTCACCAGCAAATGTATCTTGTTTTAAGGTTAAGATTTTTTTTTTCTGGGAAAAATAAATACTGGTTATTCTGAAGAAAATTATACTGATTGCAAACAGTATTGTGTATAGGTACCACAAATGGCGTTTTAAAAGGTACATGTTTACATGTGTAACTTTATGCTAGCTTATGTTTATATAACTTTATATAATTTTTTTATATACTATATATCAAAGTTTTTTGAGGCTGCAAGTGGAAAATAATGAAGTTTTATTTTAGGGACTGTTAAAGGCACAATATGTAGTTTTTCGCCGCTAGAGGTTGTAGTTTTTCATATTAATAAAAGCTGGATGGCTTGTGTTGCTAAATGGCATGCAATTAATTTTAAAACATTGTATGCTGGAGAAAATGCAGCATTACAGTTACTAAAAATAAAGCTGCATCTGATTATGTTATTTTAGCCACTTGACAAAATAGTGTTTTTCTCTGAGGCACGGTGAAAACATGGTACTCGCGGAAAATCAAGAAGACAAGCGATTCAAACAATAAGACTAACAGTGTTGAGATATATAACAATGATTAAGGATAAATGTATCCATACAGTTGTTCCCTTGGCTAATAAAACATATAATATATTAAAGTGTCTTTAGTGTTTCCATGGTTTCTGCAAAATATAACCAGAAATCTAGGATAACACGGGTATGATGTCATTGATAGGCGACGCACGGACACTCATTCTTGGAAACATCTGGGATAATGCAAGTACACAAGTCAACAAAATATATAACACTGTTCTAGTGGTTTTTGGATATTTCAATCCAAAAATCTTACATGTTGTGCCTTTAAAATGTCAACACAGTGACCTCTCTCTATCCTACCCACACGTCACTGCTCTATAAAGGATATGAACATGGAAGATTAGAAGAAGAGTAGCAGTAGGTGAACTGACGTAGTCGTCGTCCTCCTCCTCAGGGACCTCGACGGAGCTGTCCACGTCTTCAGTGCTTCTCCTCTTCCTCACGACCACTTCTCCGTTCGTCTTGGAGCCTTCTCTCTTCAGCGCTCTGTGTGCACCACAAGAACATTACTGCGGCCGCATAGAAACATGCTATTTACTACAGATTCTTTATTCATTTTTGCATCTTAATGTATAGATGTTTTTTATACATCTATATAAAGATATTTTATATAGAAATATCCAGAGCGGATATTTTTCTCCAGAGCGGCTATATAAATAAATAAATAAATATATACAGGTCCTTCTAAAAAAATTAGCATATTGTGATAAAGTTCATTATTTTCCATAATGTAATGATAAAAATTAAACTTTCATATATTTTAGATTCATTGCACACCAACTGAAATATTTCAGGTCTTTTATTGTTTTAATACTGATGATTTTGGCATACAGCTCATGAAAACCCAAAATTCCTATCTCAAAAAATTAGCATATCATGAAAAGGGTCTCTAAACGAGCTATTAACCTAATCATCTGAATCAACTAATTAACTCTAAACACCTGCAAAAGATTCCTGAGGCTTTTAAAAACTCCCAGCCTGTTTCATTACTCAAAACCGCAATCATGGGTAAGACTGCCGACCTGACTGCTGTCCAGAAGGCCATCATTGACACCCTCAAGCAAGAGGGTAAGACACAGAAAGAAATTTCTTAACAAATAGGCTGTTCCCAGAGTGCTGTATCAAGGCACCTCAGTGGGAAGTCTGTGGGAAGGAAAAAGTGTGGCAAAAAACGCTGCACAACGAGAAGAGGTGACCGGACCCTGAGGAAGATTGTAGAGAAGGACCGATTCCAGACCTTGGGGGACCTGCGGAAGCAGTGGACTGAGTCTGGAGTAGAAACATCCAGAGCCACCGTGCACAGGCGTGTGCAGGAAATGGGCTACAGGTGCCGCATTCCCCAGGTCAAGCCAATTTTGAACCAGAAACAGCGGCAGAAGCGCCTGACCTGGGCTACAGAGAAGCAGCACTGGACTGTTGCTCAGTGGTCCAAAGTACTTTTTTCGGATGAAAGCAAATTTTGCATGTCATTCGCAAATCAAGGTGTCTGGAGGACAGAGTCTGGAGAAAGACTGGGGAGAAGGAAATGCCAAAATGCCTGAAGTCCAGTGTCAAGTACCCACAGTCAGTGATGGTCTGGGGTGCCATGTCAGCTGCTGGTGTTGGTCCACTGTGTTTTATCAAGGGCAGGGTCAATGCAGCTAGCTATCAGGAGATTTTGGAGCACTTCATGCTTCCATCTGCTGAAAAGCTTTATGGAGATGAAGATTTCATTTTTCAGCACGACCTGGCTCCTGCTCACAGTGCCAAAACCACTGGTAAATGGTTTACTGACCATGGTATTACTGTGCTCAAATGGCCTGCCAACTCTCCTGACCTGAACCCCATAGAGAATCTGTGGGATATTGTGAAGAGAAAGATGAGAGACGCAAGACCCAACACTCTGGATGAGCTTAAGGCCGCTATCGAAGCATCCTGGGCCTCCATAACACCTCAGCAGTGCCACAGGCTGATTGCCTCCATGCCACGCCGCATTGAAGCAGTCATTTCTGCAAAAGGATTCCCGACCAAGTATTGAGTGCATAACTGAACATAATTATTTGAAGGTTGACTTTTTTTGTATTAAAAACACTTCTTTTATTGGTCGGATGAAATATGCTAATTTTTTTAGATAGGAATTTTGGGTTTTCATGAGCTGTATGCCAAAATCATCAGTATTAAAACAATAAAAGACCTGAAATATTTCAGTTGGTGTGCAATGAATCTAAAACATATGAAAGTTTAATTTTTATCATTACATTATGGAAAATAATGAACTTTATCACAATATGCTAATTTTTTGAGAAGGACCTGTATATATATATATATATATATATATATAAATATAAATGAACTACATTAATAACTTTTTTACAACACAAATGAACCATCACTGAACTTACTTAAGCTGGACTGTGACGCTATTTTCTTCTGGAAACAAACTTTATTTTCCTGTTATCTCTGTAAAGCTGCTTTGAAACAATCTGTATTGTAAAAAGCGCTATAGAAATAAAGCTGACTTGACTTGACTAAGCTACTTTAGTTTGAATGCCAAAATACTATTTGAATAGAGACATGTCCTGTAGATATCAAGTATAAAAAAACAATGTTTATGTCAATAATTATCCATCTCATAACCATTATCTTGTTTGTTTTTGTGTGTGTGTGTGTGTGTGTGTGTGTTTGCGTGTGTGTGTATTTGAGAGAGAGAGAGAGAGAGAGAGAGAAAGTGCTGTAGTATAGTGTTCATCTTCATTACACATATGGTGTTACGTCACACAGAATTGTCTCATTCAATAACTTTGTATTCATTCTCAGGTTAAGCATGTGAGAGACCGGAAAACCCCAACACAACATCCTGTGGCCTCTTTCTTAAAACAGTACATACGTGTTAGGATTTTTGCCAACAGTTGCACCAGCCCTACCACAAGTGTGATGAATATCTATGTTTAGTAACATATTTTTGTGTCAGACACTTTTTTTAATGCTAACATTTTTCGTTATAAATTTATAACTGTGAAAGAGTTACATTACAAAGAAATGTTTAAAGACTTTTGCTAGAAAATGATACAGCAGTTTTTGTGCAACATTACTGATTTGTGTATCATATCCAATCCATTTTAAATGAGTCTCCGACACCGAGTCATTCGTAGCTCTATATCAATATGCAATACATCAACGCATCAGAAACACAAGCAGATGTTGAGCAATACTGTACAATCCCAGTAATACACACTAGATTGTGGTAGTCTTGTGCCGTGGAAGCACTAAATTGGCTGTTAATTTCATTTTGTGCATTGCCTGATTTGCATGAATTTTGCTAAATTTCTTTAGTAAATTTAGCAATATAACTGAACATCATCACTGAGCAAAATTCCTCACTAAGTCCTCACTAAGAATAATTTGAACTTATTATATCTTAATAACAATTAACTCGGCTAATGAACAGTCTATATTCATGGGATACAACAGTGTGTTACATATGTTTTGTGTAATTCATACCCTATAATCCTTATATTTTAGAGTTGCTAAATTTCCCTGACATTTCTAGACATTTCATGACTGTGGGAACCTTGTGTGTCCAAACAATGCAATGCACTCAAGCTGACCTTCCTTTTTCATGAATAAATGTTACGGAAACTATATTGAAAAAGTAGACTAAAACTCTAAATAACTGTTTTATTTCCAACCCAACTAAATAATACTTACTGTAATAAGGTCATGTGACTTTAATTCAGCATGCTACTGTTTGAAATATTTAAAATACTGCATATTGTTTCACATGGTTTTTATTAGGGATGAAACGATTTGAACATTTTGGCCGATACGATGACCAATAATTCTTTATATTTGAAAGCTTATAACGGATATATTGGCCGATTAATCTAAATTTTGAGAGCCTGATTACAAAAACAAAAGTCTCACCATTAAATCCATGTCCCAAGCACACGATTATGATGATGTTCTCATTATAGTTTTATGTAGCCGATATGACAGATTTGAGCTGAACATGTTGCACTTTACTGTATTTTCCTTTTTGAAAAGATTTCAATCATATTTCAAGCAATTCAAAACCATCATGGTGAACAGTGAACATGGTGAACATCTGAAGTGTCTCAGCTGAAGGAAATAATACATTATTTATAGACTTTAATATATCGGCTAAATTTTCTTATCAGGCTGAAAACTATATCATTAAAAATGAACATATATTGGCCGATACCGATATGGTGGCCAATATATCGTGCATCCCTAGTTTTTATCAAATATGAGGCAGTATTAGAGCTGCACGATTAATTATTAAAAGAGGGCGATCGCGATTATTCAAACACCCACATGATCTTATTCCTGAATGACAGCTATTCGGCTCTGTCTATTAAAGCTTAGACAAGTACGATCACAGCGAACATTCAGATCTGATCCAGAGAGAGAGTCGTCATGTATAGATATGAAACAGCTTCACTAACAGTCTTTTTAACATCACAGTATCATTATTTATGTCCTACATTAAGTGAGGGATAATTGACGACAGGCCGTTGAATTATTAGAAAAATAATGTCATTTGTCATTAAAGGCTCTAGTATGTAGGACTAATTTCTTACGCATCTAATCCCATGCCTCTGTTGCTAATTCCAAAACGAAGGTTTGAGTCACTGACAGCAGACTAATGCTGGGGACACACTTAACGACTTGCTGAAACATTCAATACTGACTGTTTCCATCGACTGTAGCAGATTTTAAACACTGACTGTGAACAGACTGAACGCGCTGAACACACGTTTAGGCATGATCAGTCATAAGTATCAAATTACATTCATAACCGGCCTTAGAGTAAGTGTGTCCCCGGCTTTATGCAGTTATTAATGCAGTTATTAGAGAGAGAGAGAGAGAGAGAGAGAGAGAGAGAGAGAGAGAGAGAGAGAGAGAGAGAGAGAGATGTTGCAATAATGAGACAGAAAAGCATGTGCATGAATATTATTATTTATTAATTCAATTCGTCTTAATTAATTAAATTTTTTTTCTATTATTGACAGTAGACTAGCCTAATAAATGAAACACAAAGCCCTTTTAACAAGTAGGTCTATCAATAATTATTTGTTTGTTATATTATCTAAAATAATTACGAAAACCCGTGCAGCAGGACTATCAATTTATTTATATATTCAGTTTAATTTTCTATTGATTATAGATAGAACTATATACTTTATTTATTCAAATTAAACTGCATGTTTCCATTGATTGTGAAGTTAGACATTGAAAATTGCAGATCAAGCGCATGGGGCTGCATGTTTTTTCTTGTTATGAATTGTATCCTATTTTCCGTTATTACAGTTAACTACGCGAAGTGATATGGAACTGTAATACGGTCAAGACCTTTCCCTGAAAATAATTGCACACCTTAGAACGTTCGTCAACCAATCAGATTGAAGCATTCAACGGCCCTGTAGTATAACTAAGATTATCACTGAAGAACTGGGATAAAAGTGTATAGTTCAGATTTAAACACTGATGTCTACAGTAGAGATCAGAATAGAGGAAATCACCTTTTGAAAGTAACTTGATGCTTCAAACAAAGATTGTATCAGTTACATAAAGACAAGTGACTGTTAAAAATGTGTCATTGAATCATTCATTCAAGAGATTTGTTCAAAAACACTGAATCAGTAATGAAACAAGTAAAGTCTTTATGAGTGAGTCATTGAATCATTCATTCAACCCAATAAAAAAAAATAGTTCAAATTAATTTCATGTATTTTTTTCAATTGACAGCAGCCATTAACATTTTGTCAGAATCTTAAGTATACTACATGTGATTTTGTTTCGTTGTCTATTGAGAATCATGGGAGAATTGTTTATATGTGTGTTTTACAGTACAAACACACATATAACCACACAACAACTGCTGTCCGGTTCTTAGCACTCAGATCACCTCCTACAACCTCACAGGACCTCCAGCACCAAAACCAACCAGGATGCACGTCATTTTACTCTACTGATTCAGTAAAGCAACAGCACACTCTCCTAAACAACACGCATGATGTAAGGAATCATTCATGTCCGGAGCACAACTTTAATACTCTGTATATAATAATGCTGGAGGTTTCAGTACATCACTAACTCTGGAGGCCCGTTCACAACTAGAACAGTAACTATATTAGCGTCCACACCAACACAATATTGTTCTGTTCCCTTTCGAGGGAACTCGCACTGCATCGATGACGACACTTTGGGGGGAACGCTCTTAGCGTAACGCATCTATAAATGAAATTAATCCAATTCTGATTGGTGCTACGTCATGACGTATTGTGTGACGGCATACACGGAAACAAAGGGACGCCGGCACACAACAGAGTTAGCTTTTTGCTCTTCAGCAAGCGCTCTATGTCAACTATCTGTCCTATTTGGTGTTGTTTGTCCTGTAGGAACTTGAATTGTTACTATAAACACAGCTGAAAGCATGTGTCTTCATGCCCACGTTATACTTTGGGATGTGACTCACGCGGTCAGTGTGTGATACTGTTTGGATGCTACGCATGCACAGTTGGCTCTTGAGGGTGCTGGCTGTGTTCATTGAGAAATATCTCAACGCGTACAGCAAAAAAAAAAAAAAAAAAAGACATGCGCTTTGGGTGTTTCAGCCTTGCACATATTGACTTTCTTCTCGAGGGAAGAAAGCTGATATGTATTACGTACGGCTCATATCTCGCGTTGCCGATGGCTGCATTTAATTCTGATGAATTAAAATGTTAGAATATTATTTGACTTTGAGAAGTTAAATATTTTAATTCAACCTACCATTCAGACCATGTTTCACTTGTCTGGTTATTATGGCTGCATTTAATTCTGAGGAATTAAAAAGGTGAATTAATCATCTGTCTAAGCGGGGAGCAGAGCATGCATGGGCAGTTCTCGAGAGGCCTGCCTGCAGGCATTAAGAGCCGAGCTCCTAGTTTAAGCAGCAGCGAATGCAGCCGAGAAAGCCTGGGGGTCAAAGCAACACTCTTGCCCGATGCTTTCCAAAGAGAAAAGAGGTCTGAGGACTGTTATTCTCGAACATGGCTACGGGTGAGAGGTCCTGACGCTATGCGCAGACCTCTGAAGGTGCCCCTCGGGAGCGTCAAGTTCTCGCTTCTCCATGGAGGCCTCAGGGAATCGATATTTGCATCCCGCCATCAAGTGCACTTCGGAACACATCGGTTTCCAGTGAACGCACACAGCAGTGTCCGCCCCAAGGTCTTGCAATCTGGCAGTGTTCGTGTCCTCGCACTGAAATTCGAAAAACGAGATGAAAATAGCAGGGCGGTCCCCCCCCCCCCCACCCCTCTGGGGAGCCCTCAGGAAATCAACGTCTGTATCCTTGCCCCGAGGTGGTGGAGTTAATATGCGAGAGGTTCAGCCCAGTGGAAGTGAATCTGTTTGCGTCTTGAGAGACGACACACTGTCCACTGTGGTTCTCCCTCACGCATACAGCCCCGCTGGGGTTGGTTGCCATGGTGCAGATGTGGCCGAGGCTGCGTCTGTATGCATTTCCCCCGATCACTCTGCTCTCGGGAGTTCTGGAGAGGGTCCGTCGCGACGAGGTCAGTCTACTTCTAGTAGCTCCGTTGTGGCCGGCCTGAGTATGGTTCTCAGACATAATATCGCTCCTAGAGGGCCCTCCGTGGGAGATTCCCATCAGGAGAGGCCTGCTGTTGCAGGCAGAGGGCTCAATATTTCACCCTCGGCCAGAGCTATGGAAACTGTCGGTTTGGCCCCTGAGAGGGCACAGTACCTAGAAGCCAGTCTGTCAGTAGGAGTAGTGAGGAAACTGTCCGTGAGGAAACTGTCTGGCCTTGTCCGTCCTAAAATGGACTGTTTTCACCGTTTGGTGTAGAGAGTGTG
Source organism: Gila orcuttii (assembly GCA_026230005.1). Classification (NCBI taxonomy): domain Eukaryota; kingdom Metazoa; phylum Chordata; class Actinopteri; order Cypriniformes; family Leuciscidae; genus Gila; species Gila orcuttii. The sequence continues at coordinate 11,906,106 of JAPDVR010000012.1, forward strand.
AGGTGGACCCAGTCAACTTCAGTGCTGGAGTTCCTCCAAGATCACTTCTCGGCTGGTCTTACCCAGGGCTCGACATTAACGCTTGTCCGCTTGTCCGGGACAAGTGGATTTTTTGAAGGGACAAGAATTTTACTTGCCCGACCGGACAAGTAGCCTGATTAGAACATCAATAACAAAAATAAACAAATAACTAGGGAATCACTAAACCGAGAGAATAATTCAGATTTTATTACATTTATTGTAAGTTGCGATCGATTGTGGATAATGTATTACTGATGGTAAGGTTGCGCTGTTGACACTCGCGCAGCCTCTCGAGGAGAAATCTACACAAATGAGCGCAACACACACACACTGTTAACAACAAACTGCCTATAAAAAATCTAAATGTGGAGTTTTTTATATTTTTTACATATGTTAAGCAACCTCAATTATTTTTCCTGAATACCATCACGATTGAAAATGTGACATTGATTTCCTACAACAGTTCAATAAACAGTTAAAATTAAGTCACTTACATTTAAGATGCAATATTGCCTGTTTTTGTTCTGTTTCAGCAGCGAAAATAGTTCCAAAAAAAAAAACACAGCAGAACCACGGCGCATCTCACAGGAACACTCAACCTGTTTTCATTACTGAATGATTCAGCATTTTGAACGAATCGGTTGAGTCAAAGATTCAATGACCCATTCATTAACATCTGTCTCATTCTTGAATGAATCAGCCGTTTGAACGAATCGTTTGATTGAATGAATCAATGACTCACTCATTATGATGGTCGCCTGCCACCACCTACTGGCGGTTTAGTGTTATGTTTAAAAGTATCATTCTTTCCAACGTTAGGAATTTAGGAATTTAAAATGAAAGATGAAGCATACATTTAATAAGATTGGGGGAGGAGATCCCCTTTAAAGGTGCAGATATTACAATATGCCGATTTAAATATCAAAGCTGATTGAACACTGATGAGAATATTGCTTCAGAATAAATTAACACACACACAAAAAAAAAATCCGGACAAGCAACTTTTTTACTCGGACAAGTGAATGACAGATTTACTTGTCCGAAGGACAAGCACATGAAAAGGCTTAAAGGGATAGTTCACCCAAAAATGAAAATTCTGTCAGTATTTACTCACCCTCGTGCTGTTCCAACCCCGTAAGACCTTCGTTCATCTTTGGAACACGAATTAAGATATTTTTGATGAAATCTGAGAGCTGGATCACTCCTCTATACTAGTCCATAGGCTTCTTCAGGGATTGAAACTTGCCGGCCTCGAAAAGTTATTAAAGACATCGTTAAAATAGTCCAAGTGACTACAGTGGCTCAATCTTAAGTTTATCAAGCAACGAGAATACTTTTTGTGCGCAAAAACAAACATAAATAACGACTTTATTTCAACTATTCATTTCCTTCTCTTTGGGCCTCTAGTCAGTTAAACTAGTGTAATTGCGTAGAGCTACGTCACACGTAGGCTCACTATTGACCGACGCTGGTCATGTATGTGATGTGTGTGACGTACAACAACAGAAGCGTACGCTGTTAAACTAGTAACCTGACTCGAGACCCAGAGAGAAGGAAATGAATAGTTTAAATAAAGTCGTTATTTTTGTTTTTTTTGCGCACAAAAAGTGTTCTCGTCGTTTGATTAACTTAAGATTGAGCCACTGTAGTCACTTGGACTATTTTAACGATGTCTTTAATAACTTTTCGAGGCCGGCAAGTTCAATCCCTGAAGAAGCCCATGGAGGAGTATGGAGGAGTGATCCAGCTCTCAGATTTCATCAAAAATATCTTAATTCGTGTTCCGAAGATGAACGAAGGTCTTACAGGGTTGGAACAACATGAGGGTGAGTAAATACTGACAGAATTTTCATTTTTGGGTGAACTAACCCTTTAATGTCGAGCCCTGTCTTACCCCATCCACACTCAAGGTGTACGTGGCTGCCATTGTGGCTTTCCACGCTCCTCTGGGTGATGGGCCCCTGGGGAGACATCAGCTGGTCGTACGTTTCCTCCATGGGGCTTGGAAGATGAGACCTGCGGAAACCAGAGTTCCCACATGGGACCTGGCAGTGGTTCTCAAAGGGCTGGTCGAGGCCCCATTCAAACCTCTAGAGTCGGCTGAGGCCAAGAACCTTTCCCTCAAGGTAACTTTTTAATTAGACATTACTTCTCTAAGGAGAGTAGGAGATCGTCAGGCCCTTTCCATATCTCACGGGTGCCTGGAGTTTGCTCCAGGTGATATTAAGGCTATCTTGCATCCCAGGTCAGGCTATGTGCCTAAAGTGTCATCTAATGTGGCACGGCCTACGGTTCTGCAGGCTTTTCATCCTCCACCTCACGTGACGGTGGATGAAGAAAGACTTAATTTGCTCTGCCCTGTCAGAGCTCTCAAGATTTATGTTCAGAGGTCTGCTTCATGGCGGAAGTCAGACCAGTTGCTGGTGTGCTTCGGGTCGCCCAAGAAGGGGCTTTCCGCATCGAAACAGACCATCAGCAACTGGACCGTTCAGGCTTTCTCTATGGCCTATCAAGTGCGCAGCTTGCCTTCACCTTTGGCCGTGAGGGCTCATTCAACCAGAGGCATGGCGTCCTCTAGTGCCCTCCTCTCAGGGGTTCTGATCCAAGAAGTATGCGATGCAGCAGGATGGGTCACCCCTCATACTTTTATCATATTCTATAGCCTGGACATTTCTTCTACGCCAGGCACTCTAGTGCTCTCGTCCCAGGTGTGCCTGTGCGCAGCTTCACACTGGGATAGGCAGGGCTCGTTGTGGCCGTCACACGTTACGTCATAACGCAGCACCAATCAGGATTGGATTAGTTTCATTCATACTTCTGATGCGTTACACTAAGAGCATTCCCCCCAAAGTGTCGTCATCGCCGCAGTGTTTCATTCCCTTCTCAGGGAACCAGGATTACAGTCGTAACCCGAGACGTTTATTATAAGCACGCTGCAGTTTTGTTGTCTGTCATTTTAAATGCTTGCGCTCTTTAAAGCAGGATGGATTCTGATTGGCTGTCAACGTTTTTATTGTTTACACTCATTCTGAAAGTGATTAAAACTATATTGTTCCTCTGTGTCATAATAGTTGTGCTGTGGACTCTACTATTCTTTAATATTTATAATAATTTCAAGAACCATATTTTATGGTTATAGTTATCGTCCGTGGAGTGATGAGTCTGATCCGCAGTAATCATGAGGCTTGACTTACTCTTGCTGGTCCTGCTGCAGACAGCGCTCGCTGCAGTGAAGTCCATCAGACAGGAAGTCCACCACAGAGCCCTTCCTGTTACAGCGCACACACACCAGGCCTCGCTGGGCCCACGACGCCTCCTCCTGTGAGACCGGCCGCGAGGTCAGAGCTGAGGAAAATCAGGACAACACAGAGAAACTTCACAATCCTCAGGGAGATTAAACATCATTCACATCACAATTTTCGACTAACTGACAGACTGATCCTAACATTACTGACCAATCATCACCTGCGGTCTCAGACAAACCTGGGCTCTCTTCAGATGAAAGTCTACGGAGAATCGGTGTGTGTGGATAGCTTTAAAAACAAGGTTAAATCAATCTTGAATCATTCCCAAACTTAGGGATGCAACGATATGAAAATTTTGGCTGATGCTGATAACTGATAATTCTTTATATTTGAAAGCCGATAACGGATATATTGGCCGATAAAACTAAATTCAAATTTTTGTATAATTTTTGAGAGCCTTATTACAAAAACGAAAGTCTCACCATTAAATCCATGTCTCAAGCACACGATTATAATGATGTTCTCATTATAATTTTATGTAGCCGATATGACAGATTTGTGCTGCACATGTTGCACTGAACTTGGGGTGTGCGATATATATTGTCTGCGATAATATCATAATTGTTGTTTTAACAATGTGCAATTTGACATTATCGAGTATAGCCTATCCCTCACACACACACAGAGAGTTCATGCATACTCTACGTGATGTAGTCTTGTAGATTAGACTAGTGCGCGTGCACATTTAAGGGGGTCGCACACCGGACGAGAAGCGCAGCGCCTCGCTGTGTCGCGTCTAGAGCAACTCGAGGTATCGCACACCGGACGCGCACTTTCTCAGTTTATGGCCAGCAAGTTATTCTTAAAGGATTTTCTGAAAGAAATCTCAGCAAACACTGAACAATTAGAAAGCTTTATCTACACAATGACTGTGTTTAATGTATAACTCTGCTCCAGTGTCGATCAATGTCACTAGCCTTAAAAAAGAGAAACATCAAGTCAACTTAAGTAAAGTTCAAGTATATTTTCTAGTAAGTATATACTTACTACTTTATGCACTACAATCAGAATACTAGCAGCATAATTGTGTGTACTATTTTCATTACTTCTTGGGACTAAATTGGCCCACTTTTTAGTTTATAAAAGTATTTTTAACTTTACTTTAAGTGTAACAGCAGTAAACTTTAAGTACACAACTAAGTAAGTTTTTCTTTTCTATGTGAACTACACTACAAGTGGATTTACAGGTATACCGTTTGTTTATAAACTTGTGTAAATGTAAATGAGTAAGTGTAAGTGACTTTATGAAGTATGAGGTTTATGAAGTACACTCTCAGTTAACTACTATTTGATACTTTAAGTTAACATCATACTTATACACTGAAAAAAAAACATCTTGCATCTAAATGGTTTTAAGTCAAAAATATTATTTAACATCACTGAATCGACCTAAATACATTAATTTGTCCGAACAGAACAAGTTTATATGGGTTAAATCAGCTCTTTAAGGTAACAATTGCAGGTTAGCACTTTTTACAGTGCAGTTTATATATTATTTTGCACTTTTAGGGTGTGTTCACACTTGGCCGGTTTGGTTTGATTAAAGCGAACTCTGGTACGATTGCTCTGTTAGTGCGGTCCATTTGAATAAGTGTCAACGCTGCCATCCGAATCAAACAAGCGGACGAAGACAGTTAAAAAAAATTGGTCTCAGTCCGCTTCTAAATTAACTCTGGTGCGGTTCGATCAAAATATGAACACAACTCGGACCAAAGAACCAAAATAGGATGTGATGTCACAAGATGCGACCCTAAAAAGGACAGATTGCTCAAGCATACCTGTTTTTTCTCGATTATAGTCATTCCTGTTTAGGTATTAATGTTTGTTCTTGAAATAGACCTTTAACTGAACATCACTTCATATATGTAATGAATCAGGTGATTGAATTGTGACGGTAACTCAAGAGTTCACAGTACCATAGTAAACGTGTTGAATCTGTTCACCTGCACTAATGCGATCAGCTGAAATCACTGTCAAAAGATGCTTTTCTCTTTACAGATTCTTTTAATCACATTATTGTGTAATTTAGCAATTTCTTTAAGGCAGATTAAAATCTCACAATTCATTCCAGCCCACTTGAGAACTGCATCCACTAATTTTCAGAGTTAAAATTTCCTTATAATTTACTCACCCCCATATCATCCAAGATCTTCAGTCGAAAAGAAATTAATGTTTTTGAGGAAAACATTGCAGGATTTTTCTCCATATAGTGACTTCAATGGGGTCCAATCAGGGTACAACGGTTTGAATAAATAAATAAAAGGTAAAACAACGATGTTGGATGATTTTGAAGTTGGAGGAGAAAATGAGATGGAGTTTTTCTCTCTACGCTACATTTCTGAACCGGAACACGCGTGACCTTTCAACCAGATTACGTAATGTGGGGCACATCGCAGAGCTAGTGCAAGATGAGCTTTTGTGGTTGATAAGTATATAAATGTTTATTGTTTTTTATAAAATGGCCGATGGTTTGTCTAGATAAGACTCTTATTCCTCGGCTGGAATCGTGTCGAGATTTTGAAGCTGCACTGAAACTGATATTTGGACCCCATTGAAGTCACTATATGGAGGAAAATCCTGGAATGTTTTCCTCAAATACCTTCATGTCTTTTCGACTGAAGAAAGAAAGACATGAACATCTTGGATGACGTGGGGGTGAGTTAATTATCTGGAAATTTTTATATTGAAGTTAACTAATCATTTAAGAGCACAATGTAGTGAAAATCACGGAAATCTGAAGCTCATTCCCGTGGGATGTTGCTGTGTAAAACTTGAGACAGTAGTCAAGGGGCAAAGTGGCTTAGGGAAAGGGCACTGAACACCTAACGTGAGTGTATTATTGTGCGTTTACCCTCTTGTGCCGTGGGGACGCTCCATGTGGTGGTGGCGTGAGCTTTTTTGCCACTCTCCTCCTCCATCTCGTCCGTTATGACCTCCAGGACCCCAAACTCATTCACCCGGAACTGACACACACACACACACACACACAACAGAGACGCTCACACACTGCTGGATGTACACAACTAACACACACACAGGATTTAACCCAGCAAGCCATTTTGCGTTTTAAAGACGTATAATAGCCATTCAAATGCAGCCCAGACGTCTAGGCTAAAACAAGGAAAAATTTGGGCTGTCAGTGAAAATTTAATAGACATCTAAACCAGAGCCCAGGAATAGACTAGTCATCAATTAGAAATGAAACGAGTGAAGAAATTAAACCAAACACCTTGTAATCCCTGTTTACTTTGCTTACATGATGGAATATCATATATCTGCGCCATCATATGGTGATGGCGCAGTGGATAAGACACATGCCTTTGTTGTGAGAGAACCGGGTTCGAATCCACTGTGAGACACCAATGTGTCCCTGAGCAAGACACTTAACCCCTAATTGCTCCAGAGGCGTGCAACCTCTGACATACATAGCAATTGTAAGTCGCTTTGGATAAAAGCGTCAGCTAAATGAATAAATGTAAATGTAAATATCTCGCAAGTTATTTTGGCAAAAACAACATGTAACCAAATTCAAGGTTATTTTGGCTAGGAGTGTGTTACTCATATCGGGTCTATAGTTAGCCGAGGTGGTGCGATGACGGCTATTGCTTGCTGGGAATGCAGTTATGATGTTGTGTGTGAGTTCCCTCACCTTGAGCTCACTGCCGGGAAGAGTTCCCACTCCGTCCTTCCAGTCCATGGCTTCGTAGACATCAAACTCTGGAGCTGCGCTCGGGCCCGACGACTCCATCACACACACACGGCTAACCTGAAACAGCACGCCACACCTCACACACTTACACAATACACCACTGAAAATCATTCACATGCACATTAATTCACCTCTGAGTGTGTTTTTACTCCAGGAAACCAAAGCTAAATGTTGATTATCATGCTGTTTTCATGTTTGCTTGTATGTGCCTTTTTTTGAGATCAGTAAGATTGTAAGACTTTAAATCAGCCTAAAATGTTTTTCCCCCCATTAGTTTTTGGGATAAAATGCAGCCCAGACCTATTCTTTACAGGGATTGTGGGATTCATCCATATACTAATGAAAAATCATTTCAAACAACACTTGTGATTATTTTAAAGGTTATCCCAGCAAACAATTATGTAAACAATTACCATGTTGTTTTAGTCCAGAACTGGTTTAATGAATTGCACTGTTTTTGAGCATTTAGACAGTAGACAATGCATTTGTAAGCTCACTTTCATTTATAATCTATATATATATCATAAAAATGTTAGAAGTCTTCTTATCTGTTCTTCAAAGCCTTTAACCTAAAAGTCACTCCTGAACAAAGATAAACCAATACAACTGTTTCTATAGCTTGTATTAGTTTGCAAGCTGATCTGGAAGGACATATAAATAGACTATGAACACACACACAGACAGGCAGTGTTTAGAGCACGCAGTGTGTCTGCTAACTAAAGCCAGTTTAGCAGGAGTGTGTGTGAGTGGCGCATGAGGCCTACAGCGTGTGTGTGTGTGTGTGTGTGTGTGTGTGGTTCCCTCGGCCGCCGATAGAGGTCGCTCAGCCGCGGCACTACTGGAAACTTTCAACAATGAAATCAAAAGAAATGGTAGCAATATTGTCACATATTACTACATTTTCTGTACGCATCGCGTGTTTTGATTAATTTTAACATCGTTTAGCATTAAATTCTTAAGTCAGAGTTGAATAATTGTGGTATATCTGCACGTGCCGTGAAATAATTTTCACAGCTGCAGTTGGTATTTATTAGGTTGTATAAATAAACTAAGTTAATTTTCTCAACGAATATTTAAAATCTCCGTGCAAATGCTTTACTTTTTTAACGTGAAGTACAATACGACATCAAAATCGACATCTACTCACGTAACAGTTTTTTACTAATGATTTTTAGATTAAATTTGTAGACGATGATGATGATAGAAATAAAATACATGTTATTTTTAAAATGGAAAAACAAATTAAAATAAAATACATGAGTTTTGACGCACCAGTTTTTTTCTATTAAACATGTTTGCTTGTATTCAGCTCTATTATATTAAATAGTTTACACGGAATGAGGTAAATGATTCATCTCGACGGTGTTATTTTTCCTCAAATATCGACGAAGACGAGCAGTGATGACATATTTAAGACGGCGCGGTATCAGATATTAAAACACTTTTCTTTAATGTGTTTTAAAGGCAGTTTCTCAAAATGGCGGAGCAGGAATTATATTCACTATATAATTGAAAGACACAGGCCTGGCGAATCGCGTCATTATTGCTGATCAATGACATTTAAAGTGAATGATTGAGCAGATCATCGCAGAGCTGATCGAGACATGTTTTGTTTCGCACGGTCAGTTCCTGCCATGTACAGGAGCGAATGCACTCCTGCTTTGCATTATTCTACACACACTCATAAATACACGCTTTATTCCTGCCATCAGCCACAAATACACACTTTGATCCTTTCTATCGACAGCGTCTATTTTGAGTGTCATTCATTAGCGTTATTCTTTATTTCATACTCTCTCTCTCCCTCTCTCTCTCCCTCTCTCTCTCTTCCTGCTGCTCATATTATTGATGACACGTCCAGGCGATTTCTACTTTATATCTAACTTTCATTATTATTCCGTCGCATTAAACCTCCCGCGAAAGTCTAACACGGTTTATTATACAGTATACAATGATACACAAGCAGTTTATCCTAGCGTGCGATTGTTTTAATTTGTCTGTTTCTTACCCAAATTCTCCCACGAGTACTGAGAAATTGGCCAGGCGGACTCCAGTGCGCATGCGCACAGCCGTCGCGCTTCACACTCGCCCTTCATGACAATAACGAAAGTTTTGCGCTGAAACAATTCCGACGAATCTCGACGATATCGCGCACGTTCACGGACGCTCCAGGCTCGTCTCAAACCTGTCTATGGGGCTTTTACTGCGCAGCGACGTGCTCCGAGGGCGTAAAACATCGCCATTTTTGTGTTTGTTACTAAGAATATATTCCTGCGCGCGACCGAACCTTCCAAAATGCGCATAAACATCTCAGTAAATACAAACAATCAAACTCTGGAGTGTTGCGTGTGTTTTTTTTTTTTAGAGGAGATGGAGAAATGTGACAGTGTTACATGCCTGTCTGCATTGCTCTAGTCATGTAGGTGAACGTATTTAACTAGCTATACTTGCTGGACTACTGAACTTAACAGCAAACACTGGCTGTTGTTGTAGCCTATAGCCTACTAAACTAAACAACAGCCTAGCTAACAAAAATATATTACAAGAACGTTTTGCTAACCTTCCCATTAAGTTATGAAAACAGTATTTCTGAACATTCAAACGTCCTGTTTTGTAAATGTTTTCTGGTTATGGGAACATTCCATTTTGTTAGGAACGTTAGTTGAATGTTCTCTGAACGTTCTGAAACTAGTAACATTTAAAAAAAAAACTTCCAACTAAGGTAAACATGTTCCATGAATTATGTACTGTTTAAACTATATTGAACTATGTTACTAAACTGTGCTGTACAGAACCACAAAATAGCCCTGTTTTATCTGAACTAACTTAATCTATAGAATAGTTTAGTTTAGAACAACACAATGCTATAATGGACCACTTGAAAATACTGAGTTCTAACCTAAACTATTAAGAAATACACCATATTCAGCTGTACATAATACATATACTAGAAAAATGAATTAACTATTCAGAACAACACTACAATAATGTACTAAACTAAAATATACTGAATTATGTTCTATAGTCCAGTCTTAAAATAGGTGGGATTTAACAGTTGATATAACACACACTTCTGTTTGCTGATGCTAACACAGGCTCACAACACGTAAATTATGCTAACGCTTTTAATGTTATCATTTTATCTTTATATCTTTAGTTAAAAGGTTTCACAGACATGTCTTAGATTAAACCAGGATTAGGCCTTAGTTAAACTAGGACATTTATTTAGCTTTTATAAACGTGCCTTAGAAAAAAACATTCCTGTGTGCATCTTGAGACAAAACAATGACACTGATATATTTTAAGCTCAAACATGCATTTTGGACTCTTGTATGTGAAACCGGGGGTAAATGACAAACAGTGATAAAATAAACTGGCCATACTATTAGGTTACCCAACTGTAATCCAGAGCTGGATTTAAGCAATTTGTTCCTGTTAAAACTGCTATTTATCAGTGCAATCCAACTGTAAATCAGACTTTAACTATTGTCATCCACACTTGATCTAATCAAACTCTAGTTTATAGCTTGTGTTATTTGTCTGGTAATGCATTTAGACTAGAGATAGACTAATGTAAATATTTTGTTTGCTAATTTATTAAAACAAGAATGGAGTTGCAGTATGTACAATAGTTGGTGGTTTTGGTTTTAGTTTTCATTTTAATTTTGTGACTTCCAGTAGAGTCAAATGCTAACATGAAAAATGTAGGCCTGTGTTGCAAATTGAGTGCTCAAAGAGTCATATTTTCAAGGTAGAGATGTGGATTAATTACAGACACTAGATTTATCTCTGCAACTTCATCTGATCTTGTGTCAGGTTTAGCGTTGGACCTGTTACTGTATTGCTACAGATTCAATTCTTCTATTACATTTCTTATGTTTGTCTTGTAAGATGCTCTGATCATAGGAGATCACTATTAGCACCGAAAAACTAACCGTTAAATATTACTTCATCTATAAGCTGCTTTGTTTATTACCTTACCCTTCACTCTTAAAAATGAATGTTTTTTATTGGTATTGATGGTTCCATGAAGAACCTTTACCATCAATGGAATCTTTCCATTCCACAAAATGTTCTTTATAGTAGAAAAAGGTTCTTTAGATTTTTTAAATGTTCTTCACAAAATAGTTCCTTTTAAAAACTGATCACTGAAAGGTTCTTTGGGGAACCATAATTGGTTCTTCAGTGGCAGGGGTGTCCAATCCTATTCCTAAAAGGCCAGTGTCCTGAAATGTTCAGCTTCAACCCCAATTAAACACCTGAACCATCTAATCAGCGGCTGTGTCTGAAACCATATGAAGTGCACTCATTCAATACCACAATGCACTGCAATAAAGAGTGTACAACTGATGTACTCTCAACGGTTAGAGAAAATCCCATAATGCACTGTGAGCGCCACTCATCGAATGTATTCCCGTGTCTGACCAGAAGATTGCGCCGCAGCTGAATCATACATACATCCATTCTCCAAACTGTTGGTCCAATGTGGCTACAGCGTAATATCATACATGTTTAAATGCCTTTTTAATTGATTATTAATTAAGGTTTATATGCTAGTTTCCATGACAAAAGTTCAGGATAAATCTTTTCATTACGATTGGAGCTGCCAGTTTGCTCTGCTTCAAATGATTATTAAACAGCACAGACGATGCAAAAGCAGAAGCCCTTCCTCTGCACTCGTTTTCATTCACTCCTTCAAGTGGACTATATTAGTGGAGTAATGTAGTAGGGAAAAGTGAATTAGGGTATAGGGGGTGATTTCGGACACAGCCAATGTCTTATTGTAGGCATATTAGACTCCTGCAGTCAGGTGTGTTGGAGCTGAGCTCTGCAGGAGCAGGTTCTGCTCTACAGCCTTTATTTGAAGAGGAGAAGCTCCTGGCTTTTGCAGTGTGTTTGCGATCCGAGCATTAGTGCGGCCCGGCTTACAGTCAGCGTTCACATTCATCATAAAGGTGTTCAGTGGTACTCCCTTAACTATGTAGATGTTTCAAGAAAGTCACTGTATGTGCAGCACTGAGAATGTTCTTCACTGGCTTTACTGGAGAAGCTATACATCCCTTTTTTGGCATATACTGGATGATATATTAAAATATATATTTTTTTAATTATCAGAAAATTAGCTGGTTTTTAATCAAAGTATCACAATTAAGTGAACACAGGGATGAACAGAAAATACTTTATATATTTAAAATATACTTTAGTTTGAGCACATGTCATTTTTGCCATTAGAATGTCCTTTATTTAATCAAATTTAATCACAATGTTCACTTTCAAAACGATCCAAAAAGGTGTTTCCTAACAGGATTGACCCGGGTTCTCAAACAAGTAGGTCTTGATTGTGTGCATCATTGTGGAGTTGACCTATATTGTTTCTGAAATCTGCACCATTTCTAAAATGTGTTCACAAGTTAGCAATACTAGAGCAGAAGTATTGTTAGCAGGTGTGCTAATGTGAGGTATTTTAGCTCGTCCTTACTGAACGAGGGGTATTTTTAGTGTGTGTGTGTGTGTGTGTGTGTGTGTGATTAGTTAGCGTAGACCAGGCCTGTCGGTGGGCTTTATCCTCAACAGATTTACGGGAGTGTTGCTAATCTCATTAAGAGCAGCCATGACAGATTCAGTGTTGTGCTACTGCTAGCGTCTATCAAAGAATCGCTGGCCATTCATGTTGTTGGACTACTGTTGCCGGTGCTGTGGGACCACTCTGATCAAACGCCATGGCCAGCTGCCAATCAACAGCAAGATCCAGGACACCTGGGTAAAGTTTGATCCACTGTAGCATAGTTCACTTCCTTCTAGTGCCACATCAGTCTATATGCATTACTTCTAGATGACTTTTAATGTAAAACTCAAGTGATTCTGTGACTGATTGATTGAAAAACAGGCACCATTTTATAGAGGAAATAATTCAGGCTTTATGAACAATGGAACATGTTTGATTAGACACTGCAAAAACAATAATACTGATAAAACTAGGACTAACTCGTGTAGAAATATTTCCCAGCAGTCAAACAACTGTGTTGTGTGTTTATTGTCAGGCTGTTCTTCAAAACCTGCTGATGTGTATGGTGTGCTTCTACTCTGTGTACTATATTGTGGTCAGTCTCTGCATCGGCATTCTCAGGTGAGATTCTCCACACAGAGAGGCACCACTTCCCCCCTCTCTCTCTATCTCTCTCTCTTGTTGATGCGTCTGACTTCCTGTATAGAGAAAAAAACAGTCTACGTCAGTGGATCTCAGCACTTTGTGATATTAGCCCCAGAGATTGTTTCATGTAAATCACTGCTGCTGTTCTTTATGCATTCACAAAATGGTCAGTTTTCCTATTCAACCCATGAATATCGTGTTATTAATTAGCTAGCATGTTGTTGGGCCAGTGCTATGCGGTTCATGTTATATTTAAAACATATAAAGGTTTGTATGTATTTTGTTAGTTTGTGTCGGGTTACTATAATGTAACATTTGCACTCTTAGAATGAAAGGTTCCGTGGGGTTCTATATAGAACTCTAGGGTTCTTGACGCACTTCCTGCCAAAAAGGTTCTATATAAGGAGAAATGTCTTAAATTATTGCATAAAACTTTCATGTTTAATGGGTTATTTCAATTTTTTCTAGTGATAAAGTTTGTTTACAGGCTCTCTTAATCCATGTTGTGTTCAATGTTTTGCTTTTTTTAGCTACAATAAACTTAATTACAGTAGTAAAAACTATTAGCATTATAACATCACATTCTTGATCTGAACTAATGTTACAGAGATGTTACCGAAATAAATCAAGCTCTTTGTGTGTTTATTTGTTGTTGTTTGTTTGTTTGTTGTAATCAGGGTCGACGAGGTTGACAGCTTGTTAGCACCTTTCGACTACACCACTCAACCATCATGGCAAAGTCCAAAATATTTAGGTAGGCTGGGTTCAGATATACAGTGGATGTTGTGTAAAGTTTTAGTTGACTGAACACTGGCTCAAGACTGACACTTGCAGTCACACAAACTTTGCATTATGATCTGCAGTTGACGGCTGTTTAACCCTCATCCTCTCCTTTCATTCTGTAACAAATCCTTCCCTCGCAGGTCAAAATGACCCGAAGCCCTACATTATACCTTTTTCTTTTTGTCCAGATAGCTTATATTTGCAGTTGACGGCTGTTTAACCCTCCTCCTCTCCTTTCATTCTGTAACAAATCCTTCCCTCGCAGGTCAAAATGACCCGAAGCCCTAACATTATACCTTTTTCTTTTTGTCCAGATGGCTTATATTTCATTTAAAAAATATTTTTTCTATTGTTTCAATGCAATTTTTTTGGGGAGATTTTTTATTATTATTGTTTATTTTATGTAAATTACTAGATTTTATCAATAAATAATATACTTAAGCACATTCCTCACATTTCTTTTTAACTTAAATTCAAAATAACTTTTCAAAACATGCATAAACCAGCTCAGATCAGCTCAAAATATTTCACATTGGGTCAATTGTGGTGTCTTTGCCGACCTCTTGTGGAAAAAAATATATAAACATGATATTTCATGACTCTTGCCACTAGATGGCCTTATAGCTCTATATGGAGCAAATGAGCTGTTCCGCTGGGTCCTAAAGCCAGTCCTTGAGTTTATTTGGTTTATCCCTTCTGTGTGCATTCCACACAGACATTATTAGATAATTTTTGGTAAAGCTTTAGCATTTTTTTTAGGTTTTTCTTTGTATACTGAAGCATTCCTTGCATTCCATTCATTCCTAAGGTGGTCGAATTGACCCGCAAGGGAAGGTTTTGTTTCTTCATTAATTATTACAACCACATAAACTCCTCAAATCCAGGAAAAATGTTTGTGTGTATTCGTGGGTTCAAGTGTGACAAATGTCCTAAGGTTTTGGACCCCACAGATGAACACTCAACTTTTTTAAAGGGGTGGTGGATTATGATTTCACTTTTTTAACTTTAGTTAGTGTGTACTGTTGCTGTTTGAGCATAAACAACATCTGCAAAGTTACGATGCTCAAAGCTCAAAGCAAAGTGAGATTTTTTTACAGAAATTGCATTATAAGGACTGCAACAAATGGCTGGTATGGACTACATTGAGCTTCTTCACGGGTTAGTGACATCACTAACCTTAAAATTTACATAAACCCCGCCACGGGGAACGCGATTTACAGTATAGATTATCATGACAGAATATGCTAATCAATGACTAGAAGATAGTTAACTTCACATCAGCTACATAAATTCATCAACTAACCATTCAGAAATGTCTTGTTGCTTCTACATGTTGTCACTTCTTCCTGAGTCTCTCCATCATTGTCCGACTCCGGTTTGAACACAAAAGGCTAAAAGTTTTAGAAATGTTCAGTGCGTGTCTGTGTGAGGTAGTCGGAGCTGCTAACATATGCTAACACAACACAAACACAACACACACACACACACACACACACACACACACACACACACACACACACACACACACACACACACACACACACACACACACACACAAGCTCTTGAAACTCCACCCTCTGTGCCGGGAGCACCAGCTCATTTGCATATAAAGGGACACACACACAAACGGCGCGTTTCTGCTCACCCTCAGAAAGTGACAATTTTAACATGCTATAAAAAATATCTTTGGGGTATTTTGAGCTAAAACTTCACAAACACACTGTGGGGACATCAGAGACCTATTTTACATATTTTGAAAGGGGCGTTATAGGACCCCTTTAAATGTTTTTTAAAAATTAGTTTCAGATCAAAATGACCAGAGGGAAGGCAGATGCTGAGAGTCCTATACATAATGTTGATATACACTCACCTAAAGGATTATTAGGAACACCATACTAATACTGTGTTTGACCCCCTTTCGCCTTCAGAACTGCCTTAATTCTACATGGCATTGATTCAACAAGGTGCTGAAAGCATTCTTTAGAAATGTTGGCCCATATTGATAGGATAGCATCTTGCAGTTGATGGAGATTTGTGGGATGCACATACAGGGCACGAAGCTCCCGTTCCACCACATCCCAAAGATGCTCTATTGGGTTGAAATCTGGTGACAATGAGGGCCATTTTAGTACAGTGAACTCATTGTCATGTTCAAGAAACCAATCTGAAATGATTCGAGCTTTGTGACATGGTGCATTATCCTGCTGAAAGTAGCCATCAGAGGATGGGTACATGGTGGCCATAAAGGGATGGACATGGTCAGAAACAATGCTCAGGTAGGCCGTGGCATTTAAACGATGCCCAATTGGCACTAAGGGGGCCTAAAGTGTGCCAAGAAAACATCCCCCACACCATTACACCACCACAACCAGCCTGCACAGTGGTAACAAGACATGATGGAGCCATGTTCTCATTCGGTTTACGCCAAATTCTGACTCTACCATCTGAATGTCTCAACAGAAATCGAGACTCATAAGACCAGGCAACATTTTTCCAGTCTTCAACTGTCCAATTTTGGTGAGCTCTTGCAAATTGTAGCCTCTTTTTCCTGTTTGTAGTGGAGATGAGTGGTACCCGGTGGGGTCTTCTGCTGTTGTAGCCCATCCGCCTCAAGGTTGTGCGTGTTGTGGCTTCACAAATGCTTTGCTGCATACCTCGGTTGTAACGAGTGGTTATTTCAGTCAAAGTTGCTCTTCTATCAGCTTGAATCAGTCGGCCCATTCTCCTCTGACCTCTAGCATCAACAAGGCATTTTCGCCCACAGGACTGCCGCATACTGGATGTTTTTCCCTTTTCACACCATTCTTTGTAAACCCTAGAAATGGTTGTGCGTGAAAATCCCAGTAACTGAGCAGATTGTGAAATACTCAGAGCGGCCCGTCTGGCACCAACAACCACGCCACGCTCAAAATTGCTTAAATCACCTTTCTTTCCCATTCTGACATTCAGTTTGGAGTTCAGGATATTGTCTTGACCAGGACCACACCCCTAAATGTATTGAAGCAACTGCCATGTGATTGGTTGATTAGATAATTGCATTAATGAGAAATTGAACAGGTGTTCCTAATAATCCTTTAGGTGAGTGTATATTTACAATACATGACACAACACAATTCAGTGATGGTAACAATTAACAATAGCTGAAATTAACACTTATTTTACAAAAAAATTGGCTCTTGGTAAATTTTGAAACTGAAGAAGTGCTGATCTCAAATGGCTTAAGGATCAATCAGTGCACTGATTAGAGAAGTTATGATGTTTTGTGCATATTAAAATGTGCATTTGCATTGGCAGGTGTCGTTCAGACATGTATGTGTGTTTGTTGTGCAGTGAGTGTGATCTCCACAGAGGTGACGTACGTTCTGGGCGGTCTGATATTCGCGTGGATCGTGGAGGAATGTGTGTGGGACTACGCCATCACTGTCACACTGCTCCACGTTGGACTAACCGTAGCCGGTGAGAGCATCTAAACACACATTGAACACTTGAGATTAAGCATATTTGGTCAAATCAATTTGACAAGTTAACCTGAATGCCTGATTTTATGTGTTCAAAACAAGCCAAGCAGTAAAATGCTGTCAACAACCACAGAAAATAACTTAATTTAGTTTCTCAGTGTAACGAGAATCTGCTGATGGTGATTTGAGGATGTGAACACATGTGGAGTTTTATTCTAAAATGATAAACATGATACAAAACAAACAAAACAAAAACCGAACTTGATATGAGCATAACTTGATTAATAACTAGTGGTCTACAAATATTGCAGATCCCAATATCTTGTGTGGCTGATGGTCGATATACAGTATATATAATTTATATTTATAATTATATTTATTTTACTTAATAATTAATAAGTTTGAAATAAATCGTTTGACAATTAATTTAAAAATAAATCTGTTTGTAGAACGTTCACAGATGGAAATGACGAAGAATCAGAGTGGCGAGCACGTTCACAAAATAAACAGTCCAAACACAATCAGTGCAGTATTAATCTCTCTCTCCCTGTCCCAGGTCTGCGGGGAGCTTATATCCCGTCTCTCCACCAATCACTGGAATTAAAAACAGGTGTTAGTTATCATCATCAATGTCTTCGCATTATCAATCCCCCACAAAGTTAGAAGAGTGTAAGAGTGGGCCACCGCATAGGGGAGCCTTTACCTTGGTTAGGGCCTATTGGCACAGCTCCATCCACTGGAGCGAATCTGGTGCTTCCTTTTTAGTGAGATCTGTCAGTGGGCTGGTGAGCTCAGGATTTTGTCCATGAGACGGTGAAAGGTGGCGGGAGCCCTGAAAAACCCTATAAAAAGAGTGATAAATTGGTGTAATCCGAACAGCGTTGTGAAGGCTGTTTTTTCGTTGGATAATGGCGATAAGGGGATCTGCCAATACCGTTTTGTTAAATGCAGTGTGAGTAAAAGCGAGCCGAGCCGAACCTAACCGATCAAGCAGCCCGTCAACTCGGGCATTGGATAACCATTTAATTTCAATGCTGCATTCACCCTTTTAGAATCAACACAGAAAGGGACAGAGCTGTTTGTTTTGGGTACCAAAATTATTGGGCTCGTCCAGTCACTATGAGATTCTTTGAGAATGAGAATGGCCTTTAAATCATTCTCTATCACTTTTTACTTATGTTCAGGTGCAAGCGGCTGCATGCCACTTCCCCGGGGATTACTTCGATATGGTGCTGTATGAGGTCCATGCGTCCGGGCAGGGGTGAAAACACATCTGCAAAATCTGCTTGCAGCTTGGCTAAATCAGTGAGCTGCAGCGGCGAGAGTTGATCTCCCTCCGGGACCAGAGCGAGCACATTAGTTTTGAAGCTGCTTCTGGTCCGAGATCTTCCCCTGCCAAAACGGCCACTGCTATCTCAACCGACGTCACCTCATTCCAGCGTTTTAAAAGATTGAGATGATAAATTTGACACGAATCAACCCTGTCCATTCGTCTTACCTCATAATTGAGATCCCCAACTCGCCGTGTAACCACAAAAGGTCACTGCCACTTTGTGAGAAACTTAGAACTAGATGTTGGAAGTAATACGGAAGTACGGAAGTAATATGCACTTTATCTCCAGGTGTAAATTGAGGCTCTCGCCCTTTTGTACAGCTGACTTTGTCTGTCCTGTGCCTGGAACAAATTCTCCATAGAGAGCCGCCCCAACTTGTGGAGTTTTGCTCGGATGTCCATGACATACTGAGTGTCACTAAGGCTGTTTGAAGTTTCCTCCCAAGTCTCTCTAATGATGTCAAGCACCCCACAGGGCTGACAGGTATGGAAGTTTGTTTCCTCCACAGATTAAAAAATAAAAAGGTAATTGCGACTTTTTATCTCACAATTCTGACTTTTTATCTCAGAATTGCATGATATAAAGTCGCAATTGCGAGTTATAAAGTCAGAATTGTGAGATATAAACTTGCAATTCTTAAAAAAAATGTCTGGCTTTTTTTCCTTAGAATTGAACTTGATAACTTGTAATTGCCAGTTTATATCTCAGAATTCTGAGAATAGATGTCAGAATTGCAAGACATAAACTTTCAATTGTGAGGAAAATATCACACAATTCTGACTTTATAACACGCAATTCTGACTTTATAACACACAATTCTGACTTTATATCTTGCAATTCTGACTTTATAACACGCAATTGCAACTTTATATCATGCAATTCTGACTTTATAACTCGCAATTGTGAGATAAAAAGTCGCAATTATCTTTTAAAATGTTTTATTCTGTGACGGAAACAAGCTTCCATAGACGACCATAGAGAAGCTTGAATGGGGAAAACCCAGTGGAGGCTTGTGGATCCTCCTTCACCATGAACAACAGGGGCTTGATCCATTTATCCCAATCTTAGTTTACCTCTTCTTTTATGAACTTCCCACCCACGGATTTTAATGTGTGATTAAATTGTTCCACCAAGCCATCTGTTTGTGGTTGATAGGCGCTGGTGCGTATCGATTTAATGCCCAAAAGTTTATAGAATTCGCTTAATGTACGTGACAAACACCATGCCCTGATCAGAGAGAGAATGCCCCTCTAACCCGATGCTCACGGCGGCCCAGGCAAGCCAAACGAGTCCAAACAAGTCATCTGCTTCTGAAGGCCTAAGCCTGCCCTCCATTCTGTGACCTCTTCGCGAGTCCTGAATGAGGAATTAAACTCACCCTCAGATGAGTCGCCTAACTCATCCACAAACTCAACCGGAAGTAACGAACACGCTGAGGAATGGGAGGCCTGTGGGGATTCAGCCGGCAGGAAACACTTCCATTGAAACCCTCAGATCGCACTCAGTGCTTGCCACGCTAGCTTTGTGCACATCAGCTGCAGAGGGGCCCGGGGTGCAGAGCAACCAACGAGACTCATTTTGTAAAAGTACGACCGCAACATACCCATGGCCATACTCATGCAATGAGAGCATGTGCCATTCAGAGTGCTCAGTGTGAGTGTTAACGAATGACACCTGTGAGACGTATCTGTCTCGCATCTCTCACGGAGGAGCGGAAGCATAAAGGAGGAGCGACGACTGTGAAGATTGAGAGAGGACAGGCCTGTGTTTATGTTGTGTTTGGTTTTTGTTTTGGGTAGCCAGCAGTCGTCCGCGAGGGGCTGTTGGTGGTTCCTTTTGTTTGTGTATTTCTTTTATTTTTGAAAATTAAAATCTTTGAATGTTCGCCGGTTCCCGCCTCCTTCTTCCCTGAATCTTAAACCTTGTTACAGTAGTCTATACAAAAATGGTTGCTATTTGTTATTTTTATTCATCTTTTCAAGATACAAAATTCTTTTAACATTTTACTGTCAAGACAGTAGAAAAAATGTCACAGAGAAAAAAAATAAGCAAAATATGAATGAACAAAAATCATTGGCTTATAGGCCTATGAGAGATATAGCTATTGCGAAATTAAATCACTTTTTAACAGAACTATTTAACATTCATGCAAGAAAAGAATGTCATGACGACCGTTTCAGCGTCTCTCGTCCAAAAACTGACCAAAGGCTGAATGCTCTCTTTTAAGATGCAGTCGTGACTGGGATGCAAAGGAAATAATTTGCCAGGTTGCTCAGAACAGGATTTTAATATATATATATATTTTACAGCCAACACAAAATGTCACAGAGAAAAGTAAATTAAAAAGGACATCTGTCACTCAAAATTATAAGCAATATAAGAAACGAAAACAGTTGGCTTACTTGCTCGCTCTGAAGGTGCACTCGTGGCCGGGATGCAAAGGAGATATCTCGCCAGGTTGCTCAGGGCAGGGAACTGGGAACTGTGAGAATGCCACAATTGCAGAACGTTTGTTCATTTGATAGTTCAAGCTTCAGGGTCCTATACTCCTGAATCTGGATATCCAATGATCTTGTTTCCCACGATTCTTGAGTATCGTCCTCCCAATCTGCAAATTTATGGAGAACGGCAGGCCTTTTGGCAGGTGTCAGCTCAACATCTTCACTATCTGTATCAAACTTTAAATCTGCAATCATCTCCTTGTCTTCCTGTATCAGATCCTGTCATCCTTTTTCATCCATAATTTTCAAACCTCGCAGATTTGGTGTCAGAAAGGTTACTATTCGATAAAGCATGTGAACAGATTGTGGCAGTGCTGTCTGTTGACAGTAATTCCTTTAGCCATGTCACACAGACGGTTGCGATTTCAGTGAGCAGACAGAGGGTCCTTTGTGGCTGACTTGCAGTGTTCAATTAATCTCACGGACCACGGAAGAACCAGAGAGGCACTTGGAGTTGTGTTGTCATTTTCCAAGTCATCAGTTGCCTTCTTGAAGGGTTTAAGGAACAATACGACTTCACAACTCCACAAATCACAGCTTCAGTGTGTTGGTACTGATGCGTCCGATCTTGTCATAATTATTGCTCTCGGCCAGCACAGATACAATGTCTTCGTACTGTTCCAAAACAGAATTCAGAATGGTAAAATTGTGGTTCCACCGTGTCAGACTTTCAGTGACTTTTTCAGCTTGCCCTGCTGTCCTGAATATTTGAAATATGTGACCAACTTTTTAACATCAGTTAGGAGCCCAGCGATCTCTGGTAATATTTCCATCACGACAGGAGCAAACGCACTGGACAGGGTCATGTTTAGTATGCTGTGCAGTTTAGTCTTGTGTATCCTCATAAGGCACTGATCATGTTGGCATGATCTGTGACAAAAACTTACTGCCCATTTCTCTCGCATCAATGCCAAATACTCTGAGATTCTGCAGTAGGTGCCTTTGAATGTTTTCACCCATCTTTGAGGTGCTTGGGTCGAAAGGGGCAGCAAAAAGCACTCTTGAATACAGCTCAGATTAGTCATTAATATAATGAATAGTAGCCGACAAAAATTACGTTTTGCGATATGTTTCTGTCCATATGTCTGTTGTAATTGCGCATCCAAACTTGGATATTATTGCAGTGATTTCGTCAACAACATTTTTACGTAGACTCTGAGCCCTCGTTTCAACGTGTCTTGATACTGTTGTTGGGTGTGGTAAAATCTCCCTGACATCGAATTTTCCTATTTTTGCTGGGTAATTCTTTTGCATCTGTGTCAATGACATATGAAAAAGACTTCCATAAATCAGACTTGCCTGATGTGGGCTTATTAGCACAAAACTGAGCATTTTCCAATACAATTTGAACGTCCTTCAACGACAGTGTATCCACGCTTTGCTCTGTCATCCTTATTTTACTGTGTCACTCATCGACCACCTGCCCGCTCTGTCTGAGGGCTGTATTATGCATGTGCTCTGCACACAGACGCATGCAAATAAAACTTATGACGCAGAAAGAACTGGTCACGAATAGTCCTCAGAGCCGGGTGTACAGGTGGTCGATCAGAATGAGTAAAGCGCAGATACGCTGTTGTCAAAGGATGTCGGGAGCAGACGGACTATTGTCAGACCTAAGGTGAACACAAGTGTGTCAGATGACTCTTTCCTTTTTTAATTGTAGGGCACCAGCCAGGAGTATCACCTTGACAGTATAGAACAATCAAATATTTTTGAACAAATAAAGATTATGTAAATTGAAGGGAGTTTGTCAGCTGAACAATCTGAAGGATTTTTGAGATATTGGATAAATTGTAGAGCCTCTTACTGTATTATAAGCACAAGGAAGACACAAGTGTAATTAAATAAATGTTATTAACATAACAATAAATAAGATTGATCAGCAGAACTACTAAAAGAATACCATGAATGTTAAAGGAATAAAGTGCATAAGATATACAAATAAAATACAAGTAAATAAGTTTGGTGTGCTGCAATGGCAGAGTTAATAAATTAAAGTTGTTTTTTATTAACTAGCATCAGCTACAGTATATAACATCTAATGTAAATTAGAAAATCATATTATGATAATATAGTCTACAACAATGCCAAGGTCTCTGGAAAGAGGTTTGGTTAAATGATATTTGGATACGTGGTCGGGTGAGCAGTCCCATGATGGTGACGTCTTCCACTGGTTGAGTGTTATTTGAGCTGTTAAGTGTCTAAATTGTCTGTTTAGTGCTGTTCTGTGTGGATGAACTTCTGCTAATGCATTATCCATGTCATTCACATGAATGGACTTTTCCAGTTTTGGGGAAAGATACTTTCAAAAGGAATGCATTACTATATTGCGTTACTTCCTAAAAAAAGTAACTAATTATTGTTTTTGTTTTTTAGTAAGAAAAATAAAACAAAAGTTCTATTTTTGGCAAATGTAAAGGCCCTTTCACACCAAAAGTGAAATGAATAAGCCTCAGGCTGAAAGAAATGCAAATTCAAGCCTATACAGTAGAGGGTGCCGCTCAAACAAACCTCAGCTGTGCTGCTGTTATGGACAGAAGAAGAAGAAAGTTCAACACGCTTACTTCAGCAATAAAAAATAAATTAAAAAAAGAAACACGAATGTGATGTTTATCTAAAGTGATTTTTGCTTACTAGTATGGTTGAATTGGATAATCAAAGGCCAGCAGCAAAGACACTGGTTAATAAAGTGAGATTAAATACAAACAAATTAACTCAGATATTTTGTTGTGAATTTAGAAGTAATGTGTTTACTAGTAGCTTTAGTTCTTGAAAAGTGATCTCATTATGTAACTTTCGCTACTTGTAATGTGTTACACCCAACACTGGTCACGATTGTAATTAACACAAGCTGATCCGTTTGCTGCAAACACTAAATTCAGCTGATCTGGGGTTCAGGTGCATCGACCTCCAAGAAATAATTCAAGTAAACAAAGAAGTAAAAAGCTGGCAACTGTCACCATTTTCTCCTTTAGTGCCTTTGACCTTAAAAAATCCTGATGTGTCTGAGTCAGTGCTGCATTAATATTGAGTACATGATGAGTTTGAGACCCTGAATAACATCTATTAATGGAAAACATCTTCACCCACACAACACACTGTCAGCCTGAGACGGCTGTAAGCTCGTTTCACTGTATATACAGTGAGAGACCTGTACTGTGGCGCTTGAATGAATTAGATACACAGAATTATGTCTTTTTCTTTTAATCTGTGAACTGGAGTTGCCGTTCTGGAAAATGACTAAATGTTTAGTGAAAAAGTATGTTTACCAAGGCAGATACAATGAAGTGTGACCCTGGCCTGTAGCTATTTAATTTCTGTAATAAATATTTCTATACTGTCAGAGTAATCGAGCTTGAAGTATTAGCTTCATGTTGTGAGTCTGCAGTCTACACACCTCACTAAAGCACACTTACGGACACACTAAAGAACAGAGACACTGTATTCACATGTGCATAAACCAACCAAATGAAATACATGAACGTGTCCTGTGTGAACGGCGTGAGGTCCACCTTGGACTGATTGAGTCGATTACTGTGGTGTGAAGGTGGTTAGTGACCAGGCAAAAAATAGAAGGACTTCTAGAGACCTTTTTCTACTCAATGCTTTATTTGTATAGCATAATACTGTAAGCAGATCTCTTTGAATTATCTTTATTTGAGAGCTTTTTCAGCATACATTGATCTACAATATTTGCCAAAGATGATGTCCGGAGGGAATATTTGCTTTTAATCACCCTACAAGTTTGATTAAACCATCAAAATATGAGGAAAATAATTAATATTTTTTAAAATATTACAAAATTATTTTGCAAGCTACAGGTTTTATTTTATTATGCAAAAAAACAACAAAAAGCTGACGTATATCAGTAGTCATTAAAACTTAATCAGTTATTAATATTTGGTTGGCTCTCTGTTTTTGCATGCTCAAAATTTCTTTGTATGACTGTCTGGCCAAAAATAATGTCTGCACAATTGTTTCATTGCGTTATTATCACAAATAAAACAACCAACTCCAAGCACAACTACGCTATATTATTACAAAATGATGTCAATTTTCTAGGCCCAACATCACTTTTCTCAACTTCTGTCAATCGTTTCAGAACTTTTGCACATTTGATCTAAAAATTTCAACCAATGTCACTGAAAACAAAGTGATTTTAGAGAAAAAAAGATAAAAACTAACGGCATAGGTGTCCACACCCCTTTATAATCGCATACGTGCCTGTGTTCAGGATTAACTATCATCAGTACAACTAAATCAACATCATGATATTCTGATATGATTTATCTTTGTTTCCTTGTTTACATCATTACATTTTTATATCCACTATAAATGTATATTTGAAAGTTAATTGTCTACCTGTTTTGTCTGTCATTTTTGTTTCAGTTATGGCTGATTTTCCCTCAACAGAGCACTGGTGGATTGCCCTCGGTAACTTCTGTTTTTTAAAGTGAAATCAGGCCACTCATCTTGTGCGTAATGTAATGATAACTGTACGTCTGTCTTCTCTCCTTTAGGCTCTGGGTTACTGATGATGATTTTTGGAGGGCAACTCCTGGCTTACCGACTCTTCAGAAATAATTTTGTACATCCTGCAGATCTTCAGAATTTCTGACACACTGAGGAAAATGTACAGGGATCGATATTCTCAGTTTTGTACTGTTTTAACTTTTTTACATCATGGTGTAGTTTGAAATGGTTTTGTTATTCCTACTCAATATTTTGCATTATGGATTTGTTTTTAAACTGCTTATGCTGATAAAATAATTCCAGTAAACCATGTTGTTTATGTGGCCTTTCTAACATTTTGTGGTGAAATCTTTTCTTCACGAAATCCCACAATAATCCAAATGGATTTGATTTTAACTCCTATGCGTGTAATATGATTGTGTCTGTGCTTACATGCACATTTATATAAGGACATTTTTTGGGGTGTTTTACTGACATCCACCCCTATTAAAAAATAGAGTGTTCGTAAAACTGTGACACTCAGAAAGTGACATCATGTGAGGCCTTTCTTCATGGTGGGAAGACAAGAAGTAAATAATCTCATTCTGTTTTTTTCTCACTTTTTTATTTATTACTATTATTTTTTAGAGCTATAGAGGTTCTTTTTAATTGTTAGTTCATATTAACTAATGTTTAAAAATGGAAAAATTGTAAAATGTGACCCTGTGAAGGTATATAACTGAAATATTTATATATCATGGCAGTATTCAACCAGTTTGAACTCATGGTGATTGCAGAGAATCACCATTGAGGATAATCAATATAATCAAAGAGGAGGGAAACGTATGGGTATATGCAACCCTGTTCCTCGAGAAGGAAGATGGAGAAGGAGATGCTGCATCATGGTCAGGGCAGGACTGAGTTTATGTTTGGGCCCTTCCTACACTGCAAATGACCCCAACTAGAACATCATTATGGAGTAGCACAAAATACACAATTAAAAATGCTTTGAGGTTCCTATAACAATTAATATGCCTAGCCGTGCTTTAATATTTACATTTACATGACATTATATCACATTAACGTTAAAATGCCATGCCTAGCCAAGTCAAAGTATAGCAGTAATATTAAATGATCATTATAATACAATTGTCACGGTTAATTCGGATGAAGATGATGAAAAAGGTTAAAACAGGTTTCTACAAACAAAAGGTTCTTTAATAAAATAAACTCAGGTAATCCAAAAAGCGAGAAGGCAACGTAACAGAGTGCCTTTTTACACAAACAATACCAGACAACAACTGAATAAAAAGGAGCAACTTAACAAGATAGGGTGATTGAACTCAAAAGAACAGGTGATGACTCGTTAATCTGAAACCATAGTTACAAATGAGGAGCGGGAAACTGGTATAAAGGAAAACTGGTCAGCCAAAACAGGTGGCTGATAAAAACAAATAAAAGTTCATGAAAATCACAGTTTGTAACAACAATAAAATACAGGATGTGCTCTCAGTTCAGTGAAAATCAAAACCCTGAAATAACACTGAGCAATAAAGGCAGAGATGAACAGTATTTTAAATTTATTGTCATATCTGTGTCCTCTTATATAATATTTCTTAAATTTAATCAATAAATTCAATCAGAATACAAAGACACTGTATGGCTATTATTACCAATAAAATTATGTCAGTATCAATAAAATCTTTGGATTTACACGTACTGTTTAATGCAGCTCAGGCATGGCATGAATGGATTTACACAGCAAATTATAATTGCATAAATTATGTTAAGGGATTAATGTTTTAAATGTAACATTTTAATGAAGAAATATTAAATGGTTGAAAAAAATAGTTTTTAACTATTAAACTTAACCCGCTCATCATTTAACTCAACAAACAACTGTATTTATGAATGGATAGTCTAATTGAATAATTTATTTGTCTGATTTGTTCAAATACACTGATTCTTTGAGGAACAAAACACAGTGTTGCCCGGAGACGCAGTGGTTCTGCTGTTTGTTCTGTTTCCTTTGACAGAGCAAAAACAGAATGTGTCTATGAAAGTTAGTGTGGCAAGCAGGATGAGGCAGAGAGCCTTGAGAACGGGGCAAGGCCAGTGATGTGATTGATAATGAGCGCCAGCCTCTCATGGAGGAGCTTCGGGGGCATAAAAGTTTTGGTTTATGTGTGTGCGACAGTCGGCCGTGAGGCCATGATGGGGAGGAGCAGGGAACGGGGGACTCCTGCTGGCTGCCCGAACCTGGATGAGCCATTGCCGTCCGCACGGGAGTGGAGGAGTCAGAGGGCCGACCACCAAAGGCTATTTAGCGCACCGCCAGGCATCATGGAGGAGTTCACCCAGCTCCCTTCTCTCGTCTCTGTTGCTCCTTATGCTTTCGTCTCCTTTTCTCTCGCCTCGTCTGTCCTCACCCCCATGTGCCGTGGCCACTGTGACTGGGGGAGTAGAGTCTCGTGGGTACCCCCTGGTCTGAGAGGGACGATGGGGGCGTGCTTCAGACACCGGCTCCATCAGGATCATTCCCATAGCCTGGTCCTCTCTCGTCCTTCACTGTTGTCGCTCCTCCTTTTATGCTTCTGAAGCAGCTCCGTGAGAAACTCAAGACCGGTGCAGTGCTCACTATCAATCACGCCACCGGCCTTACCCCCCGTTCTCATGGCCATCGGCTTCGTCCAGCTTGCAACATACCCCCATCGTCCCTCTCAGACCAGGGGGTACCCACGAGACTCTACTCCACCAGTCACAGTGGCCACGGCACATGGGGGTGAGGACAGACGAGGCGAGAGAAAAGGAGACGAAAGCATAAGGAGCAACAGAGACGAGAGAAGGGAGCTGGGTGAACTCCTCCATGATGCCTGGCGGTGCGCTGAATAGCCTTTGGTGGTCGGCCCTCTGACTCCTCCACTCCCGGGCGGACGGCAATGGCTCATCCAGGTTCGGGCAGCCAGCAGGAGTCCCCCGTTCCCTGCTCCTCCCCATCAAGGCCTCATGGCCTCACGGCCAACTGTCGCACACACATAAACCAAACCTGTTATGCCCCCGAGGTGGCAACGTAGCATAACATCAGCACCAGATTCTAATTGTCTGAAGAAGACACGCAGGCATAACCGAGGCGTGGCAACACAACATAGCGTCTCGTTCCCTTATCTGGAAACTGGGTTACATACGTAACCTCAGACGTTCCCCTTCGAAGTGGAACTTTGCTACTGCATCACAGTGTTCACGCTATGGGAACTTCAATGTTAATGCCGCCTGGCCACAGGAACAGAGCCTGCCCCACAATGCTGTGTGAACTGCACAGACAAGTGTTGAGGGCAGATTGAAGCTGGATCAACCCTGAATGATTCCAATCCTAGGGTTGAATATGCATCCAAACTGTATTACCTGATGAATGTGAGCAGAGAGGACCATCCTGCCGCAGCACATGCATCATGTAAGGGTGCACTCCTGGCAAGAGCCTTAGAAGACAGCTAGAGGCGCATGCAGGTGGCAGCACATTCTTCTTGAGGTTTAACCTAAGTCCTAAACTCTTTTATGTGGGTGAGGTAACTCTTCTGACTGGGCTAATATTAACCGTCTATGTAGTTGAGTACACAAATGCTCTGGAGTCGCAGAGGAGTCAGAGCAGCATCCATGCACTTGATGAAGGTGTCTAGGAAGGCTAGGCCGAAAGGAAGGTACTTACGCTTTGGGGTGAGTCTGTTGCGAGTGTGTTTAATCTATGTTTTTCTTTTTAACACACAGACAATATAATCATCAAAGATGCGCGCGATTACATTTAGAAATAGACAAGCTTTGTTTCCAAATGCACCAAAGATATCCTTTCAATTTTATAAACTTTTACCCAGTAATATAATCACAATGAACACCCCCAAAATAAAATATTGAACATGTATATAACAACTGCAAAGCCTCTAATTCGTAAACCAAACGATTTACGCACTAAATTCAGCATAAACTGCATATTTTTAAACTCTCAAGACAGACGTCATATCCCGAACCTCACAGCGATTGGCTGCCGACCGCGTTTTTTGCCCAACTGCCCAACGTTTTTGCCGTTCTCGGCCACTCTCAACGCTTTCTCTGGTCCGCTGTCAATCCCAAAATGGGATCCATAGGAAAGAATTGAAATGCTCGCCCTGCTCCACTCGCTCCGTGCAAGTGGATACTCACGGTTAATGTCAGACTGTACAACAGTCAAGACACGTTATTTAACGGATTCACGCAAGAAAATTCGTCTTGATTTTTACATAATCAAAGACATGTATGTTCACAGTGAGCTGCATTACACGCGAGATTGAAATGGTGACAACAAAGAAATCTCTAACATTAATTTTGGTCATGGTTTGTATTGAAAAACTAAGAGAATTTGACGGTCGTCGTAGAAGTCACTGTGAGTCAAACCTTCTGACACCGCCAGAATTTCATCCGAGGTAAAATTTTATCGCAGTGGTCATGAATCGGCTGTCGGTGAGCATGACGATTAAAGACTTCAGATTTTAGCCTAAGCTCAGAGGACTCTTTAAGGATTTGCTAAATGTGTCTTAGAGGGTCAAATCGTGGCTAAAAGCGTAGCCTGTGTGCACCCAGCTTAACTACTGACTAAAAGACACACATAAGAACTAACACGCACTCAACAAACATGCAGCTTCTGAAGACGAAGAAGCTGGCGACGTGCATTTCTGGCATCTATTTATGGTCTCAGTGACACGTTATGCTATATCGCCACATCCATACATTTGACCAATAAGATTGCCGTTTTTAGACACGTCTTTCAGACATCGCCTCACGCAGGAGCTTTCCCATAGCGTCAACTGCATGCCGCAGCGTTTAAGATCCACTTTGAAGGGAACTTGTTTACTGACACAATGCAAAAGATTTCAGATTCAAAAGATTTCAAAAGATTCAGGCACTGAATTAGGCTTTTTTCTCTTTTGAATTTGTTGTGTAATGTGACCTTGACAAGTTTTAGGGGCTGTTTACAAGACACTGTTTTCAGCTGAAAACGTTAAACTTTTTATGCATTTTGGCCGTTCGTTTACACGACAACGGCGTTTGGGTGTCTGAAAACGCAAACTTTTAAAAACGGGTTTCAAAGTGCACGTTTATGAAAATGGTCAGTGTGTAAACAACAAAAACCTGAATCTCTGAAAACAATGATGTCATGCACATGTGTATTTAGTGTTCAGTCTATAGTGTTTCATCGCCATCTACTGGCCTGGCAGCAGATTACAGCGTTTTTAGTCGTTTTCGCGGATCCGTGTGAATGGGGATCGTTTCGACAATGGTGTCGTCTGTACGCGGAAAACTCAAAGGAAAAACTTTTCAGTTTTAAGCATATTGTTGTCGTGTAAACATACCCTTAGAAGGGAACTATAGATCTAATGCAGTTAAAGTGTGCTCTAATCCTGAACAGCTGCTGTCCTGTAATCCGGTTGGATTAAGTGCATGAAGTATTAACAGTTCCTCAGGAACACGCCACCGCCTCACGATAGTTATGGTGGAAAGCATTACCAAATTGCAAATTGTGTCCATTATATGGTGTATTTTGGTCATCTCAGCACCCGATTTAATATATATCTAAACATGGAGAGATAGGCAGACGATCGGATCTTCCAGAGGGTTTATGATCTTCTTAATACATTCAATTAGCTATAAAATGACTGATTCAACATAAAGATGAGGAAAAAGTAAAATAGGAAAGAACTCCTGCTCGCAATGCACTCTGTGGTCAGGTTTTCTGGTGGCATCCTGTGTCTGAGGATTCTCTCATGGTGTCAAAAATTCATTAATCATTTAATGGGATTATGCATATGCAGAGAAAGGGGAGGCGTTGGGAAGCAGGTGAGGTGCGTGTGGACTGAGCTCAGTACATGCTGCTATACGGGGGTCACACAGCCCTCTGACCCCGGCCCGAGGTCATGGTCACCAAACTGGTGTGTTACCTGCAGCTCTGGTGAGTACGCCGGGCTTTTCTATTCTCTGTGAGACCGCTGGGATCATTTAGAAAATGATGTGTTTGTGGCACAAAAAACTATTTAGATCAAGTGTCTGTATTTGCTGCACTCTAGGAAAAGTCTGTAAGAACAGGGCACAGTGCCTACCTACTAAAGTGTGTTAATATGTTTCCCGTATTAAATTTTTACCAGTATTTTGAATTACACATGGCATTGTGTTGTGTTTTAGGGTCAAAGGAAATGTCTGTGAACTTAACACATAATGTCCTGACAGACAATTACCAGTAGCCTACCTTTTCCGTTTGTGTCTGTGAAATGCTGCTGGATTTTTCTCTTCACTAATGTCACTTTTTGTTAATCTGGTTTGAAGTCTCCTTGTGTTTGAATCAGCTGGTATTCACATGAACAAGAAACATCACCCACTAACTAACTAACGATAAACAAACACACAGCATTAACCGTCTTCATCTTCAACGCTATCTATTGAGCTGTTCAAACCCGACAAACATGATTGTTTTGATTATAAAGTGTGTTTGTGCAACTTTCCTTACTATAAGTGACGCTTGTTTTGACAGCCTAGGACTATAGTTAAATTGCAAAGACATTCAGACAAATTTTAATACTTCAAATATCTACATATAATTACTACCAAAACCTTTTTCTTTACAGTAGTGGTTGCGTGATTTTTAAATAACTATGACTTCTCTGCCTGAAACTGTAAATGCAATTGAATTGGTTGTCAAAATCATTGCAAACATTAATGCATTTGATGATGTTAATGAAATTTGATAACTACATCTACATTTTGTAGAGAAAGTAAACTTCATGAAACGCATAGTGTATCACCAAAAACAGCATATAAAGAGACGCTGATTGAAAATGCATGATAAACAGCAGCATGTGTGGAGCAGCTCCAGCACTGACGCCTCTGCTATTAACAGATAACATTTCAGTCCATTCTTCAGCCGGCCTGTATCCATTTCAGCCACGCTGTTTCCTCCAGCAGAGCATGAGCTTTCTGTCGAGCTTCTTTTTCAGCCGTCTTCCTCGTGATCTGAATCTAGGAAGCTGTATCTTTTGTGATGCCACGTGTTGCTCTGAGTTTGCCATATCTAGGGAACAACTGCATTTAAACGAATCGGTTACCTAACGTAACCTCGGTTCTCTCTAGAAGAGGGAACGAGTATTGCGTAAGCTAGCTTACGCTGCGGGAAAGATTCATCTTTGCTGAGAGTTTGAAGCCAAAAAATTATTTCATAATTTGTATCCATTGACAACGCAGTTCCTCTGCGGCAGACCTAGAGCAGGCTAGCTAGCAGCTCATTGGTTCGCTCAGAGAGAACTGCTTAAGCCTATGGGAGAGCGGGACTGAACCCGCTGCCAATGGGAAGCGCCCGCGCGTTCATTGCATCATGGCCCGCCAGAATGGGCGTGGCTATGGTGTATATAACAGTCTCTCCCAGGCTTATATGTTGATTTATTTCAGCGTGAAGCGAAACGCTAGTAGCGCAAGCACGGCCAGGAACGCAATACTCGTTCCCTCTTCTAGAGAGAACCGAGGTTACGTTAGGTAACCGATTCGTTCTCTTACGAGAGGTTCTCTCGTATTGCGTAAGCTAGCTTACGCTGCGGGAACACCTGGTCAACGCCGTGCGTGCTATGAATCCACTCATGAATCCCAGGGTGATACCGGGGGATTTTTATCGTGGAGTGAATGTAATATGAGGCCGGCAGAGCGGGCACATGAAGTGTATACATAAGCATCTAAGGAGAGCACAAGGGGCGAACCGGTTGTGTGAGGGACTCCCAGTAATGCAGCTTCATAGGGAGCTGGTCTTAGACAGCTAGTAATTTTGCCTGCAAGGCGGGAACTTCCAAGTTGTAAAATCTGACAAAAGTGGACGGGGAGGCCCATCCCGCGGCCACACAAATGTCATGAATGGAAATTCCACAGGACCATGCCCACGATGAGGTCATGCCTCTAGTGGAGTGCGCCCTGATGCCCAGAGGGCAGGGCAGGCATTTAGATGCGTAAGCAGAGGCGATAGCGTCCACTATCCATCTAGACAGTGTCTGTTTAGAGGCGGCCAGGCCTTTGGTGCGCCCCCCAAACGACACGAAAAGCTGCTCAGCGCGTCTGAACGCGGCAGCGCGCGTAGTGTACAATCTCAGAGCCCGCACCGGGCAGAGGAGATTGGCGTCGCGCTCACTATCGGATGAAGGCAGAGCCGATAGGGAAATAATCTGAGCCCTGAACGGGGTACCAATCGCTTTCGGGACATAGCCATGCCTAGGTTTGAGAATGACAACAGAATCATTCGGTCCAAACTCAAGACACGCGGCGCTGGATGAGAGCGCGTGAAGATCCCCCACGCGTTTTACTGAGGACAGAGCCGTCAGAAAAACGGTTTTGAGCGAGAGGTATTTTAGGTCCACAGACTCGAGCGGTTCGAACGGGGGTGCTTTCATAGCTTCGAGGACTATAGAAAGATCCCAGATAGGAACCGAAGGGGGCCGCGGAGGGTTCATCCTCTTAGCTCCCCTGAGGAAGCGGATGACTAACTCGTCTTTGCCCAGGGACTGAGCGCGTCGGGGTTCAGAGAACGACGCGACGGCTGCCACGTAAACCTTGAGAGTGGAGGGGGACCTGCCCTTGTCCAGTATCTCTTGAAGGAAAACTAGCAAAGACGGCACCTCGCATGACCGTGGGTCCAGATGTTTGTCGGTGCACCATTTTGAGAACACAGACCATTTAGACGCATAGAGCCTTCTCGTGGAAGGTGCTCTAGCCTGTATGATAGTGTTTCTTACTCCCTCTGGCAAATCGACGAATAGTCGTTGATCACCCATGCATGTAGCGCCCAGCGCCGTGGATGAGGGTGCCAGATCGTGCCGCGAGCTTGAGAGAGGAGATCTGCTCTGACTGGGATGGGCCACGGGGCTGTCTGTGACAGCTGAGTGAGCTCCGGAACCCAATTCTGACTCTCCCAACGCGGAGCTATGAGGAGCACCGAGTGGCGTGTGTCTCTGATCCTCTGAATTACCTGCGGTAACAGAGCGATCGGAGGGAATGCATAGAGCGGGCGGCGAGGCCATTCCTGGGCTAGCGCGTCCTCGCTCCTTGAAAAAAATATTGGGCAGTGAGCGTTCTCTTCTGACGCGAAGAGGTTCACTTCTGCTCTGCCGAATAGCCTCCACAGTATTTGGACCGTTTGTGTGTTCAGGGACCATTCTCCTGTGGAGATGAGGTTCCTGGACAGTATGTCTGGACCGTCGTTCAGATGGCCCGGCACATGCGTCGCTCTGAGCGAGAGCAGGCGGCTCTGAGACCAAACTAAAATGCGGTGTGTCAGTAGAAAGAGATTCCTGGATCTGACACCGCCCTGATGGTTGAGATAGGAGACCACAGCCATGTTGTCCGAACGGATCAGGACGTGGTGTCCCCGAATGAGCGGGAGGAAGCGCGAGAGCGCGTTCTCGACCGCAAGCATTTCCAGACAGTTTATGTGTAAGGGGCTTTCCTGAGTCGACCGAAGGCCGGTGAGCCCTCGCAGACTGCACCCCAACCCGTGTTGGATGCATCTGTCGAGATGACTTTTCGGCGGGAAAAGGTCCCCATCGTGACGCCCTGCCGAAACCATTCTGCTACTGTCCATGGCTGCAGCGCCGTGAGACATGTCTGCGTAACCCTGATCAGCTGGCGGCCCGTGTTCCACGCGCGGTGGAGTACACGGCTGTTTAACCAAAGCTGAAGCGGGCGCATGTGCAGAAGGCCCAGCTGAAGCACAGCGGAGGCTGAGGCCATGTAACCCAGCATACTCTGAAAAGTTTTCAGAGGTGTGCGGGTGCCCATCTGAAATGAGGCGGCTAGTCGCTGGACACTGCGTGCGCGCTGTGCGGACAGGTGAGCCGTCATCGTGACCGAGTTCAAATCTATTCCTAGAAAGGAAATCGATTGACTGGGTTGAAGGGAGCTCTTTGTCCAGTTGACAGAGAGGCCCAGCGTTTTCAGATGGTCGAGGAGAACTGCGCGGTGCGACAGAAGCTCCGTCTGTGATTGGGCCAAAATCAGCCAGTCGTCCAGATAATTCAATATGCGCAGCCCCTGGCTCCGCAGGGGGGCGAGCGCCGTATCCATGCATTTTGTGAATGTACGGGGCGCCAGGGATAAGCCGAACGGGAGAACGGCGTATTGATAAACATGACCCTCGAAGGCGAAACGTAAGAATGGCCTGTGACAGGGATTTATCTGGATCTGAAAATAGGCGTCTTTCAGGTCTAGAGAGATGAACCAGTCCCCCTGGCGCACTTGCGCGAGGAGTTTCCTGGTAGTGAGCATCTTGAACGGTCTCTTCATGAGCACTTTGTTCAAAAACCTGAGATCTAAAATCGGTCTGAGGCCGCCGTCTTTCTTGGGAACCAGAAAATAACGGCCGTAAAACCCCGACTCGGTCATAGATGGCGGGACTCTCTCTATGGCGCCCTTTTGCAACAGCGTCGCAATTTCTGAGCGGAGCGTGCCGGCGGCCAGCGGGCTGACAGTAGATTCGAGCCGAGCGCGCGCACGAGGCGGGCGGCGGCGAAAGTGTAGCAGATAGCCGTTCTTTATAATGCTTAGCACCCACGGGGAAATGCCTGGAATGGCTTCCCACGCTTTGGAGCATGCGGCTAGTGGCCGAATGGCTATGTCGCCCTGATTGCTGTACATAGCGGGGTGGACACAGTGTGTGGGCGCGCTTTGAATGTGTGTGGCAACGGGACTTGCACTCAGAGAGGAGTCTATGGGCCGTGAAACAGAGCGAGCAGAGAGGGGACACGCGCATGAATTCGTGGGCGTGTTTATGTTCTCTGATATTAGAGCGGGCTGTGCCCGTTTCATGTGATGCGGCTCTGAGAGAGACACGGGATATGTTATGCTTGTGTGTATGGGTGAACACATGATTGTGGGCACATTTTCTACACAACGGGCATATTTTCTCTTTTTGAGATTTCTCTGGGTAGCCGTAAAAACGGCTTTTTGTCGCTCGCAAGCGGGCAGGGACACCGGCTTGTTTGTGGCGGTAAACACTACAGCAGTCGGCGAAACAACGGGGACTGGCAGAGGGCGAAGCTTTGATGGCGGTCCGGCCGCAGCGGGAGAGCGCCGTCGTTTTCTTAACTTTGCTAGGCAGACTTCTGATGATCAGGCTTCAGCGTGATCTTGGGTCGCGGGCCCCGTGCGGGCGACGGTCTGCGGCGGCTGTCAGAGCGAGAGCGAGGGCGGCCGCCCTGTCTGCGCTGGGCTGTTTGAGTCTGCTGAGGAGGGCGCTGTGGTGGAGCTCTGGCAGGAGGCTCGCGAGAGCGGCCTGCGGAAGAGCTAGCGCGGCGGGGCAGAAACAAATTCATGGCCTGAGTGTCTTTCTGGACCTCGGAAAAGCGATCGACGATTCCCGTGACAGCAGATCCAAAAAGGCCCGTCGGGGAGAGGGGCGCGTTAAGAAATGCGGCGCGCTCAGAATCTCCCATGTCGGCGAGCGTGAGCCATAAGTGTCTCTCGGATACACAAAGGCTGGCCATGCATCTCCCCAGAGCTTGTGCGGCGGCTTTAGTGGCGCGAAGGGCGAGGTCCGTAGCACTTCTCAGATCCGTGACAGCGGAGGAGGGGTTTCTACCGCTCTCGGCCCACTCACGGAGAATATCGCTCTGTAACACTTGGAGGACAGACATAGAATGTAGCGCTGCGGCGGCCTGACCGGCGGCGGCATAAGCGCGAGCATGAAAGTTCGAGGTCGCTCTGCAAGCTTTCGAAGGAAGTGTGGGGGAAGAGCGCCATCTAGCAGAGGGCGGGCAGAGGTGTGCGGCGACCAAGTCCTCAACGGGCGGCATGGCTGAGTAACCTTTTTCGGCGGCTCCGTCCACCGAGCGCAGTGAGGCGGATATATCGGAGCGGTTTCTAGCCGAGAGCGGGGCATTCCAGGACTTCGTCAGCTCTGCGTGAAGTTCAGGCAGGAATGGGGCGGCCCGGTTGCACGCGGGGGTCGAGCGCCGATGAAAAAAGCTGCCGTCCATCCGGTTCGGGGCCTGCTCGGGTGGAGGAGACCACTCGAGACCGAGGCGTTCGACGGCCTGTGAGAGGAGGGGCATTAGTTCCTCCTCTATTCCGGCGCGGATCCCCGCCGACTCTCTCGTGGATCCGAGAGATGACCATTCCTCACTGTCTGACGCGAGCAGTGAACAGGAATCCTTCTCCTCCGCGGCGTCATCGGAAGCGACAGAGCGGCCACTCGGCGGCAACTGTATGTCCGGCTGGGGCGGGGAGGGAGAGCGGGAAGCGGGAAGCGGCCGCGGCGGCCCACATGGTTCCGCAGGGGGCTCCGGCGGCCTCTGGGCGCGGCGTTTCTTCTTACGCGGCGAAGAGAGAGGCGGCGCGGGAGCGGATTGTAGCGCCAGAAGTCGTGCCCGCAGGGACGACAACGGCAGGCTCTCACAGAAGTCGCATCCTCCATCCGCGAGGGCGAGTTCTGCGTGCTCGAGTCCCAGGCAGAGAGCGCAAACGACATGGCGGTCTCCGTCCTCGAGAGGAGCGCGGCAAGAGCCGCAGGAAAAACGAGACATCTTTACAAAGACGCTCGGCTCTTTTATATATAGAGAAAAGGATACAGTCGTCGGATGGCGCTAGCTTGCAGGGCGGCTGAAGGTGGCGAAGACGGCCGGCTTCTTCAGGGTCCGGGAGCTCGCTAGAGTGATGCCTTCTCGACGGCGACGGCTTTTTCTCAGGACAGCAGAAGCGTGTAGCTCGCTGAAGATGAAATGAATCAACATATAAGCCTGGGAGAGACTGTTATATACACCATAGCCACGCCCATTCTGGCGGGCCATGATGCAATGAACGCGCGGGCGCTTCCCATTGGCAGCGGGTTCAGTCCCGCTCTCCCATAGGCTTAAGCAGTTCTCTCTGAGCGAACCAATGAGCTGCTAGCTAGCCTGCTCTAGGTCTGCCGCAGAGGAACTGCGTTGTCAATGGATACAAATTATGAAATAATTTTTTGGCTTCAAACTCTCAGCAAAGATTAATCTTTCCCGCAGCGTAAGCTAGCTTATGCAATACGAGAGAACCTCTCGTAAGAGAACAGCACTTTTCACAAAAAGGTTATTGTAAGAAAAATGATCCAAGGACAAATAGTTTTCTTTAAATAAAAAATAAATAAACTCAAGAGCTCAGAGCATTGAATGAAGCTGAGCTTTCCATGATGATGATGATGATGATGAAGATGTGCCCTGAATTTGAAACTAAAATCTGTAGAGCTCCTCAATGTGAACCATGACACTGAACAAATGTGTCTGACGCCAGTGATTACATATGGCTTCAGAGTTCATGTCTGGCTCATCTGTTTCACCATGAGGGTTAAGATGTGGACAGCCACAACTAAATGTAAGCCTTTTAAGAATGATAAAGACTCAGAGATGATAAAACTGACCATGTTGTGGCTTCTGACTGAGAAGGTGAACGCCTGTAATGGCTGTAAACTGCCAGAATGATGTGTTTGTTGTTTGTGTGAAACAGAGAGAGGCAGAAGTGAGCTGTGAACACTAGAGGGCAGTATCAGCTGAAGAACAGCTGGACAATGACCCGCAAACCTGCCATTAGCTCTGTGTTTATGTTTTCCCACTTTAAGTTATCTATAAGTAAGCAGCTGATAGATTGACTTCCTGAAGATTGTAAACAGTGGTGTTTTGGTCAAAATATTGTTATTGTGTTCAAGTTGTCCAAGATGTCAACTGAAGAAAACACCAAAAACTCACCAAATGCGTTATAGCCAAAATAATCCAAATATGTGAAAAGTTGCACAAAAAAGCATGCATGATAAAAGTGAAAAAAGACAACAAAAAAGCAAATGTAAGATAAAAACAACATTTGGGTCACAACATTTGTCATAAATGACAAACCCCTAAACCTCAGTAGGCTACTAAACTTTGTCCCTTGTCCCATCATGCTTCAGACGTCACATGAATGATTCCTCAGGTCATGTGTTTGTTGAGGACAGTAATCAGACGCCTCATCTTCACCTGCTGAAACAATCCCACAGACATCACACAAACATCCATCACATTTGTACAGTCAATAGCATCATGACGGATGACGTTACAGGTCACATGATGATTTCAACCTGGTGGATGTAGCTTGTCCGTTATGAAAACTACTCGCATACATACTTCCCCTTTTAACAAATGTATGTTCTAAGAACGTTTTGCTAACGTTCCCATTATGAAAATTTTCTTTCTATTTCCTCCTGTAGTCAATCATTTTATCCCTTAAAACTCATCTTTGATCACCAAAATGACATTTAAATGTTGTTTCCTTTAAATGAATTTCTTCACGCCTTAAAATATCTTGAATGTAACTCGACACCCTTGCCTCATTTCGTATAAGTGGCTCTATGAATATGCAAATGAGCCCCGCCTCCACTCACTCGCACAGCTCAGAGATCCACTCGTTGACGATCACACGTTGATCTGATTGGTTGCAAGGTAGTTTGTGACGTCAGAAACGCCAGCGATTTCAAACCGTGTTTTTGAGACTGTCTTTGGTTCACTGCAGTTTTAAGGAGAAAATACTCAGCAATTGTGTCGACTTATGAATTTACAAAT
Source organism: Gila orcuttii (assembly GCA_026230005.1). NCBI lineage: Eukaryota > Metazoa > Chordata > Actinopteri > Cypriniformes > Leuciscidae > Gila > Gila orcuttii. Next base: position 11,946,423 of record JAPDVR010000012.1, read on the forward strand.
GGTTTGTCTTAAAGCATATTAAAAACACCTTATAGACATATAAACAACATTAGAAGCTGGATTTTCACCACAGGGCGACTTATTTAGCAGACATCATGGAAATGTTACTTTTGAATGTTCTGAAAAAAGAAGTAACATTTAAATGTATGATGAAAATCCAACTAAACATTTTAGAAAAAAGGCTTTACGAACAATGTATAAATAGGCTAATATTTTTAGAACATTAAGGCCAGATAACCTTGAAATAAAACGTTCTATTAACGTTACTGGAAGAACTGAAAGTTCTGAGAACGTTTCCTGGTTGGTGTTTTTAGCACTTCATTAACAGACAAAAAGTAAGTTCTTCATCAAATGCAGTACCTACTCTGACCATACACAATTTTGGACAAAGCAACTTTTTTATTTTTACTTAAACCAGTAACACATAACCCTACGGTGGCACACACAACACTCATTACACTATAAAAATAAGTTGTATATATAATTTTTTTACAGTGTACCTGTAGAAATGACATGCTTTTGCTTTTGTTTTTGAAATTACACCATTCACATAAGGCAGTTGATGCTTAATTATTAATTAGTCAATATTTTGATTGCATCAGTAACACAACATGCATGATTGTCTTCAAAAACCTCTAAAATCATTTAAATTTCGTATTTTAAATATACAACACAATGATAATACCACATGAGACAATGCAAAATCCATGTTTGTGTTTTCTGCTGTTCTCATTGATATTGTGTATCGGTCTGATAACAGATCAGCTATGAAAACAAACATGTGCTTCTGTTTTGACTGGACCATATATACTCACACATGACTTGCAGACGCTCATGCTGAACACACAGCTCTGATGATGGTGATGGAAACGTGTGATTGTGTTCTGAAGAGCGTTAAGGAACTGAACTGAATAAATAATGTTCTCCGGTGTACCTGTGTTCCTCCACTCTCAGTGCGGCCCAAACACAGCCATCAGTGCTCCGACAGTCAAACCACAATATATTCAGACACCTTCAACATTTCTCACATTATCACAGTTTATTCGCTATAGTTTAGAAAATGGTAATAAAATATGACGAGAACTCGATAAATATGACAAGAACTAGACTGTCTCACAGATGAATTATGTTGAATATCTGTCAGCTGTTAAATTTAACCACACAATTAGATAATACCAATTTAGCTCAACCAATTACCAAGCAATACTTCATTTTGTTCAGTCTGTGGTATAAAAATGTCGCATTAGTAATTAAAGAAAAAACACTTCAGCAAAACATGATCAGGTCAAAGTGCCTGAATAATTTTTGGTCCCAAATTTTTATAAATTTTACTGGTAGTCACTGTATGAAGAATTTTTGGGTGTAATATGTCACAGTTTACTTTATTTTGCTATCCCCACTTACATAAATTAACTATGGTGTCCATAACTATGATAACTGGTGTCTGAATAATTTTTGGTTTGAGTGTATATGAACCTCTCTGTGGGCCGCTTCTCAGGAAGGAGGATGTCATTTAATCTTTTTTACCGTGGGGCACGTTGTTGTTGACACACAAAAGGCAAATTACAGGCAAATGGAACAAAACGAGTACATGTCTCAGGTTTAGGCTTGTATTGGGTCACCGAATCTCCTGATATGCTCTTCTCTTTGTACAACAATGACATCAGTAAAAGTATACAAAAGTATATTTCTGACTGGAAAATCCCTAAACAGGTGTGTCTGAGATCAAAACCATCTTAAAGGGATAGTTCACCCAAAAATGAAAATGATCCCATGATTTACTCATCCTCAAGCCATCCTAGATATATATGACTTTCCTCTTTCAGACGAACACAGTCAGAGTTATATTAAACAAATATCCTGGCTCTTCCAAGCTTTATAATGAGAGCAAATGTTACCTTAGATTTTGAAGCCCAAAAAAGTGCATCCATCCATCATAAAAGTAATCCATATTACTCCAGGGGGTTAATAAAGGCCTTATGAAGCAAAGCCATCGTTTGTGTAAGAAAAAAATCCATATTTATACCTTTAAAAAACTATAATCTAATAAACTATAATAATAAGAGTTTGTTGCCCAGCTCTATTTGTTTGAACCGCAAGAGGCGTCGACTCTCACCTGAGCTTACGCTACTCCTACATCCTACGTTATGTGTCGGGTCAGAGGTCACTCGTCATGCGTCGGGTCAGAGGCCACTCGTCATGCGTTGGGTAGGGCTGGGACGGTTACCGCATTAGCGCATTACCGCGGTCACGTGACTCCAACTGCGGGTCTGAGCTCGTCACCGTCATCACCGCAAAAAAATAATTAAATAAATAACCTTGGCCTGCACATGTGTGCACGTTGTGTCTAATGACATGGATTAATTGATTCTAATGACATTGATTATGTCTAATGATATTGTGGCTTACATGGATTCAAGGTTTTCTATACAAAACTTATCAAAAGATGGAGCAAATCCGACCTTTCGCGAGTTGAGGAGCGCAATGTTCCATGACGCATAATAACATTCCATTCGTATTAGAGATGCGCGGATGGGCTATTATTATTTCATCCGCAACCGCATCACAAAACTCATCATCTGTCCGCCATCCACCCGAACCAACGTTTTTTGATCAATTTTCGAAACCGAATCCGCGGCGCCGACTGTTTTAAGGTCTATGAGCAATGCGAGGCGCTGCTGCGGCGAGGCTAGAAAGCTCTTGGCTGTTCTAGAAAGAACACTGATCCAATGCAGCAAAGATATTTAAAGGCTAAGTCCCTAGTATATTGGCTATGTTGTATCCCCAGAATATCAGCAGTGAACTCCGTCTCTGATCGGCGCCTAGGGATAAATATGAATAAGTAAATAGCCTATAACGCACATCGGCAAACCTGACCTTACCTGACTAGGCTACTGTAGACTAAAATGTTATCATTTCGTTTTGAATTTTGTTTAAAAGTAGACATTTAGGCCCAGCCTACGCCGAGTTTCGGTTCATTTATGAGACGAGCTCCAGTTCACGCGCAAGAGATCGCACCCGCGCTTCCACGTCCTCCTGATTATATGTCTGCTATTTGCTTCTTATTTCTTAATTCCAGGCAATTCGTTAATGAAACAGTGATTAAAATTAAGGTACAATTTATACAAAACGAAATTTAATTTAAAGAAAGGCTTTCTACAAAACAAAACCTAATAAAGTGGTCAAAATCGTGTCTGACCCATCTTATGATCCTATCTTACTCATGCTGTTCACTCTCCATATAATCGACATAGATTAAATAAAAAATAACACTATATTATGTAAACATAAATATGGAGTATAATATTTGTAATTAAGAAATGTTGCAATAGGTGTTCTTTCATTTCCAATGTGAACATCATAATGTATTCTCCTGAAAATGATGAATTCAATGCGAATGTATCTGAGAATATTCTTAAATAAGGAAATCTATTCAGTGATTGGTTCATGCCAAATTACTGCTTGATGAAAATTTGACTATTTCAAATTGTGCTCGTTTTTTTTCGGATGTAGGTGACAATATTTAGCAAAGTCTGTCTAGCAAAAACGACTTCTGGTGCGTGCGCCAAAGTCTGTATCGTGGGGGGGTTGGGGGCTGGCTATTTAAAGCGGTTTACCGCCATACCGCGGGAAAATCTTGCTTTTCAACCGCGGTTAGAAAAAATCCATACCGCCCCAGCCCTAGCGTCGGGTCAGAGGCCACTTGTCATGTGTCGGGTCAGAAGTCACTCATCATGCGTCGGGTCAGAGGTCACTCGTCATGCGTTGGGTCAGAGGCCACTCGTCATGCGTCGGGTCAAAGGTCACTCGTCATGCGTCGGGTCAGAGGCCACTCGTCAAGCGTCGGGTCAGAGGTCACTCGTCATCCGTTGGGTCTGAAGTCACTCGTCATGCGTCGGGTCAGAGGTCACTCGTCATGCGTCGGGTTAGAGGTCACTCGTCATGCGTGGGGTCAGAGGCCACTCGTCATGAGTTGGGTTAGAAGTCACTCATAATGCGTCTGGGTCAGAGGTCACTCGTCATGCGTCGGGTCAGAGGTCACTCGTCATGCGTCGGGTCAGAGGCCACTCGTCATGCGTCGGGTCAGAGGTCACTCGTCATGCGTCGGGTCAGAGGTCACTCGTCATGCGTCGGGTCAGAGGCCACTCGTCATGCGTCGGGTCAGAAGTCACTCGTCATCCGTCGGGTCAGAGGCCACTCGTCATGCGTCGGGTCAGAAGTCACTCATCCTGCGTCTGGGTCAGAGGTCACTCGTCATGCGTCGGGTCAGAGGTCACTCGTCATGCGTCGGGTCAGAGGCCACTCGTCATGCGTCGGGTCAGAGGCCACTCGTCATGCGTCGGGTCAGAGGTCACTCGTCATGCGTCGGGTCAGAGGCCACTCGTCAAGCGTCGGGTCAGAGGTCACTCGTCATCCGTTGGGTCTGAAGTCACTCGTCATGCGTCGGGTCAGAGGTCACTCGTCATGCGTCGGGTTAGAGGTCACTCGTCATGAGTGGGGTCAGAGGCCACTCGTCATGAGTTGGGTTAGAAGTCACTCATAATGCGTCTGGGTCAGAGGTCACTCGTCATGCGTCGGGTCAGAGGTCACTCGTCATGCGTCGGGTCAGAGGCCACTCGTCATGCGTCGGGTCAGAGGTCACTCGTCATGCGTCGGGTCAGAGGTCACTCGTCATGCGTCGGGTCAGAGGCCACTCGTCATGCGTCGGGTCAGAAGTCACTCGTCATGCGTCGGGTCAGAGGCCACTCGTCATGCGTCGGGTCAGAAGTCACTCATCCTGCGTCTGGGTCAGAGGTCACTCGTCATGCGTCGGGTCAGAGGTCACTCGTCATGCGTCGGGTCAGAGGCCACTCGTCATGCATCGGGTCAGAGGCCACTCGTCATGCGTCGGGTCAGAGGTCACTCGTCATGCGTCGGGTCAGAGGCCACTCGTCATGCGTCGGGTCAGAAGTCACTCATAATGCGTCTGGGTCAGAGGTCACTCGTCATGCGTCGGGTCAGAGGTCACTCGTCAAGCGTCGGGTCAGAGGCCACTCGTCATGCGTCGGGTCAGAAGTCACTCATAATGCGTCTGGGTCAGAGGTCACTCGTCATGCGTCGGGTCAGAGGTCACTCGTCATGCGTCGGGTCAGAGGCCACTCGTCATGCGTCGGAGCCAGACTTGCGTACAGCCAGTGCTTAATTTGAGCCGGATCCTACCGGATCCTGTTCCGGAAAATGTCAGATTTGTGATTTCTGCATTCCGGCACCTTGAGAGCCAGAGCGAGAGCGTGTTAATGCAGATTTATTTGGAGGTTATGTTTTGCTATTGGCGCTCGGCATATATATTTTTGATCAGCTTTCTTAAGTTCAAAATCACTATCATTGGTTGGTGCTTACTGCTTATTGTTTTGCACACAGTAAAACGTAAAGTTAAGACAGTAGCATAAAGTTTGGAGAGAGTTATATACTTGATGAATTATTCTAATATATAGAAGTCAACATTTGAAGTTGATCAAAACCTTTCATCAAAGTTATATATGAATTCTGAACAATACCCGTTTTTCTCTTAGGACAACTTTGACAGTAGCATAAAGTTTGGAGAGAGTTATATACTTGATGAATTATTCTAATATATAGAAGTCAACATTTGAAGTTGATCAAAACCTTTCATCAAAGTTATATATGAATTCTGAACAATACCTGTTTTTCTCTTAGGACAACTTTGATTAACTTTTTTGATCCACTTCAAATGTTGACTTCTGTAAATAAGTTCATATTGCCAAAATGTCAAAAAGACAGTCAAGCATATTTTCATTTTCCATATCCACGAGTAAAGCTGATGGTGTTTCTGATAAAAAGAGATCCTGGAGATGGAACTGCTAATACTAATTAGCAGGAAAATACAAGCAGCGGGAGTTAGATCAGTCAGAATCAGAAATCGATGTAATGGAAAAGGCAATGATTTCGTCCGTGAGAAAATATCACTGATCAACTGAAGGATTTTTGGTCTCAACATAGCTATATACATGACAGAATAATACACTAGGACCGTGCAGAAACTTGTGAACAATGCTCTTACAGTTTTGCTGTCACCGTTTAGTGACGTCCTTGTATGTTCCGGGAAAATGTAAGTTGTCTGGACAGTGTCGGTTACAGCGCCTTTTAATTGCTGTTTTTGATCCGTCAATTATTAATTTACAAATTAAAAACTCCTTACCAGCTGTTACCAGAAGCCAGTGATTATAAAGTGATAAATATATTTCTCCTACAAAAACACAAGGCTTTGCTTCAGGAGGCCTTTATTAACCCCCTGGAGGCGTATGGATTACTGTTATGATGGATGGATCACTTTTTTCGGCTTCAAAATCTAAAGTAATATTCACTCCCATTATAAAGCTGGGAAGAGCCATTGTTTGAGCAATGCATTGTTTGAGCAATGTTTGAGCAAAGCTTGGAAGAGCCACACGAACACTCTGATTGTGTTTGTCTGAAAGAAGAAAGTCATATAGCCTACACAGGATGGCTTGAAGGAGAGTAGGCTAAATCATGGGGTAATTTTCATTTTTGGGTGAACTATCCCTTTAAGTGACCATTTTGTCTCCAATGTCTACAGAGTACAGCCTTCAATTATTTTCTAATTTATCTAATTTAAAATTATAACAGTAGCTACTGACAGAACATTGTTTTATTTAGAAGTTATTTTCACATCAACCTGACTGATAGATTAAGATATGAGGTGCCATTATTAATTAATGAAACCAAGATAATTAAATTAATTCACATCAGCTGAGATGCGAGTTGAGGTAAATCACTGGGGATCAATTATGCCCTGTGCAACAGTTACAGTATATAAACATGATTTAATCTCTGAGGGATGACTGTAGTTTACTGTCTGATTTAAAACGTTTAATCGTTTTTTTTAAAGCAGCACAACATGAGTCTCGGCCCCGTTGCCGTATATTTTATGTGTACTTTTATTATTACCATAATAAACGGTAACAATGCAGCATTTCAGCCAATCAGGTGGGTAAGCGTGACATAACGTGATTAATATTCATTAGACGAGTCTTCGCCCACGCAAGGATTGGTCGTGTCGCAGCCCAGGGGGCGGAGCTTCATGACTCTGATTATTCATGTTGTCAGGGGAGAGTCGAGCGGCCACAGTTCGTCCAAAGTTACACCGAAACTTCCCTAATAATGTGGCACTGAAGATGAGTCGACAGCAGGACGAGCAGGGTGTCGTGTTAACTGCTTACACCAGCAACACTGAAGCCGTGCTGAGAGCAAAGGAAGAGCAAACGGAGTTTCTAGGAGCGAGGTGAGGGATCGCATGAACGCGTTCATTTATTACCCAGAGCTGTGTGCACTATTTATGGCAACTGTATCCTAGGGCTGTGTCTCAAACCTAGCGAGGTGGACGTCATATACGTGCGCCATCATGCTGCCTAGCTAGGCATTACACAGCCCTAGTGTTCAGCTCTGAAGATGGACAGATCTTGTGGAGATTTTGTGGAAGTTTGTTAAGCTGGAATCCTAATAATGCTGTTGAGTTGTTCGTGTAGTCTGATCTACTTCAGCTTTTGAGGGATTGTGTAGTATTTGGGAACTTGTTCTGTATTGCTTAAAAGGCAGGGTAGGGGATTTGTTCCAGAAACATTTGTTATGCTTAAAAGTCTCTTCAAATCCTGATAGCAATCACTAATTTAAGTGGTCTAAATGTGTGTGTGTGTGTGTGTGTATATATATATATTAGGGGTCGACCGATATGTGATTTTCAGGGCCGATACCGATTATTACAGATCAAGTAGACCGATATTTTGAACCGATATAGCCTATGTCTGGTGTAAAAATGTAAGTTAATGTCAAAATTAAGAATAACAAAGGGTTTTTACAAAACTTTCTTTAAATGATTTTAAACATATCTTTAAATCTGAGAACTGTTAATAATAACATTATTAATAATAATAACTATAAAAAAATTCAGGGAGCACCCAGCAGCATTCTGTAAACATTTTGTAAAACTTAAAGACTATTTTAATGGTAAAATTAAATTTTAGTAATAAAAAAAGCATTTCTAATTAATTGAAATTATCAAACAATTCAATTTATTTACAGTTTAACACAAATTAAATTTTTAGGGCCCTATGAAAAACCGAACTTTTATTTTGACGGGTTGCCGTTGAGATCTTTGAGTTTCTGTGTGTTTATGATATGACCCTATGGATATGACGATAACTTTTCTCAGTTGAAGCTTTAAAAAGCTCATGAAGTGACTAAGCGGCTCTGGAGATGATGTTTATGCAATCATGTCCTCATATAATGATGCGGCTGAGGCTGAAAACAGCGCAAGCGTCACGCGTGCTCCTGTGTGTGTGTGTGTGTGTGTGGTAATGATCACGCGTCTGCGCCATTCATTTAGAGACACGCAGGATTCATATTTAAATAACGGTTTGCGGTTTGACATTCGATTTGATTTGTACTGACCTGTTATTTTATTAATTCATCAAGAAGTTGACAAATTCCGTGACGATCCGCTTTATACAGTAAATTCCGTTTTTATGACTGGATTCCGCGATTCCTTCCATGTTTTCTGCATCGCGGAAATCACAGGACCCTGTTATATTGAGGTGTTTTGCAACTTCAGTGTAGTAAAGTATTGTTACTTCAGCAAAGTCTGCTGCTGTCTTAACTTTGAGAGACTGATGCGTGATAAGTGAAGCAGCTCCAGTCAGCGAGTGCTGTCGGTGTGAGAGTGCAACACTTTCAGTGCCTCAGCTTTCGCGCTGATTGGCCGGACTCGTGACTCCCAACAAATCAGATGTGCGGGACATTGGTCTAGTCTACAGAGTGGTGAGTTCCGACAGAGGCGGCTGCCTTAGAGCCAAATATAGCGTATTTCAAAATAAAATTATTTTATCGGCAAATCGGTTTTGAAAATGGCCGATACCGATAACCATAAAAATGCTCAATATCGGCGCCGATAATCGGCCAGGCCGATAATCGGTCGACCCCTAATATATATATATATAATGTGGAAGGCATAGGACCATAAAATGTTCGTCCAATCATTGGATTCGGTCCGCAGTGATACGATGTCCTATCTGCCTGTCAACGGGTATTTTCATACCTCCACGCACCTGCCAGCGCAGACATCACGCAACATTAGTGTGTTTCATGCTATGCAGAGTTAGGGCCGTTCATTATTATTGTAATGTTATGTGCTTTGAGACATGAGATAGTTTAAAGGCACAATATGTAAGATTTTTGGATTAAAATATCCAAAAACCACTAGAACAGTGTAATATATTTTGTTGATTTGTGTACTTGCATTATCCCAAATGTTTCCAAGAATGATCAAATCCAGAGAAATCAAGTTAAACACAATTTTAACCAGGGCATGGACCGTGTCATTGCGTCGCCCATCAATGACATCATACCCATGTTACCCTCGATTTGCAACTGTTTGGATTCATTCATCTAGTTTTCTTGATCTACCAGGAGTACCACGTTTTACCATGCCTAATATCGATCTAGCTAACTGCAGTGTGCATCAATAACTTTCATTATAACATAACTTTCAACACACTCAAATGTATCTAAACTGTTACCCCACATTTATGACCGGAAGAAGTGGAAGAGGTCGTCCGCGGCGCAATAAAAGCTCCACTGCTCTCGGGACGAAATCACAGCGTCATCAAGCTACGCCTTTGTTTTGAATAAGCGACCTCTAGCGGTGGAAAATTACATAGTGTGTCTTTTACGCCGTCTCTCATGACGCTTTGCAGAGTCTGGCTTTGGAGATGCTCTGAAGAGGGATCTAATGCTTTCAAAGCTTGCTTGCTATTGCTAGCCGCTCTGAAAATTGCCTACCCTACCTTTAAACCACCTTGTGTCACACTCTGTTCTGTGTTTGCTGTATTTAAACCAGGCGTGCAGATTTAAATTCATCTTCTATCTACACCCTTAATATTGACACAATTGTCAGCTTAAAAAATTACACATTACTTACACCATCAGGAAAACAACAACCAAATCAATTCTATTTTATTATTTTTCAATTCTATCAATATTATTTTTACATTAAAAATGTAAGTATTAGTGTTCTATTTATTAAAACAAAGTATATTTCTCACAAGTTTTCTCATTTTTATATTTATTCAAAATAATAACTATAACAACACAGTAAAATATTTCATATTTATTTTATTTTTTAAGTAATGCTAAGAAACAACATAGCTGTTCCTTTATATCGTCGACTCATTTTTGGATGATAAGAGCTGGTAAACGCAGTTTCAGTAGATGAACACAGACACAGAGATAAGCCTTTGTTTTCACCAAACTGATCACTAAAAAACCCTCACAGATTACATTTGCAAGTCATTTAAGTTTGACAAAGACATAAACAGTTTCCAGTTCACCAGAAGCTCAACCATAAAACCAAACCACAACATTATACAGGTTTATCAGTGGTTGATGCTGAGAAATCTAGCCTAGAAATCTAGACGCACACTAGCGGCAGCAAAAATGATTTTGCAGCCAGTGTAGTCTAGCAACTCTCCGTTGACTTTCGAGCTGGAAAAACCAAAAACTGGTCAGGCCAATCAGATCGTGTATAGAGTCGGCGGGCGGGCTTTAACATAATGACGACAGAGTTGTGATGGTTCACTGCTACTTGAAAACAAAGAATGGCTGCTGCTGCTGGTGAACAGCGGTCTTTCGATTCGGCTTTGGCCGCGACTGGAGGATTTGAAGTTAAACTTTTCTTTGAAACAAGAACAAAGAACGGCGTTGCTCTGACTCTGACTCCGTCGCTCTGACTACGTCACCTTCTTCGTTGCTCTGGCTGGTTGTAGCGCTATCCTATTGTGTGCAGAGGGAATTTGAAAGACAACCGTTTATCCCGCCCCTCGGATTGAGGCATGCCAATGGAGAGTTCCCAGACCTACATCAAGATGTTAGCTATGCCAGGCTAGCTGATATGATGAAGTACAACTGAATTACAAGAATAAGATGTTATATTCCTGAAATTTAGTGGTTCAACCAGCGTTTTGAAGTCCAAATCAATGCAGTTTCAAAGGTCTTTGAAGTGCTTCAACAGACTGTGCACAATCGCAGCTGAGGAGGAGGGTCTTATTTTGCGAAACGATAGGTAATAAAAAAAAAAAAAAACTTTTTAACTACAATTGTTCGGATTGAGCTGATCTGCAATGCGCCGGGAACTACGTCATCACGTTGAAAGGTCATGTCCATGTCGCCGACGCCAGCGGAAGTACTGTCCTACTGTTTACAAAGCGACCAATACAATTTGAACTATCCTCCTTCGCACGGTCGAGTGGGGTGGTACTTCCGCTGTTGCAGATCAGCTCAATCCGCACAATTGTAGTTAAAAAGTATATATATTCTTTTTTTTGAAAATGACCTATCGTTTAGCTAAACAAGACCCCCCTCCTCAGCTGCGATCGTGCACAGCATTTTCAAGCACTTCAAAGACCTTTGAAACTGCATTGATTTGGACTTAAAAACAGTGGTTGTCATTGAAGTCCATTATTCGAAGAAAAATCCAGAAATGTTTTCCTCAAAAAACTTATTTTCTCTTCCACTGAGGAAAGAAAGACATGGATATCTTGGATGGCATTGGGGTGAGTAAATTATTAGGAAATTTTCATTTTGAGTTGAACTAATCCTTTAAGGTCAATTATCCGTTTATAGCTTACTGAATATTACATGTTAAGTTCAGAGATAGACGCTCGAGGGAGTCATTACGGCGAGCGTTTGCATCAGAAAACGACGGCAGTGCGGCTCGTGAGCGGCAGCTGCGCGTCTGTGAGGGGAGGCGGAGAAGGCGAGAGCGAGGCTCGAGGGAGGGAGTCCGGCGAGCGTGTCGCGGTGGCCACCAGCTCCGACGGCCTTTGAGAACGGCGCTTCTTTGCGCGGTCCTGCAAAGGGCGGAGTGACAGCTTGAGGGTTGAATACTTCGAGCCGAGCCCGCAGGGTCGACATCGGAAGTGCGTCGCTGAGCTCACAAACCCCCTGAGGGCAAGAGCTGCGTGTTCCTGGCCCAGGCAGAGAGCGCAGATCACATGGCGGTCTCCGTCATTGAGCGAGGCTCTGCACGAGCCGCAGGAAGTGCAAGGCATCTTGATAAAGATGCTCGCTGCTCTTTTAGACAGTAGTTTTGCAAGAAAGGATACTTTGCCGGATAGCGTAGCTCGCACGGATGGTGAAGGTGGCGAAGACGGCCGGCTTCTTCAGGCGCTGTCCTAAGCTGGCTTGTCGCTTCCTCGACGGCGGCGGCGGCTTCTCTCTAGATCCAGCGATGCGGCAATAATAATTTTGCAATTTTTTTTTTTTTTAAATCAATTATAATCGATTTTCTTTATAATCGATTCATACTCGTCCATAACATACTCGCGATTAATCAATAATCGTTTTTTTTCACCACCCCTATTCAATTACCATGCTTGTTCAATCCAAAATATAAAGCTCTAATCCTGGAGTTTATTAACTTAAAAAATGTTTAACTGCTTATTTTTTTTTTTCTGTTGACTTATTAGGGTTTACTGTATTCAATGACTAAACTTTAGCACAAAGTTAATATTATTCTAGTGTGTGATGTCGCTATAACATATTTAAACCGCTTCAATGACCAACGATCAATTGTTCTTTATAATTGGCATCAGCCATTGAAAATCCCACACCAGTCGACCAGTTTTAAAGTCGGCATGAAACGGAAGTTGCGATCATCTTTTCTTCTCTATTGTGTCGTATATATGCACTGCCGGCACATTCGGGAACTTAACTGTCAATTTCATCCCCGCCCCTTTTTAGGGGAAAACAAACTAGACTTCCCATAGCCTTCAATACAAAATAACGGCACAAACCAACGTCCGTACACAGCCGGCAGGCATGAATAACTTAAGAAATCACTAATTTAAAACATGTCAAGTAATATGTCCACCCTGCCTGCCATAAAGCGTGAAAGATACATCAACAAACTTAATTTGGTCAATTTAAAAACATGTCCCTTCATTCTCCCAGCGTCAAATAGGTGGTTTGCAGTCACGTGCGAAATTCAGATGGAGGGCAGGAAGTGAAGAGCGGAATGGACAAGATGGAGGAAAGTTCGTACTGTACTAAGTTACTTTAGACGCTATTACAAGAGAAAGATATAAACAAAAAATCGAAACATATTTTGGACGTGATCCTTACGTTATGAAGAGGAGCGATTTTTCAACTGAATTGAAAGATTTGCCTACCATCGAGGCAGTGGATATCAGCAACTACCTTGTCTTACAGACTTACTTTGACTTTACAAAGTTCAGAAACTGGTACGTTACACAAACATAGCCACATAAGTTGTATTAACTCACCTTTGACGAAGTGATCACTGCACACACAGGCATTTTCCGATTTGGCTCCTCCCGACCGCAGACGTTGGTTTGCAAGCCATTTTTTCCGGCGTTTTTCTGTCATTTTCCCCCTTATGAACATCAACTTTTGGTACACGATAAAAACTCCTTGTGGTTTCTCGGTTTGATCGATTTGAGCAACTAGGGATGGCCCGATACCGTTACTGGCATCGGGGATCGGGTCGATACTGTCCTCATATACTCGTACTCATAAAAATTCACCGATACCACCATGCCCCGATACCACGTACATTTTGCGAAACGAAACTGGCCGCCGCGAGTGCTTTGTCGAGGTGAACTGAGGCATAGGGACGTGCACTCCCAACGCAAGCGTGCGAGCGTGGGCGCGGGCGGTAATGCACTCACTCTGTGTGTGTGCGGGTTGCGGGAGAATAAAACGATTCGCGGGACTCCCGCAAACTAGAAATATCTATGAATAAAACATATTAAAACTAATAGATTTTTATTCATCTGTTGCAGAAAAGCAAGAATAACAGCTAAAACAAAATAGAAACGATTTACAGGCCAGAGTTTCTATTCATAACATGTTTGCAGCGTTGAGCGATGTAGCCAATCACAGACATGTGTTGATTTCTTGAACGCAATGGCCAGTCAGAAGCATTTAAGATAGACTCCCCTCACGGCTCAACTTTTTTGTTCAGTGCTGAATTCTGTATGCTGGCAAATCCTCTAATTATAACAGTGTGTGGATATTATGAAAGATTCATTGTGCAGTCAGCTTCATTGATAATAACAGAGATGTGTGAGATCGCTATGAACTGTCAGCTTTTTAGGAATTAGGCTATTAAGGGAGCGCACTTTTGCGCGCATTCAGTCATTCCAGACCATGCACGCAGTAGCCTGCTTGCTTTTATGTTAAATTAACAGTGGTTTGTGTGTTAATACATTTATTATTTTACTCATTATTTATTTTTAGACTTGTTAAAACAAGCAGAGAAGAAAATAAAAACAGTCTTCTAACCTGTGTTCTAAAATAGTCTTCTCTCTTCTTTTCTGGGAGCCTATAGTTACTTTTGCGGTAGAAATATCGGTATCGGTACTCGGTATCGGCAAGTACACAAATGTAAATACTCGTACTCGTGTGAAAAAAATGGTATCGGGCCATCCCTATGAGCAACCATAAACGACGCAAAACATAGGCATTTTGAGTTTGTTATAGTGCTTCCTAAATATAGCAAATCACTTCCTGCCCTGCATCTGCAGTTCTCGCCATGGCAACGCAGTGACGTGACGTCATATGCAAACAAGCTATTGGTGTAACAACCCCACCCAGGGGGGTTATATATTATAAGATATATTTTAATGTATATTATAAGACATAATACATATATTTAAAGATGTTTACTTTAAAAAACAAAGTAAAATCATTCACTGGCTTACCATGGTTACTCGATGAGGTACGACTACGAGTAAATGTCCGGGTAAGACACCTCTGGCCACTGAGTGGGGTTGTTACATCAATTTGACTGAATTTGACGCTGGGAGAATGAAGGGACATGTTTTTAAATTGATCAAATTAAGTTTGTTGATGTATCTTTCACGCTCTATGGCAGGCAGGGTGGACATATAATTACTTGACATGTTTAATCTTAGTGATTGCTTAAGTTATTCACGCATGGCGGCTGTGTACGGACGTTGTTTTGTGACGCTATTTTGTATTGAAGTCTATGGGAAGTCTTTATTTTCCCCTAAAAGTGGGCGTGAATCTGTCCAGAGACATTCTATGACGTTGCGCCGGTTGTGCGTATCCGAGTGAAACGCTTAAGGAACAAGAACAAATGTGGGCGGGGCTTGATTTTGTCCGTAGGGAATTGATTGGATGGTTGTGGTTTGCTATTGGTGGATCTCATGTGATTGACAGGTATGTGTGTGGCTCCGCCCTCTTCATCAGAGAAGAGATGCTGCATGAGGAAGTTATTCTGATTCAAGATTATCTAGAACAGAAATTTAAAACGATAATGTTGTGCACCGAAAAATCATTTATAATAAACACTGCAAAATAAGTCAGTTTTGATTTCATGGTGCCTTTAACAGAGACTCTCTGAAGTAAGTCCACTCTGTGAGGTGTGTGTGCTCCTCCTGCTAGAGCTGACGGCTGGTGAAATGGGATGCTGGCTGATGTGTGTGTCCTCAGATGTACAGGTGTGTTCCTCGTTCAGCAGCTGCGAGCCCAACTCCCTCGGGGACTCTTCCGGCCAGAGCACAGTGGCCTGAGGTGAAGCGTTCTGTGTTCCTCGTGTGTGTGTGTGTGTGTGGCTCTGCCAGTTGGCCTTTGGCTGTTTGCTCGGGCATCTGCTTTTTGCTGGTTGTTTGCAGACAGGCCTGTTGTTTAGATTCAGCATGAAAGCATGTTTAAGGAAGAAGTATCTATATTTGGATCTAACAGAATACTGTGTGGGAGAATAGTCCACCAGAAAGAAAAGTCTGTCATATTCTAGCTCAAAATAAAAGGAAAAAAAATATATTTTAACTATTTAGGCACTTTTATCTTAAGAATGCATTATTGTAATTTATTTCTCTATCAAACTTTCATTGATTAATTGATTTCATTTCATGCATCATTTTGCTGAGCTCGCTTATGTTAAAGGTGCTGTATGTATTTTTTGACTGTACTAAAGCATAAAAATACCATAATATGTTTGCAGATATTAAGGAAACATGCTAAGTTCTCATACTCATTTCTCTGAAAAACCGTTCTACAGCCAGTTATTCTACTTTGAAACGTGTGTTTCGTGTCAGAATGTCTGTTTTAGTTTTGGTCTGTGTGACTCCGCCCACTGCTAATTTACCCAATAGTATTTCAACACCCCGGGTTGCAGTTGGTGGAAAACACCACGTATTTCAGCCATGGAAGCCAGCAAACAAACTGGGTCAGAGATCGCAGATTCTGCCCGACATAAAATCCTCGGCATCCATCTAAACATCTCTATGACCAGATGCATATTAAAACCAGGACCGTTGCGGACAGCCGAAGTGTACTTTGGGCTCGTCGCCTTCTGTTGTTGACTGCACTCGCTCCTGTCGCTCGTCCTCAATCTGGCAACCCGTGTGAGTTTCGAGTCTGAGGTGCGGTAGGGGAAACAACTCTCTCTCCAATGTTTTGAGTAGTGATTATGATGCACCATGTGTCAAAACGATTGATGACCGTATAATTGATTGACCTCTTGACCTTGCCCCTCCCCTGTGCCCTAGCGATGACCTTGGGCATCCTCCGGGATGAATATGGCCTATGACCATAGAGTAATTGGCTAATGTGTATGATCTCGTAAGTAGAATGTCTATTGATTAATTTTTGAACTTTAACACAATGAAAGTCATGAGGGTTATTTTTGAGCTCTGACATCAAACCCCCCCCCCCCACACACACACACACACACACACCCAGCACAGGGGGATTGCTGAGGATAGTGGAAGTGATAAAAAGAGGTTTTCTAATAATGAAATAAACATTTTAACATATCATGAGTATGAATCCCTCTCTCACAAGATTTCAAACTACCTGCAGTTGAAAAAACATTCTGCTTCTTTAAGGCGAGACACGGCAGGCAAAAACATCGTTTTTTTTTCACTGGTCAATTTTGAGATTTTGGGATATTTGTCTTCAATAACATGTCTTCTTTCAGACTTGTGGTGAAAAAAAGTCCGAAATACACATTTAGGTCTTTATTTTACTACACTTTGTCTGTTTGCGTCTGTAGATTTCTCATAAATTAATCAAAAGTTGTCGTTATAAATCATCCCTCTGCTCCGCGATCGCGATCTGCACCCTGTCATCACACACACCGTTAGAAAGCTCTCTCTCTCCTGAACAAGACTGCCGGATCCAAATATGGTCATTTCCTTTTTATCAGCAACCAATCGTGAAAGTAAAAGGGGGGATTTTACTCTAAATGCGCAATCTCATTGGCTGATGCTAAATCTTTAAAGCACGTTTTCTCAAAATGTCTTTTCTCTCATACTCCAAGTCCGAAATCTCCACTTCAGTAGCACCTATATACACCAAACTTTCCAGTCTTGTACCTAGTTATATTATGAAGACATTTACAGAGGGATTTGTAAATATATTATTCCTAGCCTGATTTATATAACATTTTATTCCCAAAAACATGGCGAAAATCATTTTTTTAAGGCTATTGGCAGTATATTCTGATTTACAGGATAACAAAAGTAGATATCCATAAATCCCTCTGTAATTTTTTCCCCATCTAATATGTGAACACAATGAAAAAATAATTTTGAACCTGGCTTTGTCCAATACTCAGATTTCATTTTTTAAAATATATGCAAAATAGCGCATATTTAATGAGACAATGCCTCATTTGCATATTTAAACATTAAATTACAGAAAACTTGTAATACATTTTTTTTCTCATCTTAATGTAGGTAATCAATTGGCAAAGTTTCATGGTGATATCTGATAGTTAAAAAAATTACCCTATTCACCTGTAGTGTCTCGCCTTAAAAGAATATAAATGAAATGATTATAAAATAAATATCTTACTAAAAATCTACTGAACCAATTATTTTAGTTTAGATACAAATAATAAAATAAATTGTGTGTGTGTTAAGCGTCCAGGATGAGACATTGCGAATGTTTTGTTTTTATTAAGACTTCAAGTTAAAGTTTTTTTTTATTTTAATTTTTTTATCAGGGGATATGTAAAATAATTCTGCATTTGCGGTGTCACAAGTCATCTCACCCATGAGAAATGTTCAATAATTCCTTAAGTTGTATGTGTAAGAAAAATCACCACATAGGCCTATCTTCAGAGAGAGCAACTCTGAAAACATTTAGAAAGTGTGAAGCCTCATGCGGTCACTATTGATAAGCTGATTATAAGGTCCTTCTAATAGCCACCACATCTTATGATTGTCAAGTAACTAGAGAGTCACTACAGCAGCATTTCATCTGAGAAAAATATTGGCAGATACACACATAAACTCACAGCTTTTCACTGCAACACGCCAAAATTAAAGTTAGGTTTAACTTGAAGAAATTGTGACAAATATATTAGTGTTGTACACTTTACAAAGTAATAGCCTAATAAGAATACAGTTTATGAAAACATGTTTTTAAGGAATACCCCACATTGCACACTTTTTTTTGTCCAATTTTTTTTATTTGTAAATTTAATTTGATAACATTTCAAATGATGATTTAAATTGTTAAAGTGTTATTTATTCATTTGATTACCAGCATGTTTGATAATAAATTTGTATTAAATCATAAATAAACAGAATCCAAAGAAATTAAAACAGAATTTCTGAATAAAACATTTAAAGTTTAATTAAAGTTTATTGCTATGTTTTTTGATTATTAAAATGTACATAAACCATTAAAATGGAATCCGGAAAAATTTAAATGGAAAACACTGAATTTGAAATAAATAAAGCCGCCTCTGGGGTTGGTGTGTGTACACTCATAATGTGGCTGAATTTAGGCATCTCTATGATGAAGGTGAAGTATCTGTAAAGGTAAACATGGATCATGCATGACGTTGGGAGTATCTCCATGAGGAGCATGGAAGGGTGTGTGTTGGTTTTGTGTTTTTGTGTTTGATGGTTTACCGGTGCTGACATGGTAAACATCGCTTGACTTTCCATCCTGTGTGGCTGTACCATTGCATAATGAATATTTCATTCATAGTGCGCTGTGTGCTTTGTGTGGGATGTCCGGGATGGGCGTTGGATGTTCAGCAGGGTCAGGACTCAAAGACATCTCTTTCACTACACACACACACACACACACACACACACACACACACACACTCACACTAACTGTACAGAATCAACAAGCGCTAGCGTAGCCTGGCCTTTATCGCTGTACCATAATTGACACAGATCTTCTGCTCCTGTATGTCTGGTTTGAGAAGTTCACTTCAACACAAATAAAGCTGAGATTATGCGTGATATGTGACCTGGATGCTCTTATTATGCCATCTCAATTTAAAAAAAATTAAAATATGTAATAATTAGGGCTGGGCAAGTTAACGCGTTATCGCTTTAACGCATTTATTAATTAACGCCGCCAATTTTTTTATCGCACGTTAACGCAGTTTTTTTTTTTATTATTATTTTGAAAGTCCGTTGCTTACTGGCTCTGAATACACACAGGCCTACAGTCAAACCATGATTATGGAATGATATTCCGGACATTATTCAAAAGGAATTGCAAATTGTATTTGCAATTGCGTTTTCAATTTGTGGATGCATAAAATGTGACATAATCCAAACGCAATTGCAAATCGCGCATTACCGTTTGCATTTTCGTTTAAGCGAACGCACACTGACTGCCAAATTTCAAATGGAAAAGCAAAGACCGTTTGCAAATGCGTTTCCCATATCTTACGAGTTTTGGCCCTGTCATATTTAAATAGCAATTTCAATTACAACATCTGCTTTTTCACTTTCTCAGTGTCGCGTATGTAGCCAGCCAAAACTCAAATGGAATCGCAATTCCCTTAGCATTTGCATTTCCGATGCCTACACGGAAACCTGTCAATCAGTGTCGAGGGTGGGGTTATGCTATGGGGCGTGTTGAAATTGCTATTTAAATATGACAGGGCCAAAACTCGTAAGATATGGGAAACGGTAGTGCTGTGTTATAAACTGCAATAGTCCTTCTTGCACAGTTTTGAAAACGAACGTTAAGGGTTGTTTTAAGGACATGTTTGTGTATGCTCGTAGACAGCCACTCTGAAGCGGTCAGAGGCGATTCTAAAAGATTCGAGACAGGACCTATCGTCAAAATTCTACCCACCACTCTAACTTCGTTCATCCAAAACAAAATAGAAAATAGACTCAAAGTGCTAAATACCTGAATTATCCTTTAAGAACGGATCAATACATTTGTTTTCCTTAATTTTAATTAACCCTAACTTTATTCTCATCTGAATGGTAAATAATTGATTTTCGTATAAAATAATACTACCATTAAAAACACATTTGATTTTCTTTTTTAATCTATGTAGAATATATAACTGCTCTGAAGACAAGAAATGAAAACCAATGCGATATGATTAATGTCCAAAAGATGGGGTTGGATGTTGCTTTTAAAACTGTGTGTTTGGTTGGGTGACAGTTGTAGGTTACAGCTTGACAAGAGTTTAGAGTGTGACAAAAGCTCAATGTTGTGTTTTATTGCGAGTGTAAGTTACACAAATATAAGTAAACACTTTGCAGTTTGAATGCAAATGTATGTTTTTATGTTTCCACTGCTCGATCGCGCCCGCGCCCCTCTCTCTCGCTCTCTCTCGCTCTCACACGCACACACACAGTTCGATCGCGCCCGCGCCTCTCTCTCTCGCGGGCGCACACACACACAAACACACACAGACACTCCAGCATTGCAATCTTGACATGAATTGTGACTGCATGCAGATAGATGAGAGAGAGTGAGTGTGGTGCTTAAAACATTAGCATACTTTTGAACGGACGACAGTTTTCTGGTATGGTCCGACAATGTTTTCTTTAGCCCGCTGCATTTTGTAGGATTATATTCTGTTTTTCACGCTATTTTTTTTTTCATGCCAGAACACTAGCCTGCTATGCCAGCCCATGTAAACGGGCCAAACATACCCATAATTCTTTGCATTCTGATGACGTTGCCGCCCAGTTGGTCCGATGTCTTAGCGATCTCTATTACAGATGCAGAGAGAGCATGTGAAACCCGGGGAGCGGTTCTAGCAATCACAGCGCTTGCGGTACGCGTAGAATTGACGTTACATTTTTGGAGAGGTGCACGTCCGGGTACGCCGAAGTGTACGCGCTAGAGATGCGCGGATGGGCTATTATTTCATCCGCAACCGCATCACAAAACTCATCATCTGTCCGCCATCCATCCGCACCAACGTTTTTGACCAATTTTCAAAACCGCACCCGCCCGCCATCCGCTGATACAAGGCGCTGCTGATGACAGCCGCGAGACTAGAAACCGCCCGAATTTAATTAAAATATCCGCGGTTTATCCGCGGAGTCCGCGGCTATAACCGCCAACCGCGCATCTCTAGTACGCGCGCTACACAGCTACGGCGTGAGTATAAAGTATAAATTGTTTTTTTACTCTGTTTAATGTAATCTTACGTGGGAAACCATGGCATGACCAAACCTAAGCTACTATAAGTAACGTTGGTCGACTTATATCTGTAGTAGTGATCATGACCTCTGACTACTACATTGACTGTTTCTGCTGCTCCCTGATAAAAGATACCTGTTGATACCTGTTCAGAAAAAAAACAAGAAAACTGGACTCGTTTTAACAAACTAGATAAAAGGTAATGCCCTGGCAGTGGCAAATAGCTTTGTTTAAATATTTGATTTGATTACATTAATGTTTAAGTTGAGATTACTGTGTAAAGGGAATACTGCTGGTATATGTTTAAAGTTATTGCACTTATATAGCAGTACATTTAAATCAAAAGTGCGCAATACACTACTTTAGAAGTCATTATTCAATTTTGCGCATAACAATGCAATTAATCGCACGAAAATCATGCGATTAATCGGTTAAACGTACCTATTAAGCTCAAGTACCCATTAAGCACACTTCCATATTTCAGATCAGATTATAATAAGAAAAAAATAATGTTTTATGCTACTTGATGTCTTAACCAATTGATGTGTTTGTTACTACATACCTCCTGTAATTTCAAGCAAATCAGACCATTGCACACTGAGATATGGGTATCTATGTGTTCACACTGTCTGGTGGCCATTTTGAAAGCTGTCTGAAAACTTTCACCAAAAGAGGAGCCCCCTAAAAGTGCATTTTTTAAATGTTTAAGCCTTTATTTTGGGTTAGTATAACTACTTGCTGCAAAGTTAAGAGATTAATATTTAGACCTTTTCATATTATAACCTGTGACATGGATCTGGGAAATAATTACGATAGATCCAAAAGATAGTTTTAGCAACATAACGCAGATGCTACACAGAACATAGTTACCTTACTAGCTGTATAAGATTGTGTGCTACACTAATATATTACTTCACAGGCATTAATGGCGTTTACTTTTAAATCCAAAATATTATAAATTTACAGTTTATTGATGGTTTGTGATTTTACACTGCTTTAATTTTAATAATATTTCATATTATAAGGTGAGCTTAAAGGGTGCACTACAATGAAAATCACAAAGCTTCAGTGTGACATCAATTAGAAAAAGTATAATTTCACAGATATTGTAAATAAGAGTTGTTCATATTAAGATATGTATTAAAGTGATACATGACCTAGATTATTTATTTAGCAAAATATTGTCCTTTAAATTTTACGTAATATTTATTAATTCAAAATTGTTGCTGCTCCAATTAAGCTCAGTGTGTGCTCCCTTTAAGCTCATCCACATTGAACGTCTATGTAAATACCTTATAAACAGACTTGATGGTTGTTACTTTAAGTTAATCTTTATAAGATAATTAATAACTTATTTTTTTCACAGCCTTGAGATGACAAAATCTAGACAGAATTATAGTTTATTCTGATATAACGACTTCAGAGCTCTTACACATACACACGGGAGCGTTTGAAAGCAGGCGTCTGTCAGCGGATCAGTTTATCAGTGGATATATTAGGGATCCTCTGATAGATGCCTACTTTCAAACACTGATAAAAAAAGCGTGCGGTGAAGACATGTTTTTGAAGTGTTGATCATTGTAGCCAATCACAGACATAGCTATATTGAGCGTGTGAACGCATTGGCCAATCAGATGTGTTTAAAGGAGTAGTTCACTTTAAAATGAAAATTACCCCATGATTTACTCACCCTCAAGCCATAGGTGTATATGACTTTCTTCTTTCAGAAGAATACAATCGGAGTTATATTAATAAACACCCTGACACTTCCGAGCTTTAAAGTGGCAGTGAATTGAAACCATCAGTTTGAAGCTCAAAAAAGTGCATCCATCCATCGTAAAAGTGCATCTATCATGATAAAAGTGCATCCATCCATCATAAAAGTGCATCTATCCATCATAAAAGTGCTCCACACTGCTCCGGGGGGTTAATAAAGGCCTTCTGAAGCAAAGCCATGAGTTTGTGTAACAAAAATTTTCATATTTCAAACTTTATGAAGTAAAGTAACTAGCTTACGCCAGTTACTTTAATTATCACCAGTTGGGTAAGTTGCGCTTTAGACGCAAGTGGAGTACCAGATCTGATGTTTTAGAATCTGTGCTTGATTTTAGAGTTCTGTTGCTTTTCTGATTGACTCTGTACCTTCAAATAAAACATTTTTCAATTATTCTTTAAAAAGGTTGCTTAAAATAAATATGAAACATGTTGTGAGCTTATTGGGAACAGGGGTGTGCTTAAAGGGTACAAAATGTACCCATTAAGCACAGCCAGACTTTTTATATTTAATGATGTACATCTTAATTGAAATACTTTTGTCATTTAAAATAAAATGAAATATTATAGTGTCAGAGATTCATATTTTATTTTAAAATAACTTCTTGTACTAAAACCAATATCTTGTGCACTAAAAATGTCTCCATGTAGATTTTGGTGAGCTTAATAGGTACGTTTACCCTAATATTCGAAAAAGTTCAAGTAAATAGAAAATTATAATAATTTCAAAGTAATCAGATAAAAGCGGCCCTAAAAAATAAGCTTTAAGGGACAGTCTCATTGTGTTTTGTGTGCACATCAATTCAGTCATTGAGAATAGCTTCAAATTCTTCCTGCAGGAAGCAGAGAAACAAAAGTAGGCATGAAATATTTTCCACTCATGCTGAGACTTGTGAACTCTCAGACGGCTATGAGAGATAGTTTAACACTGAGTTGATCAGCCGAACCGTGTTCGGGCATTTGAAGTGCTATAACTATAACCTGAGCATCAAATATACACACTTCTTTTTCCCCATCATTCTTGAATGGTGTAAAGGTCAATCTACACGGTCCTAATGCATCAGCGTTCGACTGTTGCGCTGTTCCCTCCGATCCCGCTCTGACTCCTGAGCTTTGAGCCGTTCCCATGGAGACGCCAGCAGTGAGTCCCACAGGATCAGGAAGCACAACTCATAATCCACTGCCAAAAAGAGACTTATTTCCCAAAGAGGAGTGTGAGTCGCGATACTCAAGCACACTGAGTCCCCAGAGGAACATTCAGTGACTTTACTCACTTTATTTATTTATTTATTTATTATTATATTTAAGTCATTTTAACCTGCATATGCAATATTGTAGGGGTGTAACAATATATAGTGTCACAATATATCCCAATACAAAACTGCAAAACTATGTATCGTGGATAGTAACAATCTGTATTGTGTATAGTTCATCCAAAATAAAAATAACTGTGTGAGAATTTTTTTTTAAGTTTACAGAGTTTTAGTGTCAGTACTACATTAAACTTCTACTATATAATGTATAATACAGCAATGGGGGAATATGTGGGTCCTAATTATGCCAAATGTCTGATGTTAGCAGTAAAAAGTGGCCTACATTATTTTAAATATATCTAGTCAGTGACAGAGTGCAAGCATATTCATCTAAATAATTTAGTATTTTCAGCTTGAGAATCATGAACATTGTTATTCTGTTGTCTTTATTGTCCTGCTTGTTTCCAGCACCAAGTCCAAGCCTGTTCATTTACACACACAATGTAAAACCAAATCTAGCATTTTTAATCAACAGTAAAAAAATTTTTTTGTTATCCTTTTATCACATGTCTTGGAGTATCGTAATAATATCGCATCGTGAGTTCAGTCTCATGATATGTATCGAATCGTGACATGAGGGTATCGTTACACCCCTACAATATTGGTTTCAATTGAAAATAAAGTCTAGTCCCATCCTGCATATCCTGTTTCTGTTTTCCTTTGAAATGCATCACATTATGCAAGTTCAGTGTGTTTCTCTTTAAACGGATCTCAGCAGTGTAACATTAAAGCACATGTTTAAACGCGTCCCGTTCTCCAAGCGGCCACATTCCTCCGCTACACTCCTGGTCATCATAGAGCTGGGCGATTTTTTTCCCTAAAAAAAACCGCGATATTTTTTTATAAAAAACTCGATTTACGATTCGATTCGATTCCCCCCCCCCCTCCATTTAAAACAAAATAACTGCGAACTGTAAATATATTTTAAAAATATATATTTATTGTATTTAATTAAAGTGCATCAACATAAACAAAATTGCAAAGGCAAACCCTTTCTCTAACTGAAAAGTCACTGTGCAGTGTGCAACAAAGATTGTTAAACATCCAAATTATTGGAGAAAAAAAAATCTAAAAAATCGATTTTTTTGAAAATATGAATCGATTTGACCTACCACCTCGATTTTTAAATCAAATCGATTTTTTTCCCAGCCCTAGGTCATCATAGAAACTGCTCATACTCCTACATTGCTTTTGGCCCTTTGACTCGGCTCTGTAGCCACCATCAGCCTGTCCTGCACTCGTACATCGCCTTGAGGACACACAATGTGTTACTGTTTTGTCTGCTATAGACTGCCTCTTTTGTTTGTCTATGCAAAATGAGAAACAATGTGACTCTTGACCCTTTTGTCCTCTTTCTCTTTCTTTATCTGCTGTGTTTCAGTCATTTCTATCTGACCTTTAGCATGCAGAGTCCACTGAGAGAAGATCTCACTCCCCCAGTTCCCCACGACACGAACCCTTGTTAATAGCTAAACCATGAACGTCAGCGTTTTTGACCAAGGAAAGGTTGTTGATTTTTTCCCCCTTTTCATTTGAGATCCGTGTATTTGCAATGAATGATTTAAGATGCCACCATTAGCTGCCTGTATGTGACGACTGCAAATGCAAATCACCTCAACCAACGTGACGAAGAAGGGTGATTTGTTAAAGAGTAAATGTTTGATTTGTTCTGGCTGGCTGGTGTCTTCATATTAAAGACCCCATGAAGTCAGAAGTGTTAGTTGTTATATGCTTGTGTGCTCTTAAAAGTTGATTAAGCAGCTTTTAGCAGATATTCTCAATGGAAATGAACAGTCTTTTTTCTCTGACAGTACAGACCAAAATCCAATCACATGCTCAATCAAACACTTCTCCCATCAAATCATGTCCTTCTCTCTGAAACTGACCAGGAACTAGCAGATCTTGTTTCATGGCTGTGATGTTATTTTAAAAAATGGACAAACCCTTTGATGTGAGAGTAAAGAAAAAACAGTGAAAACACACTGCCACTTCTGCTTCCAAGGAGTCAATATATTGGACTGTACAATGTTTCGACCCGAAGGTCTTGGACAGGTTGAGTTCAGTCTTAAAGCATCCGTGACCCAGAAACTGAAGAGCTACTTTCTGCTTGATCACCGGTTTTCCAGTGAAGCAAGAGTGACTGCCCCCATTACAACCTCAGTGAACTGAAATCTTTGGATACAAGCCTGATCCTAGCCAGAAAACTGCTTGCCGACATCAAGTATCTCGGATGTCCAGCAGCAGTGAAGAGTGCTGAGCTTTGAGCTTTTATTTATACCTTCATCCTGAGAGGGAATGAGCCAGCGTCTGAGAGAGCTCTCTGTGCCCGTCCTGCCCCAGAAACCAGGCAAACAATCAGCCTCACAATAGCATCTTTATTTCCTTGTTTTTGGGACTTCCTGTCCTGATCCCGTTGGCAGGATAAGCAGCGGGAGCTCTTCATTCCTGCTGTGTCATGCATCCAATGAGAAGAAAAGATTCTAGAGTCCTATTCGGCACTTCTATAGCATTTTCCCCCTGAAGTCCGCTAGTCAAGGTTTCTCGCACTAAAATGTCCGTTTCCACTGTCAATCTCCTTAGCATGATTTTTCTCAGTGAATTTTGCCTCTAAAAGATTTCACATATTCATAAGTGAAATCTGAAGCACAGTTTTCTTTCTTTTACATATGGCACTTTTCCACTGCATGGTGTGGCTCACTTTGGGGGAGGGTTTCCACTGTGTACAGTACCAGGTACCTGGTACTTGTTTTTAGTACCACCTCAGTTGAGGTTCCAAGCGAGCCGTACCGATACTTAAACCACAACAAAAGCGTCCAATTCTTATTAATAGTTATTAAGGTAGCTGTTATTTAGTTTAGGTATTGGTAAAATACTAAACTAAGGTAAAATGAAAATTCTGCCATTTACTCACCCTCAAGTTGTTCCAAACCTGTATAAATGATCACAAAAGATATTTTGAGGGATGTTGGAAACCAAATAGTTGATGGGCCCATTGTGTTTTTTTTCCCTACTATGGAAGTCAATGTGGCCCATCAACTGTTTGATTACCAGTTTTCTTTTGTGTTTAGCAGAAGAAAGAAACTCATGCAGAATAAGGTCATGCAGAATAAGGCATTAATATGTGCTTTAAAAGTACTAATAAACAGCCAATATCCTAATAATATGCGTGCTAATAAAGCACCTAGTTGATAGAGTGAATTGGACCCTAAACTAAAGTGTTACCAACGATTTTTAATAGACCGTTGCAGTCTTGGTGTTCGGTTCAGTGTGTGATGAATATCAATCATCAGAAACCTTTTCATAGGCACAATTTCCCTCTTTAAAAACACCTTTCCCCCAAACTAGAGATGCACCGATGTATCGGCCAACAGTCTGTATCGGCCGATAAAAGCTGAGAAATTTCATATCGATGCATTTCAAACTCTTGTCAGATGCTGATGAGTGAGTGAGTGAGTCCAGCGCAAACAGAGAAGTGCTCATGTTGAAACGCCGCTGTTGTCTGTCTGTCACTGGTGTTGGAGAGCTGGCTGTGAACAGCACTGGTTTCACCCATGGTCTGAACATTAATGATTTGGTTTATTTGACATCTCTGTCTCTTCTCTGTGTTGATGCAGCCGCAAAACCGGTCAGTACAATGTCCAGAGGAGCAAAGGCCCCGGCAAGGCCCCGTACCAGCGCTGCAGCTCGCAGGACTCTCTGGACGAGCAGGTCATGGTGGACTACTTTAAAGAGCTGGAGATCATCCAGCGCAGTGGAGACGCTGAGACGCAGGAGGACGAGCAACTGAAGGTGGCTGACGGTGAGAGCACTGCCTGTCTGAACCTCTTCAGAATGATCTGTGACTGTGACTGTGTTTCACCTGTGGTGCTTCTTACAAAATGATTTTTGGATTATTATTACATTGAATACTTCAATTATTTATTTGTTAAAAGATTAGTTCAGAATTAAAAGTTCCTGATAATTTACTCACCC
The DNA here is from genome assembly GCA_026230005.1 of Gila orcuttii. NCBI lineage: Eukaryota > Metazoa > Chordata > Actinopteri > Cypriniformes > Leuciscidae > Gila > Gila orcuttii. Next base: position 11,974,967 of record JAPDVR010000012.1, read on the forward strand.
CCACTTCATCCAAGATGTTCATGTCTTTCTTTCTTCAGTCGAAAATAATTTTTCTCCATATAGTGACTTCAATGGGGTCCAACGGTAGCCTGGTCCCACCAGACTCTCGTACATTTGATTTCATTTGTACATAGAGTCTGGCACCGCTCCATTGACAAGCGGTAACTTCCCTGTAGGCGGGTACTCTATTGAAGTCTAAAACTATTGGATCTGCCATAACCAATCGCTAACGTTTGGTCGTGAGTGACGTATGCCTAGTGTTCGCCTTAGCCAACTCATTCACCACTAACGGAGCGAGCTGGAAAATCAAACTTTTCCCAAACCCCGTGGGGAGGTTCTTGCTCCGGCTTTAACTTTTTGATATTCGGCAGCGTTGCCAAAGCGGACCGAATGGCTTCATCTTTCAACCACATCTTTCTCCGCTGCCATTACTGAACTACAACTCAAAATAACGCACGACATCAACATCATCGTTCTCAGCCAATCCCCTTTGTTCGCTGATTGGCCCGGTAAAAAATTGATCAGAGAAAACCAAAGTCTACAGCACAATCCCAGACCTAGTACTGAAGGAAAATGAAAATTGAGCGGAAGTACGTAGGAGGGCAGAGCCAGGCTAGTCCAACGGTTTCAGTGCAGCTTCAAAGGCTCTACATCAGGGGTCGGCAACAGGCGGCCCTCCAGCAATAATATCTGGCCCGCACACACGCAGCCAGATTATTCTGATAGCGGCTGGTTCTGAAATAGATTACTCATAATTAGTGATCGACCGATATTGATTTTTTATTACCGATACCGATTATTTGCATGTTTATGTGCCCGATAACCGATATGCAGAGCCGATATTTATTTACTGTTATACTTCTGTTTTTGACACCTTTATTACAACACAAATGAACTAAACAAACCATTTTATTTATAACAATCACTCCCTCCTATATAATATATAATATAATAATATATAATATAATCACTCCCTCCTATATAATATATAATATCCCTCCTATATAATATATAAATATAAAACTTTATATTTATACACAAATAAATAGAGGGGGCTGAGTCCAAAAAATAAAGTGCCTTTGTTTAAAAATAAAAGCTTTGATGAGGTAAAAAATAAAGCACAAAAATTATTCTAACATACTGGGGGGAAAAAATCTAAATTACATGAATTTTAGTAGCTATTTTAGTAGTGTAACTTAATACTCCCAGTTAAGCAGAACTAGGTTGTAGTGTAGCAAACACAGTCTTTCAGCATTCTGCTCTGTAAGCCTGCTTTGTTTGTTTTCATAAATGGTAAATAAATCAAATTACAATAAAAACATTTATATTATTACATTATATCATTTATATCTAAATTATACATATAATTTATAAGCATCAGCAGCAACAATGTTAACAATAGGCAAAATAAATGTTAAAAGTCTAATGTTTTCATATGGAGAAAATGATTGACAGGGGAGTCATATCACCTTTGCAGAAATGTAATTCATTTTAAACAGTTTTAGAAGGTTTATGTTCCGTTTAATAGGTTTAAACTAAGAGTGAGGAATAATTCACTGGGTAATATTAATTCACTGAATAATATTAGCTGGAATATAACATTGTCAGGAAAGTAACAGACAAAACAGCATATACATCATTGCATTTTCCAACTAGTATGTTATTAATTATTAATAATATTTTTGTAGGTCTAGATCATGAAATGCTTTCTGACAAAGTGCTGTTTATCTATGCATTTTCACAGAACTATATATAGGCTACTCAACCGCGATCGCGCGTGCAGATAATAAATAATTAATTTCCACAAAGCGGTATATTTAGATGTGTATTAGCGAAATAATTGCTATGTAGTAAATGATAATATAATCTTGGGTGTTTAAACAAGATAATCTTGTCAAAAATGTCATTCAGTGGCCGTGCTTGAGCATTCCTGATCATCAACCCAGTGAGTGCTCAGCAATATGAACGAACTTTTTTTCGAGACTAATGGTGAGCAAATACAACAGATAAAGAATTAAATTCAGCGATTTTATTTTCAACATGCACTCATTCATGTCTGTTTTATTTAATTCATGTAAAGTTACGTCTTTATTGGGGCAGGACATGAAGGATTACGCAACGTGACTCCATGAGTTCGTATCAATTTTTTAGAACCAGGCTGCATAAACTATATCAGGCATTTATGTCTCAAACCTCATTTCTGCATGCCCTATTATGTTAAATAAAGTTGAATAATTAAAGCAAAGCAAGTAGAACATATACTTTACGTGTGCACAGAGTTGTTGTTGACTGATCTCCTCAGGTGCGGGCTGCAATGGCGGAATTCTAAAAACGGCCACAAGATGGCGCCATTTATCGGCAAATCCGATATTACAAAACTGATACCCGATTATGGGAAAATGCTTAAATATCGGGAAAAATATCGGTAAACCGATACATCGGTCGATCACTACTCATAATCACTTCGTCTTTAGTGATTTTGCCTTCAAAATAAAAGTACGCGAACGTTTTTGCAGCAATGTTTTATTTTGAGGTGAATTGAAAGCTTTTAATTTGAAAAGTTCTGAAAGACATTCAAAAGAGTCTGTGGATCGCTTCGTTGCAGATAAAACACACCGGCTTCGCATTCACAAAACTAGGTCGGATAAACGCATAGTTGTCTTTCCATTCTTGCTCTATCCATGCTCTATTTTCGCTGTCAACTTTCCTCTTTAGGCTCTTTGATAGTGCCATGTTCTCTAACCAGCTAGCTTAAATGTTAACATCACTCTGCACACGACGTAATAGTGTATGCTACCTCCAGCATGCAAACAATAAAAAAGTTTAGTACATGAGGATGCCAAGGAATAATTCTGAGTGTACAGGTCCTTGCACACGGAGTCCGAAATTCGCGTCTGAAATGTTTGCACGTTAAAAAAGAAATACGACCTTATGTTTTGTCAATCATGTTAACACACTGCCTCCGAAACTTTCGTCTGTCATAAAAAAATTTGGATCGGGTTCGATTTTCTGCGTTTTTCGCATCCGTAGCAAGCATTTTGTATGGTGTTTTGACAATTCAGAGCCACCAAATGACGAATACGGAAAAACGCATATGAAAATTTCGGACTCAGTGCGCAAGAACCTTAAGTGTTGGCTACGTAAAATAATTATTACAATAAGTTAGGCTCCATTGTGTAACAAGCTAATTAAAATGATACACATTTATTATTCACAATATGAAAAGAGGCTTATTCAAGCTTATTCAAGTTATTTTTATCCATTCCGCATCTCCCACATATGTGACCCTGGACTATAAAACCAGTCACATGGCTCAATGTTTTTAAATTGAGATTTATACATCATCTGAAAGCTGAATAAATAAGCTTTACATTGTTGTATGGTTTTTTAGGATAGGATTTGGCCGAAATACAACTATTTGAAAATCTGGAACCTGAGGGTGCAAAAAAAGCTAAGCATGAGAAAATCGCCTTTAAAATTGGCCATTTATGTTCGCGATTGTGCTGCATTCACTCACAAAAATAAATGTTTTATATTTACGGTAGGAAATATACAAAATATCTTCATGGAACATGATTTTTACTTAATATCCTAATAATTTTTGGCATAAAAGAAAAATTGATCATTTTGACCCATACAATGTATTGTTGGCTATTGCCACAAATATACCCCTGTGACTTGTGACTGGTTTTGTGATACAGCGTCACATATGTGTGTTTTAGCAAGGCGGTCTGTATTGCAAGTTGGTGAATGAAGATACTTGCCAGGTTACGTGTCACTAATGCTTTATTAATTTATCCAGTGTGAAACTCGGACACCGCCACACAAATGTGGCTTTTTGTTAATGAATACAGGATTTAACACAGAGTAACAGCTCACTACCTGTTACAAAATACACTGTAACTGTTACATGCAATTCAAGTTGCATTTTCATCAATTAATTTCTTAAATTATCCTTTGACTTTGTTCTGGCCCGCCATCTAGTGGTGACTTTTTTTTGGGCTCCGATGCCAAACTTACTTGCCGACCCCTGCTCTACACGATCCCAGCCGAGGAATAAGTCTGATCTAGCCAAACCATGAGTCATTTCCTAAAAAAAAACAAAAACTTTTATATACTTTTTAACCACAAATGCTCGTCTTGCACTAGCTCTGCAGTGCGACACACATTACGTAATCAGGTTGAAGGGTTGAAACTTTTTTTTTACCATTTTAATTTTTTTTGTAAAGGGTGTTTGACTTAGTCTTGGGACGTTGTCTTTGCAAACATTAGGTCTGTACTTCCGCCTACGTCACACGTGATCTTTCAACGTGATTACGTAATGTGTGTCGCATCGCAGAGCTAGTGCAAGACCAGCAGTTGTGGTTGATGGGTATATAAATGTTTTTTTTATAAAATGATGATGGTTTGTCTAGATAAGACTCTTATTCCTCGGCTGGGACGTGTCGAGACTTTGAAGCTGCACTGAAACTGATATTTGGATCCCACTGAAGTCACTATATGGAGGAAAATCCTGGGATGTTTTCCTCAAAAACCTTCATTTCTTTTCATCTTTTTATAATTCTGAAGTGAACTAATCCTTTAATGCGGATGAGCTATACTGTGTTGAGAATTATGAAAAACCATATCATCACTAGCCATGTTTCCATCCATCTATTTTTATGTGAACTTTGGGATATCGCATAAAAAAACGCTGGATGGAAACACACAAATTTAAAAAATGATGCACTCAATTGAGTCAGATAATTGTTTTATTCGATAAGAAGACATGCACATAAATTACGATGGAAACCGAATAAATCCCTCGATGCGCATCAAAAAAGTCATGTGACTTTGCATGACATGACGGGATGTCATAACTGAACCAACCAGTGGACCGATCTCACTGCACAGTATCTGAAATGTTGTTTTGCTCAATCTGAAATGCCTGAACATCGTCAAATCGTTTGGTGTAATTCCCTCCCAGAACTGTTTTACACGACTGCTTTCCCAACAGCAGCATCCGCCTCCGGACGCAAGATATCATGACCACGTTTGTTGTGTTTCGTCTGCCGCTCTGAGATGGAGGAAAAAGAGCCCAACTGCAGCAACTTCCATTTTTATTAGTGATATTTGGTGCCAGTTTATCAGGAAGTGATGATTTTGTTCTCTTGAACACATGGAATGGAAATGCTGCTTTATTCCGAAATGTTTTATGCCATATTCCAATTTTGCACATAAGTTAAGTTCGCAACTTTGAATGGAAACATAGATATTGAATTTAATTACATAAAAATATCACTTTTAAATTCAAATGATAATTAATCTACACAGTAAAGCAACACTGGTTTACAGCTACACTTCAGGTTCTATCATTGATATACTATTTACTTATAATATTTAATGATTATATATAATAATATTTATTTATTTATTTATTTTAGTACTTCAACTTTAAATGGTAATTAAAAATACTGCCTTAGCAACTAGCTGAAATAAAATAAGTTTGTTATATTTTATTGCTGTTCATGCTTATTTTATTTCAAGTACTGACTTTTTTAGTTTTGTTTTAGTTTTAGTTAACTGCTGGGTCATTCTGTCTACTCATTTAGAGGTCCCTAAACATTTAGACTTTGATCATTTCTTTTCTGGTGAAAGACATGCATAAATGAAGAAGAAAGCCAAATTATTAGATATCATTGAGTATTTACTGAGTAATCCACTATTTTATAGAGGAGGGTCAAAATGACCATTTTAACCTGAGATTTGGAACAAAATTACAGGAGGGTAAAAACGATTTTAGAAAGATGTCAGCATAATTAATACATTTTTACACAGAATTTTATTAGTAAAATCTGTTGACTTTAGCTATTTTTGTTGCATTATATGCCAATGGTTACATTTTTGGGCACATTATTTGTCCTTCAGACATTCCATTCCTCTTTCAATATAATAAGTATCAGCTGTTTGAAAAATTACCCACATTTGATTTTCGACCATTGAAAATGAGTAAAGTTCAACAATTTACTCATGGAGACTCATTAAGATCACCATTTCTCTGGGAATTAATCATATATTGGGCCTTAAAATGAACATACCAAATGAACAGTTTGTTAAGAACCAAAATCTAAAAGGATATTAAGATATCTTAAACCCTTCTTGAGTTACAGGTATGCAGACTTTGGGGGAAAAACATTGAAAACTGTTTTTCCCCATGGAACTGTCACCGTTGGGATATAATGTAATGAAGATTTCACTAATAGACCTACCAATCTCTAAAATAATGCTGCTGCTATCTTTCTAAAGGCATTTTCACCCTCCAGTGATTTGGCTCCAAATCTCAGGACAAAATTATAATTTTGACCTCCCTCTATGAAAGTATATTCAATAAATATTTATTCATGATATTTAATATTTTGTCTTTTATCATTTGTCTTTCTTCAGCAAAAATATGAACAAAATCAAAAATTTGAGCTGGGGAAGTTTATGAAATTAGTTTGATTTGAGACGAAATGACCCTGCTGTAAACGGGATTCAGTCCGTCTCTGTATGTGGATTAAACTCAACAGAGTTTTTCAAACCATTGGTGAGTCATTCACAACATTGTTTTGTGTTGCTAAGCTTCAATGTAAAAGTCTTTATTGCAAAAGATTGTGATGAAAAATGGGTTCTTGTACATTTTCATCATATTTTCTGCTGAGTTCAGCATGCTATGCGAAGCAAGTTTACATGACTTGCACTTACACTTCTGCCAGACTGCTGGCACACAGCACACGTGAATACTGTCAGTCCTCAAGCAGGGTGTCCCTGGATCCTGTGTTAAACTTCATTTTAACTTTCTTACTTTCTCTTTTACCTTGAAATATAAGGCTGTAAAAGGGCTTAAATGTCTTGAATAGCATAGAGAAATAGCTCTGGTGATCTGAACTTCAAAATTAGATGGACTGAAATTAGATCTGTCACTTTTAGAATAGAAATAGACCATAATGGCTGACCTGTTGACTTTATACCACAAGTTAAAATTTTTCTCAAATTCTTTCAATTTGTCATAGTTTAACATAAAATTGTACCAGCATGCAGCAAAGTGTTTAATACATGCTACGTTTTAAATTTCTTTGTAACCTAAACGCATTGCTCAAGGCAGTGTACATGTGGTATTGTTTGTTTACAGGAAGAACCCACAATTAAAACCACAGACAGAGATCGTCATGGACGAACAGCAGGAATTGTTTGGCCCCGAAAGGAACAGCAAACTGTGACTTCCTCGACTCCTGTGAGCGTCTGCATTGTGAAGCTACCGGAAGAGGAAGATATTTCTGTTTCCTCTCAGATCTAATTTAATGTCTTCCTCCTCACCACGGCTGTGATGAAAATAACACATTGTGACACATATATGTCATTTATCCTGTGTGATTCATAAAAGGTGTTAAATCACTGAGGACAATAACAAGAATGATGGCCTTAGTTCAGCTGATAGCGAGTGTCAACATGAATCCCAGAACACCTGGCTGTATTTCACTCGGTGTCAGAGATGTCCAGGCCATAGACTGTAAAAAAACGGACAACGCTCCTTCACTCTCTTCCATTGTAGAAAAGTGAAGCCGCCAAAGACCCAATATGGCGCTGAGTTCTTGCGCAGTAGAAGCGGTTAGTACAGTTTACTGCAGAACAACTCATTATGCCGGTGTGAAATTAAAGCTTAAGCTCCTGCCAGAAATACCCAAAAAAGTCTGTTGGTGCCTCAGTGACTACTTCGCTAAGAGAAGCTGTCAATCACAGCTGACGTCACATCCCCGTTTTTATAGCATCAAATAATTAACTAAGACCAATCTTAAGATCTTATTAAAAAAAATGAACACTAAACTTACTTCAGCGTGATTAAAAACTACTTAAAATGTTACAAAACATCTTTGAAAAAAATGTATTTGAAGTGTAATTTGATTGTTTAGTTTGCCTCACGTCCATTAGACTTCATGGGGAGGGCGGGGTTTATGAGCTGTACTGGGACCAGCCACCAGGGGGCGATCGAGACGCTTCGGCTTAACTTTCCAGGACTCGTGCGGCACGCTTGGTCCAGGCTTATCTTCTCTTCTGTCCTGTGTTGTTCTGCAGAGGGGGAGCAGGAGGAGGCGTGGCTGATGGAGGCGGGGCTAGCTACGCTGTTTGACGAATCGGCTTCAGGCGGCGAGGACAGCATCGCTCTGCTGTCAACTCTGACCCGAACGCAAGCGGCCGCCGTGGAGAGGCGCGTGGAAACGCTGAAACAGACGCTACGCAAGCGGAACAAACCATATACTGTCCCAGATGTCAGAGAGATCTTTAAACCATCACCTGATTCACAAAGTAAAGTAAGAAAACGCTGCACATTAGTGCTGTTCCTGCCCCAATACAGTAGGTCATGTGTGAATGAATGACCATCCGTCTAGAACAAAGATGCATGAACGCATTCCAGTTTCAATGTAATGTAGCTTTCTGAACAACATCTACAGTATGACCGCATTTACAAAGTCTTGATGTTGTTTTCAGTCTCTACTAGAACATGTTTTCATGCTTGAATGTTGAATATTTTCCTCATATTCTCCATTGTTGCAGCTCCTCTCTTCCCAGTCTGTCAGTAACGCTCTGTTTAGTTCCTGTCTCTATGAAGCCCCTCCCTGAAAAACTGCTAATTTTCAAATCCATGTGATTGGAACAAAATACTGAGGAGGACTTTTACTTTCTGAACCTGGACTTTTCACCTCTGACCATAACCGCCAGTTTAACACACTACTAACTAACTCAACCAGGCCCCGCCCCTTTATTCTGCATATTAATTATTATAATGAGGAATATTGTGACTAGTTTGTTCCCGGAAGAAACTCAAGACTACAAAGGAGGCGTTTCAGGGAGTTCAGAAACAGTGACACTGATATAGAGAAGAACTCCTTTTTCATGCTCAAACAGCAACATTAAAGAAAAATTTATCTTGCACTAGTGTAAATGATGAAGAGCTTTTTTCATATCTCAGTTAGATGTAAGAAGAGACATTTTGAATCAGTGTATTAACACAGATCACTGTGCCACTGTCCTGTGGTTATTAAAGAACAGTCTGCCTGTTTATTCTTCACCCGAATGGTTTTATTCAGTCTAAAGCATTGACATGTGATAAAGCTTCAGGAAGAAGTTCATGCAGGACGTCCAACTAGTGACTGGAGCTTTCTGACATTTTTTTTTTTACAGGCTGTTAACAGTGTCACCAATTACACAGTACTTCCCTATTAATAAACATTTCAGCAAAGTGTAATGAATAACTTAGAAAATTCCAGGTTGAAGGATCTGTGGTAAACCACCGATGTCATTTATTGTGCCATTTTGAGTAGTTTATTAAGAAAAAGCATAAGCTGTGATTTATGTTTCTGCTGGACGCTGCACTAAATAATCGATTTAAAAAGTAATGGCAACAACTCATGAACACTTCTTTTACAGTTACTTAACTAAGCAATGCCACAGATACATTCACTGAAGCAGAAGTGCCACTGGAAATTAACCAAACAAACAAAAACGTAGACCTTATACGGCGAAGACAGAAACTAGTGAAATAATTCAGCTAATTTTAAAATAAAATGATCAGCGTAGTAATCTTTAATTTTAAAAACAAAACAAAAAAACAATGACTCGAGACTCAACTTGGATTTGAACTGCATGATTCGACAATGACTTTCTAACAACTGTAATTAAATAAAAATTGCGCTATCAATTGATAAACAAAATGCAAGGGTCTGTGTGATTGTATGATGATGCACTTCTATGACAAATGAGAAGTAGGAACATATGGAACACACGCACACTGAAAACAAGAAAATACACACATAAACCTAACAATATTACATTTACTATAAAACTTCTATAATGACTGTTTATGCATCATACCTGTTCATTGACAGTCAACTGTTTTACCTTCAGCTCTTATAATTGTTGTTATAATAAGGGTTATAATAGATAAATATTTCTTAGATGCTGAATTGACTTGACTTAGTTGGTTTGTGTGCACTGTCTTGAACGTGTGACTTGCTCCAATCTCTGATAGAAAGAGTCACATGACCAGTGTCACTGATTCACTGACTGCATTAGTCTCCTAAAGGGGTCTTACACTTTTGGTTCCCTGTGTTTATTGCACATATGTTGATGAATGAGTTTTTAACATAACATCACACATGCTAACAGTTTGCTTTATTCTCTTGTTGTTCGTGTCACTCTTTTTCTGACAAAGCAGGATGAGGCAGGATCCACAGACAGAAGTGGGAGCAGTAAACTGGAAGTGGAAGGAATGGGTATGTGTCATGAGTTAAAGCTTGTGTTTCATGGGATTACTCAATGCTTTGTCATTTCGATTCACTCTGCCTTGAAGTTAAATGTTAAAGACAGCAACACACAGAAAAATGCTGGAATATCCATTCCTTTTGTTCTTTAAAGAAATGTAAAATTCAGCATAACTAAAATAAAACATTTTGCTTTATATAAAACGTAACCTTGTCTAATCATATACTCCTGTACAGAGATGCATGCAGAATATAAAGGATTTTTTTTTCTGAATGTAATCACCAATAGACCAGTGGAAATAAATACGACAGAGGTGTTGTAAAGTCATTTCTCGTAAGCGTATGAGAATTTTGAAAGTAATTTTTAGTGCTGGGCTATCTTGTTTTACAGTGTTCATACTTTACCCTGGTTCAGTCCTGGTTGTCAGGTTTAGATATTTCACACTCTACGTTTGTAAACATTGGGTTAATATACTTACACAACTTGAAACACAACTTGTTTCAGATCTATGGAAAATGTTGCGCGTAAAAGTCTAAAATCAACTGAAACATACTACAACAAATAGAAGGAAAATGTGTTTCTAGAACTTTATAATTTCATCACTGAAGGCGTTTTCCATCGCTGCTGAAACTAATCCGAGCATGTGAATATCTTTCCAACTTAAAATAGCGCATGAGACACTATTTAGTTAATGATTGGTTGTCTTCTGTTGCTAAACAACTCGCCGTGACGTTCTAGCTCTGCTTTTTTGACACTTCATTGCTCATAATGCAGGGTTAAACGCAGCACTCTTTCACAATTACAGGTGTGAAACGTTGCTGGAATCAGACATCACCTGTTAAAAGCGTCTTTAACCCATCAGGACATCGTCATAAAGTCGTGCAGTTGTAGTCTGTGTGTTTGCGTGCAGAGTTGACTGTGGTAAAGTTGGTAAAATGACGACTGCCAAATAATGACATGTTTGATTGCTGGACTTTGACTAGCCTGATTTAGTTTAATCAGCAAAGAGTGACGTGAGAGCAATGAAGTGTCACTCAAGCACACCAGCACAACTGCACACGTGTGTTTTTGCCCATAAATGTTTGTCATAGTTTCACACAGCATGAAATGTTATTGTGTGTTTATGGTTTGGTTAGGTAACGGGGCGGGGCCTGATGCTCCTGGGGGCGGAGCTGACGCTGATACGGACATTAACCTGGAGGTGTCGTTCTCCGAGCAAGCGCTTATCTACAAAGAAGAGTTGAAGGTTACCCAGCCCCAGAGCGAGGCCGACGACAGGTTACCCGTGAGTCGAGCGCAGTCGTGTGTGTGTGTGTGTGTACTGGACCAGTGCAACTCACTCTGACTGGTTGCTTGAGGATAAAGTTAATATATTCTATTTTTAGATTGCAAAAATGTCAAATTAAAGGTTTAAAGCCACTCATCTGTGCTCTTATTGAGTGAGAGTGACCTCTGCTGGTCAGTCTGTGGAACTGCATCCTGCACTCTTCCCTTTTCAAAAATCACTATTACTGTTATATTTAGTTCTACGATCTGAACACTAACACTAGTATTAAAGGAATTTCAGAATTAAAATTCCCTGATATTTTACTCACCCCCCACGTCATCCAGGATGTTCATGTCTTTCTTTATACAGTTATAAAGAAATGAAGGTTTTTGAGGAAAACATTCCAGGATTTTCCTCCATATAGTGACTTCAGTGGGATCCAAATATCAGTTTCAGTGCAGCTTCAAAGTCTCGACACGTCCCAGCCGAGGAATAAGAGTCTTATCTAGACAAACCATCTGACATTTATAAAGAAATAAACATTTATATACTTTTTAACCACAACTACTCATCGTGCATTAGCTCTGCGATGTGCCACACATTACGTAATCAGGTTGAAAGGTCACGCGTGTTCCGGTTCAGAAATGTAGCGTAGGGAGAAGAACTCATCTCATTTTCTCCTCCAACTTCAAAATTGTCCGACATCATTGTTTTACTTTTTTTTTTTTTCTTTTTGTAAATGGTGTTTGACTCAGTCTTTGCACGTTGTCTTTGTAAACATTAGGTCTGTACTTCCGCCTACGTCACGCGTGACCTTTCAACGTGATTACGTAATGTGTGTCGCATCGCAGAGCTAGTGCAAGATGAGCAGTTGCGGTTAAAAAGTATAGACATTTTTTTTTTTTTTTTTTTTAATAAAATGACGATGGTTTGTCTAGATAAGACTCTTATTCCTCGGCTGGGACGTGTCGAGACTTTGAAGCTGCACTGAAACTGATATTTGGACCCCATTGAAGTCACTATATGGAGGAAAATCCTGGAATGTTTTCCTCAAATACCTTCATGTCTTTTCGACTGAAGAAAGAAAGACATGAACATCTTGGATGACGTGGGGGTGAGTAAATTAAATTATCAGGGAATTTTAATTCTGAAGTGAACCAATCATTTAAGTCTTAAAGATGTCGTCCTGCAGTGTTTGTGCTCCAGACATTAATGATAAATCATGTGTCGTTTTGATAAAGCTGTTTTCCCGCTAAATGAGGGACCGAAGCATGATTAGAGACCGGACAGCATGTTTCTACTGTATCCCTTCATTCACTCGTTCTCTTGCTCCTCTTTCGGCCTGTCGCAGGATTTCAGAGTGTCTCAGGATAAGACAGGGCAGACAAAAGTAGGCGATCTCTCTGCTGAGGACATGAAGAAAGTTCGCAGACTGGTCCTGATTGAGATGAGCGCTCTGTTCGACACGTGTGGAATCGAGGTGAAGGCCCATAAAGCTCTCAAGGTCAAAGTGAGAGGTCAGTGCCTCTGATATGTGTGCAGGAAACATAAAAAAGCTGCAAAAAGATTTTGCTCTGTGTAACTTGAATATGAACAACAGTAAGGTCAGATTATCCCTCGTCTAACTGCTAGTTGGTCAAACTAGTTCTGAAGACACAGTCTTAACAGTCTTAGTCTTATGCAGCTGAATAAAACATATTGTTGTGTCATCTGTAGAGTCGGGTTTGTTTGGTGTTCCTCTCTCTACGCTCCTGGATCAAGACCAGCGGAGGATCCCAGGAACCAAAGTGCCTCTCATACTGCAGCATGTAAGAGAGCAGAGCCAGAACTATAACAGGACGCTAGCCGAGACCAGGGCCGTTCATAACTCACAGACCACCACAACTCTCCTTGAGATAAGAAACACGGGTAACACTTTAGTTTGGGGACCAATTAACTAGTTTATCATGCATATTACTAGGATATTGGCTGTTTATTAGTACTTATAAAGCACATATTAATGCCTTTATTCTGCACGATCAACTACAACCTTACTAAGTATTGATAAGCAGTCATAGCAGCAAAAGTCATAGTTAATAGTGAGAATTGGACCCTAAATTAAAGTGTGACCGAAACATACACATGTGCTATGATTTACACTGGATTATTTTAATATTTTGTATTTGATACAACAAATCTGAATGTTAGAATTGCCCAGACCAGGATGTCATAGAGAGCTGAGGGTGGACATGTAGACAGCGCCCCTTTGCCAGTGTGCTAAAACTTCCTTGGAAAGTAAAGCATAGTGTTTTCAGGAAAGCATCTGCCAGATGAGAAGTTCAGGACTTCAGTAATAGACAAACACTGTCATGTGATGAGAACAGTATTTGTGTTATGTATGCTACCGTTCAGAAGTCTGGGGTCAGTACCCTTTTTTTTTTTTTTTTTTTTTTTAAGTAAATGAATACTTTTATTCATCAAGGATGCATTAAATTATAACAGTAAATACATTTATAATGTTACAAAAGATTTCTATTTCAAATAAATGCTGTTCTTTTGAACTTTCTATTGATCAAAGAATCTTGAAAAATAAAATGTATCACAGCTTCCACAGAAATATGCATTTTCATCACTAATGAAGCAGCATATTAGAATGATTTCTGAAGGATCATGTGACACTGAAGACTGGAGTAATGATGCTGAAAATGCAACTTTGATCACAGGAATAAATGACACTTTACTATATACAGGTCCTTCTCAAAAAATTAGCATATTGTGATAAAGTTAATTATTTTCCATAATGTAATGATAAAAATGAAACTTTCATATATTTTAGATTTATTGCACAACAACTGAAATATTTCAGGTCTTTTATTGTTTTAATAATGATGATTTTGGCATACAGCTCATGAAAACCCAAAATTCCTATCTCAAAAACTTTGCATATCATGAAAAGGTTCTCTAAACGAGCTATTAACCTAATCATCTGAATCAACTAATTAACTCTAAACACCTGCAAAAGATTCCTGAGGCTTTTAAAAACTCAAAACTCGTTTCATTACTCAAAACTGCAATCATGGGTAAGACTGCCGACCTGACTGCTGTCCAGAAGGCCATCATTGACACCCTCAAGCAAGAGGGTAAGACACAGAAAGAAATTGCGGCGTGGCATGGAGGCAATCAGCCTGTGGCACTGCTGAGGTGTTATGGAGGCCCAGGATGCTTCGATAGCGGCCTTAAGCTCATCCAGAGTGATGGGTCTTGCGTCTCTCAACTTTCTCTTCACAATATCCCACAGATTCTCTATGGGGTTCAGGTCAGGAGAGTTGGCAGGCCAATTGAGCACAGTAATACCATGGTTAGTAAACCATTTACCAGTGGTTTTGGCACTGTGAGCAGGTGCCAGGTCGTGCTGAAAAATGAAATCTTCATCTCCATAAAGCTTTTCAGCAGATGGAAGCATGAAGTGCTCCAAAATCTCCTGATAGCTAGCTGCATTGAGCCTGCCCTTGATAAAACACAGTGGACCAACACCAGCAGCTGACATGGCACCCCAGACCATCACTGACTGTGGGTACTCCAGTGCTGCTTATCTGTAGCCCAGGTCAGGCGCTTCTGCCGCTGTTTCTGGTTAAAAAAGTGGCTTGACCTGGGGAATGCGGCACCTGTAGCCCATTTCCTGCACACGCCTGTGCACGGTGGCTCTGGATGTTTCTACTCCAGACTCAGTCCACTGCTTCCGCAGGTCCCCCAAGGTCTGGAATCGGTCCTTCTCCACAATCTTCCTCAGGGTCCGGTCACCTCTTCTCGTTGTGCAGCGTTTTTTGCCACACTTTTTCCTTCCCACAGACTTCCCACTGAGGTGCCTTGATGCAGCACTCTGGGAACAGCCTATTTGTTCAGAAATTTCTTTCTGTGTCTTACCCTCTTGCTTGAGGATGTCAATGATGGCCTTCTGGACAGCAGTCAGCTCGGCAGTCTTACCCATGATTGCGGTTTTGAGTAATGAAACAGGCTGGGAGTTTTTAAAAGCCTCAGGAATCTTTTGCAGGTGTTTATAGTTAATTAGTTGATTCAGATGATTAGGTTAATAGCTCGTTTAGAGAACCTTTTCATGATATGCTAATTTTTTGAGATAGGAATTTTGGGTTTTCATGAGCTGTATGCCAAAATCATCAGTATTAAAACAATAAAAGACTTGAAATATTTCAGTTGGTGTGCAATGAATCTAAAATATATGAAAGTTTAATTTTTATCATTACATTATGGAAAATAATGAACTTTATCACAATATGCTAATTTTTTTAGAAGGACCTGTATTTACATTTGAAAACTGCTGTTTTAAATTAAACAGTAAAATTTGTGAAATATTATTCCAATCAAATAAATCAAGCCTTGTGAGCAGAAGAGACTTAATTCAGAAACATTACAAATCTTACCATCCCCAAAGTTTTGAATGCTAGTGTATGTACTGTATGTGATTAGCTGATTTATAATAGCACTGAAGCGAAGGCCATGAAGACTGAATGTGAGTTTGAGCTGCAGAGCAGGAACAATGACTTTAAACTGGTGTTTCTCAGCTGATCTCTCATATCGAGGAGCAGGGTTTGGACACGGAGGGAGTTCTCCGGATACCTGGAGCCGCTACCAGAGTGAAGGTAGGTGTTATTTCTGTGTAATTTCTGTAGTCATTTGCATGGTTGTAACACATTTGCTGGCGTGTGTTTCCCAGGCAGTCTGTCAGGAACTGGAACACAAGTTTTATGAAGCCATGTTTCCATGGGAGAGCCTGAAACAGCATGACGCTGCGAGTCTCCTGAAGCTGTTCATCAGGGAGCTGCCGTATCCCCTGCTGACCGTCGAATACTTCTACGCCTTCATCTCTGTGCTGAGTGAGTGAGCGGACCACGGCTCAGATGCGCCGGCTGTGTGCGGTTTGAAGGCCATAATGCAGTGAGAGGCGCCTTTTTTAAATAGCGCCCAAAACACTCACTGCCAATAGAAAACTGTTTATGCCTCGGGTTTTAACCGCATGCTGCAACTTGCGTTTTTGTAGGAGCGCTCTGAGCGCCTGAAGTTGAGCAAAAAATCAAATCTGAGTAGAAAAGCGCTCGACGTCACACTGTTTTTTCCCACTGTCCAATCGAATAAATGGAAAAGGTGTTTTGACGAAAGTTTACAGTTGCTTTGAACATCAGGAGACTGCAATGATGGAGGATAAACTTGTGGTGACTGTCGCGGGGTACCCAGAGCTGTATGACTTCACCAACCGCAACTACCACAATGTTACCATAAAGTTAATAAAACGCTAATATGACAGTTTACTTCACAGCAAACCAAAGAACTCTCTCGCTATAATACTTGATTAGACTGAGGACAGCTGTTTCGGTGGTTGCCTAGCAATATAAAATGAAAAAAAGTCAACAAAAAAAGGCAGTGCTGTGCGCCTCGTGTTTTCAAACCTAAAAAACGCGTTCTGTCTGATCGGGGTCTAAGTCCCCGATATACTTCAGACGAACTTGAACAAAGTGATGTGTCATCATTTAAAACGAAACAAGGCCAAAATAAAGCTCGTTCGAAACAGCTTGCCAAAGTGAATGTCTGTAAATTTCGCTCTGGCTGGTAAACGCCTTTGAACTCCCATTGGTCTGTGGCGATTGATGATGTAATAGGTGGGCGTGTCTCTGAGATTTTTGTTCCATGTTAAGTCACCTTTATTTATATAGCGCTTTTTACAATACAGATTGTTTCAAAGCAGCTTTACAGAGATAACAGTAAAATAATGCAACAAAGTTGAAAATAGCGTCACAGTCCAGCTTAAGTAAGTTCAGTGATTTCATTTTTGTTGTAAAAAAGTTATTAATTTAGTTCATATACAGGTCCTTCTCAAAAAATTAGCATATTGTGATAAAGTTCATTATTTTCCATAATGTAATGATAAAAATTAAACTTTCATATATTTTAGATTCATTGCACACCAACTGAAATATTTCAGGTCTTTTATTGTTTTAATACTGATGATTTTGGCATACAGCTCATGAAAACCCAAAAAAAATTAGCATATCATGAAAATGTTCTCTAAACGAGCTATTAACCTAATCATCTGAATCAACTAATTAACTATAAACACCTGCAAAAGATTCCTGAGGCTTTTAAAAACTCCCAGCCTGTTTCATTACTAAAAACCGCAATCATGGGTAAGACTGCCGACCTGACTGCTGTCCAGAAGGCCATCATTGACACCCTCAAGCAAGAGGGTAAGAGACAGAAAGAAATTTCTGAACAAATAGGCTGTTCCCAGAGTGCTGTATCAAGGCACCTCAGTGTATTCAGCACGACCTGGCACCTGCTCACAGTGCCAAAACCACAGTAAATGGTTTACTGACCATGGTATTACTGTGCTCAATTGGCCTGCCAACTCTCCTGACCTGAACCCCATAGAGAATCTGTGGGATATTGTGAAGAGAAAGTTGAGAGACGCAAGACCCAACACTCTGGATGAGCTTAAGGCCGCTATCGAAGCGTCCTGGGCCTCCATAACACCTCAGCAGTGCCACAGGCTGATTGCCTCCATGCCACGCCGCATTGAAGCAGTCATTTCTGCAAAAGGATTCCCGACCAAGTATTGAGTGCATAACTGAACATATTTCAGGTCTTTTATTGTTTTAATACTGATGATTTTGGCATACAGCTCATGAAAACCCAAAATTCCTATCTCAAAAAATTAGCATATTTCATCCGACCAATAAAAGAAGTGTTTTTAATACAAAAAAAAAGTCAACCTTCAAATAATTATTTCAGTTGGTGTGCAATGAATCTAAAATATATAAAAGTTTAACTTTTATCATTACATTATGGAAAATAATTAACTTTATCACAATATGCTAATTTTTTGAGAAGGACCTGTATATATAAAAACTTGTTCTTGTTATTGAAAGGAAAGCGCTCAGCACATATTTACATATTCATCTAAATGTGGCATGTTCAATAAAGCCCCTTTCACACAGCGCGTTGATCCCGGGAAATTGCCGGGAAATTGCCAGAACGCCTTCTGTGTGAACGCAAACACGACCCGGGATTGATGCCGGGATCGATGCGCGGTTGGGGACCTAGTAACATTGCCGGGATCAGTCCCGGAACACGTGCTGTGTGAACATAAGCCGTAATGATCACGCTGAAGTGAAGTGAAAGCAGGCTAGTGAAACGGTACGTAATGCGCTATAGTTTATGATCGAATCAGAGAAAAAAATGCACAAGCGTGGTTTCTCGAGAGAGATCGCAGCTCATAAGCAAACTATAGACGCTGCTGAGACATTACATGTCACATCAATGTCACGTGTCTTTACAGGATTTTTACGGGTTGTGTGTGAACGCACTCTCTGATTCCGGAAAATCACTGGCAGTGTGAATGAACCAAAATCAAACGAACCCGGGTCAAATCCCAGGTCACTTTATCCGTGTATTTTCTGGAATCTCTGTGTGAAAGGGGCTTAACAGTATATCGTACTTTAACCCGTAAGCGGAAAGACTTTTGCTGTTAGTATATCGGGGCCTTTAAAGTGTGTGTGATCTGTGCTGTATGTAACTGATGGTTGTGATTGTGTCTGTTGTGAGCAGAGCTGCCCACTAAGAAACAGCAGCTACAGGCGCTCAATCTGCTGGTGCTCCTGCTGCCAGAACCCAACAGAGACACTCTCAAGGTACGACCGCACGCACTCACATCCCAGACAGCAACACCGTGTCGGCCCAGATCCGGCCCACATCTGGGACGCATGGAATCCACTTCTTCCAGATCTGGGCCGACACTTTAGTCCACGTTCACTTCACCTCACCGTACTGAACCTGATTCGACTGTCTTTCAGGCTCTGATGGAGTTTTTCCAGCGGGTGATCGACCGTAAGGACAGGAATAAGATGACCCTGAACAACGTTGCGGTGGTGATGGCGCCCAACATCTTCATGTGTAAGGGCTTCCGCAGTAAGATCAGTGAACAGCAGGAGTTCGCCATGGCCACCGGCACCGCCAACATCGTCCGGCTGCTCATCCGCTACCAGAACCTGCTCTGGACGGTGCGTCACACCTCACACCTCACAGATGTGCACCGCAAACTACGCTTTCGTCTGGTTTTCCATTCAAAAAGATTTGAAAATCAAGATACATTTACTTGAGAAGCGAAATGACTTGAAAAATGTAATATCTCAAGTCGTTTAGCTTTTCAGTGGTAGAAGGCAAGTCACCTTTATTTCTATAACGCTTTTTACAATACAGATTGTTTCACAGCAGCTTTACAGAGACAACAGGAGAATAATGCAACAAAGTTTGTTTCTGCTGTACGGCAGATCTAGAAGAAAATAGTGTCATTGTCCAGATTAAGTAAGTTCAGTGATGGTTCATTTGTGTTGTAAAAAAGTTATTCATTTAGTTCATATATATATATATATATATATATATATATATCTGCTCTGGAGAAAACTGTGATGTCATCGTCCAGCTCAGTTCAGTTCTCATATAATGGTGTCAGTGCAGATCAATAATATTGTTGAATATTAAATGTCCCCAACTAAGCAAGCCAAATTCCAAAGGTGAGAAGAGCGAGTTCTTGTTCAGCGTTTATGTCCGACTAACAGAAGTTTGAAGATCACGATGCTCAAACCAGTCTTTTTTTTTTGTGTCTCAGATTCCCAAGTTCATCCTGAATCAGGTGCGCAAGCATAACACGGAGAACCAGAGGAAGATGAACAGAGACAGAGCGGTTAAAAAGCTCCTGAAGAAGATGGCCTACGACCGCGAGAGAGCCTCTGACAAACAGGAGAAAAACAATGAGGTAAATCTCGCAAACACTGCAGACCGTTACGCTGAAGTGTGTGTGTGTGTGTGTGTGTGTCAGAGTTTGACAATGTGAGCGGCTGAAACGTACGGCTCCACTCTGACACCCAGTGGACGCGCAGCACAACTGCATGCTGGGACTGTCTGAGCAGTGCAGTCTGGTTATTGCAGACAGGCTGAAACACTTAATTTAAAGCTCTCAAAGGGTGTTGTTTCTATACACAGAATAGATCCTGCAGATACAGACACATGATTTGATCTATACACATAAAACTACTGTATCATAATTTATATGCATATTTCTAAGGCCTCTAAATGATCAAGACTTTGCTGTGTCACTCGATCTCCTCCAGTCCTTCTGTCTTTGATTGATAGTTTAGACTCGTTTATCCAGTAAAAGTCTTTCAGTGTAACTGTACAAACGTCCTCCTTCAGCTCGAGCTTCACGTGTCTTTCTGTGTCAAATCTGACCTGATTTATCAAGGAAACGCAAGAATAACTTTGATATTGTTAGTAATATTTCACCTGGACTGAAGCGACTGAGGTTTACTTGATCATCCAGACATCATTTATTAGAAAAATCATGAGTTTCAAATATGATCATCAGGCTTTTGAGGAAGGTTTATTTGTTCATTTGTCAATCATCATTGGATTGGATTGGATTATAAGATTTAAAACTACAGAGCTTTGATCATAAAACTTAGCATTTAAATATCATCTCACTAATACATTATTGATATTTATATGCATTTTCTCTAAATAGTCTCTGAATAAAACTGAGCTGTTTTTTCTTCCATATTCTCACTCTGTTAGACTATATGATAAAAAAGCCTGATAGATCAAATATGATGCTTAACAATAAACTTTAATTTTTTATTTGTGTATGTGTATATATATATATATATATATATATATATATATATATATATATATTATCTAAAGGTTCAGTAAACTCTTCCGTTTAAAAAAAAGTGTTTATTTCACATGTCAGGCTCTTAATGTCCAGGTTGTGACTGGGGAATCTGCAGGTGTTTGCACACATTTCCCAGGACGTTTCCCAGTGTGTTTTACTGGAGTACATGTTTGGCTGTAGTGTAGATGTGTGTGTGTTCAGGCTGACGGAGGCTTCATACGGGTTCAGGCCCCTCAGTTCTCCATGGTGTCCATGGCCATTCAGCTGACGGAGGATTTGAAGGCCTCAGATGTCCTGGCACGCTTCCTCAGTCAAGAGAGGTGAGCCAACACACTCCATCAGCTTCAGGCACTAGTGAATGATGTGCTCAGTGAGACTGACTGAGAGTTGTGTTACAGGTCTGTGTCTGTGAGAAGAGAAGATCTGTGTCTCTATGAGATGGGAGGAAACATCAGTGAGTATCTCATGAGCCTCACATTCATGACAGTCACACAATTCATAAAGTGCAGCTAACCATACTGCCATACAAAGGCAAAAGGCCTTAACTCGCTAGAGTGTGGAACTGAGAAAAATGACTTAAAAGATTTTTAGTTGTCCCGCCAAATGAATTATAGGTAGGACACTGGAAATCTGGCAATTAGATGTTGTTTTAGTAATGAAAATTATCTACATAAAAAAAATCTTGAGCTCAAACTTGACTTTTGACCACTATTTTAAAGTTACTGTATTTTGCCTTTGTATTGTCAGCAAAAAGTGAGAAGTCATGCCAAGGCAAAAGGCAGTAACTTCCACATTACCAATATTTGATTGCTGATCACCATTAACAAAATCATTATAGTAACACCTGTATACAATCTAGTGATCATGGCATTTATTTTGTATGATTTACAATTACTTCTAGACATCTACTTATTGCTATCCTGTGCTTTGGTTGCATTCTGGTGGCATTACATTAGACATGACAAAATACCTCCATATTATTCCATATAGCGGTAAAGAGTATCTTCAATTGGTAACGAGAGGCATAAGACTTGCTAAACGCACGCATGTTCAAAATGATCACGATAAAACAGATCCTCGCGCACATTCGACCTGGGTACTGGAATATAGTGTATTTGTGTTTGAAGGTGTCACGCTCCTCGTACATTCACGAGAAGTACGAAGTACGAACGCAGTGCTTTCCCCATTGAGACTCAGTGGGGAGCGCGTTCTGGACCACCTAGACAACTAATGCATTTATTGCACAACCTTCTGTGTTCTGCGTCTTTTCAGTATGTGGTACAAAGTACACTCCCTGTGATATTTTAGTCCTGCGTCGGCTTGACCGTGTTCAGTACCGGCAAAGTTTTGGCACTCTGCCAGCTAGATGCATGATTGTTTCAACCAGGTCCGGTACCCGAACTGGGTGAGGCGGGGCTTTAGTTCTTTGTTGTATTCACCTGCTACGGCATGTGTAAAATTTTTCTGTCAACTCTGCATATATCCTTCGCGATGGATATCACACGATTGTCGATTGAGCGGGTTCAGACCATATATTAAATGTTCTGACCGCATTTGTGCAGGACTAAGCTCTGAGGACATCAGAAGTTACAGGGACTGATGACAGCAGTACAAAGTACACAGGCTACATCGTAATTTAACTTATAATGGACAGTAAAACAAAGGCAGAACACCGTACAATCTGATAGGTAGCATTATTTGGTAGAACACCGGCACAATAACTTCATATTGATGCGTGGCTAAACAAAGGCAGAGTACCGTAACTCAAAATGAGCGTTCCAAAACAAAGCCAAAGAGCGGTAACTGGTGTTACGGTGTTCTGCCTTGGTTTCTCATGGGCCTCTGTAAGTTACTGTTAAGACAACCCATTATTTTCTCGAAAAAACTATGGAATTGACTCAAGATACTAATCCACATGATAAAGGAGGTCTTGAATGTGGCAAAAATATCAATGACTAATTTTCGACCAAACACAAAGTAATGGTCTTTTGCCTTTGCACTGCAGCATACAACTGCGTATAGTTAAATAAATAGACTCATCAACATGTACTTCCCCCAATCATATTGGCGATCTATGCAGCTCATGGTAAGATTACTACATTTCAGTTTGATTTTACATACATTTTTGTGCTATAAACAGTTTTGGCCACTTGGTGTCCGATGTAAAACCAGGGGCCGGATTAACAAAACATTCTTAAGAATAAAATACTTTCTTACTGCTGTTTTCCAACTTAAAGTTACAAATATTTGTAGTCCCCAAACTTTTTCTCAATAGACAAAACTTAAAGCCCCCCTTTAGTCAATAATCTTATCCCTTAAAACTCATCTTTGATTACCAAACATATTTACATTTTTTTCCTGTGAAAAAATATTCTTAATGCCTTAAAATATCTTGAATGTAACTCGACTATGGGATCAATATCCCGCCAAATGTATTGCGGCCACGGATCAAAATATAATAAGCCTGAATCAAAAAATAACAAGCATGAATAAAAACTTTAAACGCATTAAAAAATATTTTTCACAAAACTTAAAATTGTGTTCATGCTTTCTTTAAAATGATGTTTTCCTTGGTTTTATTACTCTGTACTTTGCGCTCTTTCATTTTCTGCTCATAATTTATTTTTTTGTACGCTTGTGCTGTTTTTCTCTTCGCTCTTCTTTCCATGTTCTGTGCTTGCTCTTCCAAATGTTGCAGTTCGAGTTTCATGTAAATTAGGGTGGGCTTAAGCGTCACCGTTGGTCCACTAGTTCTAGATTGACAGCTCCATCTCTAGCCAGTCAATCGAAGAGGGGAGTTGACGTCACTCCAATGCGACTTATGCTACTGATGCTCACTCGTACAGGGGAAGACAACAGTTTATTTTAAACTTTACAAGGACTTTTAAGCAGTAAAGCTATCTGAACTCTGGACATATAATTAAATTCCTCATTTTTGAGATGGCCTACATTTTAATGCGCACACTGGTAATTGGTGTTAAACAATACTTGGCTCATGATGTTAATATGCTAAGGCAGCTCTAAAACATGCAGTTTTGAAACACTACATTTCTTTTCAAAAATTAAGTTAAAAAACGGCCATTTTACCCGTCTGAAGAATTTAGGACTTTGACCTTTCAACGCTACACACAGCCTACCTTTTTATATATATATATATATATATATATATATATATATATATATATATATATATATATATATGGAACTAAATAATAATAATAATATATATATATATATATATATATATATATATATATATATATATATATATATATATATTATTATTTAGTTCCATTACAGACAAGGCATACAGTGCAAAAAGTACAAGACAAATACAAAGGCATTTGTACAGTTCAGAATATGTAAAACAAAGAACAACAACTAAAATTTAAAATGAACATGTAGCCTTTGTTAAAGAAAAAAACCCCGCACAGCCTACCTGGTGATCCGTTACGGTTAAATACGCCATCCTCAACGAATTTAACGATAACGGATCGCCAGGTAGACGTAACAGGTCGAGTTGCAGGCACACATACAGTTTAATGGTGTCCTGCCATGGAAAGATTTTTGCCAGCTGAGCTGATGGTTATCTTAACCTGTAGCTACGAGAGAACATCAGTAGCGTGAGTCGCATTGGAGTGACGTCAACTCCCCTCTTCGTTTGATTGGCTAGAGGAGGAGCTGTCAATCTAGAACTAGTGGACCAATGGTGACACCTAAGCCCACCCTAATTTACATGAAACTCGAACTGCAACATTTGGAAGAGCAAGCGCAGAACATGGAAAGAAGAGCGAAGAGAAAAACAGCACAAGCGTACAAAAAAATAAATTATGAGCAGAAAATGAAAGAGAGCACAAGCGTACAAAAAAATTAATTATGAGCAGAAAATGAAAGAGAGCACAAAGTACAGAGTAATAAAACCAAGGAAAACCTCATTTTAAAGAAAACATGAACATAAGTTTAAGTTTTGTAAAAAATATATATTTTTTATGTGTTTAAAGTTTTTTTTCATGCTTGTTATTTTTTGATTCACGCTTATTATATTTTGATCCGTGGCCGCAATACATTTGCCGGGATATTGATCCCATACTCGACACCCTTGCCTCATTTAGTATACGCGGTTCTATGAATATGCAGATGAGCCCCGCCTCCACTCACTCACACAGCTCAGAGATCCACTCGTTGACGATCACACATTGATCTGATTGATTACAAGGTAGTTTGTGACGTCAGAAACACCAGCAATTTCAAACCGTGTTTTTGAGACCGTCTTTGGTTCACTGCAGTTTTAAGGAGAAAATACTCAGCAATGGTGTAATGAATTGGTTTGTCTTAAAGCATATTAAAAACACCACATAGACATATAAACAACATTTAAAAGCTGGATTTTCACCACAGGGGACTTTAATGGCGCTTTTCCACTACACAGTACCAGCTCACCTTTGTTTGATTTTCCACTGAGTAAAAGTTGTACCTGTACCTGCTTTCTTACTTTTTTTCGTATCACCTCTGGCGAGGTTCTGAGCGAGCTGAGACGATACTAAAATGTGACGTGAAAACACTGCAGACTGCTGATTGGTCAGAGACAATCGTCACTATTTACTGCGTCATCATTGCTGAAAAAAACAGCTCCGTCTGGCGCGTGCAGTGTTTTGTTTTGCTGTCCTCAGCCTCTCCTGAAACAACGTTTGTCTTCTTGCTGTGACAAGAAGCTTGCTGTGACAACGTTTGTTTTCTTGCTGTGTATACCTGTGTATTATAAGGCGCGAGCAAAGATTGAACGTTTACGATTTTGACAGATTGTGTTAAAGATATAAAAGATTGGATAACGCGTAATTTTCTTTTATTAAATCCAGACAAGACAGAGGTAATACTTAGCGGTTCTAAAAACCGTCCACAAATCTTTCACAGCACGACTAACACAGTAGGATGCCCTGTTACTTTATCCGCTACAGTAAAAGACCTGGGTGTTACATTAGACTGCAACCTGTCCTTTGAAAAGCATATTTCATATGTTACAAAAACTGCCTTTTTCCACCTTAGAAACATTGCTAAGCTACGTAATATGCTATCAGTCTCTGATGCAGAAAAGTTAGTTCATGCATTCATGACCTCGAGACTAGATTACTGTAATGCTTTATTAGCTGGTTGTCCTGCATCTTCAATAAACAAGCTACAGTTAGTCCAAAATGCAGCCGCTAGAGTTCTTACTAGATCAAGAAAATATGATCATATAACACCGATTTTATCATCACTTCATTGGTTACCTATAAAGTTCCGTATTAAATACAAGGTATTGCTTTTGACTTATAAAGCTCTAAATGGTTTAGCTCCAGTTTATTTAACGGATCTTCTATCGCCTTACAATCCATCGCGCTCTTTAAGATCACTAGATTCGAGGCTTCTGGTCATTCCTAGGATATTCCACCAAAGGAGGCAGAGCATTTTCACATTTAGCTCCGAAGCTCTGGAATAGCCTTCCTGATATTGTTCGTAGCTCAGACTCGCTCTCCCAGTTTAAAACTAGACTGAAGACGCATCTATTTAGCCAGGCATTCATATAAATTTTTTATCTTAGAGTTACTGTAAATTTGGCCTCTAGTTCATAAACGCCAGAGGAGAACTGGCCCCCGACTGAGCCTGGGTTCTCCCAAGGTTTTTTTTTCTCCATTGGGTCATCTGATGGGGTGTTAGGACACCATTAGGTCACTGGATGGTGTTTTTCTGTTCCTTGCCACTGTTGCCTTTGGCTTGCTCAGTTGGGGATATTCAAATTAATTAACCAATGATACCATTGATCAGCTCTTTCGGTCTTTTTTCCAGTAATAAACAAACATTAAGTTGTTTTGATTGATACTGTGAAGCAGCTTTGATACAATCTGTATTGTGAAAAGAGCTATATAAATATATTTGACTTGACTTGACTTGACTTGTGAGAAACAGCCACATCCCGAGGATCAAAAACAGCCTACACTCGATTTCCACCATTGTCCCGTGTGTGTGTGGGTAGCGGGTGTGTGTCGCCTAGTTCCTGTGGCGTCGCTATGACGACCTTGTTCTATTGTGGAGGTACTATCTGTAATGGATAACGGAGCGAAAAGCGAGCCGAGTTGAGCTGGTACTGGTAATGGAAAAGCGTTATAAGAAGAATTGTTCTGAAAAATCATCATAAATAACCTCTTACAGTTAGGATAACCTCCAGCTTGGCTTCAGTTCTCAAAGGTCTAAGATGTTTAATTAATGTATTGGTTAGTTTCAAATATTAAACATTACAATCTAGGAACATATAATGCATATTACTATTACTAGGAATGTGCACAAGTACTCTGAAGTGGCATGATGATCATTATGAATATGCATGATGGGACTTTTTGCTGAATTAAAAATTCTGTAACAACTCAACTAAAAACGAGGTTAAATAGGGAGCTTGTTTTTTATTTTGGCATCATTCAGCACATATTAGAGCGGCGATACACAGATTCACTAGAGCGCTGATGACTGCAACAGACCGCTTCATCTTCTGATGTTTTTCATTCAGTTGATCAGCAAATCGTATGTAAGACCCGCCATACAATCCGACAATATTCTCAGCACATTCTTAGAGTTTAAACATTTCTTAACCTGGATGCTGAAGAGAAGCCAGGGCAGAAGCATCTGACGTCTGTGTGCTTGTGTGTTTGTGTAGAGGAGAGATGTCTGGATGAAGAGACGTACATCAAAGCTCTCCTGGAGCTCAACCCCAGTGCAGAGTGGGTCATTAAATCTGTCCAGCACTGACCCAAAACTAAACAAGCCAATCCACCCATCACGCCACGTGCCTCAAAGACCACCACAGGTGGGCGTATAAAGGGAAAACAGCAGTTCTTCATTACAGCACTGGGATTCAGAGCCTAACATGAACAATCTGAATGCATTTCAGCTCTTGAGGCATACGGTTGATCCGTCGGCACATCTCTCTCCCATGACAGAATCCTAAACCATAACCTACACAAATATGATTTTCATTAGATGTTCGAGTGGCAGTTGTACATGCATCATTTGTACTAGAAGCCAAAATGTTGTCAGGTTTATCACGTTTCATCGCTTTTAAAGGACCGATTGTTTGATTGGTACTAGAATCAGATGCTAATTTTCCATGTTTTCTCAAAAACCTCTCAAACAATGGTCAGGTCATATTTCACATCAGAAGAAGAGAGAAAAAAAAGAAATGATAGACTATTCAGATGATTTGCATTGTTTTTGTACTATTTTCATCATGATTAAACACATTACCCTCCAATGTCTCATTACTGTATGCTTGGTGCATCTTGAACTTTTTCTTGTGTAATTCTATTTATTCTCATTAGATTAGATTCTCACCACTACTGATGGACTAGAAAAAAAAAATATATATATATATATACTGTATATTGTGTCTTTGTAATTTAGAAAATACAATTTATCTCTTTTGGGGTGAAATATGACCTGGACATGATCTTTATAGATTTTGTGAGATGCACCTAGCCACAAACCTCATTCATATTTAATTGATATATATCTCACTTGAATAATGGTCTCGGATCATTTAAGGACTGAGGTATAACTACATTTCATACATTTTTTTTCCTTAAACATTTGATTTTATGTAAATGATCTCTAGTAGTATTGTAGCAATCTCTACTTTAAA
Source organism: Gila orcuttii (assembly GCA_026230005.1). Classification (NCBI taxonomy): domain Eukaryota; kingdom Metazoa; phylum Chordata; class Actinopteri; order Cypriniformes; family Leuciscidae; genus Gila; species Gila orcuttii. Next base: position 12,003,896 of record JAPDVR010000012.1, read on the forward strand.
TCAGTCACATGACCATTTCCCCAGTCTCATGTTAGCTCTCACTGCCAATAAAATGTCTCTGTATTACTTGTTCAGTCGCTCCCAGGGATCTTGGATGTGCTTTTATTCATGTTTCGTAATGTTGGAGAAAATAGTGTTGCTACAAGTCAAAGGATATTGTAGATCTTTAAAGGGTTCATGACTGAAAATGGTTTCTCAGCCAAACAGACCTCGAAAAGTACTTCAATGGAGGGAAACACTCGGCACTTAAACTGACCTTCTCTGTTATTTACAATGATGCAGATGTCATTTAAATGAGTAGTTTTGAGCTTTGATTTTTTTTTAAGCTTCTACATCAATTGCTGATGTTATGCTTTACTGTGAACATGGCCGAAAATGAATGTTGCTGTATGGTTTAATGCTTCTAAAATAACCACTAAATGTTTTGTAAATAAATGTGTAATTCCTCAATTTTGTCCACTATATTTTATTCTCTGGTCTGGTCAGTGATGGTGTGTAGTGTAGAGAAGGAGAATTGAAACATGTTTTGGCCTTCTGGGATTGGTTAACCCATGGGTCTCCTGATACAGCTGACAGGTATTGGCAGGGGTGAAGGACTGCAGTCGCAGCTGTAAGGCTGCTGGACTGCCTAAAGAAACCTTATCAGCAAGATGGTAGAAAACTGTACATTTCTTGTCTATTACCACCCACTGCTACTTATACCAGCGACGGAAATAAGCACAGTTACAATAGCTACCCAGCAAGCAATTTTGCGTTTAAAAGACATCTAATAGACGTCCAAACGCAGCCCAGATGTCTAGGTTAAAACAAGGCACAATTTGGGCTGTCAGTGAAAATTTAATAGACATTTAAACCAAAGCCCAAGAATAGACTAGTCATCAATTGGATAACAAATAAATGAAATGATTGAAGAAATTAATCCAAACACCTTGTAATCACTGTTTACTTTGCTTACATGATAGAGTGTCATACATCTCGCAAGTTATTTTGGCAAAAACGACATGTAACCAATTCAAGGTTATTTTGGCTAGAAGTGGGTTACGCATAGCCGGACTATATTGGGTCTATAGTTAACCTAGACGGTGAAATGACGGCTATTGCTTGCGGGGTGGTGATGGCGCAGTGGATAAGACACATGCCTTTGGCGTGGGAGACCCGGGTTCGAATCCACTGTGAAACACCAATGTGTCCCTGAGCAAGACACTTAACCCCTAGTTGCTCCAGAGGCGTGCGACCTCTGACATATATAGCAATTGTAAGTCGCTTTGGATAAAAGCGTCAGCTAAATGAATAAATGTAAAATGTAAATGTAAATATGTGGAAGAGGGTTGCTACAGTGTGACGATATAGTATTGCAATAGGTAGCACATCAAAGTTAATTCTGAATCAAAAGCACCTTATTTGTAATTGAAAGGGTTTAATGACCATATAGTTTGGTTACACTTAAAATAGTTGCAAAATTGATGAGATGATAAAAAATTAGACCATTAATCCTACCCAGCATATATGTAGAATGTTACCAGAGAGATAGGAAGGGGGAGAGAGTGAGAAAGTGTAGAAAGAAAGAGACGAAGGAGAGAGGAGGCTAAGAAAGAGTGCCCCAAGAAAGGGACACAAAGGAAAAGAAGAGACCAGAGACAGGAAGAAGAGACTAGAGCAACAGTTACAATATTCTTGTATCCCTTCTTTGACCATGTGACTGTAACCCAAATGTGAGACATTTAAACTGACCAATCGGAAGATTACAACTTCCCCCACCAAACTAAAGGTGTAACAATTAGAAGACACCCGGTGTACACACATCTTAGCCTACAGGTCTTGATCACTATCAACACCTCTGCCTTTAAGAATTGCAAAGGGCCCTTGTGGTAAGAAAGAGGGGGTTGAAAATGTAAAGCAAATGTCTTCACTTTCAAATATCTTTGATTATTTTCAATTCTATGCAACGGTCATGGAAGCAAACATTCATGTAATGGAGCTCAGAGACGCCATGGAAGGAGGACTTTTGGTCAGCCACACAAAGAGGTTCCCGAAAACCATCAGACTATCTAGGTGGGGGGAATCGGGCTGGTCAAGGCTGTTGAGAGTCTGGATGGGAATTTACTGACCTCACCTGGCGATGTAGTCTGGAAGTGGCCTGCCAAATGTCAGATGGGTGTGGTGGTTCCCATTTTTAAAAAAGGGGACCAGAGTTCTCCGCCTGCCTGGGAAAGCCTATGCCAGAGTGCTGGAAAGAAGAATCTGGTCAGTCCCGGATGTGGTACTGTGGACCAGCCTTTTATCCTAGCAAGAATCCTTGAGCGGGGCATGAGGGACTGCTTATCCAGTCTACATTTTATTTGGACTTGGAGAAGGCTTACGACCACATTCCCGGGGGTGTTTTTTGGGGGGGCACTGGGAGTATGGGGTATCAGGGCCATTTTTGCTTGCTATCCTTATACAACAGGTGTGAGAGCTGTATTTGCTGTATTCTTGGTAATAACTCAAACTTGTTCCCTGAGGGTGTTGGACTCGGCCAGGGCTCTCCCTTGTTGCTGTACATGTTTGTGGTATTCATGGACAGGATCTCTGCTGAGGGGCGGGGGTGTCCACTTTGGGGTCTTATTTGCAGACGATGTTTGATGATTCAAGGCTGAGGGTGAAGCGATGGGGATAAGGTCCAGACCTCCAAATCTGAGACCATGGTTCTCAACTGGAAAAAAGTTGGATTGTCTACTTCGGGTAGAGAGCGAGTTCCCAGACCTCAACATAGTTCCGGCCCAGATCCGACCCACATCTGGTACGTGTGGAATCCATGTTTACCGGATGTGGACCGGATCTAGGCCGACACTATATTGCTGTCTAGGTTGCTTTCCCAATTGGAGTTCAAGTATCTCGGGATCTTGTTCATGAGTAGGATAGGTGGATCGGTGCAGTGGCGCCAGTAATGTGGTTGTTGTTGTTCCAGAGCAGCGGTTGGCAAGTTAAAAAAAAAAAAAAAAAACTCACTCACCTGCCTTAGTAATCCTGAAGACATTGATTAACTTGTTCAAGTTGATTAGGGAAGGAGCTAAAGTCGGCAGGACAGTGGCTCTCTAGGACTGAACTTACATACCCCAGTTTCAGGTCATTGTGATGAAGCGGAGCTGAGCCTGAGGGCGTAGCTCACAATTTACCAGCCAATCAATGTAACGACACTCATCTATGGTCATGAACTAGTAGTGACCGTTGTTTGTAAAACCCCCTTAGCTATTCTAAATTTCTAAATTCACTGTAAAGGTTCAAGGGGCTCATTGCTTTTATAAAACGGTTACTCCATAAAAATATTCATTGTAATACTTATTTTATTCATAAAATAAACACCAGCAACAACAAAAAATAACGTTATAACACATTTATTCCTCCGCCAAGCAATGTAGTTCCAAAGAGGTTGCCAAACAACACATGCAGCAACAAAGAATCACAAACGGTACTAATGTAATGCGGTCACAGGTGTGTGTTTGTTGAGTAATTTACAACGGCTTCAAACGTGGCTCAACCAATCAGAATCAAGGACCGGAACTATCCGTTTTATAAACAGTAAGTTAGTAAATATATAAGTTAGTCAATACACAACACATCCACATAGACGCATCTGAAGATAATGAAGAACAGCCTTACACTTAGCAAGACAAGCTGATATAGAAAATATGTGATTTAATAAACCTTGAACACCACAGATATCCGTTTAAATCAATAAAAACGGTGAAACACACCAGGAGTTTATGACAGCTCTGATATACGTGGGCTGTGTTTTCTACACGTGAACTGTCACTGATCTACAGATAGCCATTGCATTCGTGCTAACAGGAATAATGCAGATTATTTTGTAATACTGCAATACAAATCAGGACAAAAATGTAACATTTGAAGCAAAGTAAAATTATGCATGATTTGATTTATTGTAAAGAAAATGTGCATACTGAACATATTGGAACTAAACTTAATAAATGTTTTAAAATATGCACGTGTAATGTAAAAAAAACTGTTATTTAGGCAGGAGGTAGAGGTCTGAACTGTTCCTGATAGGACTGTATTTACAGATGTCACATTTATAGTGTTACAGTTCCTTGTTTTATGTCATTTATGTGAACAAGCATGTGTAGCTGTAGACATTTGTTTATGATGTCCAGCGTGGTTCTGCAGAAGATCAGAAGAACACAGCGTTTTGAGTCTACATGATAAGGACGTGTTTGCGGCGGTGTGATTGCACAGTAGCTCGTAGCGCGTGTGTGTATTGCTGAAATGGTGTCTGGACGCAGTGTGGTGTGGACAGCTGTCCAGCTCTCATGAGTTCACACACAGCATCCAACATGGCCTTCAGCTGGGCTTTATCTGCAGAGAGAAAGAGAGAGAGAGAGAGACCCTCAACACACCAAAGAACATTATGATGTGAAACCATATGGCCTGCAGAAGCTCTACACAATTTTTTTTTTTTTTTTTTTTTTTTTTTTTTTTTTTTTGCTTTACCTGCCCTGTGGTGTCTCTTCCACTGGGTCAGCCAGAAGCCCTTTAGAGTCACATTCTGAAATATAAAGGATTTCTGCTCGGGAGGAAATGGATTATACATGTTAGTTTTTTTTGTTTTGTTTTTGAGGAATGCTCTGGGTTCAAGACAAGTTAAGCTGATGATTACCACTTATTTGCAGTAATTTACCACTTTTACTGGACGCATGGAACATTAAAATGCGTTTTTAAAAGTATCAAAACCTTCTTTGTATGTGTGTCAATATGGTTATGAGTAAAGTTGTACTGTAATACATAAACTGAATTCTGGTCATGGCCATGCGAAGGAATGTATTACTGTACTTTTGTGATTAGTAATTAAATAGTAATTCTTAATAGTTATTAATAATAATATAATTCAATAATTATCGATTAGCCATTTTATCACTTACTGATTAGTTAATCCTCTATATTAGTTAATAGTAGAAGCTGAAGTGTTAATACTAGCAGCTGTTACTGATTATGATTTGTGTTATTCAATATCATTGTCTTTGGGAAGCGACAGCTCGTCACAGACACTGTCGTTCTGATCCAGAAAGTTCCAGTGAGAGAGAAATATCACCGTGAACATGAACATCATATACTCACAGCAGGGATCTGGAGGGGTCTTTTGGCCATCCCTCCATATGTGACCATTGTGCCTCCGTTACTGAAATAAAAGAGGATTCATTGATCACAATGAATTTCTGATAAACTACCCTAAAACTGCAGTACATACGAGTACTTACTCGAGATTAGACAACACAAGTCCTCCGCTCAAGCCCCCTACACAGTTCAGGCCCAGTTTAGGTTTGGGAACCTCCTACAAAAATGCAATGTCTGTGTTTAAGCAATTCTGTAGAAATCACTGAACTGTTGCAAAATAGCAGAATCCCCAACCTCAAAGACCCGATGAAGCCCCGATGACATCACTTCCTCTTCTGTCACAACATAATCAGCTCCCAGTGACTGAAGCTCATCCATCAACTCAGCACAGTTTGGTCTGAGTTCAAGAAATAGTTTAAGAAATCCATTTCAACGATGCACTGTATGGGACATTATACCACGTGAGATTATTACAAAGAGCTTCTTTTGTGATGTATTCGCTGCCTTCAGTACCTGTCTCTGATGATGTTGATGGTTTTCAGGCCCAGTGCTGCAGCGATCTGAATCACAGCCTGTCCCACTGCACTGTTAGAGGCGTTCTGAATCACTGTACAACCTATCTTAACAAATCACTGGTCACCAGGGATGACTTTTTTTCTATTCTCTGTAAAATAGAAATTCTAAACCAAGTATGAGTTTTCGCACCTGGGGCGAGTGTTTGGAAGTCGTTCAGCATCCTGTAGGCAGTGCAGGGGTTCACGAAGATAGTGGCGGCTCCCAGAAGAGAGATGTCTTTAGGAACAGACATGAGCTCATCCTCTTCACACACAGCACCTGTCCTCCATGTACCTGACACACACAAATGCACAACGTCACTAAAATGAAATGATGTAATGATGCAGTGTTGTCTCTATCCAGAACAGTTTTAAAATGTGATCTGGTATCCCAGACAGCAACATAGTGTCGGCCAAGATCTGGGCCACATCTGGTACATGTGGATTCCACCCGAACCAGATGTGGGCCGGATCTGGGCCGGCACTATGTTGCTGTCTGGGTAAGTAGGACTGTCTCCAGTAAGAAAGAGTAATTTTTCTAAGGCCACAAAAAATATTTCTGATTGACGATTAATACTGGGTGTTCGCTGGATGAACAGGCTAATTGATTATAATATTAATTCTGATCCAAATATTGATAATTCATTATAACGAGTTATTAGTTATTCATATTTCCCTTGAACTAATTTGCTCCAATAATTCAGATTTTTGGTACAGTAAGTTGCCTAGAAACCAATTTGGGTCTATACCCAGACAGCAACATAGTGTGGGCCCAGATCCGGCCCACATCTGGTAAACATGGATTCCACACGTACCAGATGTGGGCCGGATCTAGGCCCACACTATATTGCTGTCTGGGTATGACGTGAAACACAAAAGTTGGTCTTAGTTTTTTAACACAACAGGATTTATGGTTTTGATGTTGAAAAGTGAATAGCTCCTTACCAAAGCCAGCATCTATGGGCACGACCCAATCACCAGGTCGGAGAGATGTGACATCACTGCCCAGCTCTAGCACCTCTCCCACGCCCTCATTCCCCCCCACTGCTGGGACGGGGCACAAGATTGGGTACGAACCTACAGAATGGAGACATATAACCCGTTATAGTCAATTCACCACATTCAGCCTCTATTCCACCAAAGAGTAGAATTGAATTTCTATAAAATATCTGATTTAAACAGCAGTAGAGAGAATGAATATCAGAACAGACATGAAGACTTTACCCTGGATCATGTTCATGTCTGCAGGATTGACAGGAGCTGCAAGCATGCGGATTCTCACAGAACGATCTTTCACTAGAGGCAACGGCAGTTGCTCCATCCTGAAGACAAATGACCGGGCACAAGTGTCCTACAGTTAATCCAACGCTTACCAAAGAGCAGGACATGGAGTCTATGCTACAATACACCAATATTTCAGGGTTTCTTTCAGATATTTCATAAAAAAATTTGAAAAATGAAAGGGTCTCCAGACAGTAACATAGTGTCGGCCCAGAAACATGGATTCCACACGTACCAGATGTGGGCCGGATCTGTGCCGACACTATGTTGCTTTCTGGATCTGAATTCTTCAATAATCTCTAATGTAATGTCTCGCAAAAAAAAAAAAAAAAAAACACCACCAACAACAAAAAACAACAATTTGATTCAGATTGCTTAACAGTGCCAATCATGATTGCCAAGTTCTACCTGTCCATTCATTTGGCCTTGGGCTGAAGTTTGGATGTTACAGTCTGTAATTCATTCATCACAACTAAAAGTCACGTTTACTTATAACTAAGACTAAACATCACTGTAGTACAACATAAGCCAGACAGCAACATAGTGTCGGCCCAGATCTGGTACAGTACATGAGGATTCCACCAATTCCAGATGTGGGCCTGATCTGGGCCGACACTATGTTGCTGTCTGGGAATCCACTGCTATGAACGAATATGAGTGGATAAAGAGACAGATATGTCTGTACCTCAGAGTATCGATGTTATGTGAGTGTTCTCTGTAAACTAAAGCCGAGCAGTGGTGAGTCTCTCTCCACACAGTAGAGCATCTCTGACGGACTTTCAGTACGACCGTCCCGTCATGGGCAGCTCTGAGCAGCAGACTTCTGATGAGCATGACTCCTTCTCTTCTGCTGTCCTCTAACTGTGAGTTTAAAGGCTGTCAACATTTGTACACTGATGAAAATTTTTTTACTTCCTTTTAATAGTTCTGCTTTCACTCTTTCAGAGAGGAAACCACACTTAGTTAACTGATTTTTTTAAATGAAGGCAAGCATTTAATGCATTTTTCATGCATTTGCGTAGATGGGCGCAACTGCACATTTACTGAGAGGTATGCAAGATCAGTGTTGGCACCCCCCACTCATTATAGCCGCGCAATTTACTGAGAGGTATGCAAGATCAGTGTTGGCACCCCCCACTCATTATAGCCGCGCAATTTCTACCCATTTAACCTTTTATTCAAATAGATAAGCTACAAATTTTTAGATAGGCCTACAAGTGACATTTTCTATACAGCCTATTCATGTACAGATATTGAATAATCAAATGTAAAATAACAGTAATTTATTCCGGGATGATTTTTGGTGAATGAATTTATCAGTGCTCTATCAGCTTTTACATAGGCTACTTAAATCTGCATATTTGTGATATGATGTATGCATCATCTTTCATGTCAAATTCTAACATTTGATCAATATACTGTATTCAGTTATAATAATAACCTGTACAAAAAAAAAAATCCTGCAGGAATCACAAAGGACTGCAGGGATCATGCAGGAATCCTGCAAGACAGAATGAAAATCCTACAGGACAGGGTACATTCCTGCAGGATTTGTTATATACCTGAAGGGGTTCTGTAGGATTCCCACAGGAAAATTATCACTAAAATCCTGTGGGATGCTGCAGGAATGTGTTGTGCAGGTCCTGCAGGATTTTTCCTTTAGGATTTCATGCAGGATGTTTTTGTAAGGGAAACTGGGGCTGTTACCAATCAAATTAAATAATTTACACTGCAAAATTACAACTGCAATAAATAGCCTAATGTTATGAAATTAATGTTTAAATAAATGTTTGAATATACAAGAAAAGAAATGCAATGATACTTTTAAACAATATGTTGCGGCAAGTGACAGTTTTAATGAGTGAGTCATTAATTCAAACGATTCGTTCAAAACGCTGAATCATAAACTTCAGTAGCAAAACTGTTTTCCTTTAGAACTATTTTTGTCTGTGAAATAGAACTAAAACAGTCAATAATGTGTCTAAAATGTAAGTAACTTCATATTAAATAGGCTACTTGTTTATTTAACTATAACTATAACTATAAAATGAATGTAACATTTGCAATCATGATCATATTCAACAAAACAGTGTCCTTGGTCGTGTTATGTTAAATAACTAGCTATATCATGTTAAAAAACATTTCGAATTTTTACCTCAGTATGTTCCTTCTGTGAATTCCTTGTGTGCTGTTATGCTAATTTGTTTTGATTTCCACATGAAATAAAGTGTCAACAGCAAGACTTTGTTACCAGAAATACACTATCCATTGTCAATCGCTCTTTACACTGAATGTAGCTAATAAAATAAGATTATTCTTGCATTTTGATGCTTCTCAAGTTATTTTTTATCACTAAAGTTTTAAGCTACTTGTCCAGTTGATCAAGTTAAATTCTCTTTCACTTTTCCCCTTCATAAAAACAAAACGTCTCGTTCCCTTCTCAGGGAACTAGGGTTACACAGTTGTAACCTGAGAAGTTCCCTTTCAAGGGAACTTGCGCTGCGTCAATGACGCTTTGGGAACGAGAATGCCTGAACGCCATACGAACAAGAGCCTGTCCATGTGAATACTGAGAGCACAAGACAAGACCACCTGTGAACCTGGGGCAGTGCCCTGGTTGAAGTTGTATAACCATACGAATGTGAGCGGAGAGGGCCAGCCTGCCGCATACCACATCTTGCAGGGATACCTCCTTATATAATAAGGCTTTCTAGCCGCCATACTCCTCCTGGCCTAAAAGCACCACGGAGGAAACGTGCACCAATGGTTTCTCTCCAGGGATAGACCACCCAAAGTGACATGGTAGGCAGCTAAGGCCGCCACGTACACCTTCAGTGTGGAAGGGGATAACCCTGCGGAAAAACAAACCTGAGATTACTCCAGCACTGTACCAATCGGGCAGTAAACTGGGCCCCACTGCCAAGATCAGCACTATAAAGTGAAAATCCATCACTTCAATACATACAGTTTCCTCGTGGAGGGAGCTCTGGAGTGAAGTATGGTCTCCACAACTTCAGTTGAGAGACCAAAGTCTATGAGTTGGGCCCCCTCAGAGGCCAAGCCCACAGGTTCCAGGTTCTCTGGGCTGAAGGGTCACCCCTCTCACTTGAGACAAAGGTCTCTCCTAACGGGAATCACAGAGGAAGAGCCGTCGAGGAGGGACACCAGGTCCGAGAACCAGTCAGCTCGGCCATTACGGTGCTACTAGTAGTAGACTTATTCCATCCTGGCGGAACTTCTCCAGAACTCCTGGGAGCAGAGTAATAAGGGAAAAACGTATGGACGTAGCCTCGGCCATGTCTATACCACAACGTTCAGCCCCAAGGGAGCTGGGTGTATGAGGGAGAATCAAAGTGGACAGTGTGTTGTATCCTGAGACGCAAAAAATCCACTTCCGCTTGGCCGAAATACCTCTCATATATGCTTCACCACCTCAGGGTGGAGTCTTCATTCCCCGGGTCTCGTCTCGGTTACGTATGTAACCCTCGTTTCCTGAGTAGGGAACGGAGACGTTACGTCGGATGACGATGAATGGGGGTTTCGCTTAGAAAGCCTATCGACTTCGAGTATTACAAAACGAGCCAATGGCAAAGAAATGCCATGGGTCTGCGGAATTTGCATAGCGTATCTCCGCCCCACCGCGTGGCTATAAAAGGAGAGACGCCGGCAAAGGCAGATCATCTCTTCGCTGAGGAGCCGAGACTGAACTCAGGCGTCTACCCAGCGGTACAGCGGAAGTGGCAGGGAGACTTAACGTCTCCGTTCCCTACTCAGGGAACGAGGGTTGCATACGTAAACGAGACGTTCCCTTTCGTAGTCACTCCGAGTTACGTCGGATGACGACGAATGGGGGTCCCCGTGTAATCACGCCACCTTCACAGCTGTCTTCCAGTGCCCTGCGAAAGTCTGATCCCCCTGTCGTGATACTGGCACGGACGAAGGAGTCCTACTTAGCACAGGAATACCAAGGTACACTGGGAAGCATATCTCAGAGGAAATATGCCGCAGCATGCCTACCCGTAGGGAGGACTTAGAATACACATATGGCCCGGAGGAGCTTCATATGGAAGAACACCGGAGTGACCAACTCGAGGGGTGGCAACTTTCAACTCCAGGAGTGGCAAGGTGGCTTGCCAAGGGAAAGACACATGCTCAAGGAGGCTTACAGGGGAAATACACATGTGGGGGTTACTCAGGGGAGGAACCATGCACACGGAGGCACCTAGCCGACGCACAGGCAATAGACACTGGCGCCAGCGTCAACAGTGCTGGAGGAACTCAGGGCTTCAGAGAGGAAGGCTCACCTGAGGAAAAATCGCACGTATCCAGTCCGTGGAGTGGAATGGCGAGCAAGCGAAGACACCTGAGCGGGTCCAGTACTAGCTGGTTGAAGCGAGTACATGAAAGGACACTGGCTCCACTCGGAGATTGTAGAATCTGGCAAATGTGTTCGGTGTCGCCCAGCCTGCAGCTCTCCAGATGTCTGCCAGCGAGGCGCCATGCGCTAGAGCCCAAGAGGAAGCCACACTCCGGGTGGAGTGGGCTGTCACACCAAGGGGGCACGGTCGGCCTTGCTGTTGGTAAGTCAAAGCAATGGTGTCCACTATCCAGTGACAACCTCTGCTTTGAGAGAGAATTTCCCTTCAGTCTCCCACCATAACAGACAAAGAGCTGGTCTGAGGTCCTGAAACACTGCGTCCTGTCTACGTAAGCACGGAGAGCGCGTACTGGACAGAGCAGTGCCAAGGCTGGGTCTGCCTCCTCCGGGGGCAGCGCTTGCAGGTTCACCACCTGGTCCCGGAAGGGAGTGGTGGGAACCTTGGGCACGTATCCAGGCCGGGGTCTCAGGATCACGTGAGAGTAAGCCGGCCTGAATTCCAGGCACGCTTCGTCAACGGAGAATGCGTGCAGGTCCCCTACCCTCTTGATGGAGGCCAATGCAACCAGTTCGAGGAGTATCAGTTCGGAGAACAAGGTCCGGGTGGGCCAGTATGACGCAACCAGAATGACCTGCTCCTCGTCCTCCTTGATCTTGCACAAGGTCCGTGCTAGAAGGCTCACTGGGGGAAACGCATATTTGCGTTGGCCCCGCGGCCAGCTGTGCGCCAGTTTATCCGTGCTGAGCGTGCCCTCGGACAGGGAGTAATACAGGGCGCAATGGGAAGAGTCGTGGGAGGCAAACAGGTCTACCTGTGCGTCCCCGAACTGGTCCCAAATCAGCTGGACCGACTGGGGATGGAGTCGCCATTCGCCGGAGATGGGCCGAAACCGTGACAGCTCGTCGGCTGCAAAGTTCCGATCTCCCGGAATGTAGATAGCACGAAGGGACCTCAGGTGTCCCTGAGGAGCCCACGGCAGCATGCCCGTTGCACACGGCACCCCAGCCCGTGGAAGAGGCATCTGTGGAGACAACAACATGCCTGGAAACTCGTTCTAGGGGAACTCCGGCCCGTCGAAAACTGAGGTTCCTCCACGGGGTGAAGGTCAGATGGCAGGTCGGAGTCACTGGGACTCGGAGCTTGCCATGATGCCATGCCCACCTCGGGACTCGATCGCGAAGCCACAGCTGAAGCGGTCTCATATGAAGCAAACCGAGCGGCGTTGCCGCGGCTGCAGATGCCATATGCCCCAGGACCCTCTGAAACAGTTTCAGTGGGACCGCACTCTTGCCCTCGAACTGTCGAAGACAAGTCAGCAGTGAGTGTGCACGCTCGCTCGTGAGCTGCGCGGACATGGCGATCGAGTCGATCTCCATACCGAGAAAAGAGATCCTCTGCACGGGGCAGAGTTTGCTCTTCTCCCAGTTGACCCGAAGGCCCAGACGGGCTAGGTGCCGGAGCACTAGGTCTCTGTGTTCGCAAACCTGATCCCGAGAGTGAGCTAATATTAGCCAGTCGTCGAGATAATTCAGGATGCGAACCCCGTGTTCGTGTAGGGCAGTGTTTCTCAACCTCTCCTGCAGGGACCCCCTGACAGGATATGTTTTTGTTTTAAACCTGAAATGGCACACCTGATTCAATTAGTCAGCTAAACATTAAGCCTTTGAGCCTTTAATTAATTGAATCAGGTGTGCCATTTCAGGGTTAAAACAAAAACATGTCCTGTCAGGGGGTCCCTGCAGGAGAGGTTGAGAAACACTGGTGTAGGGGAACAAGGGCTGCCTCGACGACCTTTGTAAAGACGCGAGGAGACAGAGCCAACCCGAATGGCAGAACCGCGTACTGGTATGCCTGCCCCTCGAAAGCAAACCGGAGAAACGGTCTGTGTCGAGGTAAAATGGAGACACGAAAGTAGGCGTCCTTCAGGTCTATCGCTGCAAACCAATCCTGTGGCCGTACGCATTCGAAAATGCGTTTGGCTGTTAGCATCTTGAACGGCAGCCTGTGAAGGGAGCGGTTCAAGACGCGCAGATCCAGGATCGGCCGTAACCCACCGGTCTTCTTGGGGACAATGAAGTACGGGCTGTAAAACCCTGACTTCATCTCGGCTGGAGGGACAGTCTCGATTGCACCCTTCGCCAGCAGGGTGGCAACCTCCGCTCTCATGATGGGGGCATTGCTGCCGACCACAGTGAAGCGAACTCCCCTGAAGCGGGGAGGAGACCGTGCGAACTGAATCGCATAGCCGAGCCTGATAGCGCGGGCAACCCAGCGGGACAGGTCGGGAAGCTCTAACCAAGCTCTAACCAATGTGAACCACAGGCGTCCCCCCGGAGGGGCAGCAAAGCGGAGTGACTGGCCCAGGCGAGGGTGGCATAGCGGCCCGGTGCGGGGGCACGGTCAAACTCCGCACCCTGACAGAGGAGACCAGGGAAGGACCAGCGTTCCACGGGGGTCTGCTCTGCCAGGGGTCTGGTGACAGAGGGGGACGAGAGTGGTGAGGCCCGGGACGGGCTGGAGAGGGCAGTGGCGTCCTCCTGCGGCCCCCAGAACCAGCCCGGGTGAACGGACGGGGTGGGAGCCGCAGGAGGGCGCCTTCGGCGGTGGGCAGACTGAGGGACCTGAGCGGACGGCAGGGCCGTCGGGACAGAATAAGAATAAGAACTGTAGTACAGCCCTCAACTGCAGCGCCGAAGGGCCGACCTGGGATATGAGGGTGTCGAGCAGAGGGGTCCGCCGGACAACCTAAACATCGGGCAGGTCAAGCCAGAGGATTGAATGGTGGACATCACCTGACCCAGGGAGCGCGCGGCCACTTTCGTCGCTCGGTGAGCAAGGTCAGTGGCGGCGCGCAGCTCAATGAAGAGCCCTGGGTCAGTCCTACCTTCCTGCATGTCCATGAGCACCTGGGCCAGGTAGACCAGCAGAATGGCCATGGCATGCAGTGAGGCGGCTGCCTGTCCTGGGAGCTACAGGATTTCGCCACAAGTGTAGACGAAAAACTACAGGTCACGGACGGGTGCTTAGGATTGCGCCGAGAAGAAGAACTCTGAGGACACATAGCATCGCAACAGAGCGTTCACCCGGGGGAACCGCAGTGTACCCATGGGCAGCGGCCCCAACGAAGGAAGGAAAGGCTGATGAGATCAGCGAGCGGTCCCGAGAAGACAATGGGGTCTTCTAGGACTTCGAGATCTCATCATGCACGTCCGGGAAGAAAGGTATTGAGGTTTGCCGTGGACGGAGTCGGCGACCTTACCCAAAACCAATCGTCCCGAGAAAGCATGGCCGTCATCTCCGGATCAGACTCAGGCACGGCCGTATGCACACCAGAGGGTGGCAGCTGTGACGAGTCGTCACTTCCAGGAGAATCAAACCCACCTTGTGAAGCTGCTACTAACATAGTATCATCCTCTGTATCTTCAAATGAAACACACGGGCCACCAGAGGGTAGACCCGTGGGAATCACCTGTTCACTAGCGGGCACCGTCATTTGAGGAGGGGGGCTGGGGCGTGGACACAGAGTCGGCGCCTTGTTCCAGACCGTAACCCTCCGGTCACCCTGGCCACCAGCCGAAGAACGGGTGGTGGATGAGGGGACTCTCACTCTTGTGAGTTCACCGAGTCTCGACCTTAATGACGCGATGGTCATGTTCCCACAGAGAGAACATGAGTCATCCACGAGCGCTGCTCTAGCGTGATCAAAAAAATATATTTTTTTTCAACCATACTAGACAACGCTCGTGCCCATCAGAGTCCGATACCAAGCTGCCGCAACCATTCGTTTTTTTTTTTTTTTAAATGCACGGGCGAGTCGTCTTTAAAAAGACGTGCCGCGTGCGAGCTATTTTATGAGAGGAGAAAAAAACTCTGCGATGTTGAAGCGAGCAGGGAGAAACACACTCACTGGCAGATCACTGCACAGATCAGCAGGCAATGTGAACTCGCTGCAGATCGCCGTCACACCAACACCGGAGAATGGCTCGTCTCGTAGAGTGAACTCAGGAATGACTGTGGAGTGAAGAGATACTCTTGGCTCCGAAGCGAAAACATGATCTGCCTTTGCCGGCGTCTCTCCTTTTATACCCACGCGGTGGGGCGGAGATATGCTATGCAAGTTCCGCAGACCCATGGCATTTCTTTGCCATTGGCTCGTTTTGTAATACTCGAAGTCGATAGGCTTTCTAAGCGAAACCCCCATTCGTCGTCATCCGACGTAACTCGGAGTGACTACGAAAGGGAACCAAGGTTTCCTCCATATAACCAAGGCGTGGAGACACCGCCGCGTGAACTTGATCATACGAAGTGGTCTTGGTCTTGAGGCACCACTGCAGGGGCCTCATGTACAGCAGGCCAAACGGTATAATGTTGGATGTGGCTGCTATCAGGCCCAGCAGTCTCTGAAACTGTTCTACAGTGAGTGACTGGTCTAGCTTTATCTCTTGAGGATCGTGGCGACACGAGCAGGCGAAAGCACGGCCTTCATTGTCACTGAATCCCATATAACACCAAAAAAGGTGGTCCTCTGTGCTGGAGAAATCAACATTTGTTTGCCATTCAGTCTCAACCCCAACTTTTTCATATGAGCGAGAACGACATCTCGATGCCGAACCGACAACTGTTCCGACTCTGCCAGTTGTCTATGTAGTTCAGAATGCGTATGCCCTGCAGCCTGAGCGGGGCTAGAGCTGCATCTACGCATTCAATGAACGTGCGGGGTGATAGAGCTAGGCTGAAATGGAAGAATCCGATACTGGTATTCTTTGCTCCCGAAAGCGAACCTCAGGAACTTCCTGTGTTGTGGAAGAATGGAAACATGGAAGTATGCGTCTTTCAGATCTATCGTGACAAATCAGTCCTCGGATCTGATTTAAATCATGATCTGCTTCAATGTTAGCATCTTGAACTTGAGTTTCTTGACCGAACGATTCAGAATGCGGAGATCTAATATGGGACTCAACCGGCGGAGCCTGACGCAGCATTGTGGTGATGTTGGATCAAAAGCTCACTGGAAACCACTGCGCCCCAAGGCACCGAGGGTGGCGGGGTCGGCAGAACGGCCTCCTGACCCTCGAGCGCTGACAGCATGCTCCGTTCCAAAACAAACATCACATAAATCGTGTGTATCCCCACCCGTAATAAAAAGAGGGCAGGGAGGAACACACAATCTAAAGTTTGATTTCTCACCATAATATCTATGCTTGTGACTGATATAGGCCTTGTTCACACTGCAGGGGCTTAATGCTCAATTCCGTTTTTTCGAAAAAATCCGATTTTTTTGCAAGGCCGTTCACATTTCGAATTAAATGCGACCTTTTGTGATCTCCTGTGTGAACGTGAAATGACCCAGAAGTGACCCGCATGCGCAGAAGAGTACTCAACGGTCAACGACTTCACTTGTTGTTTGCGGAAGTAGCTAAACATGGCCTGAATAGAGCTGTCCCCCCAAATATTAATTAAATCAGAAACCTTGCTTCCCTTCCATTGACTGGTCTCAGCATCGTCTGCCATAGTAGTTGTTTATCTTCTCATTCCTGCCTACTTCAACGCAGAATTATGACGTTTGTCACATATCAATGACGTGCGTGTTGGATACATGTGACCTGGCCGTTCAGATTGAAGTCGCATTTCAAAAGATCGGATACATATCGGATTTGGACCACATACCCAAGTGGCCTGGGTCGCATTTGAAAAGATCGGATCTGTGTCGTTCAGACTGTCATGAAAAGATCAGATACAAGTCGCATAGGGGCAAAAAAATCAGAATTGGGTGGTTTCAGCCTGCAGTGTGAACGTAGCCATAGTGACAGACAACATTAAATAAGACACACAGTTTGACATAGAGCACTTGATGAGGCACAGACGCTAACGCCGGTCAGACTGGATGTGCTTTTATCTTTTCCTGGTCGTGTCGTCACCCGCCCGTGACACTCTCGCCATTGGACTAGTTGACATGCGTGCTTCAGACGCAATCACGCAGGGGCATTCCCAAAACATCATCGCGTGAGTTTCCTCGAAAGGGAACAAAACAAAAACAAAAAAACACTTGTCCTGGACAAGCGGACAAGTGCTAATGTCGAGCCCTGAAATGCAAAGTTGAACCAAAGTTAACCGTTGTTAAATGTTGATCAATTTAAAGACTTGCAATGATAAATAATAATAATAATAATAATAGGTTAAGCTTTTCATCCTTTTTCTGCTCTGTGCCCCAGAACGCTTCCCACATCTATCAATTTTTGGTCATGGGACAGACTTAAAGTAGTGGTCCGAGGGTGAGCGGTTGATATGAATAATAAAATATTCATATGAAATGCTAAACAAAAGTTAAATAAAAACGTTTCCTTCCATAATTTTTTAACAAATATTTTTTTATTATATATAAAGTTTTATTAAAGGAGATTTTCAAAGAATTATTTTGCCACAACCGTGGCCCTATGCTCTGCATATACTGCATATCCCATTTTTGCGCCACTGAGCATATGTGATATGTAATGTACAAAACTCTAAACACTCTGGGATTGTTAAGTTTGAACGTTTATGGGCAGATAGCAAATTCTAATCCTCAGTTTATTAATTCCTCTATTATCCAGAGTAAAATAATGGACAGATGTTTTGTCAGTATCTTTAGGATCATCAGACTGTGCGCTGCTGTCTATACAAAAGTATCATCCATTTCATTTTTCAGGAGAAATAAAGCGGCCTGAGAACCAACCCTTGTGGAAAACCATGTGATATATCATGGACGTACCCCCTACAGTCACCCTGGGAAACTCTTTATTCATTTATTTTTAATGCCATCTCAGCAGCAAGGCTATCTTCACAGCGAAAACAGAATAAACAACAAAAGTCATATAACTAACAAAAATCTATACAAGAAATTTAAGGTTAATACTAGACAAAGCTATAAAATAAATTCAGATGATACTTTTTAAAAATACATCAATTAAACACATCTCTGTGTAAAATCATTATCTATTTACATTAAAAACAAAGTAGTCCAGTAAAATATGTTGATGACCGCATATGACAATATGCATGATGGCGGTTTTCACCTTTTAATAAATACCCATGTGTAAATCTTGTATGACATAAACAGCATCTAGTAAAAACAACTTGATCGTAGATTTGAAAATTAGTAAAAAAAAATAAAATAAAAAAAAACTTTAGGATTTATTTCATGTAACTTATTTCCATTTTGATCCCAGTCCATCTACCACATGTTATTAATATAAGAGATTATTACTGATCTGAGATCAGATGGTGGAATTTGACACTGAAATATTCGAGTTGGGAGCCTCCTTTGCAGCGGTGTCTGCTTTCTCGTTACCAGATAAACCATTATGACCTGAAACCCAGCATAAAAAAATACTTACTGCACAAAATATCTACTTTAGCTAATATACTTATAATTATGTGATTATCAATCTTTAAAGATTCAAGTGCCTGAAGGCAGGATTTTGAGTTAGTGAAGATTAAGAAATTGCATTATTGTCCATTTTCTATATTTTCCACAGTTAAACTTTGGAACTTGGTCATGGGATTCGCAAGCCATGACATTGGTCTCCAGTTATCGCTGCTGCCGATACACGATTAACTGCTTTGGATATAGAGTCTATGGAGAGAAAACTGAATCTTAACTATCAAAATTTCTGCCGATATTCATGAGGGTGAGTTGTTAAACTTTTGTGTTTATTCAGGGTTATTAAAACATTTGGCCTTTTCAGATCCCAGGGAGGAATAGTGCAAAAAAGAGTCTGAGTTAAGATGTTCAAATGAATGTCCAGGTTCTCCAAGTAAGGTTTTATTCTCATTCCAAAAGATCTAATAAACCCACATCCGGCTTCATATAAATAAAGATATTCCAGGGGAAAGACTGGTAAGAAGGCTGGATTACTTTTGTTTGCCTTAGGTTTGCATAAATAACTTAGCATAAATTGCTCAATATAATGATTATTTCGACACAATGGAAACGCACAGCAGCCATATTAAGTGCCATCAGAGGGGATATTTCTTTATTTTGAAATTCTGATCATCACACAGTACATGTAATCACTCCATGCAAAAAAACACACACTCTGAGACCTCACAGAAAGTTTTGATATTTCTGAGTGGATTTTTTTGCAGGACAAATTCATTGTGAACAGGTTGCAATTATTTTTATGTCAATGTTTTATGAGTGTTTTTGTACATACACTTCAGTGTAGGAGTGTAGTTTATTGAGTTACTGAAGTATTATGTGTGTATTTTGAAACTATTTAATCCTGATTCCTCAAGTCATTCACTCTTCAACAGCTTTGAAAAGACTTTGGTAGTTGTGCTTTGGAGATCAAGGTCTTGATGTTTTACCACAGGTTCTTCAGATCACTGGTTTCAGGTCTTTAACGCACAAATACACAAGTATAGTTTTATTACGAACTACAGCATAAAAAGTTGGTAACACTTAACAATGAGGTTCCATTTGTTAACATTAGTCAACTACATTAGTTATTCATTTCAACATTTACTAATAAGTTATTAAAAAGCTGCACCTGTTAATATTATTTAATGGACCTGAGCTAACATGAACTTACAATGAATCATTTTATTTTTATTAACGAACATAAACAAAGATTAATACATGATGTAACAAATGTATTGCGCATTGTTAGTTACTGTTAATGCATTAACTTAAGTTAACTAATGGGACCTTACTGTAAAGTAGAAAGTTTTATAAAATGTTCCCCAATGACATCACTGTTTTTGATCTGGTTTGGTGGGTTTTCTATAGTCTTTAGTTTGTCCAGTTGTTTGTTTTTTAATATTCCTTGTGTTATTTGGCTGTTCAGTTATTTATGTTCTCTGTTATGTAGATTGTAGCTTGAACTGATTCACTTTGAGCAGCAGCCAAATGAATCAGGAGAGTATTTGGTTAGAGGTGTGTGTGTGTGTGTGTGTGTGTGTGTGTGTGTGTGTGTGTGCGTTTAACTAGCAGGGCAGGTGAGCGGTTGAACTCCTTTGAGCTCCAGGACTTTGTTCATCTGAACCTCCAGAGTCTTCCCAGCTTTAGTGATCTTCACACTCCTCATGCAGCCTTTAAACGGTGTGTTTATAGTGAGTCCAAACTGCTTCAGACCCTCTGCAACAAACACACAAACACCATCTCACTCATTTATTCAATTATGTGAATGTTTCTGTCCACTAAGATGATTTAAACACTAGTTAAATGCATTAAAACTGAAACTTGTAATTGACTGTTCCTAATTTTTAAGAGAAACTTCTGTATTTTGGGATTTTCCCACCAAACTCCTCCTCTATAATACATTGACAAAAATATAAAAAATTTCACTTTTCTTTAAGAGGCTTTAAATCATATTTTCAATACATTTGGTATTTGTAATTTATTTTTAATAATGTTTAAATAAACAACTGCTGTTCCCAGGACTGCTGTCATGGCATGAGTTTTTTCCACAGAAGTTTGTTCCTTTATGATGTAAAGGAGAACGAGCAACAGAAAAACGGGTTGAAGAAATATCCGAATGTTCATCAATTTCTCATGGTCTGGCAGGAGCTTTATTATGAATGCATTATTGGAGAATTTATTTATTATTAGAAAAATATTAAATTAGATTTTTTTTTAGAACCAATCTATCTCTTTCGATTTTTAACTTATTTTATTACCTGTTATAAAACAGTTAGTTCCAGTCCTTGATTCTGATTAGTCAATAGCTGTTTTATATTCATGATAAAACATGGCTATGGCCGCTTTACCCAATGGTTCAATTCAACACCCCTAGCAACCACTCTTAGCAACGTAAACATCTGTTTGTTCTCATTGATATTGTTCATTGAAGCTAGAGTTGAGTATTGTGAGAGATCGAGTAAGCGAGTGTACCTGCATTTACAGTAGACAGTATACGTTTTATAAAAGCAATAAGGTACTTGAGGCTGATGCTGATAATAACAACGCCCTTCAGCCGTGACTTATTCACGATACAGCACAGCCTCTCGTACCCTATTCCTTACATAACTTGATACCAGCTCCAAAATTCCAAGACATGAGAAAAGTGTTTGAACATTCTAAACTACGTCACCATGGCGACAGAGTTTGATTGACGTACCGGGGTATCCGCCCACATACACAGGGTCATTGGTGTCGGCGGAGGCAGAGCGCACGTCTGGACTCGCCGCCTCGGACCTCCTGCCGTCCACCACAAGCTCCAGCCGGTGCTTCAGCTTGTGGGCGGAGACACTGTGCCACTGTCCGTCACAGAGCCCCGCCTCCTGTCCCGGCTCGTGCACGGCGGTGAAACGGCCCTCTCCGTTATCAGCGTGGAATAACAGCTACACAGACACTCGCATTAACAAACCGTTCAGAAATAAACAACTGAAAACAAAAGGAAAATATAGATGACCTTTCCATTGACGAGTTCGATGCCTAGTCCGTCCATCTTCTGGCTGCTGACGCCCAACAGAACGCCAGTGCCCTGCGCTGTCCTGAACTCCAGATCCACGGACACCTCATTACCCACTCGATATGCACTCACTGTACGACACACACAAGCATCACTCTTAGGGTTGGGAATCGAAAATCCAAATACTTGAGTTCAGGAATCAGATGCTTGTTATAAAATAAAAATTTTGATTCCTCTTATCGATTCCTTTTAGAGATGCACCGATTGATCGGCTGGTGACCGGAATTGGCCGATTTTCACGTGAACGGCCGGTCAGTCTAACATATGCCGATTTTATGCTGGTCAAATGCACTCTGGTGCCGCATGATCATTGCGCAACATCAGCATCACACGTGCACGCATTTGTAGGAAACCTCGTGAATTTCGGCCGTTTCACACCGCAAGCGTGAGCAGCGAGTATTTTTTTCGGTGTGCATGTTAATCAATGAGTGCATTCATACCGGGAGCAGGACCAGCGCGTGAGCGTCGAGCAGAAGCAGCGCGTGATCAACGGTGAAGCAGTGGTTTCACCGACAAGTCTATTTTTGCTGTGCTGCTCGCGCTTAATTAAAGTGAAAGCACACTTTTGATGGACAAAATAAATATGATTTCACACAAAAAGTGCCCAAAATGCACAGAATTTGCATGTCTGGTGTGTTTTAACAAGGAGTAGGCTATGTAAAAAAAAAAAAAAGTCCAAAAAAATTTTCTTTTTGAAATGAACACATTTTTTTAGTTGGATGTGAAAAGAAGGAAATGGTTCTTCCATAACACTGCACTTTAGATGTGTGTGAATTTCCCACACCAGGAGTAATTTATATGGAGTAATTTATATAGTTCTATTTTATAGCGATTATTGTTAAAAAATGTTCTATGCAAAATGTCAAATGTTCTACTAAAGAAAAGAGAGAAAATAAATATTTGTGTGTGCTGTAAAGTGGTTAGAAAAAATGAAATCGGAATCGGCTAAAATCGGTATCGGCAGGTCAAACTCAATGAAAAATCGGAATCGGCCTGGAAAATTGTAATCGGTGCATCTCTAATGCGAGCATTTCAATGTGATTTTAAACCATTCAAGCATGAGACGACTCGCGTGCTGTTTTCAGTGCTGCACAAACACGTGTAACAGAATATTGGATCCGTGAAACGTGACAGCAGCCTAATATTCCTGTTGCCGTCTCTATAATAACACTAATCAAACAATGTAATGTATATTTTATTTATAAGGTGCAGTGTTATTTTTAATTTAACATCTGAATACCGGAAAATCTGAAAAAAACACTGTTTATTTAATCGTATCTTTGTTCAGTTGTATCTATTTGTTGCGATTGCTAATTTTTATTTGTTCTTTTTTAATTACTGAGTGTTTATTGTCTTTAATGCTTGAAATTTTATTAGTTAGTCTAGTTGTTTTTCTATGGTATTTTTAAACCACAGGCAAACGTTCTTTGTGTAAGTGTTCTTTAGCCTGCTGATTTTTGTTCATGATATTCATCTATAATTAAATTAATTTTTTTACAATAAGACTAAATTGAGTTCATTGAGTCCAATTGAGTCCATTGAAATTGGAAATTGAGTCCATTGAGTTCATCTCAATGGGTGACCATAGGTCTGAGATTAGCCCGGTTCTCACTGGTGTTCCCCAGGGGTCAGTTCTGGGCCCTTTACTCTTTAACATCTATCTATCACCACTTGGCTATCCCTTGAGATCACTCGGCCTCCATTATCATTTCTATGCCGACGATACGCAAATTTATATACACTCAAAACCAGATGAGCGCTCCAACGTTGATTTTCTTTCTGGTTGTATTACTGAAATAAAAACCTGGATGAGTAATAATTTCCTGTGTTTGAACAGTGCTAAAACTGAAGTTATGCTCATTGGTTCTCGTCATCAAACCTCCAAAGTTGGTTCTCTGTCTTTGACTCTTGATGGCTCTGTTTTGGGTATCCAGAGTAAAATGAGGAACCTTGGAGTTATTTTTGATGCTAATCTTTCATTTGATTCTTTCATTCAGAGTACTGTTAAAACATCTTTTTTCCATCTTAGAAACATCGCTAGATTGCGGCCTATGTTAACTTTTCCTGTAGCTGAAAAGCTGATAAATTCCTTCGTCGCCTCTCGGATTGACTATTGTAATGCTCTTTTAGCCGGAGTTTCTAAATCTACACTACACAAGCTTCAACGTGTACAAAATTCTGCTGCTAGGATCTTAACTGGGTCCAGAATATGCAACCATATCACTCCGGTTTTGGAATCCTTGCACTGGCTCCCAGTTAGGTTCCGAGTCGATTTTAAGATTATGATGCTTACATATAAGTCCTTGCACGGCCTGGCTCCAAATTATCTATCTGAACTGTTGCTCCCCTACACTCCGAATCGCAGATTGCGCTACTCACAATCGAGCATGCTGGTGGTTCCTAAAACTCGCTTAATATCTATGGGTGACAGGGCTTTTTCCTTCTATGCACCTGCCCTTTGGAATTCTCTGCCTCTTGAACTTAGAGAAGCCCAGACTTATGCCACTTTTAAAGGTCAACTTAAGACATACTTTTTTAAACTTGCATTTACCTGTTGATGAGTTTTGCTTTTAAAAATTGTTTATTGTGTGTACAGCGCTTTGAGAAGCTGCTTTTAAAGGCGCTTTATAAAATAAAGGATATTATTATATTATTATTAAATGTGAATGATATCTACATTTTTTGCCTTATTGGAATTGAAATTAGGAATCGATAAGAATCGGAATCGATAAGCAGAATCGAAATAGGAATCGGAATTGGTAAAATTCAAGCGATACCGAACCCTAATCACACTTCCACGTGTGCTCCAGTATGTTTTTTTTTAAATGACTGGCTGTAGAGGAGTGAAATATTGAGCCTCACCAGCTTTGGCGTAACCTGTGCCATCAAAATAAGTTCCTTTCTCTGGGTTGGCGAAACAGGATCCCACGCGGTAACTGGATGTGGGATTCTCCAGGTCCAAACCCTGACCCATCATCCTGAAGTTCCTGATGCAAGCGTCGATACTATACAGCACCTGCAAAAGCACAGGCAGCGTCACATGGAGCCAACCAAACACAAATCATTCGCATGTGTGTATTAAAATGACATAAGCAGAGTCATATAGCCTTCAGTGGCCACAAAAGGTGTTTCGACTCTTATGAATGTGTTTTTGACATGTGTATGAGGCGTCACACTCACAGGTCCGATGCGTTTGGTGGTGTAGTTGAGTGGTAAACCGCCCACATACAACATTCCCACCACATCCAGAATATCTGCTTTCTTGGGGCTGGTGGTGTGTTTGGAGAAGAGGCCGTCGATCGTGAGAATCCCTCTCTGCCCGTCTCTCGTCACACGGATCTACACGCAGAGAGACTAGAAATCAACACCTGCTTCTGAGTACACACACACACACACACGTTCAAATGTTTGGAGTCGGTGAGATGTTTCTGAAAGAAGCCTCTTCTGCTCACCAAGGCTGCCTTTATTTGATCAAAAATACAGTGAAAACAGTGAAATATTATTACAATGTGAAACAGCTGTTCCCTTTCGTTGTCACTCCGAGTTACGTCGGATGACGACGAATGGGGTTTCGCTTAGAAAGCCTATCAACTTCGAGTATTACAAAACGAGCCAATGGCAAAGAAATGCCATGGGTCTGCGGAATTTGCATGACGTAACTCCGCCCCACCTCGTGGGTATAAAAGGAGGAAGTCCGCAACAGCAGTTTATGTTTTCGCTTCGGAGCCAAGTGTATTCTTCTCTCCACAAGCCAACTCTGAATTATCAGCTTCACGAACGAGTGCCTCGAGTGTTGGTGTGACGGCGATCTCCGGCGAGTGCGTGCTTCCTGCTTATCTCTGCAGTGGTTCATCAGAGAGCGCGTGCTTCCCCGGGCGCTTCAACACTTGAGTTTTCTCTCTAAAAGAGCGCACGCGGCACGTCTTTTTAAAGACGGCTCGCCCGTGCATTTAAAAAAAAAAAAAAAAAACGAATGGTTGCGGCAGCTTGGTATCGGACTCTGATGGGCACGAGCGTTGTCTGGTATGTTTGGGCTTGATCATACTAGAGCAGCGCTCGTGGATGACTCATGTTCTCTCTGTGGGAACATGATCATCGCGTCATATAGGTCGAGACTCGGTGAACTCGCAAGAGTGAGAGTCCCCTCATCCACCCCCCGATCTTCGGCTGGTGGCCAGGGTGACCTGAGGGTGTTGGTCTGGAACAAGGCGCCGACTCCGTGTCCGTGACCCCAGCCTCCCCTCAACGGCGGTGCCCGCTAGTGAATAGGTGATTCCCACGAGTCTACCCTCTGGTGGCCCGTGTGTTTCATTTAAAGCTACAGAGGATGATACTATGTTTGTAGCAGCTTCACAAGGTGGGTTTGATTCTCTGCGAAGTGACGACTCGTCACAGCTGCCACCCTCTGGTGTGCATACGGCTGTGCCTGAGTTTGATCCAGAGATGACGGCCATGCTTTCCTGGGACGATTGGTTTTTGGGTAAGGCCGCCGACCCTCGTCCACGGCAAACCCCAATACCTTCCCTCCCGGACGTGCATGATGAGATCTCGAAGTCCCAGAAGACCCCCTGGTTTTCTCGGGACCGCTCGCTGATCTCATCCGCCTTTCCCCCCTCGATGGGGCCGCTGTCACGGGTACACTGGGGTTCCCCCGGCTGAACGCTCTGTTGCGATGCTATGTGTCCTCAGAGTGCTTCTTCTCGGCGCAATCCTAAGCACCCGCCCGTGGTCTATGGTTTTCGTCTACATTTGTGGCGAGATCCTATAGCACCATGGGACTGGCAGCCGCCTCTCTGCAGGCCATGGCCATTCTGCTGGTCCTCGACCCAGATGCTCATGGACTTGCACGAGGGCGGGACTGACCCAGGGCTCTTCACTGAGTCGCGCGCCGCCACTGACCTTGCTCTCCGAGCGACGAAAGTGGCCGTACGCTCCCTGGGTCAGGTGATGCCTACCATTCTGTGGCTGAACCTGTCTGATGTGCTGAATGTCGCGCGGCCCCGTCTGTCCGACGTTCCCATATCCCAGGTCGGCCTCTTCGGCGGTGCGGTTGAGAACTTCGCCCAACAGCTCTCAACCGCCCATGTGCAGACTGACGTGATTCTGTCCCGATGGCCCGCCGTCCGCTCAGATCCCTCGGTCTGCCCACTGCCGAAGGCGCCCCCCCGCGGCTCCCACCCCGCCCGTTTAAAGAGACGGGCCGGCTCTGGAAGCCGCGGGCGGACGCCACAGCCCTCTCCAGCCCCGCCCCCCGCTACGTGCCGGGTTAAGCGGCGCTCCTGAGACGGGCTCCACAGAGATGGGACTCAGTTCTTCCAGGAGTTGGTAGCAGGACCGCTCCTTTCCCCGGTGGAGGGCCGGGAAAAAATCCTTATTCTCCTAAGAACTGACTCTCCCGTCTCTGGGAAGACAGAGTTCTCGGACGACACAGAGCGCCGCCCACAAGCCGTGCTCTCCTCGTCCCCCTCTGTCCCAGAGGTGTTTGACACGGCGTGCCGTCCACGGACCGCTTCGCCCCTGTCCCCCTCTGTCGCCAGACCCCTGCCAGAGGAGGCCCCCGCGGGACGACCAGCATGGTCCTCCCCTGGCCCCCTCTGTCAGGGCGCGGTTGCTAACTGTGCCCCCACACCGGGCCGCTATGCCGTCCACGTCTGGGCCAGTTACTCCGCTTCGCTGCCCCTCCGGGGGGACGCCTGTCGTCCGCTTGATCCCGCTGGTTCAGTTCCTGGGAGCCTGGTTAGAGCTTCCCCGTCTGTCCCGCTGGATCGCGCGCACCATCAGGCTCGGCTATGCGATTCAGTTCGCACGGTCTCCTCCCCGCTTCCGGGGAGTCCGCTCCATTGTTGTCGGTGGCAATGCCCCCATCATGAGAGCTGAGATTCTCACCCTGCTGGCGAAGGGTGCGATCGAGACTGTCCCTCCAGCCGAGATGAGGTCCGGCTTCTACAGCCCCTACTTCATTGTCCCGAAGAAAACCGGTGGGTTACGGCCAATCCTGGACTTGCGCGTGCTGAACCGCTCCCTTCACAGGCTGCCGTTCAAGATGCTCTCCGCCAAACGCGTTCTCGAATGCGTGCGGCCCCAGGATTGGTTTGCAGCGATCGACCTGAAGGACGCCTACTTTCATGTCTCCATTCTTCCTCGACACAGACCGTTCCTACGGTTTGCTTTCGAGGGGCAGGCATACCAGTACGCGGTTCTCCCTTTCGGGCTAGCCCTGTCTCCTCGCACCTTCACGAAGGTCGTTCCCTTCGGGAACACGGGGTTCGCATCCTGAGTTATATCGACGACTGGCTGATCCTAGCTCACTCTCGAGATCAGGTTTGCGAACACAGGGACCTAGTGCTCCGGCACCTAGCTCGTCTGGGCCTTCGGGTCAACTGGGAGAAGAGCAAACTTTGCCCCGTGCAGAGGATCTCTTTTCTTGGTATGGACATCGACTCGGTCGCCATGTCCGCGCAGCTTACGAGCGAGCGCGCGCAGTCACTGCTGACTTGCCTGAGACATCTCAGGAGCAAGAATGCGGTTCCACTGAAACATTTTCAGAGGCTCCTGGGGCATATGGCATCGGCAGCCGCGGTCACGCCGCTCGGATTGCTTCATATGAGACCGCTTCAGCTTTGGCTTCGCGACCGAGTCCCGAGGTGGGCATGGCATCAAGGCACGCTCCGGGTACCAGTTACTCCGACCTGCCGTCAGTTCCTCACCCCGTGGTCGAACCTCAGTTTTCTCAGGGCGGGTGTCCCCCTGGAAAGAGCTTCCCGGCATGTTGTGGTCTCCACGGATGCCTCCACCACGGGCTGGGGCGCCATGTGCAATGGACATGCTGCTGCGGGCTCCTGGACAGGACCCCAGCGGCTATGGCATGTCAATTGCCTCGAGTTGTTGGCAGTACGCCTTGCCCTGCACCGCTTCCGGGCGTTGCTCAGGGGTCAACACGTACTAGTCCGCTCAGACAATACCGCTACTGTAGCGTACATCAACCATCAAGGTGGTCTACGCTCCCGCCGTATGTCACAACTCGCCCGCCACCTCCTTCTATGGAGTCAGAAGCATCTGAGGTCGCTTCGAGCCATTTTCATTCCCGGAGCCCTGAACTGTGCAGCCGACGAGCTCTCACGGCTTCAGCCCCTCCCTGGAGAATGGCGACTCCATCCCCAGTCGGTTCAGCTGATTTGGGACCAGTTCGGGGACGCACAGATAGATCTGTTTGCCTCTCACGACTCGACCCATTGCGCCCTGTATTTTTCCCTGACCGAGGGCACGCTCGGCACGGATGCACTGACGCACAGCTGGCCGCCGGGCCGCAAATATGCGTTTCCCCCAGTGAGCCTTCTTGCGCAGACCTTGCGCAAGGTCAGGGAGGACGAGGAGCAGGTCATTTTGGTCGCGCCGTATTGGCCCGGCCGGACCTGGTTCCCCGAACTTGCACTCCTCGCGACAGCACCTCCCTGGCCCATTCCTCTGAGGAAGGACCTTCTTTCTCAGGGACGGGGCACCCTGTGGCACCCTCGCCCCGATCTCTGGAGCCTCCACGTGTGGCTCCTGGACGGCTCGAGGTAGGTTTGAGTACCCTTCCACCAGCGGTGGCGGCTACCATCACTTCCGCTAGAGCGTCGTCCACAAGACACGTCTACGCGTTGAAGTGGAACCTCTTCGTCGTCTGGTGCTCTTCTCACCGAGAAGACCCCCGGAGATGCTCGATCATCGTTGTGCTTTCCTTCCTTCAGCAGGGGTTGGAATGAAGGCTGTCTCCCTCCACCCTTAAGGTCTATGTTGCCGCCATTGCCGCACACCATGACCTAGTCGAAGGTAAGTCGGTAGGGAAGCACGACCTGGTCATCAGGTTCCTGAGAGGAGCGAGGAGACTAAATCCTCCTCGCCCTCCTCTCGTTCCCTCTTGGGACCTCTCAGTGGTTCTAACTGCCCTGAAGAGTGCTCCCTTTGAGCCCCTGCAGTCAGTCGAGCTTAAGTTCCTGTCAATGAAGACAGCGCTCCTGGTTGCACTGGCCTCCATCAAGAGGGTAGGGGACCTGCACGCTTTCTCCGTCGACGAAGCGTGCCTGGAATTCGGACCGGCTTTCTCTCACGTAATCCTGAGACCCCGGCCCGGATATGTGCCCAAGGTTCCTACCACTCCCTTTCGGGACCAGGTGGTGAACCTGCAAGCGCTGCCCCTGGAGGAGGCAGACCCAGCCTTGGCACTGCTCTGTCCAGTACGCGCTCTTCGCGCCTATGTAGACAGGACGCGGTGTTTCAGGACCTCAGACCAGCTCTTTGTCTGTTATGGTGGGAAGCTGAAGGGAAAGGCTCTCTCCAAGCAAAGGTTGTCTCACTGGATAGTGGACGCCATTGCCTTGGCTTACCAGCAGCAAGGTCGACCGTGCCCCCTTGGTGTGACGGCCCACTCCACCCGGAGTGTGGCATCCTCTTGGGCTCTAGCGCATGGCGCCTCGCTAACAGACATCTGCAGAGCTGCAGGCTGGGCGACACCTAACACATTCGCCAGATTCTATAATCTCCGAGTGGAGCCAGTGTCCTCTCATGTACTCGCTTCAACTAGCTAGTACCGGACCCGCTCAGGTGTCTTCGCTTGCTCGCCATTCCACTCCACGGACTGGATACGTGCGATATTCTCCTCAGGTGAGCTTCCCCGAAAGCCCTGAGTTCCTCCAGCACTCCTGACGTCGGCGCCAGTGTCTATTGCCTGCGCGTCGGCTAGGTGCCTCCCGTGTGCATGGTCCCTCCCCTGAGCGACCCCCACATGTGTATATCCACTGTAAGCCTCTCTGAGCATGTGTCTTTCCCTTGGCAAGCCACCTTGCCACCCCTGGGGTTGAAATATTCCACCTGCGGCTGGACACCCCAGTGTTCTCCATATGTTTCCTTCGGGTCATATGTGTATTCTCTAAGTCCCCCCCCCTCTGGGTTGGCATTAATTGCATACTTCCCCTAGCTTGGGATATGCTTCCCAGTGTACCTTGGTATTCCTGTGTTAAATGGAGTCCTTCGTCCAGTCTATGACAGGGATCTCGATTTACACAGGGCACTGGAAGACAGCTGAGAAGGTGGCGTGATTAGACTGGTAACCCCATTCGTCGTCATCCGACGTAACTCGGAGTGACAACGAAAGGGAACGTCTCGGTTACGTATGTAACCCTCGTTCCCTGAGTAGGGAACGGAGACGTTACGTCTGCCTGCCACTTTCCGCTGTACCGCGGGGATCGCCTGAGCTCAGTCTTGGCTCCTCAGCGAAGAAACATAAATTGCTGTTGCGGACTTCCTCCTTTTATACCCACGAGGTGGGGCGGAGTTACGTCATGCAAATTCCGCAGACCCATGGCATTTCTTTGCCATTGGCTCGTTTTGTAATACTCGAAGTTGATAGGCTTTCTAAGCGAAACCCCATTCGTCGTCATCCGACGTAACGTCTCCGTTCCCTACTCAGGGAACGAGGGTTACATACGTAACCGAGACGTTTTCTATGTGAGTATATAGTAAAGTGTAGTGATGCACCGATGTGAAAATTGTGGCCGATACCGATAACCGATATTAATATAGCTGTTTATGGCCGATAACGATATTTACCGATGTCGATATCTCTGTATAGAAAACAAATTTTTATGATAATCAAATAAAGCGCTATTTTCCAAAACACTTTTTTTTAAAAAACATTTGTAATTTATTTTCAGAAATGGCTGATATTGGGCACCTTTACCTGTGTGCAAAATGTGTCATCAGATTTTCAGAAGAAAAAATAAATATTTATATAAAAATACATTTTTATAAAGGATACAAGTGTGTCCTGAATTCACACTATGAATAAGCCAACCCTGAGTATTCTCAATAAACATCTAACTCACTTGAGACCAAGTCACTGTATTCTGTGAACATTGTACAACAGTTCAAAACTTTAAAGTACAGTACTGTCCTACTAAGGCAAAAGACCTTAACTTCTATTTTATAGCACAATGTTATGATAACACTTAAAATGTAATCAATATTAACCCTATTAGACTCACTATGATAAAAAATGGCTTCACATGTATAAACAAGAAGTTGATGTAGTAAGCATAGTTGGAATGTCCTGTATGAACAAAATTACGGAGTATGTTTTTGTTTTGACTGTTCGATCTCGCCCGCGCCTCTTTCTCTCTCTCACACGCGCGCGCCACACACACACACACACACACACACACACACACACACAACCACAACATATTCCAGCATTGCAATCTTGACGTCGCAGACAGTTCATAATAGTCACAGAGCTTCAGAGCTAAGGCAGGGCTACAGATTAGGTGTCCCTAAAGAACTGTAACGTTATCTAACAGTTTGTAGTTCCGCATTGTAAATGGATTTGCTTTCTCGTCGGTTGTTTGACATGGATTTTAACCAGGGTTCAACAAAAGGTAGGCTTTAAATTACTACATTCCCGCTGCTGGTGTATAATGGGTGTGTCGTTGCGGCTCCAACTGACCAACTCGCGTAGTTTTCAGTCAGTGGACTGTCATTGACAGGCGAGAGCTAGCATTTTATTTCAGTTGTAGCCTACATGTAGCCTTAATTACGGGCTGTGAATTAAGATATCCTACAAGCCTGCTCTAATGCAGCGCTTGTTACTAGATAATTTGTTGATTATGGCTCGAAACGTGTTTGTGTCTAGTTTTTGAAGTAGCATCGCTAGCTAAATGCTACCGCTAACGTTAGCTATTACTGGATTTTAAAGATTATCTTTTTTATGCACCCGTGTCGTGTGTCATTCTCACCTTGATCATTTTCATCATCATTTTCCCCCGAGAGTATGCCATTATTCAGTAATCTAACAAAAGCAATCACTGTGAAACATGTAACTTACATGTGTGTCTGAGGTGATTTAATTGCTACATCATAACCCCATAACTCCAGCGCGACAATACTTTGATGGTCGGTCAGAACAAGGCAGAGTGCGTAACTTGCCGCCTCCAGCACCTGCTTCAGCACATTATGTGAGTGTAATGTATGCGCGCGTGCAAAAACAAACATCCCCGCCGGCCCCACATAATCCTACACACACTTGTCAAATACACAGGAATGATTATCGGCCTGTTCACATCGGCCCTATTTTGACATCGGAACGATACCGATGTGTAAAAAATTGACAATATCGGCCGATATTATATCGGCGGCCGATATATCGTGCATCACTAGTAAAGTGTCATTTATTCCTGTGATCAAAGCTGAATTTTCAGCATCATTACTCCAGAAATCATTATAA
Source organism: Gila orcuttii (assembly GCA_026230005.1). Lineage (NCBI taxonomy): Eukaryota > Metazoa > Chordata > Actinopteri > Cypriniformes > Leuciscidae > Gila > Gila orcuttii. Next base: position 12,036,927 of record JAPDVR010000012.1, read on the forward strand.
TATGATGACTTGATGCTCAAGAAACATTTCTGATTATCAATGATGAAAAAAGGTTGTGCTGCTTCATATTTCTGTGGAAACCGTCATACATGTTACTATTCAGGATTCTTTGATGAATAGAAAGTTCAAAAGAACAGCAATTATTTGAAATAAAAATCTTATGTGACATTATAAATGTCCCTTTTGATTAATTTAATGCATCCTTGCTGGATAAAAGTATCAATTTATATAATCTTAAAGTAACGTTCTGGCTAAATATACTTGCATAAAGTATGTTTCTGTCCTAACACGACCTATGAATCTCCATCACAGAACATCACAACATCTTGTATCTGGATCAGGCAAAAGCTTTCCTCTCAGTGTCATGCATCAGGGGTCAAAGGTCGAAAGCTCTGACCTTGTGCCACTGGCCGTCGTTGATGATGCGTGGCACGCTGACGGAGGTGTTTCCGCTGCCCAGGTCGAAGCTCAGGTGAGCCATGCCCTCCTTCAGCTGGACGGTGGCGAAGTCAGCGTGGTTTATCCTGGCCACGTAGAACAGCAGACCAGAGTGTGCCTCAGTGCGCACCTCGAACTCCATCAACAGCCTGATACACACACACACACACATGAGGAGGAGGAGGGGGAGGGGGAGGAGGGGGAGGAGGAGGGAGAGGAGGAGGGGGAGGAGGAGGGGGGGAGGAGGAGGGGGAGGAGGAGGGGGGGAGGAGGAGGGGGGGAGGAGGAGGAGGAGGAGGAGGAGGAGGGGGAGGAGGAGGAGGAGGGGAGGAGGGGGAGGAGGAGGGGGTGGAGGAGGGGGAGGAGGAGGGGGTGGAGGAGGGGGAGGAGGAGGGGGTGCAGGGGGAGGGGGTGCAGGGGGAGGGGGTGCAGGGGGAGGAGGAGGTGCGGGAGGAGGAGGTGCAGGGGGAGGAGGTGCAGGGGGAGGAGGAGGAGGAGAGGGAGGAGGAGGTGCAGGGGGAGGTGGTGCAGGGGGAGGAGGGGCATGAGGAGGTGTAGGGAGAGGAGGAGGAGGAGGTGCAGGGGGAGGAGGAGGGGGAGGAGGAGGTGTGGGGGGGGAGGAGGAGGTGCAGGGGGAGGAGGAGGGGGAGGAGGAAAACTCACACTCACCTGTTCTTCACCTTTCTGTCGTCAAACTCAAAGGCCATGTGACTGTTTCTGGACAGACCAAACTGTTTGGCCAGTTCCAGGACGACAGGTTCCGCCTCTGCTGCACACGACACCTGTGATTAGACAGAGCATATGTCAATCAAACGCTCATTCCAAAACATTCAAACATTCCAAAAAAGTTCTGAACCACCAAGACAGCAAAAAAACAACACGGTTACACTTTACTTTAAGGTGTCAGTGTTACAGTGTTATTATACATTTAAGTACTGAGAAATATTAACATGTACTTACGATAGTGTTTGGTTAAGTGTTAGTTGCATGTAATTATGCATAATTTACTGTTATTACTACAGTAACTACGTGTAACGTGTAACAATGACACCGTAAAATAAAGTGTTACTAAAAACACTGTCCAACAAATACAAAAGTAAGGCATGAGTTTCAAAGATGCTTGACTGCTATTTTAGAGGCAGTAGATGGAGCCAGAGAACAGTTAATGGAGGTCCTGTGTCCTCACTGGAGTCACAGATAAGCTGTTGAGTTGTCTTGTGAGATAAAAGAGCTTGTTGAACAACACTGGGACTCAGAAATCAAAAGTTCCTCCAGAAGCTAAGCTGCAGAAACACCACAAGCAGCATGAAGCAGATGAAAGCTCACTGACAGTCCATCAAACGCCAAAAACAACATTTCAGATGTGCCTCTGAATGGAGGAACCACAATATTCATGCTATATCTCTAATGTCTCTGTGTGTTTGTGTGAATACTGTAGGTTAGTACCGCGGGCTCTTTGATGGGCGTGTCTGGGAGGGGCGTGGCCTTGGTGAGGGGCATGGCCTGCCAGCAGCAGAGAGAGACAAAAGAGCTCAGCTTTTACAAACATCACTCATGCCTGTCATTAAAGCATTGAAAGAGAAATGAAACATGGTTTACCCTGATTTAAAATCAACGTGTCAATCAACATAAAAAATATGCTGTATACAAATGTAAAATACTGCACATATAAAATCCCGATGCACAAATACAAATTAGTCTCAGTCCGATGCACAAACCAGTCTGGACCAGCGTGGACATGCAAACTGGTCTCTTCAGCAGGGTAGACAAGAAGACTCTCTTTTACAGTTGAAGAAAAGTGACAAGAAATGTGAGCAGGGCTGATTAAATGTGATTAATCGAAATAAAACCAAATTCGCGGTATGGCTTAGTGCCATTGTCATGTCACAAAGGCTGTGAATTAATTCAATATATATATACGAATATATGCTGTGTGTTTCTGAGTGATGCGCAGCAGTTTTTTCAGGGTTTCGCTTCAAAACTTTTGAGTTGATTATAATGTGCTATAGACAGTTTTACAGTTGTACTGTACGTAAAATTTGTTATTATTCAAATTATTTTTGAGGTTCATTTCTCAAATTTCATTCCTCAGTCTCAATGAAAGATTACAATATTAATATTTCTTATTGTTTAATTGTTTTATTTGATATAATTTATTTGAATTTGAATAATTATTATTGATATTACTGTTGTTTATTTTCTTTAACACTCAGCAATATATATATATTTTTTAAATATTTTATTTAAATAATAATAATTAATATTATATTTTTAAATACTTATTACTATTGTAATATTTTACTGTAAAATAAAAAAATATTTAAAATATAATAGTAATAATAATAATTAGTATTATTCAAATAAAATATTAAACATTTTGCTATTTTAATATTTAATTGTAAAATAAAAAAATAGTATTTAAGAAAATATAATAACAACAACAATAATATTAATTATTATTATTACAATAAATTATAAATCAAAACAAAAAATGTTGCTATTGTAATATTTTACTGTAAAATAGAAAAATATTTCTTATTTTGATTCATATTTTATTTGAATAACAATTTTATATTAAATATAATTATAATATTAAATAATAATTATTAGTATTACTCTTATTATTATTTTATTGTAATAAATTTATATGAATTTTATTGATATATAATCACACATTTTTTGGCCAAATGGTGCAGCCCAACAAACAATCATAGCAATCCTAGTGCTTGGGGGGAAAAAAATCCCTCAAATCATGCAGCTCTATTTGTGAATCAGAGTTTACCCAAATAATGTCAGTGATAATAAATTTAGCTCTTAGTTCTTCCACGGAAACACAAATGGTACACGACAAATGTCTCTAAGGGAAATGCATGTGTCAACATTCGCTACACATTCAATTCTGGACTTTCCCATCACTAGCAGAGTATAGACTTTCACTGAGATGTGTAAGTGTGTGAACTTTAACTACAGGAATCACACAGGACTCTCTACCCACAATGCTTTTGTCAGGACGTACAGTGGAGGCTGGTGGCCGAGGTCGAGCTGCTTCTGTAGGTGTCAGCGCTGGTTTGGGTGGAGTCTCCTCCTCTTCATCCTCTTCCTCCTCTTCCTCAGGGATCTCGGGCGGGGCTGGAGGCGGGGCCAGGTCAGGGCACTGACCAATCTCTGCGTTCTCAAAGGCCACGGGCTGGGAGAAATCCACCGGGCTGTTTCATTGACACACACAACACACAGCTCACTTGAGCGAATGATGACACAACGTGACTCCAATCAGGTGAATAATGAACACAGTTATGAGCAAGGACAGACTCATTTAAATGAGTGCGGTAGAGGGCAATGGGGTTCGCTCTAGTGGAAAAGACCACTGGCAGAGATTCATACTCCTCATTAGAGCAAGAAAAACTGTGATTGTTAATGTCATACAGTGTTTAGCTTATGACTGCACCTCAAAACTGCAAACAAGACCTTTAATCTACAGCCACGGGAGGCTGGGAAAAATGGGTCAATGTTTACACCGGTCGCTGGGTTTCTCTCGCTGTGTCACTACAGCACGATCCAGTCGTGACATACAGTACTGCAGTGAATTGTGCTCTGGAGGTCATCTGCTACATTTATCTCGAGCTGCTAAAGGTGACCTCGAAAAGCTTGGAAGGCTTGCTAATGTCTTTTGCCATGCTATTATCTGTATAACAGACCTAACATTGCTGTTAGGAGAAATCTGCTAGTGCTATGAGTGAACGAAACTAGTTTTACAAACCAAAACGAACGCCAAACTAATGCATGCATATGCATTAAAGGGTCAGTTCACCCAACAATGAAATTTCTGTCATTCATTTCTCACCCTCATGTCGTTCCTAACCTGTAAGACCTTTGTTCATCTTCATAAAACAAATGAAGATATTTGTGATGAAATCCGAGAGGTTTCTATCCCTCCATAGGCAGCAATGTCAGTGCAACTTTCAAAGCCCAGAAAGGTAGTAAAAACATCGTTAAAATTGTCTACTTATAATAACTTATAAAATAATGGCTTAATTCAACACCACGTCATTCTCCAACACTGTTGACGTAGTGTAAATGCAGAGCAGTGCTTTCAGGTTCTGCGTCAGAACGCCGGCTCATTATTGGCCAACGCTGGTCATGTGAGCACCACGACATGAGTGTGATGCTGACGCAGGAGCCGGCCAATAATACCTCAATTTACACTACGTAAACAGCACAGGAAAATGACGTGGAAGAGAAGAGATTGTTGAATAAAGTCGTTATTTATTTGGGGGTTTGTGCAGAAAAAATATTCATAACATTCATATTCATAACATTAAGGATGAACCACTGTAGTCACATGAACAATTATAACGATGTCTTTACTACCTTTCTGGGCCTTGAAAGTTGCACTGACATTGCTGCCTATGGATGGTTCAGAAAGCTCTCAGATTTTATTAAAAATATCTTCATTTGTGTTCTGAAGATGAACGAAGGCTTTACGGGTTTGGAACATAGACTGTAAAAAAAGATGGACGACGCCCCTTCGCTCTCTTCCATTGGCGAGAAGAGAAGCCGCCATTGTCCCGATATGGCGCTGACATCTTGGGACTTGAGTCTGCGCAGTTGCGATTTCAGGATCAGACCTGCGCAGTAGTGAGCAGGAAGTAAAGCCGCGAAATCAACGCCTCGCCCTACTCTCGCTGAATCAATCGCAAGCACACGCCCCTGCACTTTTTTTAAGTGGCCTGTCTGCTCCGTTCTGCTCCAATTTTGATGTCTGCTGATTGCAGTATCTCGTTATTATAAGGTAAATACAACTAATAACCACATAGTCATATTTAAAAAGTAACACATTAATATATCCTATAGTAGGCTATAGGATATATTAATGTGTTAATATAGGACCTATACTGTAAAATACGAGTAGCCTACTCATATTACTGCAATTAAACAACTATCACAATTTGATGGACAGCTAAATCAACTTCATATTTAGCTCATGTAGTCTGTTTTAGCTAGGTTAGCATCCTATAATTTAGTAATTTATTTTGCATACACAAAAAACTCAAAGATTGATCGGACATGCCAGATCGGTTAGCACATTCTACTGCAGAACAACCCATTATGCCGGTGTATAATTATAATTAATTATAGAAATTTAGATATTAAATTTAAAGCTCCAATCTCCTCAGTCCTCCAAAGATCCCGAAAAAAAGTCAGTTGGTGCTTCAGTGACTACTTTGCTCAGAGAACCTGTCAATCACAGCTGTCAATCATGACGCTACAGCGCCCGTTTTTATAGCATCAAATAACTAACTAAAAACAAACTTATTTTAAAAACAAACACTTGAAATTACATCAGCGTGATAACAACTACAGTAAATGACAGAAACTATCTTTGGAAAAAAGATATGTGATGTGTAATTTAATTGTTTAGTTCAGATGTCTTCAATCCTGCTCCTGGAGGGCCGCTGTCCTGCAGAGTTTAGTTCCAACCCTAATCAAAAACACCTGAATCAGCTCATCAAGTTCCTCAGGATCGCTTGAATATACAAAGGCAGGTGTGCTGAAGCAGGTTGGAACTAAACTCTGCAGGTCAGTGGCCCTCCAGGAGCAGGATTGAAGACCTCTGGTTTAGTTGGTCTCACGTCCCATTGAATAACATGGGGAGGCGGGGTTTATGACCTATACTAGGACCGGTCACCGGGGGGCGATCGAGACGTTTTGGCTTCACTTTTCAGAACTTGTGCGGCACGCTTGGTTTGGAACGACACAAAGGTGAGAAATGAATGACAGAAATTAAATTTTTGGGTGAACTAATCCTTTAAGCCATATAACTCCAACACAGAAGCTGTATGCGTAAAGGCCATTCACACCAAGGACAATAACGATAAAGATAACGATAAAGATATAGTTCTAAAAATCATTCTCAATATTAAAGAATGGCAGAGTTCACATCACAGCTATAACGATAACGATATAGAGAAACGATATCGTTGGGATCACTTTCAGAATGATTTTTTTCCATCTGTTGTACGATAAAACACTGACAGCCAATCAGAATCCATTCTAATTTAAGGGCTCGCGCAATTAAAATGGCAGATGACATTGTGGAGAAGTTAATCGCCGAAGTCCAGAAAAATCCAGCACTGTTTGACAAGTCAAGCCCATTCTCAAGAAAATGGATATGGAAAACAATCGTTCACACCCTCTGAATAAACAGAAGTTTTATCTCAGGTATCCAGCGCTCGTTTCCACAACATTGTCTTGCTTCCTCTGAAGTTGCGGTGAAAAAGACTAGGTGTTGTTTTTATTCCACTATATGGACTGCTTGCACAACTACTTCCGCGTTCTACTTAGTACATACCGGGAGTTTCCGGTTACAGCGTTCAGCACACCTACGTACATGATAACGCAGATTATCACGACCTTTTATGGATGCCAATTAATTAAAACAATGAATAATGATGTCTGTATTAATAATCTTGAGCCTGCTGAAATGTTCCTTAAGCCGATATTTTCTTTCCAACTGTGCATTCTGAAAAAATAAATAGGCTAAATATCCTATTTATCCACTAACCTGCAGCAGTCCTATATGCTCGTCTTAATAAGTGTTTTTCTCTTACTGATATTTCATACCTGTTGAGTTTACATTTTTTAAATGAATTTGACAAATAAAAAGGATTGCTTGTGTGCATTGACCGGTGCTTTTAAACTAGTTGAATGAATGCTCGCGAGGTGCCTGTAACGATGTTAAATAGGCTATTTAATTCAACGCACACAGCATAGAGGTAAATGACAGTCTACTTTGAATATTAATTAAGATTTTTGGGCATAAACATGTAGTAAAAAGATTGACATTGAAAAATGACACAGAATGATTAAAATATTTAATCCAAATAAATAAATGTTGGTGGTTGGTACTGATGTTAGTCATCTGTTCTCATACACTTCAGCGTCGCGGTCACTAGTTAAGACGAACACTGACACCCTGTGGTGAAATAATGGCGTATTTTTAACAGCCGCAGCTTTCTTGGAAACGTCTTGGTTTGCATTAAAACTTCATTTTCCGATGTGTTTGGAAAATTCTGCACACAGTAAACATCAGAATATCCCTTCTCCTGTCAATAAAAACTTCCAAATTTTTTAATTTTATTGCGGACACTCATTTTAGGTGACGTTTGTTCAACTCATTGACCACAGTACATTGAAAGTAAACAACCGGAAATAAGAGATATGTATTATTTCCAAACGGAAGTGCGTCATGAGGCTCAGTGCAAGTGGCCCATTGACTCTTTCAGCTAAATCTATTATTAGATTATTATACGGATTACACTAGCTTCACTCTAAACACATCACGCTGAGGACATCTGCTGGTTAAAGCTGTGTAACTGCAACTAGAACAGCAAAAACATGTTCAAGGACGTCATACACACTTTGAAATCGCAGCGCGAGCTTAGAATAAACAGACATTATCGTTCTTTGGTGTGGATGTAAATATAGTTTTCGTTATAGTTATCGTTCTTGGTGTGAACGCAAATATAGTTATCATTCTTGGTGTGGACGCAAATATAGTTCTCGTTATAGTTATCATTCGTTGGTGTGAATGCAAATATAGTTATCTTTATAGATATCGTTCGTTGGTGTGGATGCAAATAAAGTTATCGTTATAGTTATCGTTCTTGGTGTGAACGCAAATAAAGTTATCGTTATAGTTATTGTTCTTGGTGTGAATGCAAATAAAGTTATCGTTATAGTTATCTTTCTTGGTGTGAACGCAAATAAAGTTATCGCTATAGTTATCGTTCTTGGTGTGAATGCAAATATAGTTCTTGTTATAGTTATCGTTCGTTGGTGTGGACGGAAATAAAGTTATCGTTATATTTATCGTTCTTGGTGTGAACGCAAATAAAGTTATCGTTATAGTTATCTTTCTTGGTGTGAACGCAAATAAAGTTATCGTTATAGTTATCGTTCTTGGTGTGAACGCAAATAAAGTTATCGTTATAGTTATTGTTCTTGGTGTGAACGGCCCTCAAGAGTGATGTGAGGTTGTACGTACACAGTGTTGATGAGAAGGTTCCAGATGCAGCCCTCGAACGGCACGTTGGGTCGCTGTACGCCTGTCTCTATCTCGAGCGGGATGCCCCCGATGAAGAGCCGATGGATGCTGAGCGGGTGATCGCTGGGTAACGACTGCTGCATGAGTGGCTCCTCGTCCACCTGCACGGAGAAAGATCTGCACACACACAATCAGCTCCATCAGCTCTAGAGAGGCCTGAGAAACACGGGCGCAGAAAAACAAAGGGTGGCTTACACTCCCGGGAGTCTCAGGATGCGCAGGGAATGCTCTCTCCCGTCGTGCAGGATCCCCCGGTCGGGTTTCCGGACAGCTCTGCGTGGACTCCTGCTGCCCGTGAACACCAGCACTTCCAGTGCGCCGTTATGCAGCGTCACAGACAGGAACGGCTACAGACACACACAGAAGGACAGGAGATATCAACCTCATGTTCCTGGTTTCTGGGCTGTGTTCTCAAGTTTTTTTTTTGAGTGCTAGTGAGGGATTACAAGAAAGATATCTCATTAGAAAGATCAGTGGAAATCACTATTACAATTCACCTAATTTTCAAGGAGAAAAATACTGTATCTCATTAGTTAATCTTTATCTGAAGTCAAATTGGTCTGCTCTGCTCTGATTGGTCAGATGACGCAGTCTGTTGTGATTGGTCTACTCTGCTCTGATTTGTCAGATGGCCCAGTCTGTTGTGATTAGTCTGCTCTGATTGGTCAGATGACCCAGTCTGTTGTGATTGGTCTGCTCTGCTCTGATTGGTCAGATGGTCCAGTCTGTTGTGATTGGTCTACTCTGCTCTGATTGGTAAGATGACCCAGTCTGTTGTGATTGGTCTGCTCTGCTCTGATTGGTCAGATGGTCCAGTCTGTTGTGATTGGTCTACTCTGCTCTGATTGGTCAGATGACCCAGTCTATTGTGATTGGTCTGTTCTGCTCTGATTGGTCAGATGGTCCAGTCTGTTTTGATTGGTCTACTCTGCTCTGATTTGTCAGATGACCCAGTCTGTTGTGATTGGTCTGCTCTGCTCTGATTGGTCAGATGGTCCAGTCTGTTGTGATTGGTCTACTCTGCTCTGATTGGTCATATGACCCAGTCTGTTTTGATTGGTCTGCTCTGCTCTGATTGGTCAGATAACCCAGTCTGTTTTGATTGGTCTGCTCTTCTCTGATTGGTCAGATGACCCAGTCTGTTTTGATTGGTCTGCTGTGCTCTGATTGGACAGATGACCCAGTCTGTTTTTATTGGTCTGCTCTGCTCTGATTGGTCAGATGACCCAGTCTGTTGTGATTGGTCTACTCTGCTCTGATTGGTCAGATGGCCCAGTCTGTTGTGATCGGTCTACTCTGCTCTGATTGGTCAGATGACCCAGTCTGCTGTGATTGGTCTGCTCTGCTCTGATTGGTCAGATGGTTAAGTCTGTTGTGATTGGTCTACTCTGCTCTGATTAGTCAGATGGTGCAGTCTGTTGTGATTGGTCTACTCTGCTCTGATTAGTCAGATTACTCAGTCTGTTGTGACTGGTCTATTCTCCTCTGATTGGTCAGATGACCCAGTCTGTTGTGATTGGTCTACCGCGTACAGCGTGTATCGGAAGCTACACACCCATTATCATAACTGAACTTCAGCTCCTTCTGTAGGCTTCCTAAAGCTCAGCGATTGAACTCTAAAGTCAGTAACAATGACATTGATTTTAACATATCAATCCGAGCGCGAGTCCGATGATGAAACATTGGAAGAACTAGAAATATTCGAAAAAACATAATAGGGGCACTTTAAGCTACTCATTGTAATGTATATTTAATGCTTTTCTCATTTAACAAAATAATGACTTTAAAAGGATATTTTTAGGCTAATTTCTCAGCCAAATTTGATGTGCGATTAATTCAATTAATTTAAATGGCATATCATGTAATGTTAATGATAATGTTAAAAATTTGTATCACTTAACAGGCCTAAATTCTTTATAAATGTTTGCTTCCTTTACAAAGGGAACACCCTGAACACCCTGTTTGATAATATCTTTGAAAAGCGAAGAAGCACTTCACATAGAGAAAGCCTGTCAGTAATGTATTCAGAGCCGGTAATCAGACAGACGGCTGTGAGAGCACACTCTCGCCCTCTCCACGCTGCACTGGAATTGAGGAGAGCGATGCGAGAGCAGACTCCTCTCTCCAAACCCTCGGAGCCGTTCAGGCGTCCGCACGCAGCGCAGGTGACCCTGGACTCGCCGTAAATTGGAGGAATGAATGAGGAGCGGTGGAGAAAACCCTTGGCCTCTCCAAAGCCGCACTCCTGCAAAATGACACCCACTTAATTTACGAGCGATAATGATTTTCAAAAGGTGGCGGTCCGGCACCCTCTCCCAGGAGGGCTATCGCAAATTGGACGCGATCCATCAAAACGGCGGCTTGTAAATCTATTTTTACGAACGGAGTATCACGGGGAGGTGAGAGCGCCGACTGCTTACTACAGATACACCACTTAATTGATGTGCTGCCCCTGAGCTGAAGAGAGAGAGAGAGAGAGAGAGAGAGAGAGAGAGAGAGAGAGAGGGATGATGAAGACGTTATAGACAAAGATGTAGAAAGTCATATTATAATTAAAATGATCGCCGTGCCCCTGGCCTTTAGTCCACCTGGTAACAGAAAAGATCAACTTTTGTTTGCTGAAGGGCAGAGGCAATTACAAACCTGCCCGGATAATAAATCTCTTTTATGGGCTGTGAGACCCCTGTAACCCCGTGGATTCATTATGATCTCGTACTGAAGGCCACGGCTCCCTGGACTTCCACCATTACCCATAATCACCTTCCTAAGCGCTCAGACAGGAAGGCAGGAGGAATAACACACTGAACTGTCTCACAGCCAACTGTGTGTCTGCGTTTGCAATCGCCTGGAAGAAAGTCGGATTTGGTAAAACTACGCTATGCAGTGAACACTCAGATGCATTCACATCTAAAAGCACATTCATATTTAGTAATATCGTCCATTTAACTGCACTGATGCTATCGGATGAGAAAAAAATGTGAACTGAATTGAGCTGGATAATGACACTACCTTTACAACTTTGTTATTATTATTACTAATGAATCAACATTAGACTGACTTATAATGACACTATTTTTATCTATAAAGATGCTTTATAGCTGATATTGAATTAGTTTCATAATTAATAAAGCACTATAGAAATAAATGTGAAATGACTTACAGGAACTTTGTTTTGTTTTTTGTATGTGTCATTTAATTAAAAATTAATTGCAGTTGATGTGATTAAACTTGATGGAATTTGTCTTTCACAATGTATTGAATTCAGTGGAAAATTCAGATGGAACGAACTGCACCTGCTTGATAGAGTTTATTAGCGCGATTACCTAAAGAACTATTACCTAAAGAAATGATGCAAATCTGGTAAGACTAAAAACATCTTGTGCCGAACGTGAGTGTGCAGGGTAATTCTCCATCTACTCCACTCTGTTGACCGAGTAAACTTTGTGAAATAATCAGTACTTCAGGACAGAAATCCACACACATTTCCACACGTTTCTTATGTGTTCTCTGCAGCCGTTAGCAGACTTAATTGAATTGTATGTCCCTGTCGACCAATTGCTGTGATTTTTAATAAACCCGCCACTAAGTGGAAAGAAAAAAACAATAAGTCTGGCTGTATGAAACTATTAAGAAGCCTTGTCCCAGAATCCAGATTAGATTTATAGAGACATTTTCCTGTGTTGCTTACTGGTAAACGCGAGTACTGAGGCTGTGGGACTGTTGTGCAGTTGGAATGTCAATGTACTGTGTTATCAGCATTAAACACACTTCAATAATGAATGTTTCAGTGTTTCGGTGTGTGTGCACCTCTCCGGTCTGTCTGCGCGAGCGGCGTGGGATGTGTACGGGCGCCAGGCCCTGCGTCAGCTGTGTCATGGACGTCACTCCTCCTCGACCAAACAAGATGATGCCGTTCTCACTTCTGGTGCTGAAGGAGAGTGTGATCTCGGAGCCCACGTTGAACGACACAGGCTTCAGCTCCATGTAGCCGGGCCTGGGGAAGCTCACGGTGTGGAGGTTCTGAAAGAGACAGAGACAGGGTTTAGTTAGTGGCTTTACCCAGAAGCCTCCTGTGGTGTCATGCTGTAACTCATAGATTCAGTACATGACCATCGGATTGGCCATTTATTTTTGCTACTTTTCAAATGGCTTTATGTACCGTACTTTCCCTAAAATAAGTCGTGCCGGACTTTAAGTTGCAGAGGGTTGGGTCAAAATTGCATTGCATTGACAGAGAGAGAAAAAAAGTAATTATTGTAATTACTGAGGTAACAAGTAACTACATGTACTTACTATAGGGTTAAGGCTAGGGTTTGGATTAGGGTAACTTGAAATTATGCATAATTTACTGTTATTACTATAGTAAGCACATGTAAAGTTTCACTATGTCACGCTAAAATAAAGGATTACCACACTGTAAAATATGTAACGTAAAATATTCCAATAATCGTCCAATGTGGAAATAACATTTGTTCAGATCAAATGACAATGAATGCCAGAATTTAACACACAGCAATGAATGTTTATACACTGTTGAAAATTGTTAATTGACAAATTAAACTAGTGTGGTTTATGTCAGGGTTTGGTGCTTAGCTCTTATTTTGATTCTAGATTAGTTCTATGTTCTCTGTATTACTGGTTCCTGTGTTTATTTCCTGTCTAATTACTTGTTTTATAAATGCATGAATTATTAGATGCATGGGATGCATATAGATGCATGAATTGTTTGCTTTGGTCAATAAACATTGATAAAGATGCCAACTCATTGAGTGGTCACTACTGATGAAATAATACACTATCATTGCATTGGAAACTTCACCGTTATTTTCGACAAGAATACTGCCGTTTTTATCATTGTTTATTTTGGTGAGCAGAAGACATTTAAGGGGTCTTAGAATGTATGCCGCTGCGTGCATTTGTGGATTTCAAAACATTTCTAGAATCATGACGTGAGGACAAATCCACAAATAGGTTGGACTCCAGCCACCATCATCTCAAGCCAATCAGATAATGACGGTGACCAATCGTAGCACGTTGTCACTACAACCAATCACGTTTTCATGAGATCTTCACGTTTGGGAATTATTTACACAGCTCAAATGTGAATTTTAAATCTGTAAACTACAGGTCATCACTTATTCACCCTTGTCTCATTCTAAACCTGCATGACTTCATTTCTTTATTCTGCAAAAAAACAAAAACAAACATATTCTACAAAATGCGGTTCTGACAACATTGGATCCCACTGACTCTCATTGTATGGACAAAACTAAATAAAGTAAGTTGTACAGGTTTGGAACGACATGAGGACGAGTAAATTATGTCAGAATGATCATTTTTGGGAAAACTATGCCTTTATTAACCATTATACCATATTTTTACTCATGAATTGAACGCTGTCTTTCTAAAAACCCACAGAAAATTCCAGAGAGAGTTGGCAGCTCAGAAATGCTAATTCTCTTCTGGTTTCAGGACTACACACAGAACAGCTCTGTCTCCAATATTGTCCCAGGATAAAGAGAGGGCGCTCGTGGAGAAGCGTTTAATTTGAGCCACTGTTAAAAGAGAGAGTAACAAAGACTGGAGGGGAAGAAAGGAGACATCGTGTCTTCTATTGTCTTACTGTACCTCAATGGAGCAGCCCTTAGTCAGTCCTGTGTAGTCTGGGCTGCTCAGCAGATTGTACGGCGTTCGGGAAACCTCTATGTCTTTCATGCAGCCAGAGAAGCTCTTCAAAACCACCTCTGACCTGAGGAAACATGCCAGACAAAAAAACGTTGCTTCATAAAACAATATTAAATGCAGGAACAATTCATCCAATAACAGCCGAAGTCTCTGTCTGTGAATGCACATTTCCATACCTGTATCTTCCAGCCTTGGGTAAACCTCCAAAATACATTCTCTCGTCTTCCCTCAGGTTGAGCCCTGTAGCGCCACCTGGAGACGTCATCCGCAACTGCTCGTCCTCGTTAGTGTCAATGTTCACTATGGCGATGGTTGCTAAGTAAATGGAAAAGAGGAAATAGTCAGATGCTTGTAAGTCATTGGCACATTGATTTCCCAGACGAGTGAAAGCAGTTCGGTTGCACTGGAACTGTGGCGCGATTCACGTGAATGTGAAAGCAAATTAGACACTTGTTCAGGAAGTAAAGCATGCGTTTTAGCCAATGACAACTTTCATTAGTTCAACAAAACACATGTAGGGGATGAAAGTGGTGGTGTAATTGTGCACCAGTTTAACAAACACTATTAAAAATAGTTTTCATGTAGTTCATGGGTGACTTGGAAAACAGATCTAAGGACAGGCTATCTCCACATTTTTTAACAGCAAATTTAATGACTTTTAATACCATTTTAAGTCCTCTAAAAGGCAAATTTAAGACTTTACCACGACAAAAAAACAAAACAGGTAAATGTTCAACACGACAGTGTTAATTTTGGCAGCCATTTTTGTTTTAGTCTTAGTCTTTAGATGAAAATGCTTATTGGTCTTATTGGTCACATTTTAGTAATTTTGTCTTTCATAGTTGTAGTTGACAAAGTCAAACTTCAGTTACCGACATTAATTTTGGTAGCTATTTTATATGTAGTCTTTAGACAAAAAATGACATTATAATTTTTCGCTTTAGGCCAATTCAATTAAGCTTAAGAGACATTTGAATCAAGGTAACAGGCTGTATTGACAATGCACTCTTTAGCAGTAGCACTTGTGCAATTCTACATATCCCTGTTCCTTAGTTCAATGGTTCTCCAATCTTTTAGAGTGCCGTAACCCCTCTTGCACTTAGACTGCAGTCACACCTTTTCCAATATCTGCCCTTTTAATCGATTTTTTCCAGTTAATTTTTTACCTTTATAAATACTTTTATAAAATAAATAATGCTTTAAATAAAACAATGTTCAATAAATATGCAATGATGGTAAAAACGAGATGATACTTTTAAACATTAAATTAAAATCGCCAGTAGGTGGCGGTAAGTCACTGTCTTTATGAGCGAGTCATCCGTCATCGAGTCATTCATTCATTCAGTAACAAACTGAGTCTATGGTAACAAAGCAAGTGGCTGTATTTATGAACGGGTCATTGAATCTCACGATTCGTTAAAAGCCACAGATTCGTTCTCGAATCACCGCTGTGTGCTGCAGTTCTGCCGTGGCTTTCGTTGCAAAATAGCAATAATATGATCAACATTAAAAACACTGCTAGATATCAGCCTGTATTGATCGCAGATTTAGTCGTACAAACAGCGCAAGCGGCTCGTGACAGAATAAAGACCAACTGAATGACACTTCAATTAATTTAAGTAGAAAATATCAAATGAAGATCACTGAACTCCAGCTTACTGTCTGTGTTTTCAGATCATCCGCGCTTCTTCAGCAGCGTAGAGCTAGAGAGCGCGCGCGCGAGCATGGTTGCCAGATACTATTGACAAGACCGGCTAGAAAACGTGTTATTTTAACAGAAAAGCTCTGACTGGGGATTTAATTATTTAAATCTGGCAACCGTAAGCATGAACGCTCGTAAACGCAGTCTGTAATGTGTTGTTGTCTCCTTTATTCGTTACCCCCAAATGATGCGCACTGTTCAAAAAAAAAAAAAAAAAAAAAAAACAACGGATGACGAGTCGGACAAGAAATTTAAGGCCCGTACGTGAAATTTAAGACCTCCTTATCGGAAATTTAAGATTTTAAGACATTTTCAGGCCTTAAAAAGCGAAAATTTTATTTAAGACGTTTTAAGACTTTTTAAGGACCCGCGGGGACCCTGAAGGAATACTGAACTAAACTTTTTTATTTTATACAAAATATATATTTTACTAAATAATTTATAGTCTAAAATTGCACAAAAAAAGTTGTGTTCCAAATTTAAAGTTGATATCACAAAAATCGAGCCGCTAAAAGGTTTTACAGAAACGGTTCCATGGTAACGCAGTGTTCAATTTCAAAATGATTTTCACAGGATGAATTTAGAGTGTTTAAGCTTCCCAATGACGCCTAATTTATGATTATTACTCAATTAAATTAAATTAAAAATACCCAAAAATTGATGCACCTCTTGATGGAAGTAACATCACAACATTTATTTCCATCAAGAGGTGCATACATTTTTGGACAAGATCTTGTATTGTCAATGCAAGAGTCCATCACTCTGTAAAGTCTCCTCCAGCACGTCCCAAAGACTTTTAATGAATTTAAGATCTAGGGTCAGAGGAGCTTCTGACTTCAGAAGATTTGAAATACAATGCACATGTCCTATAGACTACTGTTATATCACAGTCTGCAAAAGACCAGGGTGAACATCTCCTTTTGTGTTTCACAGAGGAAAGAAACAAATACGGGTTTGGAACGACATGAGGGTAAGTAATGCACGTCATTTTCAAACCCTTTACAGACACGTCTACATCGCTCGCACATGGCTGTCGTGAGCTCTTCTTTTGGGATTTCTGTACCTTCTTTCTTCATGCGGGACATGGTGAAGGACTTCCATTTTCCATCATTATAGCGTTTGTTACTGATGATGGAAACATTGCCTGAGCCCAGATCACAACTCACTTTCACCTTCCCGTCACTCAGTTCTGCACTCATGAAGTCTTTCTGCTCAGAGAGAGAGAGAGAGAGAGAGAGAGAGAGAGAGAGAGAGAGAGAGAGAGAGAGAGAGAGAGAGAGAGAGAGAGAGAGAGAGAGAGAGAGAGAGAGAGAGAGAGAGAGAGAGAGAGAGAGAGAGAGAGAGAGAGAGAGAGAGAGAGAGAGAGAGAGACACAGATACACAGATATAATCAGTAGAAGGCATGTCAAATTATGTTAAATGGCTCATATTATTGGCCACATACACATGGTAAAGTTTCAGGAGTGACAACTGCATTTAATTGCATTAGTGAATCCCCTAATTATCGTTCTGTGTGTGAAAGAAACACAACTGGAAATTGAGATGATTGACATCATGGTAACCATAGCAACATTCAGTTTTAATAAAACCATCAACAGTGTTTTGTTTATGTTGGTATGACTGCTTCGCAGAGTGAGCTCTTGCAGTGTTGCCACTTATTATAAGTGCTTTGGGGCTTGTTGTTTGGGTTTAGCTCATAAAGCGATCGAGTTTTAAAAGTTATTAAAGTGGGTGCGATATTTGTTTTCAGCATTTGGATTTATTTTCTTTCATCGCACATCCAGATGAGAGCCACATCTCTGATTTATGTCTAATACGCCATTAATCACAAGCTCTATACCGTACACATCATTTTTGTAAATGCATTTTTTGGGAGTTAATTCGGTTGTAGATTGTGGTTGTCACAGTAAATTACTGAACTTTGTGTGTACAGAACAGGATTAAGCAGGTGAACTGACAACTGGATTTAGCTGCAGTGTGTTTGAATGCATGTCATTTAAGAGTGTGTGTGTGTTTGTTACCATGTCCTTGGTGGCGAAGTACATCATGACTGCATCTGTGGAGAAGGTGCGAAACTTGAGCATGACAGTGGAAACGTTGGGGTTCCAGCGGGTGGGGCGGCTGACGGCAGCGTAACCCTCTCCGTCAAACTGAACCGTGCCTTCAGAGTCCGCCGGCTGAGGACTACACACACACACACACACACACACACACACACACATCATTACACTGAGCTCCTCACACTGAGACCACAGGTGTGTGTGTGTGTGCGCGCTCACCTGACTACACAACCAGCACAATCCCCGTCTCTCTCTCTGTAGTTCCACAGGCCAATGGCTTTTCCATCCAGAGACGTCTCTCCCATACAGCCTGAGAACGTGGTGGTTTTCACAGCATCTGCCTTCTACACACACAAAACAAACACACATGAACGAGTATGAATTTCACACGATAAAACAGCTCTGAGTTGGAATGTTTCTAGCCTTTCATCAGTACTGGTGTCCCCATATTTTGATACCCTTTTTTTATTCTGTTTTGGATATAAGGATTTAAATTGTCTTTACTGGCAGTGCAGAGTCGTTCACAAGCTGCACGCTCAATTAATATCTGCCTCATCACTGATAAATAACATTTTCAAGTTCTGTTTCCTATAAGCAATTGTATGCAAATATCCAGCTAATCTGGTGCTCTTTTTGTTTTCTGTCTTACAAAGGATCCCATTACTATTTCGGTGTGAGAAACTGCTGCAAATGATTCAGTGCATAAGTGAACTGTCTGAATGAATCAAACTGAATCGTGAACAACTTTGGACCTTTTTGCAAACCTGTTGTATGATTATATCAAATGTATTACATCAAATGTACTTAACAGCTGATACAAATCACACCACATGATTGCTGAAATATTCTCAGTGAAAATGATTCTCGGGTCATTATATGGTGATCTCTATTGGAAAATAAGGATTAATCAGTAATATTTTACTAGGCCACAGCAGTATTTCATTGGAGCAAGTGCCCTAGTAAAAAAGGCTCTAGCTGGTCCAGACGTACTATTCAAAAATTCAAGATTCATTCTTTCAAAACAAGTCTCATTGATGCATTTTTGGAACCTTAAAGGGAAACTAAAACACTGCTGGTGAAATGGTCTTTCAATCAAACTTGGCTGCATATGCAATAGAAAGGCAGAGAAAAAAAATGTAATTGGTGCTGCTTGACTAAAGAAAACTGAGAAAAAGGCTGTTGTCTTTCCTTTTGCCAAACAGGAAGTAAAACTTCAACACCCATAATACACTGGGCTTGTTGCCGTCCAAGGCCACTATCACCAGTCTGCTCTGGATACGCTTTCCAGAGTCAAATACCGCCTTGCTTTTGTAGGACATACATCTTAGCAAACTTTTACTCATAATGCTGTCGACTTGCATTGCTCCAGGGTGCAAGAATTCAAAGAGTAGACGTTTATAGGGAGTTTTCTTTGGGTTTCCAGAGTAGGGTCCAGAGCTTTGTAGAGCGACTAAAGACTGCAGAGAATCATAAATACAGAGAGAATAAAGAGACGGAAAATATGATAAACCTTCATGCTTGTAGTCAACATTTCATACTGGATGAGCACAAGCACAGTGTTTTAGACCAAACGAAGGGGAAAACTGAAAGGTAAGAAAGATGTTGCCATAGTGATTCAGTTTTACCATAATGCTGTTCAAAGAGTAGACAAAGTATGATACAGTTATATTAACCCTAACCTTACATTAACTGTTCTGTTAATAACCCTTTGGTGATCCGACAGTCCGTGGGCGGGAATAATGACATGAGGAAGTATAATCTGTAGTTTTCACAAAAACTTTTACTGACAAATCAACGTGAATTACTCGCTCCAGGTAACACACAGAAAGAAGAAACACTGTTCATTTACATATACATCACACAGCGGTCTGAAAATCTCCAAACTTACACTTTAAATGTATTTATCTTGGTTCAATGTTATTTATGCATTTTTGCTGTAAAACCTGATCAAAATGCTAATGAAGAAGGTGCGATCTCTCTCACCTTCACTGAGCCCAGCATGCCACCGACAAACAGGTAAGCGTTCTGGTCCACATCCAGCACAGTGTAGCTCTCGGGGGATCTGGCGCTTCTACGGGTTGGTAAGATGCCAGTTTTGGGTCCCTCCAGCACGTGGACCGAGATACTGCCGTTCAGCCCGATACTGGACAACACCAACATGAGAACAAGACCAACACTTACACCACCAACGATAATGACCAATGCTAACACATAACAGTTGCTCTTCCTTTCACTCATGATTAATGGAGGGATTGAAGAATGCAGCTATTTGATCAATGTTTACCCAAAATAAATATGCACCATTACTACTGTCATTAGACTTTAGTTTTGTAAAGAAATTCTAATGTAGGCACAGTTGACATTTGTCTACCGAAGTAATGTCTAAAAAAAACCTAAAGCATTTAAACAGAAGCTTTAGATCAAACACAGTAATGTTATTCAGACCAAAATTATGACTCAGTTTTACTTAATTACTTAAAAAAATCTATCTTTTATCAAATAAGTAATAAGAATAATGGATTTTCAACAAAACACATACTATAGTATTCATGTGAACCCTGAATTACCGTGAGGCTTCGATTCGATACCAGTTTCCATCGTTGATGACGAGATCGGGATATTCTACACGGCCGACCCCTGACCCAACATCCCACAGGAAGTTCACTTTACCCTTCCTCATCTCAATCGCCAAGAAATCCACCTACACACGACAGAGGAAATTCAGCACGCAGCAAACATTATGTGTGTGTGTGTGTGAATGTAATAAGCTCTAATCATTTCCTTTTCCTAGCCATGGGCAACAGATGTTTGTTAGATGCTTTGGAAAGAAAACCGACTTAAATGCACAAGCTCAACAGTGTGAACCTCAGACTGGGTCCGAGGGCTTGAGCCCAACAGACAGACAGACAGAGGAACAGAGACAGACGCAGATTTACACTCACATATTTGGCCGATCCAAGGTAGAAGAGCAGGTTATCAGCAGCAACGGTCTTCACATGGAGGATAATGGTGTTATAACGGCCCTTCCTGATCTCCGGCCGATAGCTGCGGATACAGTCTCCGCCGGACGACACAGACACCTTAATCTAGGGTTCAAAGGTCATGAGAGGTCAAGCCAGAGAGTGTGGACAGCACATTAATGATCTCATTTATTTTCTTGCAGCAAATTATGTAGCAGATTTAAGGCCAGACACTGCAGGTTAATAGGGTAATTATTTTAACTAATAGATGTCGCCATACTTTCCCCAGGTGAGTAATCACAGTACATTAAGACAACTGTTTTGTATTGCACGTTTTCAGAAAAGTAATGTTTAAACATGTAAATTATGCATTATCTTAAATATCCACTAATTTGTTTTTTTTTTTGAAAATACTGTCAGTACTGTCAATACATACAGAAATGTTTTTAGGAATAAATGTTGTATAAATCAGGTGAATGATAAATGAACAATCCTTCAGAATATAGATATGAATAAAACTGTAAAGTTTGGTGTGTGTAAAGCTGCTCAAAACTCAAAAACCGCCTTTAAAGATAGACTCTAAAAAGTGTTTTGTTTTAAAGTTGTAAATTAAACAACTGTAAACAAAACAAAGAAAATATGGAAAAACATTATATTACAGTGTAACTATACATTTAAGTGCTGAGAAAGTTTGGTAACACTTTATTTTACAGTGTCCTTCTTACACGCGTTACACGTAGTTACTGTAGTAATAACTATAAATTATGCATAATTACATGCAACTAATCCTAAACCAAACCCTAACCCTATAGTACATACATGTAGTTACTTATTAATACCTAGTACCTAAATGTATTAGACTGTAACAATGACACCTTAAAATAAAGTGTAACCAAAACTTTTAATATCACCATGTACTTAAAAATCAAGGTTAAATATAACTATATTTATATTAACTATAAAATTAGGGTTAGGGTTTGGTTTAGGGGTAGTTGCATGTAATTATGTATAATTTACTGTTATTACTACAGTAAGTACATGTAACATATGTAACAAGGACACTGTAAAATAAAATGTTACCGAAAATACTATTTCAGTCCTCCTACTTTAAAATGTCACATTTAAATCAATGTGTTGCCGTTTCTTTCATAATTGTTTGTGAAAATGGTTTCAAATGAAATCTTACAGCAATTTATTTTCAGTTTATGCATTGAAATTGAATTTTTTAAAGACACAAATTGACAAATTAGCCCAAAATCTCAAAGCTGACTAGTGCATGAAAAAACAATGATTTTGAAGTGTCTTGCTTTAAGGAAGGATCAACAAGAACTACTTAACATTTAAATGATTGAACATGTATTGAGTATGTGTGCGTTCATAGCAGAGTGTTTGAAATGTACCATCTTCAGGACTTCCCTGAGGTATTATGGTTTCACGAGACTCTATAGGCTATTTTCTCGAGTATTATAGGCAGTACTCACAGAGTTGGCCTGTTTGCGAGCCTGGTTGATGAGTTCTTTGATCTGCGAGATGTTTTTCTTCAGGTTGTCCTGGAGTTCCTGAATGGGCTTTAGTTTCTCCAGCAACCTATCAGCCTCCTTCTCCAGATCCTTCACTTTAGCACCTGCCGCATGAACTACAGACACACACGCAGAGGACCGGCCGTCACAAATAATACATGAAAGCATGACAGAATAAAATAAATATGGCATTAGAAACATGCTCGATAGCGAAGCCATAAGTAAAATGAAATGAAAGGCTCTAAAACAAGAGCACAAGAGACCATGAAAGAATTGAGAAAACAGAAAATGGGAGATGAAGAAAAAATTGACATTATATATCTCTCGTTTGCAGCATAGGAAGCGAAAGACATGGAGCTGTTATTTCAAAAGAGAAGATGAGAGAAAAAAATGACAGAGTTTTCATCTGTAATTAGCTAAAGCGCTCATTAGGATAACAAGCTTAGTGAAGCTTTCAAAGGCGGCGTTTAATCCTGTTGGGCTGAAACAAAGAAGGGAGAAATGGAGCGATTGGGAAAACACTCTCTCTGTACATGCAGCGCTCTGGATGAAAGCACCATGCTGAAGCCTCAGGGAGCGGAGAGAGCTCTTAAAACCATTCGAACAGATGAAAGAAGAAAATTGTGTATACATACTTATTGCTGTTGACGTTCAAAATCAAATGTGGAGGGAAAAATACGAAATAAGCATTTAAGTGATCTTGTAACACAAACATTTCAATTAAGAAATCAAATCTTCATGATCCATGCAGCTGTTGTCTCTATCAAGCAAGAATATTGCTATAGTTGGATGGATGTCGTACTGTTTTTCTCTGGGTCTTTGATGAGGTTGTTCGCTTTCTTGACATCGTTCTCCAGTTCGCTGTAGTTCCTCTTCAAGCCCATCAGGTTCAGGTTCATGTCCTTCAGACGGTTGAGGACGTCTATGGCTGTGTCGTTGGCCTCTGCCGCCTTCACCTTAGTGGCCTGGATCTTCTCTGCTAGACCTACAGTCATCATCAAAACATGTATGTAAAATAATTACGGAAAATATAAGCAGATCTCAAAAATCATTTTCACAAAGCTGAAACATTCACATAAGGGGGAATCTCACACAGGTCATATTTTACTCCATGATCTAAGAAAAAACATGATACTATTTGCTAAATTTAAATCTGTAAACCAGCGTCAGCTTTTGATGCAGTGTCTCGTTCTCTTCTTAAGTCTTGCTGCGTCACACACTTGCTATAGGGACAGGGTCTGAAGCACAGTGTGTGAAATCAAGCCAATCCTCTTGGCTGATGGCAGTCCTATGACGTTACATGGAGCACCCATGCATATAAAAGAGCGCCTGCATTACACGTCATCAACTTTAGACTGACTGAAGGAGGACGCACAGGTGTTGTAAGATGTTGACTGAGAGAATATGACGCTGTGTCAGATGCAGATGAAATGAGGATGTTAAAGGGGTGGTTGATTATGATTTCACTTTTGTAACTTTAATTAGTGTGTAATGTTGCTGTTTGAGCATAAACAACATCTGCAAAGTTACGACGCCCGAAGTTCAAAGCAAAGGGAGATATTTTCTTTAAAATAAATCTCTTTTTTTAAGACTAAACAAACTGCTGGTAGAAACTACAACAAGTTACTTCACAGGTTAGTGACACTAACCCTAAAATTTACATAAACCCCACCCCCGGGAACACATAACAGTAGGTGAGGACATGATGAGAAGAGGAAGAGTTGTTGTAGTAGAGAACATTAGGGAGTCTGCTCAAGCTCTCGCATTCCTCTTTTCACATTTATTGCAATACAGTACATAACACAAATGCAATAGCATATTATAAATGCAAGATGACAACATAAGTTATAACCGTAATTTAACTAAACTATACCTGTTCTATCTTCATGCAGCATACTATCTGGCTCTGTAGGCATCTTACAGTTCCCACACGTGCGATTTATAGAACATCATGACAGAATATGCTAATCAATTACTTGTAGGGCTCGTCCGAATATAATTTTTTGAGCTTCGAAGCTTCGGTAGTAATGAACATCGAATATTCGAAGCTTTGGAATATGTCTCACACATCCCAAGTCTCCCGAAAGTTCCGGGAGTCTCCCGCATATTGATAGCGGCTCCCTGATCCCCGCAAATTAGTTCAAATCTCCCGGAATCTAGAGCTCGCGAGCTCCAAACCGTGTAGCGTGCACGACAGAGAGGGAGAGAGCGAGAGCCCTTGCGTGTGTGCGCAAATGTGCGTGTGACAAAACCGAACAATCACCCCCCGTCAACAAAACCGAACAGTCGTTCACTTAAGCAAAATTTTTAATAAGGTAGTCTAATATTTTTCTCACTAACAAATTACTGACAAAGTAGGGTAGATTTAAATAAAGAAGCGGCGCGCCTCACGCGAGCAGGGCTTATATGCTCCGAGAATGGGCACTGCACTAGTGATATAAAACACACACACAGACACACAGGTCTTTTAACTTAAGCAATTTTTTTAATAAGGTAGTCTTATAATATTTTTCTCACTGACAAAGTAGGGAAGATTTAAACAAATAAAATGAAATTTAAATAAATAAAAACTAAATTTAAATAAATAAAAAATAAAAACGGAATTTAAATATATAAAAACTAAATTTCTCCTATATTTCGCAGTAGATTCATTTAGATTGATAATAACGGGTAAAAAGGATAATACATTTGCAGGGTATCTGCACACTTTTTAAAGTCAAATTTAAGGCTTTTTAAGACCTGAAGAAATCAAAATTAATACCTTAAATTAGGGTTGTGCAATATTGACAAAAATATGTCTCAATATTTTCAAAGTTTTGTTGATGATAATTAGATGAGATTTTACTGATTGTGTACTGGTACCATGGCTGGTTTAGGCCTGTTGTTGACAGCTGACTCACGAAGATATTCATATTTTTCATATTCTATGCAGTGTTCAGTTCACAGCAGTGAAAGAAATTAATTTTTTTTATTAAAGGGCAATATTTGCAACCTTAAATTGAGTTCCAGGGGCATTTTCACCCATATATGGACTTTTTTTTTTTTACTTAGAGCTATGCATCACCTTTTATGTCAAATTCTAACATTCAAATTAAATTATATTAGAATAATAACACAATACCACTGTTGCCAGTTAAATTAAATCATTAAATCAAAATCCATCTTTGCAGTGCAGAGGAGACACAGGAGCAGCATCAGAACTGGCATTAATATATTTACACTCCATTTACAATTGCATAAATAAAGCTATGAGATATTCAATTCTTTCAATTCTTCAATTCTTAATTCAATATTTAAATATGAACTGATTTCTAATTGTAACATTTTAATTACAGGGTACTTTAAATGTGAAACTAAACCCGCCAGTAGGCGGCGGCAAGTCACTCAGGGAATCACTCATTCAACCGATTTGTTCAAACGGCTGATTCATTCAGGAAGTGCAAGTGATTGTTCATTGAATCGTTAAAATGATTCGTTCAAAACGCGGATTTCAGTCAAGAAATCATCGCTGTCTGTTGCATTGAGACTCTGCAACGGTTTCATTTTGAAATTCTCGTCAGCGAAATAAAGGGAAAACAAACCATATTGACAATATTGTTTTTAAAATGTAACTCACAATGTTAATAATTTAAGTGTTATATAAAATAAATATCATATTTGCTATTGTGCATGGGAAAACAGACCTCTTGCTGATGTAATATTGTATGATAACAACATATGATATATAAAATACAAAAACTTTATACTTCTATTAGGTAACATACCTATAACCAGTGTTGCCAGATGTACGATAATTATCGTATTTGTACGATATTTTTGACCTCTGTACGATGTACGATCAATAATGAAAAAAATCCCATAATGTACGATAATTTCAGAGTTTTCAGTCGTTCGTCCAAACACACATCCTACCGCTTCTCACTCTGACCCAGAATCATTTTGCAGGCTCGCCTGCCTGCACGCAAGCACGTATACACACACACACACACACACACACACACACACACACACACACACACACAGGCACCACACGGCGTCGCCCGGCCCGCACGTCAACACTACAACCCCCCCCCCCCCATGCCCCCCCCCCCCCCCGTCAACAAAACCAAACAATCCGCCCTACATGTGGGGATAAATAGCTGTATTCTGCACGGTTACGTCGTGTACGATCATTTTCTTCCAAATACGATAATTTTGAACTACTGGTACGATAATTGGACATTTCCAATCTGGCAACACTGCCTATAACTGCACTGACACATCACGCAGTGAAAGCAAGCATGAGAGACCTCTCGACAAATGCGATGTCAGCTCGCAGTGCGCCCTCGTACATAGTTAACGTTAAAGTAAAAAAAAATTACAATATCATAATAGACAATACACATCGCACACCACTTCGCACATAAAGAATGAAGTTACAATTGAACTGAAATTAACCAGCTTTCTCCTCCTCTCCTGCTGTTTCGCATGCATGATGAGACAGAGGTAATGCTGCCGCGAATGTGACGCGAAATGTCACGTGAACGAGCATATCCACAAAGAACGAATAATAAATAAAAAAGTACGCTAATTAGATAGTTTTAATTTGGAAAACATTTAGATATGTCTAAGTCAAATTGCCAATCGAAAATTTAAGACCTTTCATAAGTAAAAATAAGACTTTTTAAGACTTTTTATGGTCTTAAATTTTAAAAATCTAATTTAACACTTTTTAAGGACCCGCGGACACCCTGATTTTGTTTCTATTATTCTGTTTTTCACAATGTCAAAGCAAAGCAGCTTAACCCAAAATACAAGCTCAGACATGCACTTCTGTCCATACAAACTCCGCTGTTCTGCGCTCTATACTCCCGCTGCAGGAACACTTTTAGTAGTCCATGAAGAAGCAAATATATTTATTAAGTAGCTATAACGAAGTTATATGTTAAGTATTATATTTCACCAGATTTTATAGTGTAAAACATATTCAAGCACGAATGACAACCGTTTCGAGGGGGATGCCAGGTGTGCAAAAAAAATAAAAATAAAAAATAATATTGGAATGTCACATTTTCAAATCGAATACCAACCCACCGAACGAATATTCGGGTCCAGCCCTAATTACTTGAAGATGGTTAACTCCACATCAGCTACATAAATTCATCAGCTAACCATTCAGAAATGTCCTGTTGCATTCTACATGTTGTCACTTCTTCTTGAGTCTCTCCATCATTGTCCGACTCCGGTTTATCATAAACAGTTTCTGACATTTTCAGTGCGTGTCTGCGAGGTAATCGGAGCTACTAACATACCCGCTCTTGAAGCTCCGTCCTCTTCTTGAAAGGGGGCTGGGAGCAGCAGCTCATTTGCATTTAAAGGGACACACACAAAAACAGCGCATTTCTGCTAAAACTTCACATACACACTCTGGGGACAATCAGAGACTTATTTTACATCTTACCCAAAGTCATCAAGCACAATCTTGTCAGGCAAACACTGAAGAACTCAATGGGCCTCACCCCAGAGATAGACTGTGACACCATAGCCTTGGTCCCTAAAAGCTCTAGACCTTCCATGCTCATACTTACCAGGGAACTTCTGGCTTAACCCAGTCTGAGCCACCAGCTGCAGGACAGGCTATAGCCTAGAGCCCTTAAGCGCAGAGCTATCCAGGGGAGACTACAGACATAGCCTCAGCTAGGTCCACAGTACTGAGCCCAGCATGATAAGCCAAACCAGGGAACAGGAATAAATATCCAGCCTAAATGAGCTGAAGAGGGTGACAGATAAGAGAATGGATCGCTAAACACGATACGGCCCACCTCTGCTCTGTCAAAGGCCTTGCTCTGACCTTGGACTTGCCAGAGAATGGGCACTAACCTATTCACAAAGGAGCATAGCCCTGATTTAATCTCCAATATGATGAATTGGGAAGGGGGACAGATGGGAGAGTAGGCCGCTCCTTCTGAAATAGTTCACGCTAGCTGCCAAGCTCTGCACCCAAATCTTTTAGTGCTGAGGCAGTGTCAGTGAGGAGGAGGGGGTGAGAGCGTGGCTTCAATCGCCCGACAAATGACATGGGCAGTCTGCTTAGTGGAGCGGAGGGCTAGATCTGTGGCTGCACACATTTCCAGAACTGCCTCAGGAAACAATCACTCACGCGTGATTCTGTCTGAAGCATGTATGCCATCTAGTCCAATGGCGAGAGGGAACATCACGGGCGGTTGACGTCACGACCAGGAAAGGATAAAAGCACATCCGTAATGACCGGCGTTAGCTTCTATTAGCCAAAGCAAGTCGATCACAGGGATGAAGTAAGTATGGCAGGGCGACACAGCGCAAGTTCCCTCGAAAGGGAACCTCTCAGGTTACGACTGTAACCCTAGTTCCCTGAGAAGTGAACGTGACACTACGTCGATGACGCTTTGGGAACAATAATACCCAAACGCCGTAGTTACAAGTGCCTTTCTGTGTGAAACTGTGGCACAACTAAGACATAAGCACTTGAGAACCTGGGGCAGCGTCCAGGTCCAGGCAATAAAACCTCACGAATGGGAGAAGGGAAAACCAATTCGCCGCATCACAAACCTCTTTAAGGAATACACCCGAAATTAAGGCCTACTCCTGGTAGAATGAGCTCTGACAGCCAAAGGTGAAGGCTCGTAAGCAAAAGAGATAGCCTGGGCTATCCACTTGCTGACTGTCTGCTTAGAAGCAGGAATACCTTTCTTAGGTGATCCAAAACAGACAAAAAGCTGATCCGATTTCCTCCACAGGGCAGCTCTGTGGACAAGTATCCAGCGCTCTCACTGGACAGAGAA
The DNA here is from genome assembly GCA_026230005.1 of Gila orcuttii. Taxonomy (NCBI): domain Eukaryota; kingdom Metazoa; phylum Chordata; class Actinopteri; order Cypriniformes; family Leuciscidae; genus Gila; species Gila orcuttii. The sequence continues at coordinate 12,066,196 of JAPDVR010000012.1, forward strand.
GGTTCAGCTTTTCCAGGTCCCGATCTCTGAAAGGAGGAGGGCAGAAGGCTTGCAAAACGATAGGCCCGGTTAAGGGTAAAGAAATGCCTTGACCATCCCCGGTGCAAACTCAAGGCAAGTGGGGGACACCAATTAGGCTTGAGGATCTCCTACTCTTTTAAGAGAAGAAATAGCTAGAAGGAAGACTGTTTTTAACATCAGAAACCTTCTAAAACAACAGCCAGGTCCCAAGCAGAAGACTGTAAACCTCCCATATATGCTCCACCACCTCGGGGTGAAGCCTGCATTCCCCTGGCCTTAGCCCCTGTCTCGACAGGATGTCTGCTCCTTTTTTTGGGAACCCGGAATGTATACTGCCCTCAGGGAGAGCATCTTATCTAGGGACTATGGGAGGATCTGGTGCACCAATTTGCATAGTGGACGTGAACGCAGACCCCCATGGTGATTTAAATAAGAGACCAACGACGAGTTGTCTGAACGGACCAGCACTTGATGGTCTCTTAGGTTTTGGAGGAAGTGCCTCAGTGCCATGAAGACCACCATCATCTCCAGGCAGTTTATGTGCCACGAAAATGATGACTCCTCCACAGACTCTGAGCTGAGTGGCCTTCCATTACTGCTCTCCAGCCAGTGAAAAAGGTGTCTGTCATGAGAGTGACTCAATGCCAATGAACTCCTAACACAGGACCCTGGGACAGGAACCAAGGTTTCCTCCATATAACCAAGTTGGGGAAACACCGCCGCGTGATCTTAATCTATGTAAAACAGTAAAGAATGGAAGGCCCCGTGGTGGGGGTGCAACATTGGAAGACAGAAAACGCTCGTCCATTTTGCTTTTAGCATGAGCGTCCTGTTTCTCGGCTGGCCAATTAACGTTTAACTTAGACATAGCGCGAATTTCTCTTCCCCAGTCTTGATGCTCACCACATCTACCTTCTAGATAGCAAGAGACCGGACTCTCTCCCCGGGAGGAAGAAGCTATATGTGATATAGTGACTGCACAATATCGGTACAGACAACAATAAATAAGACACACAGTTTGACATTGAGCTCTTGCTGAGGCACAGAAGCTAACGCCGGTCAGACCGGATGTGCTTTTATCCTTTCCTGGTCGTGTCGTCACCCGCCCGTGACGTTCACTCTCGCCATTGGACTAGTTGACATATGTGCTTCAGACACAATCACGCAGGGATGTTCCCAAAGCGTCATCGACACAGCACAAGTTCCCTCAAAAGGGAACTGTATATTCCCTGCCTTTAAAGTAACCCTACCCCTAAACCTACCCATCACAGAAAACATTAAGCATTTTCACATTTTCAAAAAACATCACTTGGTATGATTTATAAGCTGTTTTCCTTATAGGGACCAAAAAAATGTCCCCACAAGGAGAAGGATTTCAGATATTGCCATTTACCACACACACACACACACACACACACACACACACACACACACACACACACACACACACACACACACACACACACACACTGCTATCAGTGATAACCTCGTCCTGATAGCACCTGTATCCAATGTGTGACATACATACAAACGAACACCTCTCTGTAACCATAGGAACAGAAAACATCAAACCTTATGAAGGTTTAAGGTGCTAGATGAAATGTGAGAACTGTCTTAGTTTACCGTCAACCCACACACACTCACAAACTCGCACACACAAACACACACACACACACACACACACACGCAAGCACGCACGCACACACAAACAAATACACACACACACACACACACACACACACACACCATGAGGGATGGCGTTGAGTTTCTCCATTGTGTCGTTCAGGCCTTTCTGTAAGTCTTTGTTCTTATTGTTGGTTTTTTTCAGTCTGGACTGAAGAGCACCCAGATTGTCTCCATTTTCTGAAAAAAGAAAACAGTGACATAGCATAAATGCTGCTCTGGCTTCTTGGGAACATTAGTGAGAATCTGCAGGAGAGGATTAATCTTCTAGTGATGTTCACCTTTCACGTCATTCTGCAGTTCTTTGGCCTCATTCCACAGGCGGTTGCTCTTCTGAACAGAGGCCTTGGCTTGATCTTTCAGAGATCCTTTGGGTCCTGAGGCCTACAGACAGAACATTTTTGAACATTTGTGTTTTAAAATTAATATCCTATTCTATTTCCAACATGAAACATAACACAAAACCCTGTCATTCAGCTGAATGTGATACAATTAGTGTGTATTTGTCATGCAGAGAAATGGAAAGTGCCACTGAAAGCTCATTTTTAATATTGTCGCATATTGTCAGTGTGTTTGACACTCTTGTGTGAAGCACCGTTGTTTAGTTTTGACCTTTTGGCCTCCTGTTTCTGTGAGGGAGGGTGAACGACAGGAGAGAGGGATGATAATGGAAGAACGGGGGAAAGCATTGATCTCTGAAGCAGGACAAATAGAAATTAATTGAACAGCTTTAACGCAGTCAGTGAAACTCTGATCTAAACCTAGTGATTTTTAGACACTACAGACACAAAGTGTCGCTTATACAACCAAACATGTATCCTTGATGGATGAGGATTGGTCTTTTCAGTGTCTGACTCATGTGGATTGTTTATAGCACTTTAACAAGCACTTTTTTTTTTTAACCCTAGCATCACCAGATACTGTTTGCAATTGGTTGGGATATAAACTGTTGCAATATGGAAAAGAGCTGCAAAAAGACTCCAAAACGAGTGTAAGTAAAAAAACAACAGCATTTTAATTTGCTGCTGCCCACGCAGAGCATTTTCCATCAGCCACTGGTGTAGAGACTCATGATGAGTGTGTGTGTTTCCTCACCAGCTGTTGAGCCTCAACGCTGGTCTTCTTCGCCTCTTTGGCCACCTTATCGGCCTCGTCGATGTAGTTCTTGATGTTGGTATACGCTTTGAAAGCAGCGGTGGCGTTGAAGGACAGGTTCTTTGCCTCAGCTAGAATACTACAGAAAACACAAACAGAGGTTAAGATCAGTGAATACCTATGCTTCTTGCATGTTTCGCGATTAAAGATTAATGCTCTATTGTGTTTGGAAATAGCGTAGCACCAACAAAAAACCTACACTAAACCTGACCAATACTGTTAACAAAAGCAAACATGAGATAAAAGCTCATTTGCTGAAGCAACCGTGTCATTTCAGCTTGTGTCTACAAGTCTTTGAGCTCTTTCAGCATGACTGCTGTTTCTCAGACTGTAACCAATTTTATAGCTTGTGTTTTATTGTTTTTTATTGTTTGTAATTCTTGGTGTTTTGTGTTTTTTACTATTAGTTCTCTTACGAGAGGTTCTCTCGTATTGCGTAAGTTGCTTACGCTACGGGTAAAGTCATCTTTTCTCGAGATATTGAAGCCAAAAATTATCCTTAATTTTGTATTTATTGTCAACACAGTGCAGCAGCTAGCAGACCTAGAGCAAGCTATCTTGCGTGCTCATTGGCTGCTCTGCGGCAACTGCAGCAGCCTATCGTTGAGCCTGGCGCTTTGCGCCCTCTAAGCGTCTGAGCCCGCCAGAATGGGAGTGGCTTAGCGTATATAAGCCAGGCAGATAGGCTTGCAACTCTGATTTTCATCTCTTCAGCGAAGCTCTTCGCATCGCTTGATCCTGAGAGAAGCCGCCGCCGTTGAAACCAGCGACTGCAAGCAGAGGAAAGCGTCTGAGAACTCGCCGCCTTCAGCCATCCGTGCCTGCTACGCTATCCGGCGACAGTATCCTTTTTTCTCTACTGTGCGTGTTCGCCGCTACGACACCCTTTTCTAAAAGAGCACGAGACGTTTTTGTAAAAATGTCTCGCCCTTCCTGTGGCTCGTGCCGAGCTCCACTCAGCGCCAGAGACCGCCACGTGATCTGCGCTCTCTGCCTGGGACAGGAACACGCAGCCCTTGCACTCTCGTCGGGGGGCTGCGCCCTCTGTGAGGAGCTTCCGATGTCGACCCTGCAGGCTCGACTTGAAGCTTTCAACTCCGAAGCTGTCTCTCCGTCCTTCGTTAAACCGCGCAAGAAGAAGCGCCGTTCTCAAAGGCAACTGGAGATTGACGCGGCCGTGAAGCACTTGGCGGATCCTCTCCCTCGAGTCTCACTCTCGCCTTCTCCGCCCCCCCTCCCGGACGCGCAGATGCCGGCTCCCGCCCTTACTGCCGCCGCTTCAGGGGATGAGGTGGAAGACGACGCCACTGCTCTCTCCTGGCCTCGGACAGCGAAGACTGGTCGGGTTCCCACCACTCTGCCTCTTCCTCGGCCCAGGAATCCGGCCGCACGCGTGCTGGTGTGGACGCGGAGCTTATGCGCCTTCTTTCTACGGCCGTCGACCGGCTCGGCCTAGAGTGGTCACCGCCGAAAGAACCCGTGCTCAACAGACTGGACGGCTGTTTTCTTCACCACCGCCGCCCCCAAGCGCCCGCATCCAGGCCTGCACCCTTTCTGCTGGAGCTCCACTCGGAGCTTTCAAAATCGTGGAATGCACCATTCTCCGCGAGACTCCACTCTCACATCTCCTCGCGCTCTCTCAAGTGGATGGCGCCGCCGAGAAGGGGTATCATTCTATTCCCCCAGTGGAGGAGGCGGTTGCAGCGCATCTTTGTCCGCCCTCTGCGGGATGGCGTTCAAAGTCGGCCCTCCTGTCTAAAGCCTGCAGGACCACGTCAGCTCTCGTCGGCCGTGCTTTTTCAGCCGCCGGACAAGCTGCTTCCGCCCTGCATTCAATGGCTGTGCTGCAGAACCTGCAAGCGAGAAAAAGGCAGGAAGGCAGGAATCCAGCCGCTATCTTGGATTTAAGGAGCGCGACGGACCTCTCTCTTTGTGCTACTAAATCTGCAGCCCAGGTGATAGGAAGATGCATGGCTTCGCTGACCGCCACAGAAAGACATCTCTGGCTGACGCTCGCGGACATGAAGGAGTCTGAGCGCGCCGTGTTTCTTAACGCGCCGCTCTCCCCTACAGGTCTCTTCGGCCCAGCGGTGAACGGGATCGTCGACCGCTTCTCTGAGGTGCAGAAGACCTCACAGGCCATGAACCTCTTCCTGCCTCGACGCGCTAGCCCAGCTGCAGGCCGCTCACGTGACCAGCCTCCTGCGCGAAACACTAGCCAGCGTCCAGCCCAGACGCCTCCCTCTTCGCAACGGCTATAGGGCAACCGCCCTCGGTCGCGCTCATCCTGCCGTCATAGGCCGCCTCACCCCCGAGGGCCTCGGCCTAGAGTATCGCTGAAGCCCGAGCGTGGAAGTCCTCCTAGCTACAGCACGGAGGAAAAGACGGTTGAGTCCCGCCACGCCCGGACCTCCGTCAAAGTGTCTCGCCCTGTCAATCCCCTCAGAGAAGGCTACTGCAGCAGTGTTTTTAGCAGCCAACGAGCCGGCATCTCAGCCCTCTCGCCTGCACACAACCGCCATTTTTACGGCAACCCAGAGAAATCTCAAAAAGAATATAATTCCTGGTTATCTGGCTCACGCCTTTGGTGTTTCAAGTGTAGAAAATGTGCCCACATCTCAGTGTTCACCCCTACACACAAGCACTATACCACTTTAGCACCCCGTACATTTACGAAGTGCATGGACGCGGCTCTCGCTCCCTTGAGGCATGCGGATTTTGAACTATTTGCACGATTCGCTGATTCTGGCACAGTCAGAGATAGAACTTTTATCTCACAGAACAGTGCTCCTCAGCCATCTGGAAAGCCGGGGTCTCACGGTCAATTGGACCAAGAGCTCATTACTGCCCAGTCTGTCAGTTTCCTTTCTGGGAATAGAACTGGATTCTGTGGCTATGCAGCCCGGTTATCGACACAACGCTCGCGCCATGTTCGACACCTGGCCGCGTCTTTCCAGAAGGGCAGCGTCATTCTCTAAAAATGTTTCAGAGTATGCTGGGCTGTATGGCCTCAGCTGCAGCAGTGCTTTAGCTGGGCCTACGGCGCATGCGCCCGCTACAACGCTGGTTGAATGCACGAGTGCCTCACAGAGCTTGGGCTCTCGGCTGCAGACGAATCAGAGTGACTCAGAGCTGCGTCTCAGCTCTGCAGCCCTGGTTAGCGGCCGACTGGTATCAGCGGGGGGTGACAATGGGAGCCGTCTCATATAGAAAAGTCATCTCGACGGACACTTCCAACCTGGGTTGGGGCGCTCTCCTCGAGGGCAGACCGGTCTTTGGTCTGTGGTCAGACCGAGAGAAATGCCTTCACATAAACTGTCTGGAGATGATAGCGGTCGAGAACGCGCTGAGGCACTTTCTCCCGCTCATACGAGACCATCACGTTCTAGTCCGATCAGACAACATGTCTGTGGTGTCTTACGTGAACCGTCAGGGCGGTGTCAGATCCAGGAATCTCTGCGATCTGACAGAACGCCTCCTCGTTTGGTCCCAGCACTTTCTGCGCTCGCTGAGAGCCACGCATGTGCCAGGCCATCTGAACGACGGCCCAGACAAACTGTCCAGGGACAACATTCCCCCAGGGGATTGGTCCCTGCACCCCCAAACAGTCCAGTTACTGTGGCGCCTCTTCGGCAAAGCGGAAGTCGACCTGTTTGCGTCAAAAGACAACGCTCACTGCCCAATGTTCTTCTCGAAGGACGAGGACGCACTGGCCCAAATATGGCCCAGCCTCCCACTCTAGTCTCTCTGCTACCACAGGTAATCAAGAGGATCAGGGAAGCGCGCCACTCGGTGCTCCTAGTAGCCCCGCGATGGGAGAACCAAGTCTGGTTCCCGGAGCTGACGCGGCTGTCACACACAGCCCCGTGGCCGATTCTGGTGAGGAGAGAGCTCCTCTCTCAAGCCCGCGGCTCGATCTGGCATCCCCATCCAGAGCGCTGGTCTCTGCACGTATGGTTGACCAACGGATACCCGTTGTCTTGCCAGAAGGAGTGATGAACACGATTACGCAATCCAGGGCTCCCTCTACGAGGTGGCTCTATGCGTCTAAATGGTCTGTGTTCTCCAAATGGTGTGCCGATAGAAATCTGGACCCACGGACATGTGGGGTGTCGTGGTTGCTTAGTTTCCTTCAAGAGCTGCTGGACAGGGGCAGGTCCCCCTCCATGCTTAAAGTATATGTGGCGGCCGTTGCAGCATTCGCTGAATCAATGAACGGCCAGTCATTGGGAAGGAACGAGCTGGTCATCCGCTTCCTTCGGGGAGCCAGAAGGATGAACCCCCCACGACCCCCGTTGGTTCCTATATGGGATCATTCTTTGGTCCTAGAGGCCCTGAAAGCATACCCCTTCGAACCACTAGACTCCGTGGACCTAAAGTACCTCTCGCTCAAAACTGTTTTTCTGACAGCTCTGTCATCAGTAAAACGCGTGGGGGATTTACACGCGCTATCCGTTAGCGCTGCGTGTCTTGAGTTTGGACCAAATGACTCTAAAGTCATCCTCAAACCGAGACATGGCTATGTCCCAAAAGTGTTGGGCACCCCCTTCAGAGCGCAGGTCATTTCTCTATCGGCGCTGCCTGCATCCGATAGTGAGAGCGATGTTAGTCTCCTCTGCCCTATTAGGGCGCTGAGGGCTTACATTACGCGCTCCGCCCCCTTCAGGCGCTCGGAGCAGCTCTTTGTTTCGTTCGGTGGGCGCGCCAAGGGTCTCGTCACCTCGAAACAGAGCCTATCCAGATGGATAGTGGGCGCTATAGCGAATGCTTATGTGTCTAAAGGCCTGCAGTGCCCTTTGGGCATCAGGGCTCATTCCACTAGAGGCGTGGCCTCGTTGTGGGCTTGGTCCAGCGGGATTTCCATTCACGACATTTGTGAGGCGGCGTGCTGGGCCTCCCCGTCCACATTTGTTAGGTTTTATAACCTGGAAGTCCCCGCCTTGCAGGCTAGACTTCTGTCAGTATAAGTGGGATGTATGTTCTGCCCAGATCTGATTGTGCGCATACTACTTTCACGTGACTTAGCTCTCCTGGTTGAGCTGCACCATATGGTTGATATGATAAGACCGCCAATGCCGCTCTGTATTCCCTATGGGTGCTTATGAACAGTGTGTTAGCCCGCTTTGCTGGCCACCTTATTATCATTTATCTATGTTCCCCGGGACTCCCTGGGAATCATGAAGTGGATATTGGCGCGCACAGCGTTGACAAGGGGTTCCCGTAGCGTAAGCAACTTACGCAATACGAGAGAAACTCTCATAAGAGAACGTACTCGGTTACATACGTAACCTCGGTTCTCTCTAGAAGAGGGAACGAGTATTGCATAACCGGCCATGCTGGCGCCACGAGCGTTTTCGCTTCAGTCGATGAAAACCAGAGTTGCAAGCCTATCTGCCTGGCTTATATACGCTAAGCCACTCCCATTCTGGCGGGCTCAGACGCGCAAAGCGCCCTCATTGGACGTGACGTCACGCCAGGCTCAACGATAGGCTGCTGCAGTTGCCGCAGAGCAGCCAATGAGCACGCAAGATAGCCTGCTCTAGGTCTGCTAGCTGCTGCACTGCGTTGACATGATACAAAATTAAGGATAATTTTTGGCTTCAATATCTCGAGAAAAGATGACTTTACCCGTAGCGTAAGCAACTTACGCAATACTCGTTCCCTCTTCTATTGAACCGAGGTTACGTATGTAACCGAGTACGTTTTCTTTTGTACTTGAACAGCACTTTGGTCAACTTCGGTTGTTTTTAAATTGTGCTTTATAAATAAACATTGTATTGTATTGTATTGTATTGTAAGACACCTCAAGAAAATACGTTTTTTATTACAGTTTTTTTCGATTGCTAAACGACAGTGAGCACAACTGGAGCTACATGTGCAAAACTCTAACTACAGTCTGCACAGCAGCAGTTCATGTGGAACACAGTTTTCAAAACTCTACACACTTATCCCATGACTTTAACCACAACCTGCACAACACTGTGGATTTACAGCACTTTGTTGTGCTAACACACTGCTGTCAAAACTGTGAACCACACATTCAAAACAGAATAGATTTCAGCCTTGTGCCTTTCAAACACTGCTGATTGCAATTTCAGCTGAAAGGCTAAGCAGGTGTCTTGTTTGCTATTTGTTCGAATTACAGTATGTACTTTTAGTTTCTACCTTTTTTTTCCTCATTACTGTAATTCCGTAAATTACTACAGACTATTGAAGCAAACTGCTAATTTTCATTTACCTTAAAGAATTATGTTCTAAAATTTTAAATAAATCATGTGAAAGAATGTCACTCTTTTCTTTGAAGAAAATATTACTTTGTATGAAGTCACTGAAATTTTTCAAACTGTAAAGATGAAAAGTTTGTATTTTCTGTATAGGTGTTTGATGCTAGTGTTTTTACTCTCAGTGTGTGCTGAGTGACAGTGTGTGTTATCTCAGTGAGGGTTGTGCATAGTGTTTGGCTGCACTGAGCCTGTTTTGAGCCATGTGTTAAGAGTCGTGTTGCTTGGAATGAGTTTTGCAGGTGATGTGAACTGTTTAGCTCAGGTGACTGTTGGTAGTGCAGACTGTAGTTAGAGTTTTGCACATGTAGCTCCAGTTGTGCTCACTGTCGTTTAGCAAACGAAAAAAACTGTAATCTGTCCCTGCAATCAAAATTTGCGTCGTTGTCAAAAGTTTTTGTTTTTTACTTTTACTGACACATTTTTATATTTTTAATAAAACACTGTTTAGTATGTTTTTAAAGCCATTTGAAATACGAGGAACCAGGAAATGTCCTTCATGTTCACGTTGAAATACCAGAGTAATACCCATGTCATTATACAACTTTCTGTCCTCATAAATCACTCTCACACACAAACACACACACACACACACACACTCACACACACACACACACACACACACACACACACACACACACACACACACACACACACACACACACACACACCTGTCGAGTATGGCAGCAGACTCGTTGAGCTGGCCGGCGTGATCCTCCGCTCTCATCAGCAGATCTGGGACAGAGTCATCCAGACCGCGACCCAACCGCGCCACCTTAAGATCCAGTTTATCGTGCAGCGGTCCCAGTTCCTTCTCCATTTCCTCCAGCTCCTACACACGCCAGCCAGTCAGACATCACTCGTGGTTGTGTAACATTTCTGTCGTGTGTTTAGCATGATACTGACCTCTTTGCCTTGGTTGATGCTGTCGGACAGAGCGTTAGCTTCGTCCAGCATCTTCTCTCCTTCCGCCAAAATCCCCTCCATTTCCTTTTTCTTTTCCCCGGCCACCTCCCTCTTTCCCTGCACGAACATAGCGAAACGCTTTAGACTTAAGACACGGAGTGTTTCATGAGTTTGAGTATTTGTGTATCTGTGCACCTGCAGGCGGTCAAGGTTCAGTTGGTTGGTATTAGCCAGAACTTCTGCCTGTTTGGTTTTGTTGTGCGCGTCCCTCAGCAGATCCTGAGCTTCCTCCAGTTTCTGCCTGTAATCGCCCATCTTATCACTGACCTCCTTCTTAAGGTCCTCTGTGGCCTGGTGTGGATCTCCAAACAAACGCTTCACTCGAGCCAGAAGAGCCTCAGCGGCCCTATAAAGATAGAGAACCAGAGCGTGTTTCATTCTCTCTTTATCTGTCACTCATGACTCAAGAAAACCCTTTAAACCACCAGACAGAAACACAGAAGGACCAGCTACACTGCTGTTCAAACGTTATGAGTATTTTTGAAATAAATTAATACTTTTAATTGATCATAAGTGACAGCAAAGACATTTATAATGTTATAAAAGTTTTCTATTTCAAATAAATGCTGATTTCTTGAACTTTCTGTTCATTAAAAAATCCTGAAAAATGTATCATGCTTTCCACAACAATATTAAGCTGTTTTCATCAAGAAAAGTCTGGAGTAATGATGCAGAAAATTCAGCTTTGATCACAGGAATAAATTACACTCTACAATATATATATTTACATAGAAAACAGTTATTTTAAACTGTAATATTATTTCACAATATTATTGTTTTGCCCTGTATTTTTGATCAAATAAATAATTTTCACTTTGTTCCACAGAAAAAAAAAGAGCAAGTAATTCAGTTTTGGAACGATACGTGGGTGAATAAATGATGACATATGAATGATACATTTTTTGTTTTGTTTTGATCTGCAACAATCCTGAATGAAGATGTCACAATCAGAGCTGAATATTGCATTTTTGGGACAAATTTTGTCTTGTGCAAGGTGAAAGGAGATCTTCTGAGGAGACAGGAGACATTAAACCAGTGTCCCTGCAGGAGCGCAACCTAGACAACAAGCTGAAGCTCTTCAACTGGTTTAATCTGGACTCATTCCCACTGTCTTCCTCTAGGTGTCTCTCTCTGTTCTCTCATAGCCTTACACACAGAGGAATCCATTACAGAAGTAATTTGATTAGGCTGGAATAATATTCCTCCCCTGCCCAACCGCAGGCAATTTTTAATTAGTTCATTAAGATTTTACATAAGAAAGAGAAACTTTCTTCATTTAAGCTGTGATCCAATGAACCACAAAATACGACTGAGAAACATAATGCCACCAACACAATAATTCCAACCTGTGAGCTTGAGCGGCATCCTCATCCGCAGCTGTTTGGCTGTATTTGGTCTTTATGTAAGAGGTTTGTTGGGGTATTTGAACTGAGTAATATTCATATGATCTTTACATATAAATAGTACGCTTGCAACAAATCACAATGCTGTTTGGTGTGAGAACTTAATATTCACAACCTCGATACTGCATGATTTTTCCATTATTGCAAAAAATTAAGGTACAGTTGTGACATCATATGTGAATTGAGTTGTGAATTTCAACAATGCATGAATGTGAGCAAACATGAACGATGCTCGAGTTGATGGGCCAGCGCTACATCGTCACATAAGTTTAAGCCTTGACGAGAAGACGTGAAAGTGAGCTCATTTGGATGGTAATGGATATGGCATTGTTGATGCATTTGGTCTAGGTGGAATAGTTCTGCTGCTGCTGCAGAGCAAGTACCGAGACTTTCTACTGCTGATACATTCACCGACATTACTGTGAGCCTGTAAGACACGCTGCTGAACATGTACCAGACATGATTGAACCCCGTAGCAGATCTATACAGGTGGAGCTTGGGAAAAGGGAGGGCTTCTGAAAGAGCACTGCACTGCTAACAGCAACACACTGGTATTTGTTTAAATGTTGAGCCGCAGCTTATTGCCCGCTGATGCAACAACAACCAATCATCTGTGCTATGTAGATAATGATGTGCTATATATGAATATATATATACACAGTATATATATATTAAAGTGAGTATCCTAGTAAAGATAGTCAGTTATGTCTTAACTGAACATAAACTGTTGAGAAATAAAAAGGACGTGTAACAGTATACTGGATCCATGCATTAGCTCTTAAAGTGACAGCAGCCTAATATTCCTGCTGCCGTCTCTGTCATTAATGTTCAACAACAAAGGACAAAGAAAAAAAATCACTCACTGCTCTTGACTGAATAATTTTTGTAGCTTTAATAAGGATTAATCTATGTTTCATGGCCTGTACATTTTCTTAAGTCACCAGCCATTGGCCTAGAGTTAGTTTTAGGCCCTGTATACATAGTTAAGTAATGAAACTCTAGAGGGAGCAGGCTGATGTAACTTTACATGCAATCTGCTAGTAATCACATCATTGCCACATGGCACAAGCTGATTGGCCTCTGCTAATTCTGTAGCCAATGAGATTGTTTGCTCAACATTTAAATAGTCTGGTTCAGTGTTTACTCTAAGCTAGTCCTGCTGCGCGCTATCAGAGTTCCTCTGAACCGCTCCACCTCCCCAGCTCCACCTGCCTGGATCATACTTGCTTAACAGCAGCAGCAACGAAGTCCAGCAAGACCAAATACATTAACATGGCCATATTCAGTAACATGACAAAACTATTCTAAGTGCTGTAATGTTTTTTTTTTTAATATATATATATATATATATATATATATATATACAGGAAGTAAAATAAATCTGCAGCAATGTTGCAAAGGAAGGTGCTGGTGGCTGGGAAGCTTATTGCCACCCCACCTGTGTGTGTGTGTATGCGTGTGTTTTACCCCAGTTCTTCATCAGCGATGTTTTTCTTGCCGGAGAGCAGTCGTTTGCGTAGTTCTGCGAGCATGGCTTGAATTTCATCATTCATCTCGTTCACACTCTTCTCTGGAGCCCCGTCCCTCACGCCCAGAGTCACGTTCAGCTCACGTGCTTTGTCCCGTAAAGCTGGACACACACACACACACACACACACACACACACACACACACACACACACACATACACACACGAGCAGCAGGGACATAACACCAGGGTTATTATAGTTAACTAAACCTAAAACCATAAAATCCTTTGGAATAAATGGAATAAATTTGAACTGAAATAAATTAAAATGTAAAAAAAAAGTGGCTATATGCAAGAATTTTCATGCTTTAATCACTTTTTTTTATTGTCAATGTGTGAACAGCTTGTAGCAACACTTAAAATACGAGACCTTCCCTGACTTCCTAGGTTGTCTAAGTGAAGGACTCGGGCCGGTTTCCCCGGGAAAATCAATAGGATGTGACATTTACACGTGCTCCCGAGAGCAGGGGCGGATTTAGTTATTTGGAGGCCCCAGATAAAATATAGGAATGGGGCCCTATACATTTGCACACATTTACCTGGATCATTCTTGAGGTTCCTTTCTCTGTTGTGCTGCATGTTCAGTTCAGTGCAGTAACGGAACTCGCGTTTAAACAGTTGCTAACAGTATTAGCGTAGGTTGGACACTAGGTGGTGCTTTGGGGTTATTTTCACTACACAATAACGCAAGGCTGTAATTCTAGATTTTAAAATACATTTATTTTTATTTATTTTAACTACAAATTTAAATGAAAATAAAAAATTACACACTTAAATTGTTATTTCAACCAAAAATCAAGTACATATGAGCTCAGTTCAATGGGGTGTCAGAATTGAGTTTCTGTGTGGAAAGTAACCGCGCATGCGTCCTCTACAGAAAACACGTGAGCGCAAAACAATAAAAATATAATACGCAATAAACAATATCACACAAGTAAAGAGCGCAAATTTAGTTATAGTTATTTAGTAATTTAGTTATTGCTTCAGATGTATGATATTTTCATTTGTTACAAACAGGATACACAAGAAGCAGATGGTTGTCGTTGTAACGAACACATCAGCAACCGCTTGCGCGTCAGTGCTGAACGTGCATCTCGTATATATAAAAAGCGTTTTTAGGGGGCCCTTGAATTTTGGGGGCCAAAGGTGGTTGCCTGCCTCTGTCTAATGGTAAGTCTACCTCTGCCCAAGAGCCTCTCTTCCATTCAATGACACATGAAATTAATGCTTATACAATATTCAGGATAATGCTGACAGAGCCATTCTGTACTGTAATTTTGTCTCATATGTCTTTCATGATATAGTTAAACAATATCACATGAGTAAAGAGGGCAATATCACATGATTGCTGTTTTGTCCCGAATAGCACGAGTGCAAATGTGATATTGATTTAATACCACAGTTCAATAAATAAGAAGTTAGTATTATCTTATATTTTAGACACAATATTGTCTGTTTTTGCTAAATTTTGCAAACAAAAATATTAAATATATAGCCTGAACAGAATTGTTGTGCGTCTCTAAGCTTTTGAGTGAATGAATCGGGTGAACCAATGATTCAATGGCCCACAGATAAAGAGAGCCATTTACTTCATTCATGCATGAATCAGCCATTTAAAATAATGGAATGAATGAACGACTCAGTGACTTACTCATTTAGACATTTACTGCCACCAACTGTTTTAGTTTCTTATTTAGAGTATTATTTTTCTTATTTTCATATTAATAAAAAAACTCATTAAAGGGTAGTTCACCCAAAAATGAAAATTATTTAAAATCATTTAGTCACCCTCTTGGCCGTTGAAGCCTACTTTCTGTAATGTATTTGATGCTTTTCTCATTTAACACAATAATGACTTTAAATCATCTTTTGGGGTAATTTCTCAGCCAAATTTGATGTCACAATTAATTTGCGATTAATTAATCGTGACATCGTGTGATTATTTAGATTACAAATTTTAATCGCTTGACAGCCCTAATATATAGCAAACAACTTTGCCACACATTTCTTTTTACTTCCTTTTCACAGCAGGTTGATTTAAAGAAGTTCAAATTAAACTGAGCACAGTTATTGTTCTTTAATCAAATTAAATTAGATTCAGAAATAAAAACCTCAATCAAACGGGAGGGAAATAAAAGAGCAAGCAAGCTTCTCTGCATATTCTAATTTAAATAAAAAATCATTAAATTGAGATGAAAATGAGCTATAATTACATGCGTTTCTGAAATTCCTCGAGAGTTCAAACGTAAACAGTCGATAGACTACAAAGAGCGCAGTATATACCTGCCAAGCGAGCCGAGCTGGAAATAATTGCACAGTGAGTTTCAAACACAGCTCGGGTCTTTGGGGTGGACAGAATCATTTGATTCCTACTCGTTTAGCGTGCGAGAGAAGATGAGAGACGAGGCGGTTTACTGGAGCAGGGAGCTCATGCACAGAATGGATAATGAAGCTCTTCCACTCCGCACTGACTGATGTCTGCTCTCCTCCACTTCTGCAAGCAGCTTTTTGAAAAGGCTTTTTGGCCAGTTATCAAAATCCAGAGGACCAAAGTGCAATCTGCTGACTTTAAGTGCCAAACACGTATCCAAGAAAATAGATTAACCACTTTTTTGTATTTATGGCTTTAATCTGCATGTATTGGGTGGACTGAGAGTGTCCATCTGTATGAGCGTCTGATGTTTAGATGTCCAGAGACAACACCATCTGTTGTGAAAAACAGGTATGAACTACATTTGCATTATATTGATAGGCGTTCGGAGAAATAATCAATTCACTGATGCATTATGATGTGATCCATCCACAAAAGTTCATCAATTTATATATACGCAACTGAAAAATATAATTATGCAGGAAAAAGTGCATGCATGAAATTCTACAAAATATACCTGTGCTGAGGAAACAAACACGAAGAAGCCTTCAGAAACATAAACAGCTGGACTCTGGAGACATCAAACAGAATGTGTTCTGACTGACAAAGTTGCTCTGAAAAATGGTTGCTCTGATGTGGAAATATATTTACACAGAACCAAAGCTGCCTCTAATACTACACTATTATAGATGCTTATACAACATTTTACTAGCAGATCAGAGCAGGAACGCTGTAGTTTGTAGCTTTTATTGAGGTCTTAAGAGACTTTTTTAAAAGTTTAACATCTTTCCACCTGAAACCGCATATTAAAAAACGCTGCGCTCATAGCATAAGACACTGAAAAATGAGATGGATCAGGACTCATTTTGGAATGATAACATGAGTCGCTGAATCTAATCATGAGGCGGCTAAATGATTTGAACTTGTTTCATAATTGATGAACGTTGCAACATTGCAAATATCTGTCAACGGGGTGAGAAAAATTAATTTCTCTGACCTAATTGGCAGATTTCTGTTAAAAAAATCATTTAATTGTGATCAATTTTCCAGTAAACAAGACTTAAAAAAGTAATTTTGCTTCTCAGGTACATTTGTCTTGATTTAAGAATGTTTAGATATTAGTAGTAGAAAATAAGACAAAAATACAGATGAAAGAAAATCTTTTTTGCAGTGTATTGTATAAAGTGCTAAAAAAATGTGACTTGACTAAAAGGATCCCACTACTACTACTAATACACACACACACACACACACACAGTCAATTGCTGGAGTATCTGTTTGAGTGGTTATTTTTCTGGTAATTAATTTAGTCTCTTTTAATTAAGGCATCACATAGTGTTAGCTGAACCTTCATTAACTAAACCAGCTTCTCATTTAATACCATGTACATTGATACAAACACATTCAACCACAGGGTATCAGGGCCTCTCTCTCTCTTTCTCCCCCTGTTGTTGTAATTGTAACCTTTGTTTATTGTGTTTTATTAGTGACAAATTTGGGGAGAGGATACATATTCCAAAACTTTCTGAAAATACAGTATGAGAATTAACTGCACAATTACTAGAAATGTTTACCTTGGATATTATACAATTTGCATGCATACAAAATTTGTGGAAAAAGACACATTTTTTCAAGATGTTTCAAACTCTAACTTTGAAACAATTCTGTAGAATATATATACAGGTCCTTCTAAAAAAATTAGCATATTGTGATAAAGTTCATTATTTTCCATAATGTAATGATAAAAATTAAACTTTCATATATTTTAGATTCATTGCACACCAACTGAAATATTTCAGGTCTTTTATTGTTTTAATACTGATGATTTTGGCATACAGCTCATGAAAACCCAAAATTCCTATCTCAAAAAATTAGCATATTTCATCCGACCAATAAAAGAAGTGTTTTTAATACAAAAAAAGTCTACCTTCAAATAATTATGTTCAGTTATGCACTCAATACTTGGTCGGGAATCATTTTGCAGAAATGACTGCTTCAATGCGGCGTGGCATGGAGGCAATCAGCCTGTGGCACTGCTGAGGTGTTATGGAGGCCCAGGATGCTTTGATAGCGGCCTTAAGCTCATCCAGAGTGTTGGGTCTTGCGTCTCTCAACTTTCTCTTCACAATATCCCACAGATTCTCTATGGGGTTCAGGTCAGGAGAGTTGGCAGGCCAATTGAGCACAGTAATACCATGGTCAGTAAACCATTTACCAGTGGTTTTGGCACTGTGAGCAGGTGCCAGGTCGTGCTGAAAAATGAAATTAGATGGAAGCATGAAGTGCTCCAAAATCTCCTGATAGCTAGCTGCATTGACCCTGCCCTTGATAAAACACAGTGGACCAACACCAGCAGCTGACATGGCACCCCAGACCATCACTGACTGTGGGTACTTGACACTGGACTTCAGGCATTTTGGCATTTCCTTCTCCCCAGTCTTCCTCCAGACTCTGGCACCTTGATTTCCGAATGACATGCACAATTTGCTTTCATACGAAAAAAGTACTTTGGACCACTGAGCAACAGTCCAGTGCTGCTTCTCTGTAGCCCAGGTCAGGCGCTTCTGTCGCTGTTTCTGGTTCAAAAGTGTCTTGACCTGGGGAATGCAGCACCTGTAGCCCATTTCCTGCACACGCCTGTGCACGGTGGCTCTGGATGTTTCTACTCCAGACTCAGTTCACTGCTTCCGCAGGTCTCCCAAGGTCTGGAATCGGTCCTTCTCCACAATCTTCCTCAGGGTCCGGTCACCTCTTCTCGTTGTGCAGCGTTTTTTGCCACACTTTTTCCTTCCCACAGACTTCCCACTGAGGTGCCTTGATACAGCGCTCTGGGAACAGCCTATTTGTGCAGAAATTTCTTTCTGTGTCTTACCCTCTTGCTTGAGGGTGTCAATGATGGCCTTCTGGACAGCAGTCAGCTCGGCAGTCTTACCCATGATTGCGGTTTTGAGTAATGAAACAGGCTGGGAGTTTTTAAAAGCCTCAGGAATCTTTTGCAGGTGTTTAGAGTTAATTAGTCGATTCAGATGATTAGGTTAATAGCTCGTTTAGAGAACCTTTTCATGATATGCTAATTTTTTTAGATAGGAATTTGGGGTTTTCATGAGCTGTATGCCAAAATCATCAGTATTAAAACAATAAAAGACCTGAAATATATCAGTTGGTGTGCAATGAATCTAAAATATATGAAAGTTTAATTTTTATCATTATATTATGGAAAATAATGAACTTTATCACAATATGATAATTTTTTGAGAAGGACCTGTATATATCTTTTGTCCTCAGCATTTTTTTTTTTTTGTGGTACCCAGTGACACACCTGTGTGAAAGGCTCATTATGCACGTCATTATGCGGCTCATTATGCGGTCATTGTCTTCTCAGGTGTGAATCATGCCCCCACGCATATTGCCTTTCCAAACAAAAAGTGTCTTACAAAATTTAAATCAATGTATTGTTTTATGTGAATGATTAGGCAGTATGATTTTCAGATCATTTTGAAGCAAAAACTCTAGGCAACAACATCTATTAGTCAAAAGTCTTGTGGACACATATTTAGTATTTGTTTTGTGGCCTTATTTCAGAAACTTTATGTTTTAGTTTTTTCGATAACCATGCATAAACAATATTCTCTCAAAAATACAAACATGTACATACATGTTGCTCACATATTATGGTAGCCCTGTTTGTGCTAAAATAGAGTGTAATGACAACTTTGCCATTAAAAAATTAAATTCAATTAAAAAAATCATACATTTTTCATGATTTTTTGTGCAAAATTATTTAATGGAGGAGGGGAGGGGGGCGTCACATTTTTTCATAGGTCGAATGCGGGGCATGAACAAAAAAGTTTGAGAAGCACTGACGTAGGCTATAATATCTAGCGAATGTGTTAAGTGTCACCCAGCCCGCAGCTCTACAGATATCTGTTAGTGAGAAGCCACGTGCCAGCGCCCAGGAGGATGCAACGCCTCTCGTGGAGTGGGGGGGACAGGGACAGCCCGAATGGTAGGACTTTGTACTGATATGCTCGACCCTCGAACGCAAAGCACAGGAATGGCCTGTGTCGAGGAAGAATCGAGACATGAAAGTACGCGTCCTTCAGGTCGATCGCTGCAAACCAATCTCGGGGACGGATGCATTAAAAAATGCATCTCTGCGTGAGCATTTTGAACGGTAGCTTGTGGAGGCTCCGATTCAAAACTCGCAGGTCCAAGATTGGTCGTAACACACCACCTTTCTTGGGTACAATGAAGTAGGGACTGTAGTGCCCTGACCTCATATCGGCTGGAGGGACCGGCTCTATCGCATCCTTCGCCAGTAGGACTGCAATCTCTGCACGCAAGACATGGGCATCGGCTGCTCTCACTGTAGTGGAGTGGATGGCCCGAAACTTGGGGGGAGGCCAGGTGAACTGAATCGCATAGCCTAGCCTGATGGTCCGAATGAGCCAGCAAGACGGTCTGGGGAGCACTAACCAGGCTCGCAGGGACCGTACAAGCGGGACCAAAGGGACCGTAGGCGCACCCGGAGTGGGGCAGCGAGGTGGAACACAGGGACACGGCTCGGGAGGCTCTCTCTGGGAGGTGGCCCGTAGCGGGGTCTGAGTGTGCTGTGCAACACTTACCTGGTTCCACGGGGCAGGAGGTGCAGGAGGCGGCTCGGTGGCGTTCTCGGACCGCACAGTGCTGCCCGTTGGCGACAGAAGAGGCGGATGAGAGTGGTGAAGATTCTCTCCTCCCACTGCTCTCCGGCCCTCTTCAGACCCAGAGATGAAAGAAACTGCTCTATTATTGAGAATTTGGGTACCGCTGGTTTTGAGGCCTGCTGCAGAACAGAAATTTTATCCACACGGCCCTCTTCCGGGGAAGGGAGCGGTGAGGTAACCGTCTCCTGGAGAGCAGTTCCATCCATCTCCGGGTTGCCCGTCCTGTGGCCACTTACCTCTGGCTTTGCCGCCCTTCTTGGCGGGGACCTGGACGGGCGGGGCGGCCTGCCTGCTACTGGCTCCACGGCGGCGTTTAGGTGGAGGCTGCTGCTGCGACGCGGGAGCAGGGGCAGATGCAGGAGGATGCCCCCGGTGACGCACAGACTGAGGAGCCGCGGGCGGTGGGGTAGAGGTAGCAGCTGACTGCCGCAGCAGAATGTGTTTGATAGCCACTGTCTGCTTTTGTACAGCCGAGAACTGCTGGGCAAAGTTCTCGACCGAGTCGCCGAAGAGGCCAGTCTGGGACACGGGGGAGTTAAGGAACCGGAGCTTGTCGGTCTCCCTCATGTCAGCCAGACACAGCCAGAGATGGCGTTCCTGGACCACAAAGGTGGACATCGCACGACCCACTGACCATGCGGTAACCTTTATCGCACGAAGCGCAAGGTCTGTTGCGGCACGAAGTTCTTGGAGAACTTGTGGATCGTGACCACCCTCGTGCAGGTCCTTCAGTGCCTTGGCCTGATGGACCTGCAGAAACGCCATGGCGTGCATGGCAGATGCAGCTTCTCCACAGGCCTTGTAAGCCTCGTCGAATAGGTTCGACGAGAACCTACAGGCCCGGGAAGGAAGACACTGTTCTCCGCGCTAAGTGGAGTTAGGGCACAGCTGCATTGCACGTGTATACACGTGTATCCCTTAGCTGCTCCGCCATCAAGGGTGGTGAGGGAAGAGGAGCCATCGAGATGGTTTCTGGCAGTAAACGGTGCCGTCCACGTCCCCATGAGCTCCTCGTGCACTTCCGGGAAGAAAGGCACTGGGGTGGGTCGCTGAGAACCAGCGCGCGGCATCCCGAGATACCAATCATCCAGCCTCAAGGGCTCGGGACACGGTGGAGGGTTCCACTCGAGCCCGATCCTGTTGGCGGCCCGGGAAAGCATGGGCATCATCTCTGGGTCCGACTCAGGCACCACTGGCACACCCGAAGGAGGCAGCGGCTCCGAGCCATCGTCCGCGGAGATGTCTGACCCACCCTCCGATGCAGAGATTGACATCTGGTCGTCGCAGGGAGCACCAAAGGAAACGACTGGTACACATCTCGAGGATGGACCAGCACTTGGTCAGCTGTGCTGACCATTCGGTTGGTAACTCAACTGGCTGCGGAGCGTGAGAGGGATGAGGGTTCCTAGGGGGTTAGTTCCCCGAAGTCTCCCGTGTTACTGCAACCAAGGCAGATGCACGGGGACTCCGCCCCTTTGCAGGAACGAGAGTCTCGACCACAGCTCCGAGATGGTCATCTTCCCACAATGAGTACATGACTCATCCACGAACGCTGCCTCAGCGTGTTCGAGGCACAGACACGCGAGGCAGCGATCGTGACCATCCTGTGACCCCAGGTAACGACCACATCCAGAAACACACAGATAGAACGTCATCTTGAAAAAGACGCAAACTTGGTGCTGACGCACGCAGGGGAACGATCACCGCGAACACAGACAGGAATGTGGATCTGTCTGTGCGCTGTTCTCTCTCGCTGGTCTTACCAGCCATGAAAACGGCTGTTAAGCGCTCTCACCGCGCACCTTACCAGCTGTGAAAACAGCCTTTTTTGTTTTTGCTCAGTTTTTAAAACAAAAAACAAAAAAGAGAAGAGAAGACCGCTTGCGCTGCTGTGCTGTCACGCCCGCACCAAAGTGGAAGCAAAAAGCTGAAGTGCAATCGCAGTGGCTGCTCGTTACATACCCGCGCTGTGAGGCCGCGCAGCTGATGCAAATGATTGCACGCCAATGTGTATTGGGTTGTTTAGTTTCACTCGAAGTAGATTGGCCTTTCTAGCGAGATTCCTATTGGTCAGTCATGACCTACGTAGTAGTGACTGACCAATAGGGAACATTAATTCATCTTTGTCATTAGGATACGTATCAAAAACTTTTAAGCTGTCTATGATTAAACCTCTTGTTAAAAAAACGCAACTTGATCTTACAGAATTAGTCAATTACAGGCCGATCTCGAATCTACCTTTTCTGTCAAAGATACTATAAAAGGCAGTATCCTCACAACTATGTTCCTTTTTAGAAAGAAATGGTATCTGCGAGGATTTTCAGTCAGGATTTATAATTTATAATATGGGGTTCTCCCAAGGTTTTTTTCTCCATTCTGTCACCTGATGAAGTTTTGGTTTCTTGCCACTGTTGCCTTTGTCGCCATTGGCTTTTGGCTTGCTTAGTTGGGGACATTTAATTTTATATTTAACATTATTATTACAACATTATTTTCCTATTATCTCTGTAAAGCTGCTATGAAACAATCTGTTTTGTAAAAAGCGCTATATAAATAAAGGTGACTTGACTTGACTTGACTATACATTTTAAAATATTGCTGATTACTTACAAAGCACTAAATGGTTTAGCTGCCCAGTACTTGAGCAAGCTCTTAACGCATTATAGGCTGTATCCAGATCTGATGAAGGACCTGCGCCTGAACCCGACGACAACGCAGTCCTAAAGTGTCAACTAGTCTATCCCCTATGAAGGTCTCTTTCACTTCCCTTTACCTCTGTAAATAAAACGTCGTCGGGATCATTCCAGTCCACGTGGCTACGCGGAAGCGATAAATAATTCTTTATTATACATTTTTAAGGCCAGACAAGTAGTTTGTTGAGGGTTGGTTTGTAAAGAAGGACTACACGCCTGTGCACATATATATTCAAATGCGCATACCTATAGACTAAACACAAGAAGCGCATGTGCACACCATCTGCGTTTTCTCTGGTTTGCGTTTTTGAGGTTTGCGCAGAGATAACCTTTTTTTCTAAAAAATTCAAGGCTTGCACCTTGGAATCTATTTCAGGGTTTATCTATTTCAGGGTTTGCGTTCTCGAGCCACCAGGCACTGTTTTGTGCAAATGAGCGGGCCGGAGCGTGTTGAGTGTTTTCTGTCAGAACGGTGTCGTGTTAGCGGCCTCGAAGTTAATAACTAAAGATCTTTGCAACTGAAGTGAATCAATCAAAACTAACTTTAGCTGGACAATAACTGCTGTAAAGCCAAAACAATCTCTGTTACTGTAATTTCCTATTATCACTATAAAGCTGCTTTGAAACAATCTATATTGTTAAAAGCGCTATATAAATGAAGCTGACTTGACTTGACTTAAAAGCAAGAATAAAACATGATTTTATTTTTTATTCTCATGTGAAAAAATTGGAAAACTTTGAAGAGGTGTGGAGTGTACAAAGATTGTTTTGCTGGATTGAAAATTACACATTGCATTTTGTTGAAGAATTTGAGTAGGCCTAATTCTATGTGATTTCTTGTAAATGTAGAGTTTTTTTTAATTAGTTTTTTTTAATGTGTAGATAAAGGTGTGTTAAAAAAAATTCTCTCTCACACACACGCACACACACGCACACACACACACACACACACACACACATACACATACACACACACACACACACACACACACACACACACACACACACACACACACACACACACACACACACACACACACACACACACACACACACACACACACACACACAGCAGCTACCATCATCCTGATCCCATCAAAACCTCAACCAGCAACATTAAACTCTTGATTTCAGTTTCTGGAGTGTTAGCTGGACCAATCAAATGTGTCTTATCAGCAGTTTCTCATTTGTCGTTACCTTCGGCAGCCAGGAGTGTGTTCCTAACGTAAAGCTCCAGGTCCTCTGCTCCTTTGCGGCTCCTCTCAGCATCAGTTGCCGTCTGCTCCCCATCAGCAGACACTTTAGTCGCCTGCATGGAAGGAGAAAGAAAAAATAACTCTAAAGCTCAATGACATTTTACATAGCCTCAGATCAGCCTCAAATGATCTACCGCAGCTGTGTGAAGAAGAACAAACACACAAGCAAACGACCTCAGTAACACCACACGGAGGAGAAAAACAACAAGACACATTAGATCTGACATTTCTGGGGCCAACATGGACAAAAACTAAAAGAAATGCTGCTAAAATACAATATTTCCAGTTTGGCAAAGAGTATTTGGAAGATCAAGGTTACACAAACCCAAAAGGAAGAAGAAGAGCACAAAGGTCTTCCTATTTAACTGGCTCTTGAACTTCTGTTATTTAAAAAGACTGCATTAGAACTGAAATATATCGACTTTATCAAGGACTACTATTGAAGACGCAGACGCTTCTATACAGAAGACGCTGAAAGGTTCCCTTCAGCACAAATAAGCAGAACTGATGCAACACTCCAGACTTCAACAAGTTAATAATGTTCTGGCTTTCTTTCATGTTAAGAAACAAAGCAATAAGGTCAGAGTCTTACAGGAGTGATTCAGGCGCCGTGTAAAGTACAGTTTAACCAATCACAGCAGATTTCCACAGAAACCAATGGTGCACAGCAGCAGAAAAACATGCCCGGTAGTTTTCCTCAAGAACTATAAAGGAATGTGTCGAATGGAATGGACAATAAAATGTGTGGAATTAAAAATCATTAATATAAAATATAAAATAAAAATTCACTTTAATATTTAGAAAAAGTTATATCTACAGAGATGAGTGTAAAAGAAACTCTCAACAGTAGCGGTAACTAGTTTACTGTCATTTAATGCCAAGGTAATGAAATGAAGAGCTCTTTTCCAAAACGCTATAAATCCATTTCAATAGTTTTCAGGAAAATTACATTTTTTACCTAGACCCACACATTTTGTGAATATTCAATTTATCCTGTTAAAATGTTTTATTGGCTCAGTCTAAACATGTTGAACAATGATTATTAAATCAAACAACAATATTGTTTATGATAAATTGAAAGTTAATTTATTTATTTTCCAAAACGCTATAAATCCATCCATTTTTTTTTCAAAACGCTATAAATCCATCCATTTTTTCCAAAACTGTATGGTTTGTCTTTTAAAAAAAAAAAAAAAATGCGAGCATGCAACATATAATCAGGGGCTCATACTATAAATTACTATAAATTACATTTAGTAACACATTTAGGCTAATAGTCATTTGGTGCAGAACCTGAAAATAGTAATGATATCAATAGCTATTCAATAAGTTATTTAGTAATACATTCAGAGTCATTTTTAGTAAAGTGTCAAACCTGTAACAAGTAGGACCAATTTGTCCACTACATATGCATTAAAAAAAACGAATTATTAAAAATATTCAATAATGATAACGATATTCAAAAGTAGTGATGGGCACCCCTCCACCACACACACACACACACACATGCATGTATAGGCTACACAGCATGTGAGCAAAGCGGAGCGGCGTGACGCTTAAATATAGGCTAAGTTAAAAAAAACTTAAACATACGTTTCATATTTATGTTTAATAATAGAGGCTAATGTTTTTTTTTTTTTTTTCATCTAAGTTGATTATATGAAAAGGGAACCGCATGAGATGAGCACGATAGGATCATAAGATGCCCAATATATCGGAAAACATTTGGAATGGGTCAGACAATATTTTGACCACTTATTAAGTTTTGTTTTGTAGAAAGCCTTTCTTTAAAGTGAATTTCGTTTTGTATAAATTGTATCTTCATTTTAATCAATGTTTCATCAACAAATTGACTGGATTAATAATAAATAAATAAGAAGCAATATAGCAGACATATAATCAGGACACGGAGGCGCCCGCGCGTGATCTGGAGCGCATCTCATAAATGAACCGAAACACAGCGATACTTGCCTCACAGTCCTGAGAAGTATATCTATAAAAAGCTTGAAATGTCTACATTTAAACAAAACAATAAAAAACGAAAAGAAATTGGCTACTCTCTAATTCGAAGAGTGCATTTCTCTCTATAGGCGCGCTCACTACTGCGAAGATGGCGAGTCAGCATAGTCAACCTTATCTTTGTAGCTGACACTGACAGAAAACACTAGTTAAATTCAAAATTAAACAATTCAAATGTTTCATGCATAATCATTACTTTTGTCGGTTCTTTGTGGCAAGCTTTATGCGTGCGTTGAGATGCGGAGTAGGCAATTAAAAAACGCTCATTATGGTTTCTCTCCCATATTTAAGTAATTAAATCAATATAAATATGTGATTAAACTAATGGCTTAAATGAACTACTACTAGTCGACTAGAAAACTCACTCATTTTGAGGAATGAATGAACATAAACTAACCTCTGTTCAGAGCACCGCCGTGTTGGATTGCGTAGAACGTTCACCGAATTCTGATTAGTTGAGAGGATTTATCGCGTTTTGGCTAAAAATAGGTTTGGCGCTTATCGCGTTTTGGAAAGAAACTGCATATTGCAGTACATTTTAAACAAGGAAATATAGCGATTTGGCATGAAACGTTGATGGAGCAGTGAATAGGTTCAGTACACAGCAAAATGACATGACAAACTCATTTTTTTTTAAAATGGCGTTTATCGCGTTTTGGAAAAGAGCTCTTCAAATATACATTCATTTTGAACATATCATAAGCTTGTGAAAAGGGTCCATTGGCTGATGTGCCCCAAATGTCCGTTTTGTGTTACTATGAAATAACTAAGACATAAAGGTGAAGTATACTTTCTGTGCCACTAATAGCACCTAGTGCAATTACAAAAATAAAGCTTATTTTGCAAATGCCCCTCCCCCAAAAATCAAAAACACAGCTCTTGTGGGTTTTTGTGAAGGAATGTCTCAATAGTTAAATTAGGCTACTTTCCATAAAAACTCCAACAATATTAGGAAAACTTTTAGCTGTGTTGCCCCCCCCCCCCTCCCTCTCTCGCTTTCTCTTGCTTTCTCTTGCTCTCTCTTGCTCTCTCCCTCTCCCACCTCACTTCCTGTCTAGCTACTGTCCAATCCTAATAAAAGGCAAAAATATGGGGTTAGGATTGTTGCATTATTCCAAATAAATAGATTGAGATTCACAAACAAATGTAGAGAGATTCACAAAAAAAATATCAAATTCACAAATAAATAGATTAAGATCCACAAATATATGTAAAGAGTTTAACAAAAATGTTTAAAACTCACAAATAAATAAAATGAGATTTGCAAAAAAAAAATAAAAAAAATTGTGTTTTATATCACAAGCACAACTCTGCCAAGCATTTATATGTGAATCGCTTTCTGTGCATTTGTAAATCACTGCACGCATTTGTGAATCTCTTCTTGTGCATTTGTAAATCCCCTCACGCATCTGTGGATTTTGAAACACTTCTAGCGTCGACCTGCAGACAAGTCCACAAATAAGTGGACTCCACCCACCGTTTACCTAAGCCAATCAGATAATGGCCACATTGAGCTGACCAATCGTATTCAATTCAAATTGAGCTGTTTGTGTGGTTAAAACACCCAGTTTCCAAAAGATTGTTTGAGTTTAAGGCTTCTTTATATTTCCATCAGGATAAACTCAGGATTACACACAAATTATGATCATCACAGATCCCGAGCATCATATAACACCCTCTCTACACCGGACTCAAGCGGCGCGTCAAAAGCAAATATAGCCCATTATCTTCCCTGCTGCTGTAGCAGTTTCAAATAATGGAAAAACTAACATGTTTGCAATGTTAACACATTTAGCCCATGACGTCTGTTTTCTTACCTGCAGATATATGACGTGTCTATAATCTTATTGATGCTGGCTACATGAAACTTCATAATTCGTGATAGTGTCTACACTGGATGCGGCGCAGCGCGACACGATGATTCATTGATAGTAAACGGATGCCCGTTCTTCTTCTGTAGCGGCTACTTACACGCAACTACATGAGGACACATCATTTGCACAGCCTAGCACGGGGTAGACACAATGTAAGAAATGACAAAACGGATGATTTTGTCTTTTAAAGCACAATCGTGGTGACAAATAGCTAGCTATAGGACATAAATATTATGTAGAATACCAAATATAAACCCAAATGATCATCACCGAAGATGTTTTGAGTGGATAAGGCAATGCTGAAAAAATACATCTTCGTATTTATTTTGGATGCTGTAAGTAAAGTTTACAATAAAATATTATCAAGTCTGATTCATATGAAATATGATGTGTGATCAAGTGTTTTAACGGATAAATAAATTCAAATCGCTTGTCTGCTGGGCATTTCACTTTTAAATGCATGATACATATTTAATCATTATATCCACTGACCTGCGGCGTATTTAAAACTTGACTGAAGAAGTGGGAAAAGCTGTTGTGACAGTAATTTCACCTATATTACACAAACTTGCGTATTTATCACGAGGTTGAATCCAGTTATTCATTAGTCAGCAACTTATTGATGCTTTTCTGTTTTATCATGAATAATGTGACACTTCCATAACGCGTTGTTCCAATAACGTAAGCGCTGTTTCTCTGGCATTTTCAAAGGCTCATAAAAATGTTTCTTGGCTTGATACACAGTCTAATGGTCTAACTCTAACGAAATCCAAATTTTAAACATATTTTACTGAAGCAATATTATGGGCCTTAGCCTTACACTTCCTATTTGAGCCAATGCAGATGAATGAGCAAAGTTATTTCAGGGCAAGACCACTCTGATTGTAAAGCCTAACGTGATTGGTTATAGCGAGAACGTGCTACGATTGGTCAGCTCAATGTGGCCATTATCTTATTAGCTTAGGTAAACGGTGGGTGGAGTCTACTTATTTGTGGATTTGTCTGCACGTCGACGCTAGAAGTGTTTCAAAATCCAAAGATGCGTGAGGGGATTTACAAATGCACAGAAAGCGGTTCACATTCACAAATAAATGCCAGGCAGAGTTGTGTTTGTGATATAAAACACATTTGTAAATATTTTTTTTTATTTGCAAATCTCATTTTATTTATTTGTGAATTTTATCATTTTTTTGTGAAACTATTTACATTTATTTGTGGATCTTAATCTATTTATTTGTGAATTTGATACATTTTTGTGAATCTCTTTACATTTGTTTGTGAATCTCAATCTATTTATTTGGAATAATGCAACAATCCTAACCCCATACAAAAACACCACAAAATAAATCTTTAAAAAAAAAATGTCTGTCTATAGAGTGAATGCGAGTGTCTGGCTTATAATGAACTCATCCAACGGATCTGGGGTCTTATTTATAAAACTGTGCGTAAGATCCTTACTAAAAGTGTATGTGCGCCCGAAAGCCAAAAATGGCGTACACAAAAAAATATTCAGACTTTTAAAACCGTGCATACGCCAGAACCTGCGCAGAATTCACTTTATAAATCCCAGTCAGCAAAAAATTGTGCGCACATGCGTCTCATCCTGAAATAACCATATATGGAGCTTACAACGCCTAGTTTTACTATGCATATCCTCATCTGCATATCATTTGCATATGATTATTCATCCACGTGATAACATGTTTAACGGTACAAGACATTAGGAAAATATGAAATACGGATGTGCCGTCACATTACATTAATAAAAATCATTTAGTAGCCTATCCTTGCCTTGTTTTTGAATAAATAAATCAAATAGTGTAAAATACATTTCAAAGAAAGTTTTTCTCAATCTTTTCCACTGGCCAAATAGTATTTTTAATTGATTTATATTTTTAATGGAAACAGATATTTTTGCACGAAACTATTTTCTCAGAAAATCTGCTATTATCATGATATGCAATTATCTCTGTAATTAAAACATTAAAACACAGCATGCCAGAGGAAAAGTGTTCAAAAGCATTGCATCCACAACAAATATTTCTATTTATTGAATATAAATTTTTTTGTAACTTCTCAGTAATGATTTCATGTAGTTTAAGTGTTTAACTCCATTAATGAGAATAGCATATTTAATCTAAATGTTTATAACAGAAGTAAAACATAGTTTAAATCATTCTTTTATTTATTTAAACTGTTATTGTGAATATGCACTGCATTTATGATTAGGGCTCATAATGAAGAAGAAGTTTTACTTAATCTGCCGTTAGATAGGCTATATATGCGTCAGTTTCACTAAATGGCCCAACGCGCTCACTGGTGCGGACATTTAAGACGGGATGGATATTTGGTTCAAGTGATTGGCTTGGTGAGTGAAATTATATTTGTATTATCTTTCTGTATATGTATAATTTTCTTTAGATTTTCTGTCTAAAATTGACCAAAAAGACATTTAACTCCAGCTCACCATCGGTGTCGCGAAACTGCTCCATCTCCAAAACGTTTGTACGCATGGGTCAGAGTTTGCGTGCAGGTGCGCAAATTTTCCCGTCAAGTTTGTTTTTATAAATCACAACTAATGCGTCGGAAGTGCCGTATGCCTCTTTCAGGGCCTGTTTTGTGCGTACGCAACGGTTATAAATGAGGCCCCTGGACACATCAAAGTAACAAATATATAATCTGGTACATTTGTCTTTCTGAACGGGTGCATGATCATGCTGTATTGAGGCATCTATTGTAGTATGTAGCATTGCAATGCCCTGTTCACTTTGATGTGCTTATGACCTCTTTAATCTTTGAAAATCTAAATGTAGTAAATTTTGGCTTGCACCTCTGTAATCGAAGCTGAATGTCTTTTCTCATGTAATGTGTCAGTCATGGTCCCACACCGGCTAAACATCCTCTGGCTCCACCTGCTACAGTAGCCCCGCCCCAAACTCTCAGTCTGCTACAGTAGCCACACCCCAAACTCTCAGTCTGCTACATTAGCCACGCCCCAAACTCTCAGTCTGCTACATTAGCCACGCCCCAAACTCTCAGTCTGCTACAGTAGCCCTGCCTCAATCTCTCAGCCTGCTACAGTAGCCACGCCCCAAACTCTCAGTCTGCTACAGTAGCCACGCCCAATCTCTCAGTCTGATACAGTAACCACGCCCCAATCTCTGTCTGGTACAGTAGCCATGCCCCAATCTCTCAGTCTGATATAGTAGCCACGCCCCAATCTCTCAGTCTGATACAGTAACCACGCCCCAATATCTCAGTCTGATACAGTAGCCAAGCCCAATCTATTAGTCTGCTATAGTAGCCACGCCCCAATCTCTCAGTCTGCTACAGTAGCCACTCCCCAATCTCTCAGTCTGATACAGTAGCCACGCCCCAATTACAGTAGCCACGCCCCAATCTCTCAGTCTGATTTAGTAGCTACACCTCAAGCTCTCAGTCTGATACAGTAGCCAAGCCCTTATCTCTCAGTCTGATACAGTAGCCACGCCCAAACTCTCAGTCTGATCCAGTAGCCACACCTCAAACTCTCAGTCTGATACAGTAGCCACACCTCAAACTCTCAGTCTGATACAGCAGCCATGCCCCAAACTCTCAGTCTGGTACAGTAGCCAAGCCCCAAACTCTCATTCTGGTACAGTAGCCATGCCTCACTCTCTCAGTCTGCTACAATAGCCATGCCCCAATCTCTCACTCTGATACAGTAGCCACGCCCCAATCTCTCAGTCTGATACAGTAGCCCCAATCTCTCAGTCTGATACAGTAGCCACGCCCCAATACCTAAGTGTGCTACAGTAGCCACGCCCCAAACTCTCAGTCTGATTCAGTAGCCACGCCCCAATATCTCAGTCTGCTATAGTAGCCACGCCCCAAATTCTGTCTGCTACAGTAGCCACGCTCCAATCTCTCAGTCTGCTACAGTAGCCACGCTCCAATCTCTCAGTCTGATACAGTAGCCACGCCCCAATCTCTCAGTCTGAATTACTAGCCACACCTCAAGCTCTCAGTCTGATACAGTAGCCAAGCCCTTATCTCTCAGTCTGATACAGCAGCCATGCCCCAAACTCTCAATCTGGTACAGTAGCCACGCCCAAACTCTCATTCTGATACAGTAACCATGCCTCACTCTCTCAGACTGCAACAGTAACCACACCCCGAATACTCGGTCTGCTATAGTAACTACTACGGATGCACCGATTGACCCGTCATAAATCGGAACCGGTTTAATAAATGGGTTTTTTGTATTTTTTTGGCCGACTTTTCCAGAAGTGCGCCCACGTGCACTGACTACATTATCATTCGCGAACATGTCATGCAGAGCTACCTGTCACAAATACCAAGAAGCGAACAGCCGTTAGAGAACTAGCGCACAAAAAAGAGCCGCTTTCCTGCGCTCGCTGAAGTTGCGCAAGCATACCTGTCCACGCCCTGCACTAGCGCAGACAGTGAATGTTTGTTCAACTCAGCTTCTCACGTGTTGGATGAGAAACGAAACAGACTAACTTGTGACAATTAAAGCTGTAATACTTATTTTTGTAAAGAAGAACTTGGATGCAGTTTTGAAAAGCTCGAAGTAGGCTAAACCTCAGTTCCCTTTCGTTGTCACTCCGAGTTACGTCGGATGACGACGAATGGGGGTTTCGCTTAGAAGCCTATCACCTTCGTGTGTTAAAAAACGAGCCAATGGCAAAGAAATGCCATGGGTCTGCGGAATTTGCATAGCGTAGCTCCGCCCCACCTTGTGGGTATATAAGGAAGGACGCTGGCAACATGCAGATATGTTTCTGCTTCGGAGCCAAGAGCTCCTCTTCACTCCTGTAAGCCTGATTTCTCTGACTGTCATCGAGTGTCTTCGAGACGAGCAGCTCTCCAGTCTGTGTTGGTGCAAAGGCGATTTTCCAGCGAGATTCACATTCCTGCCTGCTGATCTGTGCAGTGGTCTGCATCCAGCATGTGTGTTTCTCCCTGGCCGCTTCAGCACTGGCTGCTGAGCGTCCTCTCAAAAAAGAGCTTGCACGGGCACATCTTTTTCAAGATGTCTTGCCCGTGTATTTCTGGGTGCGGTCGTTCCATTTCATCTTCTGATGGGCATGAGAGATG
This sequence comes from Gila orcuttii, assembly GCA_026230005.1. Lineage (NCBI taxonomy): Eukaryota > Metazoa > Chordata > Actinopteri > Cypriniformes > Leuciscidae > Gila > Gila orcuttii. The sequence goes on from JAPDVR010000012.1 coordinate 12,099,252, forward strand.
TCTTGCGTGTTTGGGCTTAGATTATGCAAAGGCAGCTTTCAAGGATGAATCATGTTCTCACTGTGGGAACATGACCATCGCTACGCTGAGATCAAGACTCCATGACCTTACAAAAAGTAGAGTCCCCTCTGCCACACCCCGATCTACCCCCTCCTCGAGAGCTGGTACTTCGGCTGGTGGCCAGGGTGATCTGAGGTCCCTATGACCCCGCTGGTACAGTTCTTGGGAGCCTGGCTTCAGCTTCTCAACCTGTCCCGCTGGGTCGCCAGGACCATCAGGCTCGGCTATGCGATTCAGTTCGCGCGATCTCCTCCCCGCTTCCGGGGAGTCCACTACACTTTGGTCGGTGGCAATGCCCCTGTCATGCGTGCGGAAGTCGCAACCTTGTTGGCGAAAGGTGCGATCGAGGTTGTCCCTCCAGCCGAAATGAAGTCCGGTTTCTACAGCCCCTACTTCATTGTACTGAAGAAATCCGGTGGGTTACGGCCAATCCTGGACCTGCGCGTTTTTAACCGATCCCTTCACAGGCTTCCGTTCAAAATGCTCACGGCCAAACGCATTTTCAAATGTCTTCAGCCACAGGATTGGTTTGCAGCGATCGACCTGAAGGACGCCTACTTTCATGTCTCCATTCTTCCTCGACACAGACCGTTTCTTCGGTTTGCTTTCGAGGGAAAGGCATATCAGTACGCGGTTCTCCCCTTCGGGCTAGCCCTGTCTCCTCGCGTCTTTACGAAGGTCGTCGAGGCAGCCCTTGTACCGCTTCGGCTACACGGGGGTCGCATCCTTAACTATCTCGACGACTGGCTGATCCTAGCTCACTCTCGAGACCAGGTTTGCGAACACAGGGATCTAGTGCTCCGGCACCTAGCTCGTCTGGGCCTTCGGGTCAACTGGGAGAAAAGCAAACTTTGCCCCGTGCAAAGGATCTCTGTTCTCGGTATTGAAATCGACTCGGTCGCCATGTCCGCACAGCTTACGAGTGAGCGTGCACAGTCACTGCTGACTTGCCTGTGTCAAATCCAGAGCAAGAGTGCGGTTCCACTGAAACTATTTCAGAGGCTCCTGGGGCATATGGCATCCGCAGCGGCAGCCATACCGCTTGGTTTGCTTCATATGAGACCACTTCAGCACTGGCTCCGCGATCGAGTCCCGAGGTGGGCATGGCAACAGGGCACGCTCCGAGTACCAGTTACTCCGACCTGCCGTCAAACCTTCACCCCGTGGTCGAACCTCAGCTTTCTACGGGCCGGTGTGCCCCTAGATTGAGTTTCCAGGCATGTTGTTGTCTCAACAGATGCCTCCACCACGGGCTGGGGTGCCATGTGCAATGGACATGCTGCCGCGGGCTCCTGGACAGGACCCCAGCGCCTTCAGCATGTCAATTGCCTCGAGTTGCTGGCAGTACGGTTGGCTCTGCACCGCTTCCATGCCTTGCTCAAAGACCAACACGTACTAGTCCGTTCAGACAATACCGCGACTGTAGCGTACATAAACCGTCAAGGTGGTCTACGCTCCCGCCGTATGTCGCAACTGACCGGCCACCTCCTCCCTATGGAGTCAGAAGCATCTGAGGTCGCTTCGTGCTATTTACATTCCAGGAGACCTGAACTCTGCAGCCGACGAGCTCTCACGGATTCAGCCTCTCTCCGGCGAATGGCGACTCCATCCCAGGTCGGTTCAGCTGATTTGGGAACAGTTCGGGGACGCTCAGGTAGATCTGTTTGCCTCCCACGACTCTTCCCATTGCAGCCTGTTTTATTCCCTGACCGAGGGCACGTTCGGCACGGATGCACTGGCGCACAGCTGGCCGCAGGGCCTCCGCAAGTATGCGTTTCCCCCAGTGAGCCTTCTCGCACAGACCCTGTGCAAGATCAGGGAGGACGAGGAGCAGGTCATTCTGGTTGCGCCTCATTGGCCCACCCGGACCTGGTTCTCCGAACTTGTACTCCTCGCGACAGCACCTCCCTGGCCAATTCCTCTGAGGAAGGACCTCCTTTCTCAGGGAAGGGGCACCCTATGGCACCATTGTCCCGATCTTTGGAACCTCCACGTGTGGTTCCTGGACGGGACGAGGCAGGTTTGAGTACCCTACCACCAGGTTTGAGTACCCAACCTCTTCGTCAACTGGTGCTCTTCTCACCGAGAAGACCCCAGGATATGCCCGATCAGTGTTGTGCTTTCCTTCCTGCAAGACGGGTTGGAGCGAAGGCTGTCTCCCTCCACCCTGAAAGTGTATGTTGCCGCTATCGCCGCATATCACGATGCAGTTGAAGGTAAGTCCATTGGAAAGCACGACCTGATCATCAGGTTCCTGAGAGGAGCGAGGAGACTAAATCCTCCTCGCCCTCCTCTCGTTCCCTCTTGGGACCTCTCAGTGGTTTTAACTGCCCTGCGGAGTGCTCCCTTTGAGCCCTTGCAGTCAGTGGAGCTTAAGTTCCTGTCAATGAAGACGGCGCTCCTGATTGCATTGGGACCTGCACGCATTTTCCGTTGACGAAGTGTGCCTGGAATTCGGGCTGGCTAACTCTCACGTGATCCTGAGACCGTGGCCTGGATACGTGCCCAAGGTTCCTACCACTCCCTTTCGGGACCAGGTGGTGAACCTGCAAGCGCTGCCCTCGGAGGAGGTAGACCCAGCCTTGGCACTGCTCTGTCCAGTACGCGCTCTTCGTGCCTACGTAGACAGGACGCAGTCTTTCAGGACCTCAGACCAGCTCTTTGTCTGTCATGGTGGGAAGCTGAAGGGAAAGGCTCTCTCCAAGCAAAGGTTGTCTCACTGGATAGGGGACGCCATTGCTTTGGCTTACCAGCAGCAAGGTCGACCGTGCTTCCTTGGTGTGAAGGCCCACTCCACTCGTAGTCTGGCCTCGTCTTGGGCTCTAGCGCATGGCGCCTCGCTAACAGACATCTGCAGAGCTGCAGGCTGGGCGACACCGAACACATTCGCGAGATTCTATAATCTCCGAGTGGAGCCAGTGTCCTCTCGTGTACTCGCTTCAACTAGCCAGTAACTAGGACCCGCTCAGGTGTCTTCGCTTGCTCGCCATTCCACTCCTTGGACTGGATAAGTGTGATATATTCCTAAGGTGAGTTTCCCCGAGTAACCCTGGGTTCCTCCAGCACTGTTGACGTCAACGCCAAGGTTATGCCTCCGGCAGCTTTCGCAGTTGGCTAGGTGCCTCCATGTGCATGGTACCCCCACTGGGTTACCCCCACATGTGTATTTCCACTGTAAGCCTCCTTGAGCATGTGTCTTTCCCTCGGCAAGCCACCTTGCCACCCCTGGAGTTGAAAGATTCCACCCTAGTACGCTGTGCGCGAAATGGCTGCCGCTTCTCATCGCAGGCCGTTGTTTTGTTTTGTTATTGTTAATCTTTTGTAAATTGTAAATCTTTGTTTGTCACGTTTTTTCTATTAACATCATATTGCTTGCCTATGGGTGACACTGGCAAGCGGACACTGGAACGGAGAATCTGGACTTGTTTGCTTCGTTTCATCCTCAACTTCATGTTGTCTGCTTCTGGGCGACACTGCTGAACGGAGAATCTGGATTTTTTCTTTTCCCGGGTCACGAAACTTGGATATTTTCTAGGGATATACCTGGGATAAATCCTGCTGTTGGCTTCGGATGTGCTTTCTTGCGACATAAAATCTTAATGGAACAGTGTTGGATGTTCGAAGCACCTGTTGCATGGATGTTACATTTTCCGAAGTCCCTGACACTCTCTGGACAATTTGGACAATCTCTGCTAATCTCTGCTCAGCGTCTCACTTTATGAAATCCCCGCGAGCCCTCTGTCCACTGTTTCGGCTTTACCATTCTGCACTCTTGGTGGGTAAGTTTCCCCTTATTCATTGCGTAGTGTTTTATTGTGGTTCTGCCCTCTTTGGTCTGGCTAACGTGCTGGCCTCGCATCACTCTCCCTGCGAGCCCTCTGTCGCTGCATATCTGTGAGTCCCATAACATCTAATGCAGCAGGTAGGCAAGTTTTAACTTGTTTGGCGAGCTGCTTGGTTTAGTTTTGTGGATTCACTCAATATCAGTCGGGTTTTGGCTAACGTAGTGTTGTAGTAACGTGGGTGGCCATTTGGTTTTCTGTGAGTGCTGTCTTAAATTGCAAAGAGATGTACTTTGCCATTTATAAAACTCCGGCACTGAGACTGCTGGCCCTGGGCTTTGCTGGCCTTGTTCTGCTTCTCATTCACGGAATGGAGTTAAACTATACTTCATTGCAACTGCACAACCTCAATAGTCTAACCCGTCTGGAATCCTCCACGTTTGACTTATGTACTACTCTCGGAATTGCACGTCGTACACGTTATATCCATCGGTCTGCTAAACGTAGATGGCTTTACAACTATGACCCCTCTCTCTCAATACCTGTGATACTGTCACCGAGATCGGGGCATTACCATAGTAACGATTTGACTCTCCACCGTGCTAGGACTCTCATACCCCTAACCAAAGATGTGACCTACTCGTCGCATGTTCCCCATCGATACAACTGTGCACTTTTTAACACTCATTCTCTGACTGGCAAGGGTACACTGCTGAATGAAGTTACATCTGAGAGAGACCTGGATTTACTCTTTCTGACTGAAACCTGGCAAACACCTGACGATTTCATTGAACTGAACCTTTTAACCCCTGCTGGATATAGTTATTTCACAAAACCTCGACTTAGTGGTAGAGGTGGTGGTCTGGCAGTGATCTTTAAGAACAACTACAAAGTGACTAAATATGACATTCTCGATGTTGCAAGTTTTGAATGTCTCTCACTTCAACTTGCTGGACCCGCTCCGCTTCTGATTCTACTGATTTACAGACCCCCTAGAAACAACCCAAACTTCTGTTCTGATCTGACTGAACTTCTCACTCTCGCTTTTACCCGGCATGATAGAATAATGATGCTTGGTGATTTTAACATACATGTTGATTCTGATTGTACTGCTGCAAAAGACTTTTTGTCTGTTCTGGATTATTTTGAAGTATCTCAGCATATCGATTTCCCAACACATTCCCACTCTCATACTCTCGATCTGCTCTGTACAGTTGGTATTGACAATGTGCATGCCCAGGGTCACAATCTGGGTATCTCTGATCACAAACTAATACTTTTTGACTTCTCACTACCCATTGTAAAACCTATGACTAACACTATTATATCCGACCGAAATCTGAAAACCATAACTGTCGAAAATTTCTCCACTGCAATTGCGGTTTCTGCTCTTCCTTCCTCACTCAATCTGCTGTGTCCTGATGAGATAGTTTCTACCTACGATAAATCGGTTGGTGATGTATTGGATGAGCTTGCTCCTTTAATAACTAGAGCTGTTCCGTCTACTCACTCCTCTCCTTGGTTCACCCCTGAGCTCAGAGTTCTGAAAACTCAATGTAGGCGTCTTGAAAGACTCCACAACAAAACTTCCCCTCTCGTTCATGCCATAGCCTTTTCCGAATCGGTAGTGAAATACAAAGAAGCGCTTAACATCGCACGCTTCAACTATCTCTCTACTGTTATTAACAAAGCTAAATGCAAACCCAAAACTCTTTTTACAGAAATAAATAAACTGGTCAAACCGTAGCTCTTACTGGTTCTGCTGATCTTTGTGAAGATTTTCAGTCTTTCTTCCTACAAAAAATTGACAACATCTATCAGTCATTTTCCTCTACTGCCACTACCCCTTCAACTCCATATTTGATTGGTTATCCGCTAGACACTTTTTCACTCACAAATACATCTGTGGTTGCAAATATGATTAACAAATCAAACTCAACTTCCTGTACACTTGATCCTATTCCAACATACCTGTTAAAAACTCATTCCTCCTTACTCATTCAACCTATTACCCACCGTATTAACAGGTCTCTTGCCACTGCCACTGTTCCACTTAATCTGAAAGTAGCAGCCATTACCCCAATCCTTAAGAAGCCTGGTCTCGACAACGCCACTCACAGTAATTATAGACCAATATCAAATCTCGCTTTCGTTGGCAAGCTACTTGAGAAGGTAGTTGTGGCGCAGCTGCAATCACACTTAGAGAGACATAATCTCTTTGAACCCCTTCAATCCGGTTTCCGTACACATCACAGTACAGAAACAGCACTCCTAAAAGTATTAAACGATCTCCTTCTGGCTTCTGATTCGGATGCACATAGTATCCTGGTTCTCCTTGACCTCAGTGCAGCATTTGACACTGTGTGCCACTCTACAATTATCTCACGACTGTCTGAAATAGGCATCACGGGTGCGGCACTTCAGTGGTTGACCTCATATCTATGCGATAGACAACAATTTGTTAAGATAGGCAACAATCGCTCACGGTCAGTTTGTGTTTCCCATGGTGTGCCCCAAGGCTCTGTACTTGGCCCGCTTCTATTTCTAATATACTTACTACCGTTAGGCCAAATCATCAGACAGCATGGTCTCAATTTTCATAGCTACGCTGATGATATTCAAATCTACTTCACGATTGACCCAAACTCATCTTTTCCACCCCTTCAGTTATCTCCTGCCTTCACGACCTTAAAACATGGATGTCCTCTAACTTTTTGCAGCTTAATGCTGGTAAAACAGAAATTCTGTTGATTAACCCTAGATCACAAAACTCACCCAGACATGACATTTTTGTTGACATTGATGGTATTGAGATTAGGCCTTCAAAAACTGTACGGAATCTGGGAGTTTTGTTCGACCCCACGCTCTGCTTTCACTCACACATTAGTCAGACTGTCAAATCATGCTTCTTCCACCTGCGGAATATTGCTCGTATTCGCCCCTCTCTTACCTTTACAGATGCGGAAACTGTTATTCATGCTTTTATCACTTCCAGATTGGACTTCTGTAATTCATTATATAGCGGACTACCCACCAAAGCAATACACCGCCTCCAAATGGTTCAAAACTCTGCTGCACGCACCCTCAAGTATAATAAAAAATCTGCTCACATCACTCCTATCCTTCACCAACTGCACTGGCTTCCTGTCATACACCGCATCCAATTTAAACTGTTAATCCTAATATTTAAAGCCCCACATGGCCCGGCACCGAAATACCTTGTCGACTTGGTACAGCCATATGTTCCAACTCGGGCCCTCAGATCTAGCACGGAAAACCTTCTCGTGGTACCCCGGGTCAGACTCTCCACGGTGGGCGGAAGGGCTTTTAATGTTGCTGGCCCTACGCTCTGGAATGAGCTGCCCCCGAATCTTCGTGCGAACGACAACATCCGGTCCTTCAAAAAACATCTGAAAACTCATTTCTTCAAGCTTGCCCAATAAATCATCTTCCTTATCACTGTTTTCTCTGTTCTACACTTTTCCAACTCTATCTGCTACATACTTTATCATAATAGCATATTTTGATAAATAATGCAATATCTCCTTCTTTTCATGCAAACCAGTGTATGCTTGTTTCCATCTGTTTTGTCTCTCGTTAGCAGATGGCCTTTGTATTTGTTCGCTTGTTGTTTGTTTGCTATTTGTTTTTTGTATTACATTGTGAAGCGACCTTGGGTTCTTGAAAGGCGCTATAGAAAATAAACATATTATTATTATTATTATTATTATAGTGATTCTCACAATTCCCAACTTGACATGGTCAACAAACAGGCATGCATGGTAGTCCATATGCCCTGCAACTGCACCGTTGTGTTTGGCAGGCAGTTGTGCAATTACAGTGGATCATCTGCAGGAGGCTTTGTGGGGCAGCAGTCTTACTGGTCATAACTGGCAGGAACCGGTTGTCCACCAGTTTCCATCCCCAATCCACTGTGTTCATGTCACCATCCTTTCCAATCCACACCATGATCTGGAAGTAAACTCTTTGGCAGTGGTATTTGGTTGAGAACTCAGTTGGAGGCAGACGTTCTGGGGTAACAAATGATTTGGCGGTAACAATTTTCTTGCTAAAAAGGTTGTAGCGCAAAGAGGCAAGTGAATCAGTACTTTTTCCCGCCAAACAACACTGCCATTGCCTTGGTCCCATAGTCCTCTATGACATTCCTTGCTTGATGTGGAAGCAGAAACACATTTGCACAGGACTGGATGGTTGATTCACCATTCACAAGTTTCTGGAATGCTGTCTGTTTGCCAACACTAAAAATGCGTGAAGTTGTATCACATCCTGTGAAGGCGTGAATAAACAGCAACTGGGAGCACAAGTCACTACCCAGGACTTGTTTCATCTCACTGATGTTGTACACTGTAGTAGCTTTGGACTTGTCTGAACGAAAATAGAGGCCTCTATTATTCGTCTCAGCATAGCAGAGTAGAAGAATGAGTAAGTCTGTATCCTCCCCTATCAAGGTTGTGGGCTGATGTTCTGAGGCCTTGACTGCAGCTTTGACAATGTCCACGTCTGCATCACCTGATGCATTAATAACAGTGCAGCCCTTCTTCTCCAGGTCCACGGTCATAAGATTGATAAGTTCTCGTTTGTTGCCAGACCTGGAAAGGAAATCGGAAGATTTCCTTTCCTTCGAACAGGGCTGCAGGAAATGAGCAGAGCTCATAGCTCATTACATCTTCCAGTGAAAACTGTTCAGTTTTCGACATGATCAGGAACCGTTGGAACAGCAAAACAGGATCAATGGTTCGGTCTTTGGCAACTTTGATGGTGGAGTCATCTGCAAGGGTTTTTGCCCGGTCTTTCCGTTTGAAGGATATTCCAAAAACGTGTTTTCCAATCATATTTTCAATGATCTCATTGCCAACAGTCTCAAACTCATGCACATTTACCTCCTCTTTTGCAACAACACCAGTTACAATGTTTCTCAGAGATGGGTCTGGAGAGAATGGTGTGTAAATGCTAAGCTTTTCCTTGATCTTTTCTAGATCAGAGTGATCTCTTTTCATTCTTGCTTCTGAGGATTCTCTGTGCTGCTCGCTGGTCATGTAGGTGAGGTCATTGAATTCCTGCATGGCGTTGTTGTATTCAGATGTGATGGGTGTAGACATGGTCCACAATGCTCGCATTTCTTCAGTCATTCCACTTCCATGGGTCAAGCCTCCACTGCTTTTCAAGGATCGCATCAATGTCTGCTTGATGACAAGGTCAGAGCTAAGGCCTGCCCAGTACTGGTTGCTGCGGCGGATCACATAGAAACCCCTGGAAAACTTCTCATGTACATCAGGGTGTCTGGTCTCGAGTTGGCACATTTCTTGGAGGTACAAATATGCAGATTTCAGGTAGTTGTAGTGCCCAGCGGCGGCAAATATCGGCAGACAGTCCAACATTGCGCGCAAGTGCATCTTCCAAGATCCTGTACGATCTTGGAAGATCTCGGGCTGTCTGCAGCATCTTCTGATAATTTACCAACAGCCGGCTGGTTTTTGACCTTGTGCTAAGGTCTGCCCTCTTCGTGTCCACCTTTTCCTTGATTTGGTTCAGCATATCTGATGCTGCAGCACTCTCCAAATTTGTTTTTTTCATTACCATGGATGAGTACATCTCTCCAGCTTGGTTCACCAATAACTCAAACTGTGAGTCATCCTCCAGCAGCTCTGACACAACCAGGTGATTGAGACATCTGTCCACCAGCAAATGTCCACGAAAAGCTCTTTGCACTGACTTTCCAGTCATCATGTGCTGGATGGCATTTGATCCATAGACAACTTCCATAATGTTCCTGAGTCCTGCGCCTTCCATCAGTGTGCCTATTGCACCAAGTAGGTTCATAAAAGTATGAAAACCTCCAAGCATTAAGACTATGCTTTTCAGGGGACTACTCTGTGGTGCATCCATGATCATCTCTGCTGCTTTCCAGTACAGTGGCTGATCAAACATAATAATGGGTGGAGCATTGTGTTTGATAGCCAGGCCACAAACAAAATCCAAGGTGGACAAAATACACGTTTTGTCTCCAGAGTACAGGTCAATAATTGGCAGAACAAGGTGGACAAAATACACGTTTTGTCTCCAGAGTACAGGTCAATCATTGGCAGGAACACAACTGATGATTGGCCTGGATGTTCTAGTCCTTGATGAATAATATGCATCATTCCCTGCCACCCTGGGGTTTGTTGTTTGAAGTTCAGTGAGAGCTCCCACAGGACGTCAACTGTTCTGTCACAGTTGATCAGTGCTGGGAGGTCGTTAAACATAATGGTTTGGCGCACATGTTTCGCAAAGCGATATTCGATGACTGGGATTTTACTTTGCACTGCAAAATCTAGGTTGGTAATGTGTCTCCTTGGTATGAAACAGTCCTTTCTTCGCCCTGGAGTGATTGCTGCTATGATTCCCATTCCGTGGAAGGTCCCCTTACCATCAATAGTAAGGATGTTGTTGTCAACATTGTCCCCAGCAAAAAGAAGTGCCATGTCCAGCACATCTATGTCATCTGCTAACATATCTGGGGCAACTGAATCTGCAGCATTCTTTTAAAAACGCAAAACTTCCTTGTATGATGAAGCAAATCCCATTCCATGAAGGGTATCCACCAGGAATTGTGACCGATACATATGATGTGCCTGCACTACAAGGCCAAGTTGTAATGGAGCTACCACAGCATGTGGTCGTGCTGCCTGGACAATTGCCTGTCCAATTCCTGCAACCTTTAGGCTGGTCTCCTTACCCACAAATAGACCATTCAAAAGTGTACGGAGAGTCTCAGGAACAAACGAAAGGGCAGAGTCAAGCTCAAGTGACTTTGTGCTCGGATACTGATCCGTAACGGATGGGACATTGGACTTGATATCACTTTTGATCAATCGCGCAGCTGTTTGAATGATCGCTTGTTTCTGGGATGCCTCATCCTTTTCTTGTTCGCTGAAATAAGATCGTAGTATTTGTGATGTCTTCTCTCTCATTGTCACTATGTCATGGAGGCCTTCCCCTTCAGTGAAATGTACATTGTCCTGGTACTGTTCCCTCAATTTTCTCTTGAGGTATTGATTTCCATATGGTTCAGAATCTGGGTTTGTCAGAGATTCCTTCATTTTGTCTCGAAGATATGTCATTGTCAACTGTTCCTCATCATTACTCTCGAGGTAAGAGCAAACTTTCATGAATGCCTGCTCCTGATCTTCATTTTTGGGCCGGCCAGACTTTCTGCGCTTTGCCTCTGGGTCTTTCTGGAACTGTATCGGTATGTTATATCCGTTACGAAAACTACTACTGCATAAGTGGTGGTAAACACAGTCTGCAGCATGTAGATCCCGGCCATAAATCCTGCCTTTCACAGTGAAAGCCCATTGATCCGCACGATTGTCACAACACTCAAGAATGGACTCTGCAAGCTTATCAGTCTTAACACTACTTGTGTCTTCACTTCCATGTGTTATCGTAGTCCCACAGAAAAGACAATCGGTTTGGCTGTTGAAAGGACCAGTTGCTACTCTGGCACTTCTTTTTGGTGGCTCAGCTTTATTCTCTTGTTGGATTTTAATATCTTTTTTATTTATGTACTTCTGTCGACATTTTGAGTGTACTATTTCACCAGGGGAAATGTGTATGTCATCGCCTCTTTGTACACTTGCATTGTTGATTCCATCAGCTCCCTTCTGATGAACCTCAACCACATCAGAGGCATCTCTTAAGTTTTTACAGCAAATGGGGCAAGTTTCTTGGTTTACAACAACATGACTCATGGTCAAAATTGCATTAGGAGTGTACATTTTTCTCAAGCTAATTCAACAATGTCAATTGCTGAAAATTGTGAATTTAGTTTTGTTGGGTTTAGTATAATGCCCCCTTTATACTCAAAAACATCTATAGAGGATGCATTACATGTATTACCTTATTCAAATTGAAATGAGTGACCAGTTTAGAGGGTTCACACACAGGCCTCTGTTCGGGCTAATTCAGAGTTTTTTATGATCTAAGTTATACAAATCCAATTTAAGTTACTTTTGGGTGCAATAACTTTTACATTGAATGCCAAGTCTGTGTTTTAGCAAAAAAAGGGTACGTGTCCAAAAACACTTGCTGAGTAGGAGTTACATGACATAGGTTAAATCGTTTACATATCTGGTTCACCCCAAACTAAGATAAAACCTTACAGTAATCTCACAAAATCATGTATTCCATAAGTTTGTAATCATGTCAGTGCAATTTAGACAAGTCCAATGGATTCATAGACCCAGAAAACATGGGGTTAGACATCAATATTACTTCGCTAGGTCAAATAATGAAGGATATTTTAAGGGCTTCCTGCCCATCTTGGACGCCATCTTGAAAATTACACCTTTCTAGTGGTCAAACTTTGGTAAACTTTCAGTATGTTATTTAGGACACCCAATACAACAAAAAACAGCTGAGAAACCTTTTGTTAGAATTTTTTTAGGGTTAGGTGTTTTTTTTTTCATATATGCAGCCGCCTATTATATCTAGTGACAGTGATTATGTCGTTGGCTCAGATAAGTACCCTAAACTTAGTCAGAAGATCTATAAATAGAAGGTATATTTTGCTAACTATGGGCTAGCTTGACAGTCCCACCTGTGAACCCCTAGTGTTTATTTCTAAGCTTTCTCCGGTGAAAATGTTGTTTGCAAACGTAGCCGACGCTGAGTATGGTCATGTCTTCAGTGTGATTATTGTTGATTGTGCCAACTAGTTTTCCTTGTGATCGATTGTCATTGACACCGTCAGGCTTACCGGGAGAGGGAGTGAGTAGTAAGCGTTTGTGTCGCTGTGTTTGGCAGGTGTCTGTGTGGGAGGTGTCGCCCCATGGAAACTGTGGTGGAGAGCTTGTGTTGTAGGGAGGTGAGCGCGTTTTGGTCGCTGGTCGAGGACCTCACCCCGCGGCCAGCAGATGTAATGTGCCTAACGCAGCATCCTGGATTTGAGGCATGCTGCCTGAATCCGTTTGTGCTACACATAGCATACTCACTCACACTTCAGGCAGGAATTTACCATGACGATGATAAATTAAAATACAAAAACTACCGAAAACACTGACTCACGACTGCTCTTACTGAATACCAACCTAATCAGCACTGAGCTGACGCAGAGCACACATACAACTCCCTCGTGTGACGTAAAATGACGCGATGCTGAAAAAAAGCATTTTTTACGAGCAGTCAAAGAAACGCTCACTTTATCTACTAAATTTGTGCCCTTATGTTGTTTTAAAACATTTTAAATCCTGCATTAACTTTTCATATGGTATTTTCATACAAGGTTATGTATTAATTTAGATTTTTTTTTTTACCTGCAAGATGCCCTTTAATGCGCAGTTACTGCCGTTAATTCCAGATGGTTACAGTTATTGTTTTTAATAGCCCAAAGCCAGTTTGGTCTGTTAAATACCAAATAAACATCTTGTTGATTGTTTATCTTCCATTCTTTCTTGTTTGTTGCTTAAAGAAAATAAAACCGGAAATCGATATCGGAATCGGCCAGTTTGCTTGTAAAAAAAATCGGTATCAGAATCGACCATGAAAAATCATAATCGGTGCATCACTAGTAGCTGCGCCCCAAACTCTTGTTCTGCTACAGTAGTCACATCCCCAACTCCCCGTCTGCTACAGTCTCGGTCTGCTACAGTAGCCACTCCCCAAACTCTCAGTCTGATTCAGTAGCCACACACCAAACTCTCTGTCTGCTACAGTAGCCACACCCCAAAATCTCAGTATGATATAGTAGTCATGCCTCAAACTTTTTGCCTCCTTTAGTAGCCACGCCCCAAACTCTCATTCCGCTACAGTAGCCACGCCCCAAACTCGCATTTCACTACAGTAGCCACCCCTCAAACTCTCATTCCGCTACAATACCCACGCCCCAAACTCTCATTCGGCTACAGTAGCCACGCTTCAAACTCTCATTCCACTACAGTAGCCACCCCTCAAACTCTCATTCCGCTACAATAGCCACGCCCCAAACTCTCATTCCGCTACAGTAGCCACGCCTCAAACTCTCATTCCGCTACAGTAGCCACGCCCCAAACTCTCATTCTGCTACAACAGCCACACCTCAAACTCTTGGCCTCCTACAGAAGCCACGCCCCAACTCTCAGTCTGCTACACTAGTCATGCCTTGAACTCTTGGCCTCCTTTAGTAGCCACGCCCCAAACTCTCATTCTGCTACAGTACCCACGCCCCAAACTCTCATTCCGCTACAATAGCCACGCCCCAAACTCTCATTCTGCTACAGTAGCCACGCCTCAAACTCTCATTCCGCTACAGTAGCCACGCCCCAAACTCTCATTCTGCTACAACAGCCACACCTCATACTCTTGGCCTCCTACAGAAGCCATGCCCCAACTCTCAGTCTGCTACAGTAGTCATGCCTCAAACTCTTGGCCTCCTTTAGTAGCCACGACCCAAACTCTCAGTCTGCTACAGTAGCCACGCCCCAAACTCTCATTCTGCTACAACAGCCACACCTCAAACTCTTGGCCTCCTACAAAAGCCACGCCCCAATCTCTCTGTCTGCTACAGTAGCCACACCTCAAACTCTCATTCCGCTACAATAGCCACGCCTCAAACTCTCATTCTACTACAGTAGCCACGCCTCAAACTCTCATTCCGCTACAGTAGCCACGCCCCAAACTCTCATTCTGCTACAGCAGCCATACCTCAAACTCTAGGCCTCCTAGAGAAGCCACGCCCCAATCTCTCAGAGTCTGCTACAGTAGCCACGCCCCAAACTCTTGGCCTCCTCCAGTAGCCACACCCCAATCTCTCAGTCTGCTACAGTAGCCACACCCCAAACTCTCGGTCTGCTACATTAGCCACGCCCCAAACTCTCAGTCTGCTACAGTAGCCACGCCCCAATTGCTCGTCTGATACAGTAGCCACGCCCCAATCTCTCAGTCTGCTACAGTAGCCACGCCCCAAACTCTCAGTCTGCTACAGTAGCCACACCCCAATCTCTCAGTCTGCTACATTAGCCACGACCCAACTCTCAGTCTGCTACAACAGCCACACCTCAAACTCTTGGCCTCCTACAGAAGCCACGCCCCTATCTCTCAGTCTGCTACAGTAGCCACACCCCAAACTCTCATTCTGCTACAACAGCCACACCTCAAACTCTTGGCCTCCTACAAAAGCCACGCCGCAATCTCTCAGTCTGCTACAGAAGCCATGCCTCAAACTCTCATTCCGCTACAATAGCCACGCCTCAAACTCTCATTCTGCTTCAGTAGCCACGCCTCAAACTCTCATTCCGCTACAGTAGCCATGCCCCAAACTCTCAGTCTGCTACAGTAGCCATGCCCCAAACTCTTGGCCTCCTCCAGTAGAACATGAGGCAATTTAACACCGTCTCCTGTGAAGATTTCATGTGTCTTTGGTGTGAAAAACGGCGTGGTTTTGGAGATGCTCTGAAGGGAGGGAGGGATCTTATGCTTTCAATTGCCTACTCTACCTTTCATATAATGTATTTTAACATAAAAAATCTTTAACTAATAATATTAACGTCTATAAAAAACAACAACAAATGCATTAGACTCAACTAAGGCCAGCAGGAGATGTTTGCATGCATGTGCTTTCAGTTATTACAACATTTTATGCTGAATTTAAATAAGAAATGTGTGAATTTTTGCACACATATATTTGTAAATGGTTACTGAATAAGTTTTTGTGAACCAGTGTCTCTGTTGCAGACTCCACACTCCTTACTGAAAGCACTGAATAAATCACGAAAGCATACAGGCCCTGAAGTTCAACGTGTGTTTGTAACTCACCCGGCTGAGCAGTTCGTCCATTTCGGTGACCAGACTACCCAGGTTACTGTCGGCCAGCTGCAGCAGTCTCTCTGGCGCTCTCTGTGGGGAAAGCATGTGCTGCAGAGACAGGAGGATGAAAAATTATTATCATGAGCATATGACTGACAGGTGGAGTCGTGTCACCATGGAAACCAGGATGACACAGGAGTGATGTCCATGAAGTTTCTGGCCCAGAGGCTTCATTTGACATCACTGAATTATGAAATTTGATGAATAATTCCAGAAGAGCCATACAAGCAAAACATTTTATCATCATTTGTAAACAACTCAAATATAGATGCTAATTAGCACTAGTCAGCAGATTTCCTGTTTGCAGTTGAGTTTATGATTCTGAGGTAGACATAGGTAGCATCTTTTTAAATGCAATAATGCATCCATATATTATTAACAGTAAAGATCATTGTGACTGTTGAATGCTCAGGATGGGTTTGGCTTTTTGAGCCCTTATGCAGCCCAACATGCTCACCTTCAGCTCCTCCGTCATGTTCTCGAATCGATAGAGCACTTTATATGGCAGGGGGAGGGGCAGAGTGAGATTGACACTGCCAATCAAACGCAGCAGACGCTCCATGTCACGAATCAAGAGCCCCGTGCAGTCATCATCACATGCTGAAACACAGAGACTAAGATCAACACATGACAACACATCAGACTCCAACAGTATCACATGCACATAGGCTCCCACAGGCAAAGTTCACACTACAAACTGTTTACACTGCATGCTGTGTCCATTAGAAGCCACCATACAAGGTCACACGAAAAAGCCCCTCAGATAATCATATGCATGATCAAGGGTCAAGGTTCAATGGTCCATTTGTGCTGCATCAATAATAATAATAAGAATAAGAATAAGAATCACTTTATTCGCCAAATGCATCAGCAGATACACAGGAATTTGATATGGCCATCAGTTACACACAAACTCAACACACGAACAAATATGCGTATAGCTGGAAAAAGCATGCCTAAAACAATCAAATCCAATAATGAAATAGTCCAAATAGTGCTAGATCAGCTATTCATAAGGGAAATGGCTCTTGGAAAAAAACTATTAAGATGGCGTGAGGTCCTTGTCCTCACTGCTCTGTACCTTCTTCCTGAAGGAAGCAACCTAAAAATGTCACTTGCTGGATGGGACTGATCAGCAGCAATTTTAGCTGCCCTCTTCCTGACTCTGGCCTCATATAGGTCGTTAAGTGACAGCTGCCTCTGTCCAGTCAGCCTCTCTGCTGTGCGCTCAATACGCTGTAGTCTGACCTTCGCCTGGGCTGTTGCCGATGCAAACCAAACAGTAATCGATGCTGAAAGAAGGGTTTCCACAGTGGCCCTGTAAAATCTAGACCGAACAAAGCTGGAAACGTTCAGTTTATTTAACTGTCTCAGAAAAAACATTCCACTATGAGCTCTCTTAAGAATGGAGGAAACGTTTTCCTCCCATTTCAAGTCATTTGTGATAACGGTGCCTAAAAATGTAATTGACTCCACAGAGCTCTTGATAGTTAGAGGTAGAAGGGAGGCGGGTGTTCTGCGAAAATCTATCACCATTTCCACAGTCTTTTGCTGATTAAGCTCCAAGTTGTTCTCATCACACCACGCAACCAATTTAGACACTTCCTGCCTGTAAGCAGACTCGTCATTTCCCTTAATAAGGCCGACTAATGTAGTATCGTCTGCAAATTTAATCAGCTTGATGGAACCATTATTGGAAGTGCAATCATTGGTATACAGTGAGTAGAGAAATGGTGACAGCACGCACCCCTGCGGTGCTCCAATGTTAGTAGTCTGAGGATCAGACATGTGCTGGCCAAGCCGCACATACTGTTCTCTGTCACTAAGAAAATCCATAATCCAGCGGCCGATAGAGGGTCCCACCCCCATCAGTGACAGCTTCTCCCACATTCGCTCGGGTAGAATGGTGTTAAAGGCTGCACTGAAATCCACAAACAACATCCTTACATAGGAGCCAGGAGAGTCAAGATGGTCCAGAGCATAATGCAGTCCTAAATTGACCGCATCATCTACCGAGCGGTTTGCCCTGTAAGCAAACTGCAGTTGATCAAGATAAGGAGCTGTGATAGGTTTAAGATGTGACAGAACCAACCGCTCCAGACATTTCATGACCACTGACGTAAGGGCCACCGGTCTGTAGTCGTTTAGGTCCACAGCTTTGTTTTTCTTCGGAACTGGAATAATGATCGATGACTTAAAACAACTCGGAACCCTGCATAAAACAATTGATTGATTAAAAATGTCTGTAAAAACTGGAGCTAGCTGACTAGCGCAGTACTTCAGGGTGGCAGGTGAAATCCCATCAGGGCCACTCGCTTTCCTTACATTTTGTCGGCTAAATAGCCGATACACATCCTTCTCCTCAATGTCAATATCAATGTCAACTTGATCTTGAGGGGGAATGTTCTCCCCCTCTCTAAATGTGACACCCCCGGGAGGGAAAGGATGAGGGCACGGAGATTTCTCAAATCTTGTATAAAAAACATTGAATTCATTGGCCAGTTTAGTAGATGGAGTGACTTGTTGTTTTTTATTTTTGTAGCCTGTCAAGTTCTTCAGCGACCTCCAAGCTGGGAACATTAGTGGACAGTAACAAAGTATTTTAACTCACCGACTGTAAGTTCTTCATTCAGGTACAGTTACTTATCAGAGTATTTTCATTTTGAGAAACGCTTACCTTTACTACACTACTACAAACATTCTGTTCCGCATTACTTCCAAACTAAATTAATAATAATGACATCTGACTCGTGAAAAACTCCTTCCTTTGACCCAATAATCTTATTTCAGCTAGTTGCCAAAGCAACATTTCTCTTTTTCAATTAGTTTACCTTGATTTACTAAAATAACCCAAAATAAAACAAAATGAATAAAAACTATATAGACATTACATTTAAAACAAAACAATAACTAATAAAAATGAAAAAATGACTAAAACTTAAATAAAAATAAAAACAGATAATACAAAAATGGCTGTATATAAATAAGGTGCATGACAAAGAATAAAAAAAAGAGTAGTTTTAAACTCTTAACAGGAACTGAATAAGGTGTAGGGTTAATTAATTAATGATCAGGAACAAAGGCAAGAGGAAACAGAGCAAACAAAACTAAAACAGAATGAAACTGTTACAGTAGCTCCCCCTTCTGGAAGCAGAGTCATCGAGCCATAACGAGTACACCTGAGGAATGAGGGAGGGGGCTTTGGAGGAGGACATGGAGCTGGTGATGGGCAGGGAAGAGGAGGGGTTGGTGGAGACACCATAGTGGAGCTTCGGCTGAAGGGCTGGCTGGAACCCGGGTGCCAATTGATAGAGCAACCGGCAGAGCAGAGAGGCCGACGGGCCAGGGTGGAGACATGGGCCTGGGGGCCCGAGGATTCAGCCTTACGCTGAGGTGGTGGAGGGGAAGCTTAAGGTGGAGCTGAAGAAACCATCGGAGCCAACAGATCCATGCCGTAACCAGCGGAGGAGATGGGACTAGGAAGTCAGGGGGGAATGCCGGAGGGAGCAAATTTCCGGATGGGACCAGCGAAGACGGTGAAGATTCGAGGGTAGGGGCCTGGGAGGGAACTTGGGTCTGCGGACTACAGATCTATCAGGCACAGGTCCGCTCCTGGCTCTGAGATGGACTGAGACACATGCAAAAACCTTGTGAGTCTTGAAGCTGACATCTGCCTGATGAAACTGAAAACTATCTTTAGTAAAATCTTTCTTCAATTTATTATAATTCTGACTCTTGTCTTAAATTGACTGTACTTTAAACTACTGGTCTTAATTATATCTGGTCCTTGGGTCTTTAACTGTAAATCCCCTAACAGTTAATGGTTCTGGGACAAGATCGGACTCGCAGGCTGTGAGGGGAAGGTATCCATGCCGGAGCATCCAGCCAAAATACTCCAGCAAATTCCGGTGTTCTAGAAGGAGGAGGAGGAGGAGGAGGTGGCACCACACTGGTGAGTCCATCATTATTATTTTGACTCCATGTTCTGTTACGGGTGACTGTGTATAAATAAGGTGCATCGCTAAGAACTTCAGCAAGGAGTAATTTTAAAGTGTCCCTCTATCAATCAATCTCTCTAAATCCCTCCTTTCCACGAGCTACTTTGCTCTGATTGGCCAGACAGCTCAGTCTGTTATGATTGGTTTACCGCGTATAGCGCGCGTCGAAAACAAAAACACCCATTGCCATAACAACGTCAGCTTTGCGTGTGCTGAGGCTTCCTACACCGTAAACTACACACAGTAACGGACAATGACGTCGATTTTACCATATCAATCCGAGCGTGAGTCCGATGATCAAACATTGGAAGAACTAGTTATTCAACCTGAACCTCCATCGCAAGGACGACTCGAGCAGGACGTTTCTCAGTGATACACTACTCAGTTTGAGAAACATTATGAGATATTACAACTGCAATTCCTCACCATCAGCATTAACAAGTGCATGTCCATCAACAAACCGATTATTTTACTTGTACTTATTTATTTACCGAGTATTTTGCTAATTTATTGCGGTGAACATGTGGAAACTGTATCAATAACAGTGCATACATTAGCCGAGCTCTAGCGTGAATGACTGATGTAACATAAATGTTCATAAAACAAATCTTGCTCCATGCTTAATCTTTACTCAAAGTAGTGAGAACAACAGACAATCTGCATTAATAGACACAATTTTAGGTAATAGTGGCCCACAACTGATCAGCAGAAGTATTTCAGTTAGACAGTAATAATGTGAGTTAACCATTTAGCAGGAGACCAACACAATATAAAACTATTTTGAACGCCATCTTTCAAGAGCAAGCATTTTGCGAATCCTGCATTGAACTCCGAGATTTGAGAAGCAGTCGTCAGTAAAATAAAGGGAACATAGCAAAGGTTTAGGATTATACTTCTGAGGTATCGTGGGTAAAGATGAATTTTAACTACTGATTCTTCACATGCTCGTCCTTGGGCAGTGAAAAAAAATGGCTTTACCTTCACATTGTAGAGCACAGCATCTTCTCGACATGATGCTATCCAGTATCTACAGGAATCAGCAGCCGGTTTGAGGTTCAAGGTTTCCCTGGTGTATGCGCGCGCGCAATAAGTGGGCGGGCAATATGCTAATGTTTCGGCTTGACGTCACAACGAAATGGCTTAGGATTCGTTTGAAAAACAATTAATTTCATTGACTCAGAGTCGACTCTTACTTTTGAAAGAAAATAACTTTATATACGGCTCACTTTCAGATTTAAAAATTTGCAGGATGTTTTCATTCACTTAGCACACTACATGAAAGGTCATTTTCAAAAATCCATAATAGGGGCTCTTTAATCCAAAAATAGCGAATACACAGGAGCAACAATAAATAAATTGAGATGAAATGAGATGAGAACAACCACTTAATCAGACAGTCCTGCCCTAAACTCCCTCCATTAGCTGAGTGAGTATTTGCAGTTTCATTTTTTGACATTAGTCATATAGAAATTACACACTTGAGCTAAACTAGTAGTACATTTTGTAAGTGAAAATTAAAAAGTAGTACAAATACATGTACTGGAGTAATATTTGAGCAGAGCATTACTATCCACCACTGTCTGTGAATATAAATAGGGTAGGGTTAGTGTGTGTGTGTGTGATGGGTAGGTTTAGAGGAGGGTTAGTGTAAGGGGAGAGAATATAGAATTTGTACAGTATAAAAACCATTACGTCTATGGAATGTCCCCATTTAGATAGCTGAGTAAACATGATTGTGTGTGAGTGTGTGTGTGTGTGTGTGTGTGAGAGAGAGAGAGAGAGAGAGGGCACACGCTGTCTAAAAGGACAACCATGTTAACGGCCAAGGATGGACAGGTCCTGGGGCAAGAATGCTGTTGAATGTTATTGGCCTCTTTTGTCTTCCATCCTCTGCAATCACAACATCACTTGCACTCATCCAATATCCCTGCATATTCTCCATTCACCTGCCGAGTCCCCGAGCACCTCTCTCTTTATTTCTCTCTCTCTCGATTAAACGTGAACGCGGTGGAAACTCCAGAGAGAAGGACTTCTCAAGTGTGAAATTTAACACAGAGTGTGAAACAGCTCCTGGCCGCCTATTATGAGTGTCTGACACGCCACAAGCGATAGTGGGAGGAAAGAAAGACACCAACAGGCGTGTGGCTCTCGCTGCGGACAGAAAGTGCTGCTCAATTTAACCTCCTGAAAAAATTTAGCTATTAAGATTTCTTGCGAGGAAGTCTTTTCACGCAAAACGCAGAGTGAGTAAAGGTGCGAAAAGACCTGAAAAGAAAAAAACGCTGCACTGAAGAGTTCATGAAAGTAAAATCTGAATTACGAATCCTTACAGCAGGATGTTGCCTCTCTATTAAAACATTATTTTTACATGTTCCTCAGGGTCCCCCCCCCCACCCACATGTTTTTATGTTACCTGATAAAATCAGTTTATTACACATCCCTTTAAACGTTAAATTAAGAATAATTTCATTATAGTTATATCCACTTTAAAGTGCTTTAGCTGCTGCAAACACTTTGAACCTGATACAGTAATTCATGTGACACACAGAGATCAATAAAATCATCGTAATAATAATAATTATATTATATAATTATTATTTAAAATGTAATACATTATAAATTTAAATTGCAAATATAAAATAGACCAAGAAAGAAATACATTATTATTGCAACAATACTATTGTACTGTATAAATAAATAATTATATAAAATTTGTATTTAATAATAATAATAATTATTATTATTACTACTATTAATAACTTTTAAATTTTTATAATTTAAAGTATACTGTATATTTCAATTTAAATTATATAAATAGATCAATATAAATATATTACTATTCCAACAATACTTTTATATTTTAAAATAAATAAATAAATCAACAAAAAAGAATTTAATAATAATAATAATAATAATATCTTACAGAACAATAGTAAAATGACAATTATTTACAGCTGTCTAGAGGGTATTTTTTTTCAGGAAGGAAAACACTGAAATCTGTATTACCAGAAAAAAATCCCTGATATATGTTTGATGTTGGATTATGCAACACAAATCACGCATAACACATACCCAGAAAAACACATGCATAATTACCCAATCTGTCCAGTCAACCAACACAAAAGGATCATAAATAACATGATCGCTGAAAGACATTTGAAACACAGTGGTGAAGAGCAGGTGCTACGGCACACATCACAGCAACACAATCTGATCTCTCCGAGCTCAGCCAACAATTACAGGAAAAGTAAACAGTCATTTTGTGAGGGGAAATCTGAGCATGTCTAATTAAAATGTTGTTTGTTTTGGCTGCATCTCTCCTCTGTTATTAGTGTTTGTTTATGGCAGAAGAAACAAAGACATGGAGGGAATAAACCAGATCAACTTAACTTGGCCAATAATATTCATTCACATATGGAAGTCTTAAAGGTACGGTAGCAAAAAAAGCTCAGGGTCAGAGAGAGTCTGGAAACTGTTAGTGTGTTAGTGCAGGGGTGATACGTACACACGATGCCCTCAGGGACACACACATGCCTCTCCATGCACCGGTCACACTTCAGTCCGCTGGCACCGGGACGGCACCGGCACTGTCCGGAGCGCGGGTCACACACTGTGGGAAATGCACCATACGCATCGCACTTACACTCCTCGCAGCGGCCGCCCAACACACTCGGGTCACCGTGGAAGCCAGGAGCGCACCTGAGGACACCCGAATGCTATTAAACTTTCTTTTTTTAAATAATGTAAATTACTGCTTTTACTTTTGATTCGCCTCACTTTAAACAATGCAGAAGGCCGTGGGTAATGCATGCTTATTTGTTTTAACACATTTTGGACAGATTCAGCCATGTAAGTAACGAGTTGTTTTATAGCCTTTGGAGAATTGTCTTCACCTTTCACAGTGTTTCCCCTCGTAGCCGTCGGCACAGGCGGTGCAGCGGTAGCCATTATAACCCTCCCTCTCACAGGCGGGACTGAAGCTGAGAGACAGAGTGGGACAGTTGCTGCATGCAGACTTATCACAGATAAAGTCTGTTTGTGTGAGTGTGCGTGTGTGGGAGTGTGTGTCTGTGTGTGCGTGCGTGTGCGTGAGTGTGTGTGTGTGTGTGTGTGTGTGTGTGTGTGTGTGTGTGTGTGTGTGTGTGTGAGAGTGAGTGAGTGAGTGGGTGCGTGTGTGTGTGCGTCTCATACTTGTTCTCAGGGTTGAGCAGTGGACAGGCACAGGGTTTGCAGTCATCAGGAAAGCCCCTCACTTCCCCATAAAACCCTGCAGCACATCGCTCACAGCGATCTCCTTCTGTGTTATGCTGACAATCCTAGAAAGAACAAAACACTATTAATAACATGTAAAAATGCTGTTATAACTAAGGCTGCTAATTTTAACCATTTAGTGTGATTAATAACAAAAGAAAATCATAATAAACACATACTAAAATTCCTTAATAGGAAATGCATGTTATAATAACAGAATGAAATAGTTCCCTTTCAGTCGCTCACGTTCGACGTAACGTCGACGTGACAACGTAATTGGGTTCACTTCAGGGAGCCCTATCAACTTTATGGCGGCAAATCAATGCCGATAATAACCGAGCGCACAACTGATGCTGGCGCGCGCGGTAAATGACTTTCGCGAGAGAATAACAGATCTACACACGAGGAAACGGGAACTCGCGAGCTCATTCATACTCTGCGCGCGCTCATGACATCTCCTCTGCACGCAATACAAGCCCGATCTGATCGTCAAGTTCCTGAGGGGGGCGAGGAGGATTTAGTCTGGAACCACTCTCTATACCCTCTTGGGATTTGTCTCTGGTCCTTTCGGCTCTTCAGAGACCACCCTTTGAGCCTCTGCAATCAGCTGAGTTAAAAATTCTGTCCTGTAAAACAGTACTCCTGGTTGCATTGGTCTCCATCAAGAGGGTAGGGGACCTGCATGCATTTTCGGTCGACGAATCGTGCCTGGAATTCGGCCCGGCTAACTCTCACGTGATCCTGAGACCCCGGCCCGGATACGTGCCCAAGGTTCCCACCACTCCCTTCAGGGACCAGGTGGTGAACCTGCAAGCACTGCCTTCGGAGGAGGCAGACCCAACCCTGGCTTTTTTCTTTCTCGTCCTCGCTCTGCGCCTGTACGTGGACAGAACGCAAAGCCTCAGGACCTCAGATCAGCTCTTCGTCTGTTACGGAGGCCAGCAGAAGGGAAAGGCTGACTGCAAGTTGAGGATGGCCCACTGATTAGTGGATGCCATCGCCTTGGCTTACGAAGCCCAAGGCGCACCTTGCCCGCCCGGGTTGAGAGGCCACTCCACTAGGGGTGTCGCTTCTTCTTGGGCGCTGGCACACGGCACCTCGCTGATAGATATCTGTAGAGCTGTGGGCTGGGCGACACCTAACACGTTCGCTAGGTTTTATAGCCTACGTGTTTAGCCAGTTTCTTCCTGTGTGCTCGCCTCAACCAGCCGGTAACACCGAAGTTCCCGCTCTAGTGTCGGCTTGCTGTGCCACTCCCCTCCACATGGAGTGGATACGTGCACTTTCTGCTCCAGTCGAGTTCCCCACTCAGGCGAACCCTGTAGAGTTCCTCCGCACCCCTTCGTTGTCGGATGTTGCGGAGCGTCCGACGTCAGGCCTAGTGCTCGTATGCTTGTGTAACTTGTGCTAGGCTGGGTTCTATATGTCAAGATCCCTGTGGCGATCCCATATGCGTATTCTTCCACGATCAGCTCCCTGCGGTGAGCCCCTGTCTTTCCCTTAGCAGAGTCCGCTCTGCCGTCACTGTGTGGTGTAGCCTCCCCCTTCTTAGGCTGGAGCCACCCCAGTGACATTCCATATGTTGCACTGCCCCTCCAGCCAGTCAATATGTGTATTCTCCACATGTTGCCTCCCTTCGGGCAGGATGTGGCTTCCGCAGCATACCTCTCCCCTAGAAAGACACGCTTTCCCACTGTTATACAGAGAGTTCCACTGTGTGGGGTATAACGGAACAGCAGTTCGAACTCCCTCTACGCAGGCCTTCCGCCCCAGCCAGTTGGGGGTCTGAGAGTCTTGCGTAGGGCGCTGGATGTGGCAGCAACCGTGGCATTTTCCATGGGATCCCAATTACGTCGTCACGTTGTCGTTACGTTGAACGTGAGCGACTGAAAGGGAACGTCTCGGTTACTAATATAACCCTCGTTCCCTGAAGAAGGGGACCGGAGGACGTAACGTCCCGTCGCCACGGTTGCTGACTACCGCTGTACGGCTGTCACAATCTCGGCTCCTCAGTGAAAAACAATGAGTGCGTGCGTGCGCCCGCTTCCTGTTTATACCCGCGCTGCGGGGTGGGGCGCGTGAAGCTTTTCATGCACGCCAACGTTCATTGGCTCGTTCTGTAGACACTCGAAGTTGATAGGGCTCCCTGAAGTGATTACGTCGTCACGTTACGTCTCCTGTTCCCTCCTTCAGGGAACGAGGGTTACATTAGTAACCGAGATGTTTTTTAAAGTTTAATGACTTGTAACTTGACACTCTGCTTCATTTGCTCACCACAATAATGCATGGTAATGTCTGTGTGTTGGGGACAGGGGCGTAGCACAAGATCCCGGGCCCTATGTATAGTCAGTCCTGATGGGCCCCTATGTTCCAAATAAAATACTTTTTTGGATTGTTGACGGGGGGGGGGGGGGGGGGGTTGGATTGCGCACGCGCTATGTATGTTATGCGCACAGATGTTCTGTCTCGCATTCGCCTTCTAGATTCCGGGAGATTTTAACTAATTTGCGGGCATCAGGGAGACGCTATCAAACTTCCGGGAGAATTGGGATGTCTGTATTCCAGACTTTTCAAGGGCCCTTCATCCCCTTGGGGCCCTGGTAATCAGTACTGGTTTTACCCCCAGTCCGACACCCCTGGTTGGGGATATTTCTGAGCACATATTCATATATGCAATTAACTTAATTCAATTAAAAGTGTTACCTGATTGACAGCTCTAAGTATAGCATATAATCACATTGGTGAAACTTGTAAAAAGATGCGTAAAGTTGCATTAGACAACAGTTTCATTTAATGATAGAGCTAATTAATACAAATACAGCCTGTCTATAAGCACATGAAAACATTCACACAAAAATCTCTCTCTCAATCTAAATATAAATACATTAAAACATGACCTACAGTACATAAATTTGCCCCAGTACAAAGATCTGCATTTCTTAAGTCTCACATCAAGAATGAGAAGAAAAAGCAGAGTCAGAGAAAGAAGTGTGGCAGAGGAGTGGCAGCTTTCAGAGAGAGAGAGAGTAATCAGACTGCTAAAGCTGCGCTTTACTGGTCCGTGTCGCTCGGAAACTTTCATTAACTTCCTGTGTACCTCAATTACTCAAATTACCCCCCCTACACACTCGTTTACCATTTTCAATTTGCGAAAGCCCGTAAAATGCAAATGATATTGCTATTAGCATGCATGCGACTGAACGCTGTTTGGGGAGCTGGCTGTTTACTGTTTGGAGAACAGTTGGAGAACTTCACTGGACTGAGCGAGTGTGTGTGTGTGTGTGTGTGTGTGTGCGTGTGTGTGTGTGTGTGGGAACTGCACTGGACTGACGGACTGATGAATTCAACAGACCTGATTCTTCTGGTCCAGTCTGGCACATTCCCCACATCTCCACAGTAACAAAGTACATTTTTCAAGTATTTTTATTTTACTTTGCTACTAAGGCTGCAACAACGAATCGATAAAATCGATTAAAATTGATTATTAAAATAGTTGGCAACGAATTTCATTATTGATTTGTTGTCGCGCGATTATTACGCCAGTCAATAATTTGCAGAAATGTTTTGAGTATAAATTAAAAAAAGTTGAATGCGGAGCGGAGCAGATCTATGAGGCGCCGGACTGGACAAAAGCGAAGCGAACTCCGCGAGCGCGAGAGAGACCGAGTGTGTCCGTGATCGCGCGAGAGTGACCGAGTGTGTCTGCGCGCGAGCGACAGTGTGCGAAAGAGACCGAGTGTGTCTGCGCGCGAGTGACAGTGTGCGAAAGAGACTGAGGCCCAGTCCCAATTCGCATACTATCCGTCCTAAATAGTATTCGAAAATAGAATTAGTACGTCCCAAATTGTAGTATGTTGAAATGAGTGTTCCAACGATACCCGGATGGTCTACTATTTCCACTCAGAATCCGAAGTGCAGATCGATGCACACTCTAACGGCAAATATTGCCCACAACCCATCGTGCGATGGACGAGGATTCGGTTAGAACTACAAACACGAGTGAAAAGTGTTAAAAAACTACAGACATGGAGGACGAGCGAGTCCGGCGGTTATGTAGAGAGGTTTAGATAAAGGGGTTTGAGTGATTAATTATCAGTATCTTACCTGACGAAAATGTATTTTAATTCAACGTTGTCTACATTATATTGCAGCAGCATTGTGAACTTTTGTAAAGATATGTTTAGCCATTACCTTTTAAATGCATCATTATATTCAAATTGCAAACACATGAGGAGAGTCTCCGCATGAAAGGGCAGTTTATGGTGACAGGATGCACGCAACAAATCTGTCCATTAAAGATGACGTGATAGTATGTCCCAAAGCTTGCCTACTCTTTTGCTACACACTCAAAAGTATGTACTTTTTCTTCACAAAAAGAGTACATATTTTTGGGTTGTAGTATAAGTAGGCGAATTGGGACTGGGCCCGAGTGTGTCTGCGTGCGAGAGAGACTGAGTGTGTCTGCGCGCGAGAGAGACTGGGTCTGTCTGAGCATTAGTACATTGGTACATACTACATAGTAATATATAATTACTAAATAAGAGGCATGGAAGTTCGATAAATGGACAACAATATAAATAAAAACAACAATTAAATTCTTACCACTGAATTAGCAGACTGTGATTTGAATAAGATAGACAGAAGATGAAAACACTTTCTTGTCTGTCCCAAGTACCACTACAAGGAGAATATTTTTTTCCACAATTTGCAGCACTGAATTTTTCAATCTTTACTCTAAATGACTCAGAGAAACTTCACTATATGTTCGGAATGGATGAGCTGCAAAATACCTTACACACCATAGGAGGTGGTCAATCCATTGTATTTGTTTTTTTATATTATTTTATATTGTATTTATATTTTAGATACATTGTAGGCTATTTATAATTAACATTAGGATAGATATTATCTTCTGTTATAATTATTAGAGATGCACCAATTGATCGGCCGGTGACCGGAATTGGCCGAATTTCACTTGATCGGCCATGACCGGCGACCGGCCGGTCAGTCTGACATATGCCGATTTTATGCCGGTCAAATGCACTCTGGCGCCACATGATTAACATCGCGCAACATCAGCATCACACGTGCACACGGAACGCACATGTAGGAAACCTCGTGAATTACGGCCGTTTCACACCGCAAGCGTGAGCAGCGTGTATTTTTTTTTTGGCGTGCATGTTAATCAATGAGTGCATTTACACCTGGAGCAGGAGCGTCGCGTGAGCGTCGGGCAGGAACGTCGCGTAAGCAGCAGTGAAGCGCGGGTTTCGGCGCAGAGTCTATTTTTGCTGCACTGCTCACGCTCAATTAAAGTGAAAGCACACTTTTGATGGACAAAATAATTTCACACAAAAAGAACTGGAGTAGGCTATGTCAGAAAAGAAAATGAATGTTCTTTTTGAAATGAACAAATTTTTTTTAGTTGGATATTGGATGTGAAAAGAAGGAAATGGTTCTTTCATAACACTGCACTTTAGATGTGTGTGAATTTCCCACACTAGGAGTAATTTATATAGTTCTATTTTATAGCGATTACTGTTCAAAAAATGTTCTATGCAAAATGTAAAATGTTCTACTAAAGAAAAGAGAGAAAATAAATATGTGTGTGTGCTGTACAGTGGTTAGAAAACATGAAAAAAGGCTAAAATCAGTATCGGCAGGTCAAACTCAATGAAAAATCGGAATCGGCCTAGAAAATTGTAATCGGTGCATCTCTAATAATTATTATTATTGCCATTATTATTACCTATTATCCATGCGCGAGACTTGTCTTTTTTGTGCATTTGCTTGTCAAATAATGTCAAACGTTTTGTTAAAGATTCTAAGATCTTTGACAAAAAACAAAACAAAACACAAGTTTGTGAGTGTGTGCATCTGTGAGTGTGAGAGTTTGTGAGTGTGTGCGAGTGTAGTGTAGAGAACAAGTTCTGTTAAGTTTTCTGATTTGTATTTTTCTTTATTTTTAATAAATGATTTATAGTTCTGACAGCTCAGGTCCCTTTAAACAAAAATATACATCTTTTTGTGCACTTTATTTTTAAAAAGCCTACATATTTGGCAGATGTAAAGCATACGTGTATGTTTTTTGTGTTAGTCCATTTTTTTATTATTACTTTAACAGCTCAGGGATGTTCAAGGAGCAAACTGTTTGTGTACTTTCTGAAGATTTTTTTTGCACTGTAAATTTGCACTGTCAGTTCTGTTTTTGAATAAAGGGTTGGAAAATGAATGCTTTTTTTTTTTTTTTATCCGATTCATTGATTAATCGGAAAAAATAATCGACAGATTAATCGATTATTATAATAATCGTTAGTTGCAGCCCTATTTGCTACATTTCAAAGCATAATATTGTACTTTTTACTCCACTACATTCCATAAAAACTTCTGAAATCTGAAATAATGTAATATGTGAAATCCATGTGAACGTGAAATAAAAACTGCAGAAAACTGAGACACTGTCACAGCTGATATTGATCCTGTCTTCAGTCCGTCTTCATCTTATGACAGATGCGATAGCAACGTTAGATTCACCAACGATTCATTCCAATGAACCTGCTGAGTCAGTTCACAAATAACAAATAAAGTGATTCATTCGTGAATCGTTTTAATCCATCTGATGGCGTGAAAAGTAAATCACTAATGAATTTTAATACTGATTATTGTAAATGAAAGAATTTTCTGGTCACGACTCTGTTATTTGTGAACTAAATCTCCTGTAAAAGGGTGAGCTGTTTAAGCCCATTTAAATGCTTAAATGTAGACATGTTTGCATTTGTGTTTCACCATCGTACGGTGATTGTAGCTAAAATAACGCAAATCAACACCCATGCATCTTGCCCACACACGTCGCAGTTTCAAATGATATAAAACGTTCCTCTTAAAATGCATTTTGACCTGTGTGACGTCTGTACATTGTATTTTTTTACTATTTGTTCCCACATATTTGCACAAATCTTGGTTTCCCCCATTTTTTAAATACTACATGGTATATTATTTCACTTGTTTGCACACTTGAATTAACTTAAATTCATATTTTAGTATATTAATGTTCAATGTTTTGTTAGTGTATAATAAGTGTTTGTAATAAAATAAAAAGTTTGCAATACAATAATGTAAGCCCAAACATGAGTACTTATACATTTTAATAGGATA
Source organism: Gila orcuttii (assembly GCA_026230005.1). Lineage (NCBI taxonomy): Eukaryota > Metazoa > Chordata > Actinopteri > Cypriniformes > Leuciscidae > Gila > Gila orcuttii. The sequence continues at coordinate 12,130,342 of JAPDVR010000012.1, forward strand.
TCTGTACTTGTACTCCATCCACCACTGTCCACCGCAGAAAATGTGGTTCTGTCATTGTTTGGCTCTCAAGTCAGGCCGGTTCTGAGAGCCGTTCAAAGATCCCTCAGCCCAAAACTGGCTCCAGCACCATTTAGTTGGCCATTCAATAACTTCATCTGTGCTGGTTATTGATATTGTTTCTGAGAGGTTCTGAACATACATCACCAGTGGCTCAAGGCACTCCAGCCAGAAAGGACTAAAAAACACTTTGGTGAAGGCTGTACCTGGCAGACGGCTGTTTCAGGATCACACGAGTCGCTGTGTTCATGGCACTGGCACCGAACACAGCTCCCGAAGCCGGCTCTGGATGCGGGTTCACCAGTGTGTACAGAGAGCCTGTAGAAGCCTGCCGCACACTCCTGCGCGAGACATCACACACACGGTTAATCACACACATACCTTTACAAGATTTAACAGCAACTAACTGCATGAGGAGTAGCTGATGATGAGCCTTTATGGTAAACATAAAATCATGATGTGAAGCGCTTGTGCACTTTTTAGTAAATTTTCAGCTCAAGTTCATAGTTTTATTAGGATACATCACATCCAGTCAGGATGTTGCATGTGGTTCAAGAAACGTTCAAGGGCCAGATTTACTAAACAGGGCAAATTCGCGTAAGAGTACAAAACCATAAAAGCGCCGTGTGAGTGGAAAGTTCAGCACGTGATCTACTGACGACACGCACATTAAAGAACACAGACATAATGGCCAACAATATCTACCAAGATCGAAATAGCATCTGGTTTTTAGGTGGTAAATAATGGCACAAACACCAATAAATTGATGAGCTCAAACCTTAGTGAATCACCTTGCATAATTCATTTAAATACTCTCCTCCCATACGTTTTGCGTCTGAAAGGGAAACTCCTACAAATCCATATGCAATAAGATCAGCCGCAAAAATAACCCTGTCCACGCCTTTCCAGCGCTATTTTTTTTCTTAAATCCTGACAGTAGTTTTTTAACGCCAAAAGAGGGTTTGCACTGGCACAAGCTGTTGGTAAATCTGGCTCTAAATATTTCAAAACGTGTGAAGCTCAAACCAGATCCAAAAATTATGCATATGCATACAATTAATGCATACAATTAGGCTCCCATACAATTCATCACTGGAAATCAATGAGTTTTGGTTTGTAGGAAATAGTGAAAAGGCTGCTTTAGCCGGTGTAATTGTGGAGCAGTTTTAACTTAGCATATATTCTCCTTTTCAGTAACTGTGTTCCGTAACACTGCTGTCTTGACTGGGATACATTATACAGTATTAGTTTAAAGTTTAGTGACTCCTGAGTGATCTACACTTTATGTTGCATGTTATAGTAAAATAAAAGCTCTTCATAAAGAGTGCTATCTGGTGAATTTTAAGTTGTGAATCAGGCACTCTCAGATATCAAGATTCAGTGTACAAACTCTGACAATGGAAACAATAAACAACAGATTCTGAACATTATAGCAAGTAGTACAAAATTAGACTGTATAATTCAGATTCGGCAGTGGACATTATTACAATTAATGTGTAAGAGGTTACAGACACACACCATCACTGTGATTTAACTAGTAAGCAGGAATGTGCTGTAAATCCACACTGAAATCTGTGACACGTTCATACAGGGAAAAAATAGTCCTCCGTTGAAACCATAGCAACACTCCCTCTCACCCTCGCTCTTCAAAATTAATCGCGTCAATTTAGTACACCATCTGTTCTGGGTGAACTTGCTAAACGCCTGTTTAAAAATACTTTATTAAGCACAGTATGAAGCGTTTGAGAATTACGGCCATCTGTCTCCATGCGGCCTCGTCCAGCCTGAATGTGAACAACTGACATTCGCTGATCTGTAATCGTCTGTCTCACACACTCCAGCTTGTTAAAGATCTCACACAAGCAGTTTGTGGGCGGAGACTGGCAGAGAGAGAGCGCTTTAACACGTTAACAGTCTGAGAAGCAGAAACACTTGCTGTAATGATGAGCGATACACACACCCAGCTGTTCATCGCTCGACACTCGGGCTGGTGTTTTTCTACAGTCCTCTGATGAAAGGGCACGTCGCCAGCTTTCAAAAGCTGCCTAATTATAGTGACAAGAACATCATGACAAATCGATGAGGAAATTGCATTACTTGGACTTTTAAATAGGTCATGAAAAAATATTATAAAAGTTCTCTGAAGTCCACGTTATAAATTAAAAAACATCCTAATTTAGAAGTAATAAGCTATTTTCTTTCCTGTATTTGACCCTGTCTTTTGGGCTCGTTCAAGACTCGGAAGTAAACGCCCACTGCTATCATTGGGTAACAGTTTTGCATATTAAAATATTTTAAATGTCCCTGCCAATACACGTATGGAATTGCTTTGAAAATAGGTTGCAAAATGTGAAACGTTTATGCGTATTACATATGCTTCATAAGTCTTGGTTGTGGTAAATAAAGTTTAAATACTGATTTAACATAGTTATATCTGTAGTATCAGGGTAACTACTGAGGTAGGAACCACTTGTGCAGGTGGTTGTTTGGAAGGGGGAACAATAAAGCCGTGAGTTCAACGGAGACACTGCTGTGGTCCTTGTGTAGAGCCTCATATAAAGGTTACGGTGTACCTATAAACCACGTAACAATATCTTGCAGTGTTTTGTGTAAACTCAGTTATGAATGAATGAATGAAGGTACCATCATTTGTCTTACTGACGCAATCTGGAACTAAAAATAAAGTTCATCCACGCTTTCTTAATGTTAGGATCACAAGTAAGGCAGTGCAAAGACTGTTTTTCCACACTTGCAAAACGTCTTGTAATCCTCAGAGGTGTCTCTATGGTTTTAGCCACGTTTCGATCGCAGGAACTTTCCCCAGGAACTAGGGACTCTGGGCTGGTACTCGGTGTGTTTCGACCGCAGGAACCAGGGTCTAAATGAAGCTCCGGGTAAATATTTCCCCCTCCGAAGGTTTGTGCTGGCGAGGTAATACTTTTTTAAAGTTCAGGTACTTTTCCGGGTGGGACTTGGGCGCTGAACATGCTGATTGGTTGAGTTCATTCCGCATTTTAATTAGTTGACTTCACTCAGAATTGGCCGTCGACCGATGGACCGCCCACGAGGTTCAGGCTTTATTAACCTTCAATTCAGAGGATGAAATCCAGCGGGAACTGTTAAGTAGTGCGCAGTCCTGCGTCACCAGACTAATTTACCTAATCTTCAAGGTACTTTAGACCGCGGTGGAAACGCAGACAGCAATAAGTCTGGGGGAAAAAAGTTCCAGGGAAAAAAGTTCCTGGGACAAATTGTTCCGGGTAATGTCGGTGGAAACGCTGCTTTTGTTGCTGGAGTAATCCTCGTATTTACTACTACAGGACATGCATGGATTGGTGGGCGGGGCTAAAGAGGCAAAGATGTAGAAGTAGGCATTGATCTTCTGCAGAGGCAATTTTTCATCGCACTATGACATCATACTGAGACAAAATCCAAAACGAGTCGTTTGGGCTGCTTGGTTTCAGCAAAAGCTGTGTTTGGACTAACAATGAAGTTTTGAGTTCTGAAACTTACAGATTGTTTATTATAGTACAATGTCATCTTATATGTCAAAAGATCAAGGAAAATTAGATTTCTCAATTCATGACCCCATTAATGTTTGTTTTTCTGTAATGTTTTGAACAACAGTTTTCAGCCACAGTGTTGGGAGTAATGCATTACAAGTAACTTGAGTTATGTAATCAGATTACTTTTTCAAGTAACACGCATTACTTTTAAATTTACAACAAAATTTTCACAAAAACAGATTCTGTATTGCTCAAAATGAATAAAACAGTAAAATGCAAACTCAGAATATTGCACGGAACTGCAATAATTAAATATGTTAAATAATACAAATATACTTTATGTATATGTCACATTGTTAACCAATGTCTTTATTCCTGACATTTGATGATCCACTTGAACCATGATAATAAGCAAAAGTGACTATAGATAAACATCACATTTGTTTATTTTTATTTTATTTTATTGTTATTGCTGAAGTAAGAGTGATGAGCTTTCTTCTTCGGTCCAGAACGAACAGTTGAAAGATTTGTTTGAGCGGCGCCCTCTACTGTACAGGTTTAAATTTGCATTTCCTTCAGCCTTAGGCTTATTTACTTCACTTTTGGAGTGAAAAGGCCTTTACATTTGCCAAAATAGAACTTTTGTTTTTGTTGTTATTAAAAAACAAACAAGCAACCCTAGCCAAAGTGTAAAAAGTAACGCAAAAGTAATGTAACACTTCAATGGTTTTAAATTAAAAAGTAACTAAGCAAGTACTAAGTAAGGAAATAACACAATATTGTAATGCATTACTTTTAAAAGTAACTTTCCCCAACACTGGTCAGCCGTACTATATAATAAATAAGTCACAGCTTAAGGGAGTAGCGCAGTAATAAGGACACAGATTTTCATGAAAACACCATATTGGCTTTAGATACAATGTACTGTAATATCTGACCAACAGAGAGTTACATTTATGACATTTTACATGTCTTATCACAACTTTCCAGAACATAACAGCTCTTACATGTCAAATATTGTGTGCAAAAGCCATTACCTCACAGGAGAGGCCGGCGTATCCCTGAGGACAGTTACATTTCTCAATCTGATGGGCGATTTCACTGTCCTGTGATGGTGTCCCCACCTCCGCCACCTCCAGAGTGATCTCAGAGATTCTGCACATCACATAAATCAAACAACTTCACAGCAGAAAAAAAATGTTTACAGCCTGGTACAAAAAGTGGTTTTGGTCTATATAGCTAATTTTGCCCTTCATGACAACTGTGAGGGGGTTATTTTTTTTTTAACTCATCCATTTAAATGATATTAAGCCTTAAACTTGTGCATAATTAAGGACTTGGCCACTTGAGTGACAGGTGGATTGAGCTGATGTCACTACTAGCCGTTTGTCTGCTGTCTGTTAGCGTCACGTCACCTCAGCTAATCCGCCTCGCTGCACATTTTCGGTTATCCGGGAGTGACCGGCTCTGCCCACTTTGGGCTTCAAAAATGCTCTTCAGAAACACTACGGGTGACGTCACGCACACTACGCCCATATTTTTTTTTACAGTCTATGGTTCACACACATTGTTATCTTTCACACACATTGTTACACACATTGAGTGTCTGATTCTTCAGAACTGTTTTGATATTCCAAAACTTGACTGAAGTAAAAGACAGACGTGCTTGAGATCGGGTACCTGCTGTGTCTCATGACGCTGCCATGCGAGGCCTTTATAAGGATATATTCAACATGAAAAAGCACGTCCATGAAATCCTCACGAGTCATCGGCCTGCCATCCTTGTGTTTCCACTCGTGCTGCAAAACAATGTTGGTGTTTACACTTGAAGTAAAACATTGAGATCATGCAAGTGACTCCTGCACATGCACTGAATGACTGGCAAGTCTCTCACCTCTGTTAGGTCGATCTCGTGACGGGTCAGCTGGCCAATCAGAAGCGCTGGCATGTGGCGGACCATGACCTTGTCCTTGTTGGGGCCGCCCTTTATGATGACCTGAGGCTCATAAGAGGTGCGGCCCGTCTCATCACGAGCCTCGTAATAGATGGCATACTTTAACTTCCCACCATAGGCTGTTATCTGAAAAAACAACCTCCAAACATTGAGTCTTGCTGTGACGTACATTAGCTGGCCATGAAATTCAAAAATATTATTCCAATATGACTGAATCAATCAGACTGTGCACTAGTATCATTAAAAAGTTTTTTTCAATACTTTTATTAATCAAGGATGGATTAAATTAGCAGTAAATACATTTATAATGCTACAAAATATATCTATTTCAAATAAATGCGGTTCATTTGAACTTTCTATTCATCAAAGAATCCTAAAAAATATGAAGCAGCACAACTGTTTTCAACACTGATAATATTTATAAATGTTTCTCGAGCATCAAATCATCATATTATAATGATTTCTGAAGGATCATGTGACACTGAAGACTGGAGTAATGATGCTGAAAATTCAGCTTTGATCACAGGAATAAATTACATATAACTATATATTCACATAGAAATCAGTTATTTTTAATTGTAATAATATTTCACTGTTTTTACTGTATTTTTGATCCAATAAATGCAGCCTTGGTGAGCAAAAAAGACTTTTAAAAAACATAAAAAAAATCTGAATCACCCCAATCTTTTGAATGGATGTCTGTAGGGGTGGAATGATGCACTTAGCTCATGAGAAGGTACACGATATTGGGTTCACGAGGACGAGACGAGACAACACTATTTGTAAATATCTTGAATGACAATTTATATGCCTGGAATTTTTTTTTATTTTTTTGACTGAAAAACACAAAATGCAAAACAACGCATTTTGAAACGTTTTAACTAATCTAGGGCTGTCACAAACAATTGTTTTTGTAATCGAGTAATTGGTCGATTATTTTGACAATTAATCTTGTGTGTGTGTGTGGTAATAAAAATAGACCTAAGTGAACAAAAGCTTTTAAAATGACTTAAAATTTGCATCTAATAACAATGAGGAAATAATAATGGGTTCAAATATATGTAATGCATTACGTTTAAAATAAACTTTCCCCAACACTGGTGATTTTTAAATGGTTTTAATGTGCTGATATCACGAGACAGCTTTTCACCTCGACGAGAAATCACATTATGAAAATACATGTTTTTCTCCAAAACATGTTGGGAAAAATTATTTGCCCCCTTTTATTAAATTTTTTTGCAACCTCCTTTTTCCAAGAGAACAGCTCTGAGTCTTCTCCTGTAATGCCTGATGAGTTTGGAGAACACCTGACATCTTTGATCATATTTACCAAGGGGGTAAATAATTCTGACCGGCACTGTATAGATCATGTCATATGTAATAATAGTAAATGAATAAATACAATCCATCTTAATAAGTTAATAAATAAAACGGGTCTCTCTAGAATAGAGAGTTAACCATCTCTGACATCTCTCTCTCTCATATATATACACCATTGTAAAATATTTAACTGATTTAATCACCAATGCTTATGCAAAATAAAATTACACAAATTAGGGTATTAAACTGTGCTAAAACAGCTTATATAGGCCTACTATTTAGTTTGCCCTCTTGACATTTACTGAAGGTACTTTAATCTCCATTCATTGAACAGGAAAAAACGTTATGATAGGGAGATTCAAAGATTCATTCACATTCTCTGTAAGGAGTTTTTTTTTACAGAAAAACTGTATTTATTAATAACCCCTTAATTAATAAATAGTTTTCTGTCCAATCAGACTGAGCTGTGAATGTGTTTATGGTTTCCACCAGGTATTAAGTGATTTCTGTGATCGGATTACAGGCTATACAGGATCTCTCTCTCTCTCTCTCTCTCTCTCTCTCTCTCTCTCTCTCTCTCTCTCTCTCTCTCATATACACACGAGAGGGATGAGATTATTGAACAGTAAAGGTGAGTAGCGTGTGTCGTGGCTGTGCAGGGACTGACCATGGAGCGTTTGAACTGTTTGGGCAGTCTCCAGTAGTAGGGCTCCCTCAGGTGCTGCTGGATCACCTCAGCGCTGGCGATGATGTCCGGGTGCTGGAAGCTCACACCGGCTGAGCTCTCCTGACCGTTCCACTCGTCCACCAGAGGGAGAACCGTCTGTTCTGGCACCAGAGTCAGCTGTGGACAACAGCACATCTCTCACACCTATACCAGTACTTCAACACTTGCACTCTGAACTTACAAAGCAAAGTCAACATGAAACAGCATTCACGATTTAACTTCGGGAATGTGACGTATTTCCAAGAGAAACACAATATTCAATGGGTTCTACTGTAGAATGGATTGTGAGAAATGGAATGCAATATTATTACTGATTAATTTATGTCCTCACTCACGCAGCAGAGGTGGAGAAAGTTATTATATCTCAATGAAAGATTATGATTTTTTTTTTGTTAGTCTTTAGAGCACCAGAGAATTTATTAAGTAAGCAGGGTAAATTGGTTATTTCCAAAACAGTGGGATAGTGTTGTGTTCGAGTATCAGAGTTTTTCAAGATGTGGATGTATGTGTGTGTGTGTGTGTGTGTGTGTGTGTGTGTGTGTGTGTGTGTGTGTGTGTGTGTGTGTGTGTGTGTGTGTGTGTGTGTGTGTGTGTGTGTGTGTGTGTGTGTGTGTGTGTGTGTGTGTGTGTGTGTGTGTGTGTGTGTGTGTGTGTGTGTGTGTGTGTGTGTGTGTGTGTGTGTGTGTGTGTGTGTGTGTGTGTGTGTGGAACCCCACAGGGCAGCTAAACTAGCCTCACAACATCAACACACAATCTCACGACTCACTGACTCAGAAAAAATCTCTCGTTTTCCACAAATGAGCGAAAGGATTCTAAACTCCTCTCCGACAGCAGACACACTTAGATTAACTTTTGGACTGCAACCTTTGTTTAATTTGTTTGTGGATTTGGTGACGTTGGAGAAGCGTCCTTCAGCCATATTGTGCTGAGGATTAAGGCAAGTTAGTGAACGTACAGGAAACCCTTATTAAAAACACACAAGGACTGCCTCTCACTCTGTACGTCATCTCTGTCTCTCTCTGCCTCAAAACACACTCAATCCTGGCCTGTGTGAGACTGACAGCTAGGAAGCACTTGATATGTATTCATATTTACTGTTGTCCTGGTAACGGAGCATCTCACCCCACCTCAGACAAGATGATTAAGAAAGCCATCAAAACACAAACAAACAGAGGCACCTGTGTCCTCATCTCATCCCCTCTGTCACTAGAGGACAACTGACATTTAAAGCAAACAATACTTCCTCTATTAAAACATATCCTTTTGTTAACTATAAGAAACACTCATAATTCTGTAAAATAACAGTAAAAGATTATGCATTGATAATTATGTGACCTCCCTATAAAATAGGACTTTTTTTTTTAAGGTGCTTAACCTTCAGAAAGATTATGATTGTCAAACTAAACTAGATCTGCGTTTTATTTTACATTTAAAATAAGAAAATCAAAAATATGAAAAATATAAAAAAATAAACAATTATATTACAGGGTTGAATAGTTAATAGTTGAGCCCGATGTAGTGTAATATGTGTAAAAATTAAGAAACTGCGATGAAATTATTAATTTGGGGACCTAAAATTAGTCCCTTCTTACAATAAGTGTCAGAATTTTAAGATTAATAATGTCAAATCTAATGCTCCATTTTAAACAGGGCAAAAATTAGGTTGTTCAAAATGAGGAATGTATGTGTTATGCATTAAGCAATTTAAACTGTTAAAAATGTAAAATGTTTATTTAAAATGTAATATTTCTACAATGAATTGAATGTGAGTTGAAGATATTATGGCAGGTGTTTAAAACTGATGAAAAACTGTTTTACTGCTTTACAAAGTAACAGGACATAATTTCAATCCCTCTCAATAAAAAATGTGTGAGTGTGTGTGAGTGTGTGTGTGTGTGTGTGTGTGTGTGTGTGTGTGTGTGTGTGTGTGTGTGTGTGTGTGTGTGTGAGAGTGCGTGTGTGTGTGCACGTGTTCACTCACTCTCATTCGGATGAGTCCTGTGGCCTCTGTACAGGAGCTGCTCAGGCCGAAGCAGTAGCACTGACTGCAGCCCAGCGGATTCCTGTGACTGAGGCCGAACGAGCCCGTCTTACAGCGGTCACACCTCACTCCCTCCACGTTAGCCTGAAAACACACTCACATCAGCGCTGGCTTTTACAGCTCACTCACTCTCCAGCTGCCACGTGGGAACTGCAGATTTCACCATTTCAATGCACGTATTTTTATTAACATGAATTATATACAAATAAACACCAGGTAAAAGTTTACTCTCTCTCTTTTTTTTTTTTTTTTTTTACTAATTTTACTACTAATTTTTATCCTTTCCACATTAAAATAATGGTTAAGTGATAAAAACTCTAAAAACTGAATTGTGTTTTATCAGATATTATCAGATAGTATTTTGCTGTATGATTTTTTTGTTCATTTTATTTATTGTTTAAATCGTAGATGGGTTTCGGTCTGGTTCGTTACCTTGCAAGAGCACTGCCCACTTCTATCTGCACATGCGCAGAGGGCAGATTCTGGCTCGCAGGCGTCATCTGATGAGCCGGCTGAGGAGCACTGGCAGGATATGCATTGTGGGAAGTCTCTGTAACCCAGCTTACACTCGTCACACTTCTCGCCCCTGAACTGCTCTCGGCACATGCAGCAGCCCGTGTTCACGTTACACTGCTGCGCTACGGACCCCAGCGCGTTACAGCCGCACACCTGCAGAGAAATGCAGGAAAATACACACATTCAAATTAGAGCCCGACCGATATATCGGCGGGCCGATATTATCGGCCGATTTTAGGCATTTTCCTAACTATCGGTATCGGCATTTATAATGGCCGATAAATGAATATTTAAAAGAATGCGGGTGCGGTGATTCATGTAAGGGTGGAGCTGCCAATAAAGCACCTAAAAGCTGTCACAAGAACTGGCAAAAGTAATGATTATGAATACAACAAATATAGCAAGGAGACATTTTAATTGTTTATTAACAAACAAGTGTTTTCAGTCAGTGTCAGCCAAAGATGAAGTTGACGATGCTGACTCGCGATCTTCAGTGAACGCGTGCCAGAGAGAAATGCACATTTCATACGATTACATGAGTCGTCTGTCTTTCGTTTTGAATTGTTCTGTTTAAAAGTAGACATTTCAATATAGATATATTTCAATTCTCAGGTCTATACGCTGAGTTTCGGTTCATGAGACGAGCTCCAGTTCACCCGCAGGCGCCTCCGTGTCGAGATTATCTATCGTCTGCTATCTACTTCTTATACATTAAATCCAGGCAATTGGTTGATGAAACATTGATTAAAATTAAGATACAATTAATACAAAACGAAATTCACTTTGAAACGAAAGGTTTTGTGCTTTCTGTTTGATGTCTATGTGAAAGTTTCAAAGCATATTTTAGTGCCGCTTTCAGAGCGCTCACGTCCGTAGTGCTGAACTGGCGAGTCTGTAACATTGTTTTTTCCTCATAAATGCGAACACGAAAAAAATAAAATAAAAAGAATATTTTATGTAGCCTGTGGAGACTGAGAGCCAACCCTTCTTCATCCAGTGGGTAGTAGCCTACTTGTGATTTGCGCAGTGTAATTCACAGAATTGATTTCTCTGCGACAAGCCTCTGTCACGTATTGTGTGAGCTTGTGACTATTGCAAGCGCACAGCTGAGAAGTCCTTATTATATTGTCTGCTATATTTACTTTTTATTTATTAAGGCAATTGGTTGATGAAACATTGATTAAAATGCGTGGCGCGAGCGATCTCCGACAGTAAACTGATTCTGCTTTGTCTAGGGTAAACAGCTGTTGCGACGCGAGCAGTAACGGCCGCGTCCGGTGTAGACACAGTGTTAAAGCTCATTCTGCCTGATTACGCTACGTTACAACATCAAGCAATATTCCAAAAATTTATATAATTATTACACTTTATATAGGGCCATTTTGCATTAAGAGTAGCCTAGTTTCACGTTTAGTGCATTTTGCTTACTAATTATTTAAAATAGTATAAAAGTACTGTACATATGTAATTAAAAACGTTTTCATTATGATATTATTAATTTTACTTTAGTAAAAAGATCTGAGTTCTTCCTCCACTGGTAGAGATTAGAGGAATTAAGAGTAAAAATAGAAGATAATAAGGTTTTGTCAGTGACACTTTTTATATATTTATTGATACAAGTTATGACTAAATTAAAAGACAAAGTCGTTAGTGAAGATTATGCAACAGTATTTAGAATATAATATAATATAATATAACATGCAATGCAAACTAGTTTGGTTGCAGCTCAACTGTATAATTCTCATTCTATCATTCGCCCTGCCTCCATTACATATCTGTGTCACACAAGTGTTTGATCACCACATTTGAGTGATCATTGCAAAACGTGTTTATAAAATATATTTATTCTGTTTATAGCTACTGTGTAAAATACCCATCAAAAGTTTGTACACACCAATAGGAAAGTGTCCAAACTTTTGACTGATATACTGTACTATAATACACATAAATAATATTGCTACTGTATTATAATATACACATAAATAATATCGGCCGATATATCGGTATCGGACTTTTTTTACTCCCTAATATCGGTATCGGCATCGGCCCCCAAAAATCCATATCGGTCGGGCTCTAATTCAAATCATATTATCCATAATATTTACATAAAAACAAGAAAAAGCTCATTTATATGTGGTTTTTTTAGGAAGAGGACAGATATGTTTTCAATAATAATCTTTTTTTGATAACATTATTTTGTTTCAGAGATATATTGATGACTGTTTCGTTATTTACAAAGGCTCTATATATGAACGGTCTAAGACCTCCCATCAAATTTACATATCATGTGGATACCATTAATGTATACTTTTTGGATAGTTGTATATTATTTGTTGATAAAAAAATGGTCTCTTCTCTTTATAGAAAAGATACGGAAATTAACAGTCTTCTTGATGCGAAGAGTGGTCATCCAATGTCCTTAAAACCCAGGTTACCTTAAGCAGTTTTTAAGACTATCTGTTTTAAGAAAGAGGGTTTTGAAGTTAAGTCCAGACCCTGTAGGCAGACTGATTTCACAGGGATATCCCAATAAGTGACTTGATACTGCACTTAAAGTTTGTACTTTGCATGGACAGGAGGAAAGCAACTTGATTACGAATATAAGAAATAAGAGCTTCTCATGTTTTTCAATTAAAACAGAAAGTACATAAGCACTATACAATTAAAGTGGATAGCAGCTAACATTATTTGTTGAGAAATATTTTCTTTCATTTTGTGATTTTGATTGCACAGTTTGGTATCCACCATTGAGTAATGACATTAGGAGGATTATTAAGAGTAGCAATTTTCTTCTAAAATTCTAAAATGCAATTTTCAACACTGCCCTAGGTTGCTTCTCTTCCTACCTTAAGGCGAGAACTTTTCCACTAAGATTGAGAATTACTCTTTTTCCTCTGCACTCATCACCTGCGGGGTACCTCAAGGCTCTGTTTCGGGCCCTGTTTCGTTATACTGTAAATGCTCCTGTTAGTTGTTTTTTTTTCAGACAGAAAACATCTCATACTGAGTTCTGCCTTACAATCTCTGTTTGCCATAAGGACATAGTTAGATGGCAACCAAACTTTTGGTAAGATGCAAGTTTTACTAGAGATAGCTTTATGTAAGGAGGTAATGATAACTTGTGTGTTGTATGTGTCATTGAAGAAAACATAACGGTAAACAATGCTTATGAATCACATTTAATTACACTGTCACTGAAAAGAGTTTGACAGCAATCAGTCATGTTTGAGAATACCTTAGGACTGGCCTGGGACTTATAAAACAACAAATGTTTTGGAAACAGACTCCAAAAATGAATGTCACACAAGTAATTGGTTCACTGTAAGTAACCATACCATATACAGTGAATAACAGCAAATGGTTTAAAATAGTAATTTATGTAATATTACTATAAAATGCTGTAAAATGTATGGTTTTTGTGAGTAATTGTTGTATAACTTACAGTAAAAAACAGTAAACGGACATTTCCAGAAGTGCGTGTGTGACATATCATCACATATGATGGTAACACTTTATTTAAAGCCTTTATGTACAAGGCATTATAAATGTATTCTTGATGTACATTATAATGCATATCTTTTTATAAATAATTGTAACCAAAGTTAAAATGCATTGTTATATTTGCATTGTACATTAAGTACATAAAGTACATTATTCAGTACTTGAAGGAATTGATTTTTGAACCGTTCCATGGATTCAGTTGAAATTGAATCGTAAGGCAACAATCAAGACGTTTTGCTGATGTTCTGCTGCTCTGTGGCATTAACTCAAAGATTCACCTCGACATGCCATGATGAATAATAATGATGTTTTGGCAGAAGATAAATATACGCAGCGAGAGCAGACAGCAGTGAAGCGTTGACGGTTGGAGGAGAGCAGAGATGAGCCGTACCTTACAGCCGCTGCTGATGTCGTGACCCCAGTAGTTGGGCGCACATTTGTCACATCTCTCTCCCACGGTGTTGGGCGGACAGATACACTGACCTGTGTTAGCGTCGCAGTTATTTCCCACATGGGCACACTGGCACGCTGCAAGACAGACAGAAACAGAGAGCAGGTTAATTGCGGAGCGCAGCTGAGCACCCGTTTAAATGTCAGCGCCGGCTCTCCTCTCTGCTGTCGTAATATCAGTGAGAGAGCGTGACAGAAGACGCTCCGACTGGAAGGAGATGATATAAACATCTCAGATGAAAACTGTAGTGCTTAGAGGTCAGGCTCGTTGACAACCACATTCAGGAACTGAGCTGAAATTTACAAGGCGTTGTCTGAAATCTGAACCGTTGGCGAGAAAACTTTTGCTCACAAGCTGTTACATGTGTCTCTTATGTCTGTTATGTTTCATTTACAGCATCAGCTTTATCTCATACAGTCAAGTCACCTTTATGTCTATAGTGCTTTATTTTTGCAAAATTCATCAATAATGAAACAATCTCAGTTTCAGCTGTAAAAAAAAATCTAAAAAGACAGTAGAATTATTGTTCAGCTCAATTCAGTTCAATGATTCATGTTCAATGCTGATGTTGCAAAGTTAGTGTCATTATCCAGATCAATTCAGTTCAGATTTCGTTCTCATCCTGACAGTGCAGTTAAAATGATAATATTACTGAATATTAAGGGTCTTTTAAAACAGAAAGCAATGAATGTGGATAGTAGCTCACATTATTAGCTTTCATTTTGACACTTTTGACTGCACAGTTTGGTAAAACAGATGCCAGATGCATAAACAGACATTATGTTAAAACTGTGTCTTAAGAACTAGTATGGCCAACTAGCAATTAGTTAGGGGTAATCAGTCTTACATTTAGTATTATTAGACCAATCTACGTTTTTATGTAACCGACTTTAAAAAAATTATAAACCGTCTTAAAGAAAACATTTTTTAAGACTAGTCTTAGAGGCTTATGCAACAGTTTATTGAGACAAAGGGGCTACAGATGTTATAATCTGGCATGTTTACTTTAGTATTTTTATACTAATGTTTATTAACATGCATTGTCCCTTTTTAATATAAATATATGGCTTCTTAAACTACAGATTAGGTAAAGATTATGGTGAATATGAGTTCAGATTGACTTTGATTGACAACAACAGCCTATGGTTTGAAATGTTCAGAGCCCCTAAAGTGACATGAAGGGGGAAACAATGAGATGGAGGAAAACTTATTTGTCAATGCTTTAGTGTTCTCTTGTAAATGTTTTGCGTTCCGCCGAGAAACTGCGATTGCTCGCAAAGAGCTCAAAAGGTTATGCGAGTGAAAGCTCAGAGGAACGCAATTTTTATTTTATTTTTTGCGAGAGAACGCTAAAGCATTGACCTCCCAACTCATTTTTCCCAGCACCATGTCCCTTAGCTGCTCCATAGAAATGACAAGAAGTGAATTAATAATGAACAGAATTTTAATTCTTGAGTGAACTGTACCTTTAATGAGATCTCATTTGTGTTTTTTTCTATCTTATGGAATTTGTAATATTGCTCAAGCATGCATCTGTATCTGTACTGAATTAGAGCTCTCTATTTCAGAGGTTTGACTTCTTACATGTGCAGCCGCCCTCCTGGAAGCTGAAGTGTCCTGGAGCGCAGCGGTCACACTTCTGTCCCGTCACGCCAGGCTGACAGCGACACTGACCGCTCTCGTCACAATCAAACGACTTCGATCCGAATGAATTGCAGTGGCATGGGACGCAGCCCTGAGAGCCCTGCATGTGTAACCCCGACTGAGAGACCATCCAGAGAGCAGAGAGAGAGAGAGAGAGAGAGAGAGAGAGAGAAGAATGTTGAAATAAGGCTATCGTAAGCTTTGTGACACTTTCCAGAAATAAGGTACAAATAGTTTTAAAAAAGCAATGACAGCTCATTTACCATATACTATATATTACCGAGAACTATTCACTGTAAAAAAATTATATGATAAATAAGTTATAAAAACATGTTTTTAAAATTGCAAAATACGTTAAGCAATTTCCAATTATTCTTAAGTTATACAAGATCCAATATATAAGTTATACAACTTTAAACATTAGCATTAGCATCTTTTTTCTCAGTTTCTTGTAGCTCAACCTTAACCTTTTATAAGGAGAAAATTACATCTGCAACATTAAATAAATAAATTAACAAACAAATAAATACTTTTTTCTACATTTATTTAATGGTTTATTAAATAAGAGGGAGGATTTCATTAAGAGCATAAAGCTCAATTTTGTACCTGTACTTGTGGAATGTGTCTTACAGTCATTAAAACAGTACAATATCTTGTGTATTTATAAACAACCTCCATTAGTGTCTCAGAGAGCCTAAGACCCTCATAAACTCACCACAGATCACAGCACTGAACAGGCATGCAGATAATACAGACCAAACCAATGTCTGACACTCTTCTACAACTTACCTTAAAAACTGTATCAAGACTGTAAAGACATTTTGAGAGGTAAACCACCAACAATTGTATTTTAATGATCAAAAAAGATAATGCAGTGCTGATAAATGTGCACACAGCATGTGGATGTGAAGCCATTGCTCTGGGGTGATTGACAGCCATCTGTCTGCTAGGAACAGGTGCGCTGTCACCGTAGCAACCAATGACAACTGGTCCTGGCACGCGCTGTCACTGCCACCCCACGGATGCCAAATATATGAGGAGACACACACACACACACACACACACACACACACACACACATCCCATCATGCAACGATTTTGAGCCAAAGTGACAAAACTCTCCTCCAAGAGAAACTCATCTCCGTGCCTTTTTAAAGATTAAGAAAAGACTAAAATATAAAAAAAGCAAAGTGGCATGTGCTTTCTGCCTGCACAAACAGATTAACTCCCTTAAGCGCTACTTAACTAATGTTACATGTAAATGTATAATTAAAAGCCAAAGCAAACTGTGCACATTTTGTTTCATCCTTCTTAAAGCCTTAAAGAAGAAATTTGGTCTTAAAGGCTGCCTTTTTTGAATTATGTGAACATTTATTGGGTCTCATTCGCTAAGAACTGCACAAAAGTTGTGTACTAAAGCATGCAGAAAAGTTTTGCATGTGAGTTTTGCATGTGAATTTCCTCTCATGATGTTGGTGAGTTGGAGAAGGTTAGATGTGTGAGCACACGCACACCAGTACAGAACTTCAATTCAAGAGCTTGTGAATTGAGAAATTAAACTTTCCCTGATCTTTTGACATATAAGGCTCTGTTTACACCTGGTATTAAGAAGTGTTTTGGTCGATCGGATCACAAGTGAATCACACTAAATACAGGTGTAAACGGGGTCTGAAACATTTTGAGCTGGTCCACTTTTTACCTCTTCCAGAGGGAGTTGAAAACATATTTGACCGGATTGCTTTCATAGTGTAAACACTCATGTGGTCGAATGTGTTCAAACAGCCACAAAAGACCGTCTATACTCTCCACATACTGATACATAAACATTATGGGAAGTACACTAGTCAGATGGGATTTAAACTTTGTCGGCTGAAGACCCTAGTTTGGTTTAAAGATGAAAAATGAAAAAATCAAGCACAATGTTCTCTCTCCATTCCTGATTGCTAACACACACTTACAGCAAAAACTAAAGCTGATGATCTCCATATGTTTTTCCGTCGTCTTCGGTCACGTTCCCCAACACTGTAAAACCTAACAGTACTATTTACTCAATTAAATTGAGGTCACTGCACTCAAATAATACCGAAACTTGAAGTGTCTTGAATGACTGAAACAGAACTCAAACTGAATGAGTTATAGAACATTTCTAGATCCCAGAATGATAATTGAATAATAATTGTATAGTTAAGTTAATTAATCATCAATTAAGTGATGATTGTTCATTAGTGATTAACACCTGCTGTTAACAAGCAGAATCACTGAAGGAAAGAGAAACACAAGAAATACAAGGTTTAAGGTCACCATGATGGAGATTAACGTTTGCTTTAGTTGGGCTCTTGACCCTTGACATTTGAGTACAAGTTTTTCTTTGGCTGCTGTAATTGAGTGTTTATAAAACATTTGTTATGGCACAAAAGTCAAGGAAAAGTATGATCGGGTGATGAAGGTCAAGGTTTGATGATAACAATCATCACTTAATGACTTTATTCACTGATCTCATTCAGAGTCTAATCTCTGATTATATTATTAGTTGTATTTGAAAATAGATTCTACAACATAAGAACTAGCAATGTTATGAATTTCAGATAGTATGAAGGATTTTACAGAAAATGTGATTCATTACCAAAACTAACACAGATATCAAGAATCAGCATATGAATCTCAACAATGGTGACCATTAAAAAAACTATTCATACTGCAATGCATGCTGGGTACTACCATAATACAAACCTTATCCATGGCTCCCAGCATGCATTGCAGCATGAATCGTTTTTTAATGGTCACCATTGTTGAGATTCATATACTGATTCTTGATGTCTGTATAAGTCAGCATGATACCATAGAGGTTTTTAAAATCGGATTGAAAGGGCCTTGCAGCAGAATCACAGTTATTTTATAATGAATACTACAAGTTATATATCACCTGTTTATCAGAGATTACTCTCTAGAAAAGATCAGAGAATCAAGACACCAAATGTTGATTCATCATTCCATAAATCATCATCAATACAAAATTTTCTTTTGGCTTTTGTGCAATAACAAATGTGTTATATAAACACTCAGTTACAGCAGCCAGAGGAAAAACTGGTGTTATAAAGTCAAGGGTCAAGAGCCCAACTAAAGCAAACACTGACCACTATCATGGTGTCTTTAAATGAAACTCAATAAATCATCTTCATCTAAACCTCTGTTCATTCACAATAACAACTTCTGTAGACGGATGATAAAAGTCAACCTGGTTAGTAATAAGTGAAGCTGGTAATGCTGTTTGTGGAGTTGTTCAATCCTCCTCTGCTGAGATCTTGAGAGATTTAAACATATTTTATCTTCAGTTGATTTCATCTAATGTTGTGGTTGGAAGTCAGTTGTAGTTCTTGTGTTTCTCTTTCCTTCAGTGATGTTAACAGCAGGTGTTCATCATTAATGCTCAACAATAACTTAATTAATCACTTAATTAATCACTTAATTTATTGACTGCAATATCTACTTTTAGTGAACTCAACTGAAATAATTTCAGAGTACTCATAACTATTGTTTTTTATAAACTTAAATGAATTTATGTAATCGGTTTCCTCAAATGTAATGAGTTAGCTTAACTCATTGGATTTGACTTTGTGTGTGATCTTGTGAGCTAGCAGTAACTGCAAGTGCTCTGAGTTCATTTAAAGTTTGTCATTTCACTGTTTTTACTCAATAAAGTGAAGTTTCAGCTATATACAGTATTAAATGCAGTGTAAAGTTTAATTGTGTTTTAAGAAATATTATTGTTTTAGTGAACTCAAATAAAATAAGTTCAGAGTACTCATAACTATTGTTTTTTATAAACTTAAATGAATTGATGTAATCGGTTTCCTCAAATGAAATGAGTTAGCTTAACTTGTTGGGTTTTACAGTGAAGCTTATTTTGTCCATTAGATCGAAAAATCAGAAAAAATCCATACATTTACTCGTTCGTAGACCCTCTCCTTGAAGAAATCAGGACAGAAGTGGTTGAAAGTGGACAAAAGAGACAATTAAAACACCCGGTGTAAACGGGAATGTGTCTCCCTCGTCTACTTGTGATCCCATCGACCAAAACACATCTTAACACCAGGTGTAAACAGGGCCTGAGTGGTCATTTGACTATAAAAACAGAACTCAAAACTTTATTTACCATAATAATTATTTCATAAGCAAAAATGCTACCCAATCACAGCAATTAGAAGTTACCCTTAAACAGCGTGTGTAAATCAGAGGGATGGTTTAAACCAGGGGTAAAAATGTCCATTTTCCATTCAAAAAATTCATTCTAAAAATATAAATGCAATGCAAACTTTAAAGTCATCATGAAATGGAAGTTGAGCTGGTCTTTTCTTCCTTATTGTGCTGTATATCCGAGTGAAATGGCTTCTGGAACAAGAACAAATGTAGGGCGGGTCTTGATTTTGTCCATTTGGAATTGATTGGTTGGATGGTAGATATTAGATGTTGATCCTCACAGAAAGTCACACACATGCGCACACACACACACACACACACACACACACACACATACACACACACACACAGAGCATGTGCACCCTTCATGCCGTGCGTTTACCCCTGTGCCGGGGCGGTAGGCCCCTCGAGGGCAGCCCCCTCTGCTTTCCCATCTCTGGATGTGTTGGATGGGAACCTGTTGCACGGGTCTCCGGGTCTCCCTGCGGGTGTGAGCCGGGCGTACGAGGTCACACCTACGGCCCACGTGCCCGGACCGACAGATGCACTTGCCCTCAGAGTCGCAGCGCTGGGACACCGAGCCCCGAGCGCTGCACTGACACGGCCTACACAACTGAGACTCGCCATCCCACCAACAGTTCGGCTGAACACACACACACGGGGTGATGAAGAGGCAGAGACAGAGGCATGAATGACTGTGTCTGCTGTAGATCTTATAAGGGATTTACTTGTACTGACGCTGTGAAAAAGAAATGTGCCACTAACAATAGCCGTGTTTACATTACCCTTCAAATTGCGCAAATTGAAATTGCGAATTGGAAATACGGCCAATGGAAACACGTTAATTTCCGTATATCGCAAAAAAGTTTTTACGCTCGCATGAGGTGGTTTTTCAGGCCATTCGAAAAAGGAATATTCCGCAAAACTGAAATGGAAACAGTTTTTCCACACTTACAGGTCACCTGACGTACGTAAAAGTCGATCATTGTTTAAAGAAGGCGCGGTGTGTTTGGACAGAAGACGAGACAGAGTTCTTCATTAAATATTAAATACTGGATTCTAATCAACAAAGAAATGCCACAATTTATCAAGAGCTTGAAGCAGATATGAGGGAGAAACACCTCATATGTGGCGCTCACAAGTATAAGGGTCTTTCCTTGCCATTAATGCTTATATAACACGTATACATCTCCTTCCATTAAAACTAATGGCTAGTGTGGTGGCTGCGATATATCTAAACCTACCAACATCAGTTGCCATAAATGTTGGAATGATTGTTGGCTTAACATTGGATTATAAAAACGCCGTTATTTCGCAATAGTTTTTTATCGACATTTAGAAAATATCGCAAAAGTTTTGCGCAAATCTGTAATGGAAACACAGCTATAATGACAGCATTCGGTGTTGTTTACCCACCATACACTCCTCACACTGGCGTCCGACCACATGTTGTCGACACTGGCACTGACCGGTCTCCTGATGGCACACCTCTGACACCGACCCGTTAATGTGACACTGACACGCTACACAGACAGAGACAGACAAACAGAGCTGGAGCATTAAACTGAAAAACTTAAGTTGTGTGCCAAATGACACACTATACATTATGCACTTATACACTTATACTTATGCGCTATGTACTCAACCGTGTAGTGTATGAATCATATGTGGTTATTTTGTCATTTACCATCCGATTCTGAAGCCCCTCCTCCTCTGCTATGTAATTAAAGCGGTGACAGTCGAGTACATGAAGTGTCCAACCTTCCACACTTGGTTTTTCCGGTTAATTAAGAGCATCATCCAGGTATTTAAAATGCGCTTTTTATTTTTCAGTGTGAATTGCACTATTATACTACAAAAGATCATAGAATAGTGCATAAATATGCAAATTGGCATGCACCTATTAAAGTCCCCCTGTGGTGAAAATCCAGTTTTTAATGTTGTTTATATGTCAATGTGGTGTTTTTAATATATTTTAAGAAAAACAGTGTGTAAATTCATAAGTCAACACCATTGCTGAGTATTTTCTCCTTAAAACTGCAGTGAACCAAAGACAGTCTCAAAAACACGGTTTGAAATCGCTGGTGTTTCTGACGTCACAAACTACCTTGTAACCAATCAGATCAACGTGTGATCGTCAACGAGTGAATTTCTGAGCTGTGTGAGTGAGTGGAGGCGGGGCTCATCTGCATATTCATAGAGCTACGAATACTAAATGAGGCAAGGGTGTCGAGTTACGTTCAAGATATTTTAAGGCATAACGATTTTAAATGAAGAAGTTTTAATATGTCATTTTGGGGATAAGATTGTCATTTAAAATTCAAAGATGAATTTTAAGGGATACAATGATTGACTACAGGGGGACTTTAAGTTTTAAAAAA
This sequence comes from Gila orcuttii, assembly GCA_026230005.1. NCBI lineage: Eukaryota > Metazoa > Chordata > Actinopteri > Cypriniformes > Leuciscidae > Gila > Gila orcuttii. The sequence goes on from JAPDVR010000012.1 coordinate 12,152,637, forward strand.
GCACAGTGCAGAACATGATGGTCTTGAGACAGAATAAAGGATTTAACATAAACAGCTAAACAGCAGAATGAGGTAACAGTTGGCAGTAGGTTATATTTTGTTTTGATATTCAATATATACTACCAGTTAAAAGATTGGAATATGGTTATCAGTGTGTTTTTTAATATATTTTTAAAGGTCTCCTGCTCACCAAGGCTGCATTTATTTGATAAAAAAACAGTAAAATATAATTACAGTTTAAAATGTGAATAAATAGTAAAGTGTAATTTATTCCTGTGATCAAAGCTGAATTTCCTGTGATCAAAGCTGAATTTTCAGCATCATTACTCCAGTCTTCAGTATCACATGATCCTTCAGAAATCATTCTAATATCCTTTTAAATTTGCTTCTTTTTTTTTTTTCATTTGCTGCTCAAGAAACATTTCTGTTGTGCTGCTTCATATTTTTGTGGAAACCTCCACACACTACTTTTTAAAAGTGTGGAGTAAGTGTGGTGGGACGTACTGTTGCGTCTCTAATCAAACTAATGCGCTTGGGTCATCGAGGGTCCAATTATGAACTGTGCGGTACCGTATAAAAGGGGATTCTAGTCACTTTTTTTTATTTATTTTTATTCAAAATTAGGACATACAGCAGGAAAACAACATCTTCTGTACATCAATAAAGTCTATGGACAAATCACACATATGCCAGGGAGGTCAAGGGGTAATCAAAATTATACAAGTAAACAAGGGCAAAAGAAAAAAAGAGAGAGAGAAAAAAACCTAAATAAATATCTTGTAACGCTTACAGAGGTCATATGTTTTAACAGCTTTTTTGTTTGTACACTCAGATACTGAGATAACATAGTGCTTAATGTTAGCAACAATTTCCAAAAAGCTAGGTTTTTTTTTTTTTTAGGAATTTTGACTTGTGCAAATAAAATTTGGTCAAAAAAATAACCAAATTAACCACATAATACTCAGAACATATATTTTTGTCATGTTGAGTGAATCCAAACAATACATTTGCCCACCGCAATTCAAATTGAGGGTAAATATAGACAACAATAAATTGAGACACTTTGCTCCAAAGTTTCTTGGTATGTGGGCAAGACCAAAATAAATGCACCAGTGTTTCGTTTAGCTCTTCACAAAAAGTACAGCTGATATCCAAGTCTTTTTTCAGTTTTTGCAGGTATAGGCCGCTGTACGTGAGCTGTATCGTTCAGTTTCGTTCCGAAAAACGGGGCACTACATTTTCTTTTGCTCAATATGTTCAACGTAAATAAAAGGTATCCAAGCAAAAAGTTCTCCACGCATTATCCTGCAGTTAATGAGAATAGTGTAATTTATTGGCGCACTATATTGACTGCGTATTGAGACATATAAAACTGTTGAGCTAGATTTTCAACCAATCAGCATTGAAAATGTAAGTAGGTCAGAGCCAATTTCAGCCAAAATCAAGCCAATATCACTACGCACATGTAAACATGGAGGAGGACGTAAGCAGCGCATCTTCATCTGATAGCGGCGATCAAGCTCGATTAACACTCGTAAAGTGTATTCTTCATGTCGGAAAAGATGGTGGGAAAGGTCCGCAGCCCTTACTGAAGTCCGATGGGAAAAAAATCAAGCAATGTGCGCAGGGTGGGAAATTAGCACCGGCCACCAGCCAATGGCTGGTACTTTTTCAAAGTGGCGGGTGACTTTGCCTTGTATACCAGCCACAGTGGCGGGTAGATTGTAAAACATATTTTTATTGGTTACTACTTAAAACATTCCTTGTAACGGATTGGACAGCTTTTGTCAAAGAATGCTGTTGCTAAGTAACAATAATGCACTTTTGTCGAGTAACTAATTTGATTGGTTTTCATCGGACTGTGACACATATAGCTGAGCTGAGGTATAGATGAAAGGAAAATTAAATGTGGCGACATATACCCGGTGTTAAGAGGCCCGCCGTGGAGTCAGCAGTAGCTATGAATGTACAAACTGTTGAGGGCGAAGTAAATAAAAAGAGAAGGTACTTTTCGAGCAAGTGGCGCATTAATGCAGAAGGGAAAACGAGGGAATGGTTAGCCTACCTTCCCGTCGAACAGTCCATGCACTGTACTTACTGTGTATAATAATACTTTATAAATTTGAATTCCGGGAAAAGTGGCTGGTAAAAAATTTAAGTGGCTGGTAAAATTGGGCATCCACCAGCCACCGTGGCTGGTGGGCAAAAAAGTTAATTTCCCACCCTGAATGTGCGAAGGAATGGCTCAAAACGTCGGACACTACGGAGCTATTCGGTTGTTAAGTCTGACGTCACGCGTGACGTTTAGCCTCTTCCGGGCCCAAGCGCTCCGCTCGTCCACTCCAGATCCTAGACTAAATAAACCCTTTTCTTAAAGGGCTTTTTTCGCTTCAGTGCCAGTGGGTGTTACTAGGAATTAAGGGATAGCACCCACTGGCGCCAAAGTTTCTTCATTCGTTTAAGATTTGTAACTTACCTTATCAACTGCAGCCATTTTACTCTTATCTTTCTCGTCACAGGGAAAGCGGTAGAATGACAGTTGAATGTCACTTGTTTTTTTAACTCCGAACTATTTAAACAACATGGGAACACGTTAAAACTCGGGCGAAAGCGGTAGGTAGGTAGAGAGGACCCGGCCTTTGGACCCGGAAACAGTATTATCGGAGAGTGGTTACGTCACGACTTAACAACCGGATAGCTATTGATCCCATGCTGCAGGTAAGTTACTTTCATAACGTATGAATATTTTTTCATTATTTTTGGGTGATGCTAATTTACAAACTTTTGTCACATCAGAATCCCGATAAAAACATCGACATGATGACGTTGTCCTCCGTTGCTTGATCTGTTATCTGGGCGAAAAAGAGGATGATCTCATCCAAGAGTAACAATATAAGTGACTAGAATTATTCTATTTATTTATGGTGTTTTGAGAAATGTATTTGTACATTGTTTTTATTTATAAAAATAGAAATGCAACTTAAACAATACCCCCCCCCCCCACAATAGTGTCACCAAATGTAATTTTACATTTATTTTATTTTTTCTTCCTGAATACACCCTCTGTCATTGGTGAAACTGTAGGCCTACTTATGTTATTGTGAAAGTCTTTGTCGTCCACTGAAACATAATATTTTTATGTTTCAGTGATTACAAAGAAAATAAACTATAATGGTTTACTTGTAGTTGTCTTAGCATTTTAAGCTGTTATTAGAAATTTTTACAACCGTACACAAATAAACTTTATAATTATGGACAGACTTTTAATGAGACAGACAAGATAAAAAAATACTTCTTTAATGTTTGTTTTACAGTGTGACAATGGAGATATTCTGCAGCACATAATGAAAATTGCCATCTGCAAGAGGGATTATCAGGAGAATTTCAGCATCATCTTGGAGGGAAAGGGGATGCAAGTCATGGCATGGCTTGGAAAATCTGGCAAGAGCCTGTGCTGTTCTTTTTGGACTCACGTATGCACTAAACCTCACCTACCCGAAAGAACTGAGGCACACTTTTGAGGCCTTTCAGAAGCTCTTCTTGGAACTGGATGTTTGCAAGTTTTCCCCGAAATTACTAACACTTAAAGGGATAGTTCACCCAAAAATGAAAATTCTGTCAGTATTTACTCACCCTCATGTTGTTCCAACCTCGTAGGATCTTCGTTCATCTTCGGAACCCGAATTATGATATTTTTTATTAAATCTGAGAGCTGGATCACTCCTCCATAGGCTTTTTAAGGGATTGAAGCTTCCCAGCCCCTAAAAGTTATTAAAGATATCATTAAAATGGTCCAAGTGACTACAGTGACTCAATCTTAAGTTTATCAAACAACGAGAATACTTTTTGTGTGCAATAAATAAATAACGACCTTATTTCAACTATTCATTTCCTTCTTTGTAGGCCTCTAGTCAGTTCACTAGTGATATAGCGCAGTTCTTTTGTTGTTGTACGTCACACGCATCACACACATGACCAGCGTCGGCCAATAGTGAGCCCACGTGTGACGTAGCTCTACGCTATTACACTACGTTAACTGACTAGAGGCCCACAGAGAAGGAAATCAATAGTTGAAATAAAGTCGTTATTTTTGTTTTTTTTGCGCACAAAAAGTATTCTTGTCGCTTGATAAACTTAAGATTGAGCCACAGTAGTCACTTGGACTATTTTAACGATATCTTTAATAACTTTTCGGGGCCGGCAAGTTTCAATCCCTCAAGAAGCCTATGGAGTGATCCAGCTCTCAGATTTAATCACAAATGTCTTAATATTTGGAAATGTGAGTTTTCCAACAGAAATTTGTATGCACATGTTTTTGTGTAACAAAATGATCATTCTCAATGACATGGAAAATGTGAGCCTTTTTTTGCTTTTATTTTTCATATCTTAAAACTGCTGTCTTACATTTTATAATGATTTGTTTTATTTGTGCAAAAAATACAGAATAAAAGCATGTTTGATAACAAAAAGTGCATTATGTATTCATTATTATCTTAACCTGAAAAAGGCAGTAAATGTTATAATTAAGTAAATTTCATTAATACAAATGAGAAAAATTCTGCTTGATTTATTTGTGAGACAACTAAAATTAAAAAAGCACATTCCACTAATAATATTAAATTCATCATGTGCCATAGACTAAATAATTTAGGAAATTTTACTTCATTTATTCGGGTAGATTGCACAAAAAAAAAAAAAACTTAAAATCTACTCAAATATAATACGTGTAATATTGTTACCATAATTTTTTTAAGTAGATAGCATGTAATATTTTTACAGTGTACATGTAGTGCAGTTCCCTTTCGAGAGGTCTCCTATTGCGTAAGTAGCTTACGCTATGGGGAAACTCCTTTTCTCGAGAATATTGAAGTCTTTATGTAAAACGCATTGCAGCTGCACAGCTGACACCAATGAACGAAGGCAGCTCGGTCATTGGCTGTGCTGCGGCAACTTGCTCGAACCAATGACGGGGCGACTCTGAATGCGCGACCAATGAGCGCGCTTCGCGCCCGCGCGCGTCAGAGCCCGCCAAGATGGACGTGGCCAAGAGCTATATATTGGGCGCCCCGTCATGAGAGTTCTTTGGATTTAATCTCCTTCAGCGAACACCTTCTTCTCTGGATCCTCCGGATTATTGAAGCTTCGCCGCCGTCGAAAAGCATAGCGGGATTTCAGCGGGATTGCTATGAGGACGTCGGCACCTTCAGCCGCCTTCGAACGCCGTCCTACTGAGCCATCCGGCGTGCTACACACGCAAGTATTTTTACATCTGTTCGCCCCGCGACACTTGTAAAAGAGCAATATTCTGAGGCGTTGTTTCAAATGCCTTCCTGCGCATCGTGCAGAGACCTTTTCCCGGACGGGATCGTCACATCATCTGCGCTCGCTGCCTGGGCCGGGACCACGCAGAAGCTGCTTTGACCAAGGGCGGATGCCCGGAATGTGATGACCTGGGTCTCTCCACACTACGGGCTCGCCTCGCCGCTTTCGCCGCGAGAGAGCCCATCGCCGCCACCCCTCTGTTTGAGCCGCGCACTAAGAAAAAGCGCCGCTCACAGAGGCTTCCTGAACCTGAGCTCAGTGACGTCACGCCGAGCCAGTCTCCGTGTGCTTCACCGCCGCTCTTGCCTTCCCCACCACCGGTTCAGTTCACCCAGCCGGACCCACACCCCTCTAGCAGAGCGGTGGGCCTTGTGACTTTCGGCGCATCCGAGGACGACGGGGGAATGGATGACAGCTTGTCCATCTACGCTGCATCGGACGACTGGCCGGGCTCCACTCTCGACTCCGCCCCGTCGACGCTAGCTAGCACGAGCGGGGGCTCCACCATGGATACCGAGATTATCCGTGTCCTCTCTAAGGCCGTGGAAGACCTTGGGCTCGATTGGTCTTCTCCCGAAGAACCAACCCGGAGCCGACTGGATGAGTGGTTTCTGCAGGGGCGCCAGCAGGCCCCTCGGCAAAGGCCTTCTCCCTTCTTCCCGGAAGTTCACGACGAACTCACCAAGTCGTGGAAAGCCCCCCACTCTGTGCGCCTAAAGCCTTCTTTTTCTTTTTCGCTCTCCTCTGTGGACGGCGCGAAGGAAAGAGGCTACGAGGGAACGCCGCCCCTCGAGGAGGCCGTGGCCAATCATTTCTGCCCGCCCTCCACCACCGGATGGAAAGCCAAAGCTTCCCACCCCTCGAAGCCCTGCCGCACTACTTCTGCTCTCGCCGGTCGCGCCTACGCCGCCGCCGGCCAAGCTGCATCAGCGCTTCACTCAATGGCGGTACTTCAAGTGTTCCAAGCCAAGCTTCTCCGCTCTATGGACGAGTCTGGCCCCGAACCCGAAGCCTTTAGGGACCTACGCAGCGCAACTGATATAGCTCTGCGAGCCACGAAGGCCACCGCCCAGTCTATTGGCCGTGCCATGGCTAATTTGACTGTTCTCGAGTGCCATCTGTGGTTAACTCTGACTGAGATGAAGGACGCGGATAAGGCGCCATTTCTCGACGCGCCGATCTCCACCAGCGGGCTGTTTGGACCGGCGGTTAAGGGTTTCGCCGAACGCTTCACTGAGGCCCAGAACGCTTCACAAGCTATGCGTCATTTCCTGCCCAAGCGCTCCAGCTCATCGCAGAGCAGACAGAGACCGCCACAGCCGCAGCGGGCTAGAACAGCTCCCACCGCCTCTCAGCCCGCGCCTCAGGCTGACGCTTGACGCCGCTCGCGCTTTCACAACCGCAAGCCGCCTTCTGAGCGACGGGGTCCTCGGCCCAAGATTGTGCTGAACCCTGAGCCTCGAAAGCCATCCTAGCCACAGGAATGAGAAGAGAGAGTGCGTGTCTCGCAAAAGCCGGACCACTCTCTCTGCAAAAGCTCAAACATTACCCAGTCCCCTTACAGGCGGCTGAATATGTCCATACAACAGTCAATGGGCCAGTCACAGAGCTCGCTCACCTGCAAACAAACGCCGTTTTTACGGCGACGCACAGAAAACACAAAAAGAGTCTTTTTCTGCCTGTGTCACTAAGGGTTCACATGTCCACAAAGTGTGCATTCCCAGATACTGTCAAAACAGTGCCAAATTCATTCCCAGCTCAGGCTGCGCGCCCCATGAATGTAGATCACGTGCCTACGGTCATGTACGCACCACTACACACAAGCACTGTTCACAGAGTTATAAATTCATCCCCAGTAAAAGCGGGAAACATTATAAAAGTGACCCGTGTGCCTACCACTGTTTATGCACCCCCACTTATAAACACTGTCCTTACAGTGTCAAACACAACCCCAGCTCAGGCTGCGAGTTTTACAGACACAGCGCGCGCTGTTGTAATCACACACGCGCCCATTCACTCAGCTGCTCAGCGCGCCTCTGAGAGCTACGAGCTCAGGCGATTCGCTGGCCGGGTCCCTACGTCACAGTGGCCCGCCCCTAGCCTGTATTCAGCCCATATCTGTACACGCAGCGGCATGGGAAAACATTCCAGATATGCCGAAATGGGTATTGAATATAGTAAAGCACGGATACTCGCTCCAGTTCGCTCGCAGACCACCACGTTTTACGACTGTGGTCGAGACGAAAGTGAGAAAGGAGTGTTCACATGTTCTATGCACCGAGGTGCGCAAACTAATAGAAAAGGGCGCTGTGGAAACTGTTTCCCCCTCTGTGAGCGAGGCAGGTTTTTACAGCCGCTATTTTCTCGTCCCGAAAAAGGATGGCGGTCTCCGCCCCATCCTAGATCTCAGACACCTGAACAAAGCACTAATGATTCGCTCGTTCAGAATGTTAACAACCAAGCATATCCTCGCGCAAGTACGCCCAGGAGATTGGTTTCTCTTAGTGGATCTGAAAGATGCTTACTTTCACATTCCAATAGCGCCTCATCACAGGCCGTTTCTGAGATTCGCTTTCGAGGGACAGTCATACCAGTACACAGTACTTCCGTTCGGCCTGTCCCTGGCTCCCCGTACATTCACGAAATGTATGGATGCAGCACTTTCCCCCCTAAGGCGAAGGGGAGTGCGAATACTGAATTATCTCGACGATTGGCTGGTTCTAGCACAATCAGAAAGTCAGTTAATAACAAACAGATCTTGGATTATCAGCCATTTAGAATGCCTGGGTCTAAGAATCAATTTTGCAAAAAGCATACTATCTCCCAGCCAGAGGATTTCTTTCCTGGGAATAGTTCTAGACTCGATGCAAATGAAAGCGCGTCTCTCATCAGAGCGCCCCCGTCAAGCGGTTTCAGAGGATGCTCGGTCTCATGGCCTCAGCATCGCCCGTACTCCAGCTAGGATTGTTGCATATGCGCCCTCTCCAACGCTGGCTCAAGAGCCGCGTCCCTACTCACGCGTGGCGTTCGGGCCACTTTTTAATTAGAGCGAACCACGGCTGTATAAAAGCCCTGACGCACTGGAAAGCCGCCGATTGGTACCAGTCAGGCGTGAGTCTGGGTGTGAACACAAGGAGAAAGATGATAATGACAGATGCCTCCAAAATAGGTTGGGGGGCCCTTTACGAGGGCAGGCCTGTCTCCGGCTTTTGGTCAAACCCGGAGAAGCGCCTACACATAAACTGTCTGGAAATGAAAGCGGTCGCTTTGGCTCTCAGAGCCCTGCTCCCACATCTAAAAAACGAACACGTCCTGGTCCGAACGGACAACATGACGGTAGTGTCGTACATAAATCGCCATGGTGAACTAAGGTCGAGCTCCATGCATTCAATGGCCAGGAGACTCATTTTATGGTCCCAAGACAACTTGCGCTCGCTGAGAGCAGCGCATGTGCCAGGCGCCCTGAACCAGGGGGCAGACATGCTATCCAGAGACAAGATTCTCCCAGGAGAATGGGCTCTCAACCCGCTGACGATTCAGTGGTTATGGAAAACCTTTGGCAAAGCGGAGATCGACCTCTTCGCCTCCAAGGAGAACGCGCACTGCTCTCTTTTCTTCACGAAAAGCACGGACGTGCTCGCCCAGATTTGGCCGAGCCGCCCCTTATATGCCTTTCCCCCGATCGCGATGCTGCCACAGGTCATCAGTCAGGTCAGAGAGGAGAAAAACGCAGTGCTGCTGATAGCCCCACTCTGGAAGAACCAAACATGGTTTCCAGATCTGATGCAAATGCAATCTGCACCACGGCCGATTCCACTGAGGCCAGACCTCCTCAGTCTGGCCAGCGGGATGATATTTCATCCCCGCCCCGATCTGTGGGCCCTTCATGCATGGCCCCTCAACGGGTTCCCAGGAACCTCACGAGCGGAGCACTAAAAACCATCGCTGAGGCGCGGGCGCCCTCCACGAGACGCTTATATGCCCAGAAATGGAAAGTGTTCAGTGACTGGTGTAATGCCAAGGGCCTGAACCCTGAAACATGCGAGATTACGAACGTACTCGCTTTTCTACAAGGGCTTCTGGAGGCGGGCCGCACCCCCTCCACGCTCAAAGAATATGTGGCGGCCATCACAGCGTCACACGACCCTGTAATGGAACGTCCATTGGGAAGAAACGACCTAATTATTCATTTCCTAAGGGGCGCTAGGAGGATGAACCCTTCACGCCCCCCCTCAGTGCCGATCTGGGACCTAGCTACTGTCCTAGATGCTCTTAAAGGGCCCCCGTTCGAACCACTCCGAACCGTGCACCTTAAACAGCTCTCGCTCAAGACTGCGCTCTTGCTGGCACTTGCCTCGGTCAAGAGAGTGGGCGACCTGCACGCGCTTTCGACAAGCGCTGCCTGCCTAGAATTCGGACCTAACGACTGCAGGGTCGTCCTTAGACCGAAACATGGGTATATTCCTAAAGTGCTCACCACTCCCTTCAGAGCACAGGTTATCTCCCTAACTGCGCTATCGTCTCCAGCAGACGAACACGACGCTAATCTACTCTGCCCCGTTAGGGCTCTCAGAGTGTATTTGGAGCGTTCTGCCCTATTCAGACAGACAGAACAACTGTTTGTATGCTTTGGCGGCCGTACGAAAGGTTCCCCCGTTTCAAAGCAGAGAATTTCTCACTGGATAGTTGAAGCTATAGCGCTGGCTTATGAAGCTAAGGGACTTCAATGCCCCTGGGGAGTCAAAGCACACTCCACCAGGAGAGTGGCTTCTTCGTGGGCATGGTCGAGCGGGATACTGATCGAGGATATTTGTGGGGCGGCAGGCTGGGCCTCACCGTCCACATTTATCAGGTTCTACAACCTACAGGTCCCGACATTGCATTCCAATGTACTATCAGCATGATGCTAGTTGAACTACGAGTACGTATCTAGATTATGTATGTGCTTGTGTCACACAGAGCGCATTCTAGCCGCTCTGTATTTTTTCCCACATATAAAGCTCGCCTCTGCCGGCTAGTTGGATGATAACTTTGCTTTTCAGCTCAGGCACCTGCCTCTGGCTATCATAAGGCGAAGTTCAGCACGCACGGCGTTTTGCATGGTGTTCCCATAGAGTAAGCTACTTACGCAATAGGAGAGACCTTTTATATATTAACCTCGGTTCCCTGAGAGGAGGGAACAAGTATTGCGTAAGCTGGCGTGCTTGTGCTTGGTTAGTTCGCTTCAGTCGTTTTAACCTAAAGAACTCTCATGACGGGGCGCCCAATATATAGCTCTTGGCCACGCCCATCTTGGCGGGCTCTGACGCGTGCGGGCGCGAAGCGCGCTCATTGGTCGCGCATTCAGAGTCGCCCCGTCATTGGTTTTAGCAAGTTGCCGCAGCACAGCCAATGACCGAGCTGCCTTCGTTCATTGCTGTCAGCTGTGCAGCTGCAATGCGTTTTACATAAAGACTTCAATATTCTCGAGAAAAGGAGTTTTCCCATAGCGTAAGCTACTTACGCAATACTCGTTCCCTCCTCTCAGGGAACCGAGGTTACGTTAGTAACCGAGTTGTTACTGCTTGTGTATGCGAATTGACAATTCACCATTAAATGTGTTATTTTGAAAAGTGTTTTTTTATATATATTATATTTTGGCTTAATTCTATTTGTTATTCAGATATTACCTCAAATATTACCTTTGAATTGGAACAATATCATGACAAGTAATTGGGATGTTAATGCTACAGTAGAAGTTTTCTTGATAATCTTATGTGTACTGTGCCTAGATAGCAACTTCAGGTATATCACACATTTCAAACTGGTTTATTTTGTACTTCAAGTGGTAATTCGGCATTTTTGGGTTTATATGATAAACAAGTTTGAAAGTGATAAATTCCCTATGTTTTCCCTTTTTTTCAAAATGGGCACCTTTAGCATAATTTTTCTACAAAACTGCAAGGTTGTGTGCGGAGAACTTTTTCCTAAGGAATCTCTATATATTTCTGATGTTAAATATAAAAAAAGTAGGTAGTGCCCCACTTGGTGGAACGAAACCCTATTTCTAGGCCTCTTTAAGGCTACCGACAGCGGCCTAGTATTCTAGTCACTACTTGACTATGATTACCGTCTTTGTTGTGCGTCATTGCCCTGGGACCGCCCCTTCTGGTTTTCTCATCCGTTTTCCGCTTGGAGGTGTGTGTGGTTTGGCTGAATAGTTAGCACCAGATGTGGATTTAAAAAAATTTTTTTTTTAATAATTATTGGTTTATAGTTGTGAGGACAGTTCGCTGCTGAGGGCTGTTGGTGGCCGCTACTTCCCCTTCACGTGCCTCTCTCGCATTCCCTTGCTTTGTACATGGTGGTACAATATCCTTCTGTGAGTGGGATGTGGATGTGCGCCTGGTTATGAAATGAAGGTACGTGAAACTACCACTATTGTGCAGCGCTCCCTTTTTGTACTGCAAATAGGGATGGCCCGATACCGATACTGGCATCGGGGATCGGGTCGATACTCGTACTCATAATAATTCGCTGATACCATGCCCCGATAATCAGGTACATTTTGCGAAACGAAACTGGCCGCCGCGAGTGCTTTGTCGAGGTGAACTGAGGCATAGGGACGTGCACTCCCAACGCAATAGAGTGCGGCGCGGCACTAGATCTGATGGCTGAGAGCGAGCGCGGGCGGTAATGCACTCACTCTGTGTGTGCGGGTTGCGGGAGAATAAAACGATTTGCGGGACTCCCGCGAACTAGAAATATCTATGAATAAAACATATTAAAACTAATAGATTTTTATTTATCTGTTGCAGAAAAGCAAGAATAACAACTAAAACAAAATAGAAACGATTTACAGGCCAGAGTTTCTATTCATAACATGTTTGCAGCGTTGAGCGATGTAGCCAATCACAGTCATATGTGTTGATTTCTTGAACGCAATGGCCAATCAGAAGCATTTAAGAGACTCCCCTCACCGTTCAAAACTTTTTTGTTCAGTGCTGAATTCTGTATGCTGGCAAATCCTCTAATTATAACAGTGTGTGGATATTATGAAAGATTCATTGTGCAGTCAGCTTCATTGATAATAACAGAGATGTGTGAGATCGCTATGAACTGTCAGCTTTTTAGGAATTAGGCTAATAAGGGAGCGCACTTTGCGCGCATTCAGTCATTCCAGACCATGCACGCAGTAGCCTGCTTGGTTTTATGTTAAATTAACAGTGGTTTGTGTGTTAATACATTTATTATTTTACTCATTATTATTTATTTTTAGACTTGTTAAAACAAGCAGAGAAGAAAATAAAAACAGTCTTCTAACCTGTGTTCTAAAATAGTCTTCAGTCTTCTTTTCTGGGAGCCTATAGTTACTTTTGCGTTAGAAATATCGGTATCGGCAAGTACACAAATGTAAATACTCGTACTCGTATCGGTTTGAAAAAAATGGTATTGGGCCATCCCTAACTGCAAGTATATGTTTGTGCATACATTTTAGGAGGAATAGACTGTTCCGCGAGGCCTGTGGGGCAACGCTGTTTGACGCTGCTGTTTTGTGTATCCGGATTCTCTCTTGTGACAAATTTTTTCGTCAATGCGTGCGGGGTCGAGCTATGCGTGTCGGGTGATGCCTGCTCTCCAGCATTTGTCCTTGTGATCGCCGGGCTTCCTTTATTTTTCTTTAACTAGTCCTTCAATTTGTTTGTGATTTGCTTTATTTACTTTTGGTATATTACTTATTTTCTCAGTGTATTCCTTTGTGAATGTTGTTTTGCTTTATTTGGCTTGTTTTGTGTAGAGCCCGACCGATATGGATTTTTGGGGGCCGATACCGATAAAAAAAGCCAGATACCGATATATCGGCCGATATTATTTATGTGTATATTATAATACAGTAGCAATATTATGTGTATTATAGTACAGTACCAGTCAAAAGTTTGGACACTTTCCTATTGGTGTATACAAACTTTTGATGGGTACTGTATATAGAATACACAGTAAACAGAATAAATATAAAAGTTCTGCAATGATCACTCAAATGTGGTGATCAAACACTTGTGTGACAAAGATATGTAATGGGGGCAGGGTGAATGATAGAATGAGAATGATACATTTGAGCTGTAACCAAACTAGTTTGCATTGCATGTTATATTATATTATATTCTAAATACTGTTGCATAATCTTCACTAACAACTTTGTCTTTTAATTTAGTCACGTTATATAAAACATAACTTGTATCAATAAATATATCAAAAGTGTCACTGACAAAACCTTATTATCTTCTTTTTTAGTCTTAATTCCTCTAATCTCTACCAGTGGAGGAAGAATTAATTTAATTACTTTAAATTAAATGTTTTTAATTTCATATGTAGGCTACAGTACTTTTATACTATTTTAAATAAGTAGTAAGCTAAATGTACTAAACGTGAAACAAAGTGTTATAATTATATAAATTATTGGAATATTGCTTGATGTTGTAACGTAGCGTTATAGGCAGAATGAGCTTTAACACTGTGTACACCGGACGCAGCCGTTATCGCTCGCGTCGCAACAGCTGTTTACCCGCGACCCGTTACAAAGCAGAATGGGGCATCAGTTTACTGTCAGAGATTTGTCGCTTGCGCAACGCATTTTAATCAATGTTTCATCAACCAATTGCCTGGATTTAATAAATAAGAAGTAAATATAGCAGACAATAATCAGGACTTCTCAGCTGCGCGCTTGCAATAGTCACAAGCTCACACAATATGTGACAGAGGCTGGTAGCAGAGAAATCAATTCTGTGAATTACACTGCGCAAATCAAAAGTAATAGGCTAATACCCAGCGGATGAAGAAGGGTTGGCTCTCAACAGAACATAAAATATTCATTTTATTTTATTTTTTGTGTTCGCATTTATGAGGAAAAAACAATGTTACGGACGTGACAAGCTCTGAAAGCAGCACTAAAGTGCTTTAAAACTTTCACAGAGACCTCAAATAGAAAGCACAAAGCCTTTCATTAAAGTGAATTTCGTTTTGTATTAATTGTATCTTAATTTTAATCAATGTTTCATCAACCAATTACCTGGATTTAATAAATAAGAAGTAAATATAGCGGACAATAGATAATCTCGACACGGAGGCGTCGGCGCGTGAACTGGAGGTCGTCTCATGCATAAATGAACCGAAACTCGGCGTATAAACCTGAGAAATATCTATATTGAAATGTCTACTTTTAAACAGAACCATTCAAAACGAAAGACAGACTGCTCTCTGCTGTAATCCGTATGAAATGTGCATTTCTCTCTGGCGTGTTCACTGAAGATCGCGAGTCAGCGTCGTCAACTTTGCAGCGACACTGACAGAAAACACTTTTTTATTAATAAACAATTAAAATGTCTCCTTGCTATATTTGATGTATTCACAATCATTACTTTCGCCAGTTCTTTGTGACAGCTTTTAGGTGCTTTATTGGCAGCGCCACCCTTACATGAATCACCGCACCCGCATTTTTTAAAATATTAATTTATCGGCCATTATAAATGCCGATACCAATAGTTAGGAAAATGCCTAATATCGGCCCGCTGATATATCGGTCGGGCTCTAGTTTTGTGACTGTTTCTTGTAGTGGTTTTGATTTAACTTTGTTTTGCTTTACGGGTGTTAGAAGGACTGTGAGATGAAATACAACCAGCTTTGGTGCCCATTCTGACTTTCATCATTGTAATATTGTTTAATGATTTTCTGGTTTATTAATTTAAATGTTTAATTTTTTTATTTATTTCGTGTCTTTGTTGAATGTTGATACCAGTGTGGTAACTTTTGCTTTCGTTTCAGGAGCCGAGGCTTCAAGGCAGGCCGCTAGTAGGCCCTCACGTGCGGTGGTGGAGGGTTTTGTCATGGAGTGCTGTGCGTTCATGCTTGACTTTATTGAAGTGTGTGTTGATATCTGTGCACAGGGTGGTAAGAGTGATTGTAGGAGCCTTGTGCTCACTAAAATGGTGTACCTGCCATTGTTAAGCCTCGGCCTCCCTTTTGGTTCCTTGAGAATCGTGAATGATGAATGTTGATCCTATTTTTTTAATGTTTTTTTAAGATTGTTGTGACTACTAAAATAAAGCTTTTGTATTTTTTCGTATCCACGTCTCCAGCCCTCCTTTTGGAAATCACATATTTCCCTGGTTAAACAGGGTGGCGTAGTCTTGCATATGTAGAGGTAGTTTTCTCCTCTTAAGGTCCCGCTACATAAGCAAGATTAAAAACAGATAAATTAATAATTTTATTCAGCAATGACCTTCAATTGGTCAAAAGTGACACAAAAAAAGTGTTACAAAAGACTTATTTTTCAAATAAATGCTGTTCTTTTGATCTGTTTTTATCAAAGAATCCTAAAAAATAAAATGCATCATAGTTTCGACAAAAATATGAAGCAGCACAACAGTTTTCAATGTAGGTCATTCAAACAACTTCTTCAGCTTCCCCATTGAGCGCTGCGCTCCCATTGCATTGTTCTGCTCTTCACAAGACGTTATTCCCAAAAGAAATAAAGTCAGTCCTATTTTCTTCAATTAAATCTAAACATGCTCCAGAGTTTGAAAATGGTTGAGCATTGAACAGTACAGACCTGATGTCAGCAACCGCATCATTGCTTTCCACAGTTTAGGAGATGCTAAAGCTTGGTGCAAAATTTCAAATATGACTTTTGTACAATATTTAGTAGTAAAAAGCTTCTTATTTAACATTTTTCTATTAATATTAATATATATATATAAAAATTCAGTCTGATAATAGTTAATTATATGGATTATTTTATAGGGCTGTGCTCAGAATATCGATACTTCCTGACGATGCGCGTATGCTGTATCGATACTGTCGTGCTTTTGAATGTAGCCAATTCAGGGCTCGAATTTCAGCACGGGATTGCGAGTATTACGCATTATTCTAATCATTCCCGCAGGTCTCCCACACTTATAATGCGGGAAATTCCCTCAAACATTGATTGAGTGTACTATGCAGCTGTGCCGCGTCTTCTGTCTCTCTGTCTCTCAAAATGGGTTGCTCAAGGCAAGCGTCAAACGCGCTGAAGGCGGTGATACTACACTCTTGCTTTTAGGAGTTGGGACATGACGGAATATTCACTTGCATATTCGGGCGAGCATTGCATTGTCACTTAAGTTTACCATTCGCTCGTCTTTTTAAGTCTTACCACGCTAAACATTCAAGCGATTTTAAACTATTCAGTAGGCTACTCGCGCGCTCTCTGAGAGATGGTTTTCTCTGCATGCTTACATAGAGTAAAGCCGCCTCACAAACAGCCTGTGAGTAACAAAAGTTATTTTTCACGGATTATATCGCTTTTACAGCCACAAACAAGCAAAATGATGTCAAAAATTTCGGTCTTGGTGAGTATCCAACACAGTCGGTTATGTCTTAAATAAGCATAAAATGCATGTGATGTGACAGTATTTGAAAACAGGATCCGTGCACTAGCTCTTAAAGTGACAGCAGCCATATGTGTCTGTCATTAATATTGTTGTCAAAACAACAAAAGATAGCTTTAATTATAAGGAATCTGGATTTATAGTCGATGTATTTAATTTAGTCAGGACTAAAATACTACCCAATGTTATTTTACATTTAATTACTTTATTAAGTTCTTAATACTAGTGCTAGACCTATTCAAAAACTTTTCTCTTTATTGGTAGTCTATCTTTATTCTATTGTATTTATTTGTTTAAAATGATTTCAACATAATGTAAAGAAATTACTGTGTTTGGTGCACATTCCAACACTTATTTAATTTAACTCTCATTGTTTTTTAAGACAAAAACTAAATAGTTTTTCAGTTATCACAACTGTTATAACACTGTTTATTCAATAAAGATATTACTGTTACTAAACTCTGCTCAAAAGAAATTTAAATTCCAAATTGATCCATATCGTGATACATATCGTATCGTGGCTTTAGTATCGTGATGCGTATCGTATCGTGACATTGTTGGTGATACACAGCCCTATTATTTTATCAGTACAACAATTTATGTGAAAATGTATTAATAATTGAGAATATCACAACATTGTTTACGTAATTTTTCACATTATGAATTAAAACATAAAAAATCCTAAAACTGTCTTTTTTTTTTAACAGGTTTAAATTAGATTTTTAATCCCATCGTTTGATTTGAACCACATGATATGAACATTTTATGCAATATTATAACCATATGAAATGAGCTAAGCACAGCTAAAGTCTGTAGGAACACATCAAGAGTTGAAAACTGTTTTATAGTCATGTTTCATGTGCAACCATGGGAATATTTTCTGAACTTGCCTCTAGCGTATATACAGTAACAGCTGAAATTAAAAACCAGTGAGATTATTCAATATCCCATGACCCCTTTGCATGCTAATCAGCGCAGTGTGTGTGCAAAACAATCAAAGAGAACGACTGTATCCTGCTTCAGATGGCAGTGTGTGTGACCGTGGGCTGCAGGGGGACAGATTGCATTTCAATGTAATGCACACACACTTTCTGAGCACAGATGGAGCTGCGTGAGGCCTGTTGGAGGGGAATCGGTGTGTATTGTCCTTGAGGCTAGATGGCCTGAGCTTGATACTGGATCAGCTCACCTCTCTCTCTCTCATACATACACACACACACACACACACATCTGCCATACAGGCTGTCTGGAAGTACACAATTTAATTTTTACAAAAATTGACACATTAACAACTTTTAAAGTGACAGCCAAATATGGCATTTAAAGAAAGGAAGCAAAACATCCTGCTTTATAGAGTGCTTAACATAGGGCACCCACTTTTAAGCACCTACATTAATATACATTTATCTATAGGCAGTTTGAGTGTATAAAATTTATTACGTAAAAATTTATTATGTATTAATTGTATTAAAAATGTATTATTTTGCCGAATATGTACTTCTATTGAAACTGAATCCTGTACTCAATAACATTTACAATGCTAAAATTTTACTTTTTACTCCTTGCAATTTCATTTGCACTTCAAAGTATATTTCACAGGTTATCTTAAACTAATAATATAAAATATTATTGAATTCAGATGGGACCAGCTTTCCCAGAGGAAGTCAGGTAAAGTCAGGTAAATTCATGTTTCGCAGACATACTTTTGCAGATTTACTTTTGTCTGTTTTTCAGTGCCTAGTGTTTTTCAGCTGTCTCGTATTTCCTCTGAGAAAACGAATTCCATTCGGATGGGAATGTCTGAGATAGAGATATGTTTTTTTTTTTTTTTTACAGTGCTTCTCCTACTCCTTTTTAAGCTTGAGAGACATGGTCACTAGTATCTGTGATGAAAAAAAAAAAATTTAAGATAAAAAAAAACGTAACGTCGGCCCTTGGTTTTAGACATCACATATTGTTGTTAGCAAAAACAATGAAACTCAGCTCCTTCCCTCACCTTGGCAATTCTTGGCTACGAGGGCATCTCCAAAGTATCCGTCAGCACACCTTCCACAGTCCGACCCTCCGTATCCCTCACGACAGCGCCGACAGGCTCCGGTCACCGGGTCGCAGCTGAGCGCCGCTGTACGGTCCAGGTTACCGTTACACATACACGGCTGACAGGAACCCCCAGGAACGCTGGGACGCCCGAAATAGCCATTAGCACATCTGAGGTCGTCAAGAGCAGAGAGAATGCATACTTTAAAAAATGCGTAGTCAAAATATTCCAGTCCTTCTGCAGTGACACAAAACTGTATATTGGACCATTTGACCATCTCTTAGATCTGGAAGCTTGTTTCCACCACAGAATAAAAATTAAAAAAGGTAATTGTGACTCTTTATCTGACAATTTTTGGCTTTCTATCTCACAATTGTGTGATATAAAGTCGCATTTGTGTGTTATGAAGTCAGAATTGCGTGATATAAAGTCGCATTTGTGTGTTATAAAGTCAGAATTGTGTGATATAAAGTTGGAATTGCGAGTTATAAAGTCCAATTCTAAGGGAAATTTTTTTTTTTTCTCACTCAATTCTGACTTTATAACATGCAATTGCTACTTTATGTCACACAATTCCGAAAAATAAAATCAGAATTGCGAGATGTAAACTCACAAAAGTGAGATTCAAATATTTTATTCTGTGGTGGAAACAAGCTTCCATACTTAATTTCTTCTTACATTATAAAATAATTTATGCTTAAATTAATTTCTCACATGCATGTGTTTTATTAATTGCTACGCAGCCATGTAATTAGCTGGATAATGTACAGTCAGCCAGCTTGGGGTCCTGGTCACTGTGTGGGTTTGTTTTGAGATAATGAACAACTGACTGTTATAAACTAACATTTGTAGCTTATGTACAGTATGATGCATAAAGATACATTTAACTTCTAGCTTGATGGTGGTGCAGTGAATTAGCTGTCAATTTATTTATTATCGTTTGTAGTTATAGTTCAAAGCAGATCAGACGTCACTTTAGCCCAGTTATGATAGTATACACAGAAGCTAAACATTAACTGAACTCATCTTAGTTATAGAGAATAGCTGGTGTAAATGGGATGAATGGACACACTTAAGGAAAGCATTTAAAGGGGAAATGAAGCAGTCAGTCAAGTTTACATGATTTACAAGATGGATGTCTACTATAATCAAAAATTATATAAGAAACATGACAAATGTTAACATATAAAAGAAACACCGTTATATCTTTCGGGGCAAGGGCGCCGCCATTGTGCAGTATTATAACCGGTGACGTCACGGGGTGGGTTTGCTCTGGGCTGAGTTCAGTAAAATACAGTGAAAGATGCATGTAAGCTGGTTGAACCAGCGAACAACTAACGTTAGGTACAGTCATTGTTAGCTAACAGCTGTAAGCATGAACTAGCTAAGGCTAACTTAGTGTTTAGCTAGTGAACTTTATTAGTACCAGACAAAAAGAGGACGTCTAACGTTAACAAACTGCACATGGAAACATTGTTCGCGATGTCTGCCATCATATTCCTGTCTCTTGTCAACACCATGGTTGCAATACATGGTCAAGATAAGCGTCTTGACAGCAGATGGATTGTGCTATCGTGGCGTAATAATCTGTTTGGTTGTAAAATGTATTACCTGAATGAAATGAAATCGAATGTATCGTCCTGTGGAATCATTCATTCACAGACAGCATACGAATCTTCCTGTTACGACTCCGAGTCGAGTGTGAATTGAAAGCGCTTCTTCAGACGATTCAGTGCGTGCAGGAAACCGAACAGATCATTCAAACTGATTCGCGAACCGATTTTGACTGATCTGCCAACATGTTTGATGAAGTCTTTGAACAGAATCGACTAAAAAAAAAGAGTGATTCATTTGTAAATTGAGCATCGCTCATCATGCCCATAAAAAAGATACAGCGCGCTTGGAAAACTCATTCGCATTTATATACATGTTTGCATTAAAATAAAGTGCGCCGTTTGCATCCCTGCATATAACGAGATTTGGGCCATACAAATTACGGGAGTTTCACGGGAGCAATAACAAAACGGGAAGGGGGCGGGAGATGGATGTGAAATACGGGAGACTCCTGGCGAAAACGGTAGTGTTGACAGGTATGAGCTACACCTAATACACCATAACACCATAACTTGTATGGCCCTGCATATAACGAGATTTGGGAGATCTGTCTAAATCGGTTCGCGAATCAGTTTGAATGATCTGTTCGGTTTCCTGCACGCACGGAATCACTGAAGCGCTTTCAATTCACACTCGACTCGGAGTCGTAACAGGAAAATTTAAGAACATCAAGTGCGTTGGATGAAGTGGCCGTGGACCTACCTACAGTACAGTCTAGTGAAAGCAAATCTGCAAATCTATATTGTTTGCCAGCGATGAAGATCTTTATTAGTTGAACATCTTCGTATGCTGTCTGTGAATGAATGATTCCATAGGACGATACATTCGATTTCATTTCATTCAGGTAAGTAGGCTAATACATGACAACCAAACAGATTATTACGCCACGATAGCACAATCCATCTGCTGTCAAGACGCATATCTTGACCATGTATTGCAACCATGGTGTTGACAAGAGACAGGAATATGATGGCAGACATCGCGAACAATGTTTCCATGTGCAGTTTGTTAACGTTAGACGTCGTCTTTTTGTCTGGTACTAATAAAGTTCACTAGCTAAACACTAAGTTAGCGTTAGCTAGTTCATGCTTACAGCTGTTAGCCAATGACTGTACCTAAAGTTAGTTGTTCGTTGGTTCAACCAGCTTACATGCATCTTTCACTGTATTTTACTGAACTCAGCCCAGAGCAAACCCACCCCGTGACGTCACCGGTTATAATACTGCACAATGGCGGCGCCCTTGCCGCGAAAGATATAACGGTGTTTCTTTTATATGTTAACATTTGTCATGTTTCTTATATAATTTTTGATTATAGTGGAAATCCATCTTGTAAATCATGTAAACTTGACTGACTGCTTCATTTCCCCTTTAAGTATATTGCATTCCCAGACATGTACTGTTTCTCTTTTAAAGGAGCTGTGTACACACTGTACTGGTTCCATTACAGTCCGTCTGATGAACAACCCTTTTGATCATGAAAAGAGCACCCGAGACTTTTCTCGCCAAAACAAAGCACAGACGATGAGAATGTGAGAGAAATATAAGGGGAAGAGACGCTATCACTTCCTCCGCTCGCTTCGCCCACCCGCTCTTCTTATCTGCTGTCGGTGCGTTCGGATCCAATATCAACTGAAGCAACTTGTGCTGCTGGCTGATAAACACGCACAGTCTATCCACTCGCTTCATGTTAAATGGATTCCTCTGCGCTTATCGGCACACAGCTGCGCTATCTGCATGATGGCGGAAAGAGAAAGTAATCACTGTGTTTCACTCGCGCTCAGGGGATTCCACAAGCCACCCTAGATTTATTAATTGAATATGGTATTGCTTGTGACTGTCTTTACAGGCCCAGAGGCATGCTATCAGAATCTAGTTCTAACTGTTGGAGATTTTAACATTTAAACGAAGTCTTAGATCTCACAATAACTTTAAAAGACATAATATCCCTTTAACAGTACAAATGCTCTGGGATAATGTCTCATTTAAGGAATATTGGATTGGTGCATTCATATACAGATATATCTGCATTTATAGTTGTGTTACTGCATGTGGGGCCAGATTACAAAGTACCCTTTTTACCAAACTGCTTGTCCTGGTACTTTCCATTTAACAATGGATTTCAAGTTGCTTTCGTAGGAAATTGTCTTCTAAGCACTTGACTGTAAATGCAATATGGAAAATTGGAATCATTCAAAAAGATCTGTTCACATTTACTCAGATACTGTATGTCTAAGTGATTTCTTTTTACATTAAAACTAATGAGACCAGGGGCAAGATTTACTAAACAGGGCAAATTAGAGTGAGAGCACAATCCCATAAAAGCGCTGATGGAAAGGGAAAGTTCTGCGTGTGATCTACTGACAACGCACACATTAAAAAACACAGACACAGCCGGATCATTGCCATAATGACCAACGCAATCTACCAACAGCAGCGCAAATTAGCGTCTGGTTTAAGACATGCTTTTTTTGGGCGCTAAATAATGGCGCATACACCAGTAAATTTACGAGCGCAAACCTTAGTAAATCACCTTGCATGATTCATTTAAATTCTCTCCTCCCATACATTTTGCATCTGAAAGAGAAACTCCAACACATGCATATGGAATAAGATCAGCCGCAAAAATAACCCTGCCCACGCCTTTAGCAAATCCTGACAGTAGTTTTTTTTACCACCAAAAGGGGGTTTGTAATGGCACAAGCTGTAAATCTGGCCCCAGGTCTGATGCCAAATTTTTTATTTTCTCAGAAAAAAAAAAATCAGAAACCGAATGAAAATAAGTCACTCCATTCATTTAGATGTTGTAGAGTAAAATGCAATGCACTATAATGCAACTAATAAAGCAATTTCATATCAGAGGATATTAAAGAGAACATTTGATGTGTAACCTCGTCACAGCATCTAACATTATAGCCACTCTAAGAACAGATACCTTCCTTTTGGAATAGCTAGAATCCTGAAAAATCTAAATCTAAAAGTTTCTTTCTGAAGAAAAATATGCTACATAAAGAATTTCAGTCTGTGTGTAGGTCCTTTAATAGTACAGAGAAAACGTCTCAGATTATGCATATAACCATGGTTCCCTTTCGTAGTCACTCCGATTTACGTCGGATGACGGAGAATGGGGGGTTTCGCTTAGAAAGCCTATCGACTTCGAGTATTACAAAACGAGCCAATGGCAAAGAAATGCCATGGGTCTGCGGAATTTGCATAGCGTATCTCCGCCCCACCGCGTGGGTATAAAAGGAGAGATGCCGGCAAAGGCAGATCATGTTTTCGCTTCGGAGCCAAGAGTATCTCTTCACTCCACAGCCATTCCTGATTTCACTCTACGAGACGAGCCATTCTCCGGTATTGGTGTGACGGCGATCTGCAGCGAGTTCACATTGCCTGCTGATCTGTGCAGTGATCTGCCAGTAAGTGTGTTTCTCCCTGCTCGCTTGGATGACTCATGTTCTCTCTGTGGGAACATGACCATCGCGTCATTAAGGTCGAGACTCGGTAAACTCACAAGAGTGAGAGTCCCCTCATCCACCACCCGTTCTTCGGCTGGTGGCCAGGGTGACCGGAGGGTTACGGTCTGGAACAAGGTGCCGACTCTGTGTCCACGCCCCAGCCCCCCTCCTCAAATGACGGTGCCCGCTAGTGAACAGGTGATTCCCAGGGGTCTACCCTCTGGTGGCCCGTGTATTTCATTTGAAGCTACAGAGGATGATACTATGTTTGTAGCAGCTTCACAAGGTGGGTTTGATTCTCCTGGAAGTGACGACTCGTCACAGCTGCCACCCTCTGGTGTGCATACGGCCGTGCCTGAGTCTGATCCGGAGATGACGGCTATGCTTTCCCGGGACGATTGGTTTTTGGGTAAGGTCGCCGACTCCGTCCACGGCAAACCCCAATACCTTTCTTCCCGGACGTGCATGATGAGATCTCGAAGTCCTAGAAGACCCCATTGTCTTCTCGGGACCGCTCGCTGATCTCATCCGCCTTTCCTTCCTTCGTTGGGGGCGCTGCCCATGGGTACACTGGGGTTCCCCCGGCTGAACGCTCTGTTGCGATGCTATGTGTCCTCAGAGTGCTTCTTCTCGGCGCAATCCTAAGCACCCGTCTATGACCTGTAGTTTTTCGTCTACACTTGTGGTGAAATCCTGTAGCTCCCAGGACAGGCAGCCGCCTCACTGCATGCCATGGCCATTCTGCTGGTCTACCTGGCCCAGGTGCTCATGGACATGCAGGAAGGTAGGACTGACCCAGGGCTCTTCATCGAGCTGCGCGCCGCCACTGACCTTGCTCACCGAGCGCCAAAAGTGGCCGCGCGCTCCCTGGGTCAGGTGATGTCCACCATTCAATCCTCTGGCTTGACCTGCCCGATGTGTAGGTTGTCCGGCGGACCCCTCTGCTCGACACCCTCATATCCCAGGTCGGCCCTTCGGCGGTGCAGTTGAGGGCTGTACTACAGTTCTCGACCGCCCATGAGCAGACTGAGGCTTATTCTGTCCCGACGGCCCTGCCGTCCGCTCAGGTCCCTCAGTCTGCCCACCACCGAAGGCGCCCTCCTGCGGCTCCCACCCCGTCCGTTCACCCGGGCTGGTTCTGGGGGCCGCAGGGGGACGCCACTGCCCTCTCCAGCCCCGCCCCCCGCTATACGCCAGGTTAAGCGGCGCTCTTGAGATGGGCTGCTCGGAGGTGGGACTCAGTTCTTTCCAGGAGCTGGTAGCAGGGCCACTCCTTTCCCCGGTGGAGGGCCGGGGAAGAATCCTTATTCTCAGAAGGAACTGACTCTCCCATCTCAGCACAAGGAGGCCGGATGACAGTGCGCGACGCCCCCGGGCCTCGCCGCTCTCGTCCCTCTCTGTCACAGAGCTCTCGGACCGCAGTGTGCGCCGCCCCCGGGCCTCGCCACTCCTGTCCCCCTCTGTCCCAGAGGGCGCGGATGACAGTGTGTGCCGTCTCCGGACCTCACCACTCTCGTCCCCCTCTGTCGCCAGACCCCTGGCAGAGCAGACCCCCATGGAACGCTGGTCCTTCCCTGGTCTCCTCTGTCAGGGTGCGGAGTTTGACCGTGCCCCCGCACCGGGCCACTATGCCACCCTCGCCTGGGCCAGTCACTCCGCTTCGCTGCCCCTCCGGGGGGACGCCTTTGGTTCGCATGTCACCGCTGGTTCAGTTTCTGGGAGCTTGGTTAGAACTTCCCGACCTGTGCCGCTGGGTCGCCCGCACTATCAGGCTCGGCTATGCGATTCAGTTCGCACGGTCTCCTCCCCGCTTCAGGGGAGTCCGCTTCACTATGGTTGGTGGCAATGCCCCTATCATGAGAGCGGAGGTTGCCACCCTGCTGGCGAAGGGTGCAATCGAGACTGTCCCTCCAGCCGAGATGAGGTCGGGGTTTTACAGCCCGTACTTCATTGTCCCCAAGAAGACCGGTGGGTTACGGCCAATCCTGGATCTGCGCATCTTGAACCGCTCCCTTCACAGGCTGCCGTTCAAGATGCTCACAGCTAAACGCATTTTCGAATGCGTACGGCCACAGGATTGGTTTTTGCAGCGATAGACCTGAAGGACGCCTACTTTCGTGTCTCCATTTTACCTCGACACAGACCGTTTCTCCGGTTTGCTTTCGAGGGGCAGGCATACCAGTACGCGGTTCTCCCATTCGGGTTGGCTCTGTCTCCTCGCGGCTTTACGAAGGTTGTTGAGGCAGCCCTTGTTCCCCTACGCGAACACGGGGTTCGCATCCTGAATTATCTCGACGACTGGCTAATATTAGCTCACTCTCGGGATCAGGTTTGCGAACACAGAGACCTAGTGCTCCGGCACCTAGCCCGTCTGGGCCTTCGGGTCAACCAGGAGAAGAGCAAACTCTGCCCCGTGCAGAGGATCTCTTTTCTCGGTATGGAGATCGACTCGATCGCCATGTCCACGCAGCTCACGAGCGAGCGCGCACACTCACTGCTGACTTGTCTTCGACAGTTCGAGGGCAAGAGTGCGGTCCCACTGAAACTGTTTCAGAGGCTCCTGGGGCATATGGCATCTGCAGCCGCGGCAACGCCGCTCGAATTGCTTCATATGAGACCGCTTCAGCTGTGGCTTCGCGATCGAGTCCCGAGGTGGGCATGGCATCATGACACGCTCCGAGTCCCAGTGACTCCGACCTGCCGTCAGACCTTCACCCCGTGGAGGAACCTCAGTTTTCTACGGGCCGGAGTTCCCCTAGAACGAGTTTCCAGGCATTTTGTTGTCTCCACAGATGCCTCTTCCACGGGCTGGGGCACCATGTGCAACGGGCATGCTGCCGCGGGCTCCTGGACAGGACCCCAGCGCCTTCTGCATGTCAATTGCCTCGAGTTGCTGGCAGTACGCATTGCCCTGCACCGTTTTCGCACGTTGCTCAAGGGTCAACACGTACTAGTCCGTTCAGACAATACCACGACTGTAGCGTACATCAACCGTCAGGGTGGTCTACACTCCCGCCGTATTTCGCAACTTGCATGCCACCTCCTCTTATGGAGTCAGAAGCACCTGAGGTCCCTTCGTGCTATCTACATTCCGGGAGATCTGAACTTTGCAGCCGACGAGCTGTCACGGTTTCGGCCCATCTCCGGCGAATGGCGACTCCATCCCCAGTCGGTCCAGCTGATTTGGGACCAGTTCGGGGACACACAGGTAGACCTGTTTGCCTCCCACGACTCTTCCCATTGCGCCCTGTATTACTCCCTGTCCGATGGCACGCTCGGCACGGATGCACTGGCGCACAGCTGCCCGCGGGGCCTACGCAAATATGCGTTTTCCCCAGTGAGCCTTCTCGCACGGACCTTGTGCAAGATCAAGGAGGACGAGGAGCAGGTCATTCTGGTTGCGCCATACTGGCCCACCCGGACCTGGTTCTCCGAACTGATACTCCTCGCGACAGCACCTCCTTGGCCAATTCCTCTGAGGAAGGATCTCCTTTCTCAGAGACGGAGCACCCTCTGGCACCCTCGACCCGATCTTTGGAGACTCCACGTGTGGCTCCTGGACGGGACGAGGCAGGTTTGAGTACCCTGCCACCAGCGGTGGCGGCTACCATCACTTCCGCTAGAGCATCGTCCACGAGACATGCCTATGCGTTGAAGTGGAACCTCTTCGTCAACTGGTGCTCTTCTCGCCGAGAAGACCCCAGGAGATGCTCGATCAGTGTTGTGCTTTCCTTCCTGCAAGATGGGTTGGAGCGAAGGCTGTCTCCCTCCACCCTGAAGGTGTATGTGGCCACTATCGCCGCATATCACGAAGCAGTTGAAGGTAAGTCTCTGGGGAAGCACGACCTGATCGTCAGGTTCCTGAGAGGAGCGAGGAGACTGAATCCTCCTCGCCCTCCTCTTGTTCCCTCTTGGGACCTCTCAGTGGTGTTAAATGCCCTGCAGAGGGCTCCATTTGAGCCTCTGCAGTCAGTTGAGCTTAAGTTCCTGTCTATGAAGACAGCGCTCCTGGTTGCATTGGCCTCCATCAAGAGGGTAGGGGACCTGCACGCATTCTCCGTTGACGAAGCGTGCCTGGAATTCGGGCCCGGTCACTCTCACGTGATCCTGAGACCCCGGCCTGGATAAGTGCCCAAGGTTCCCACCACTCCCTTCCGGGACCAGGTGGTGAACCTGCAAGCGCTGCCCTCGGAGGAGGCAGACCCAGCCTTGGCACTGCTCTGTCCAGTACGCGCTCTCCGTGCTTATGTAGAGAGGACGCAGTGTTTCAGGACCTCAGACCAGCTCTTTGTCTGTTATGGTGGGAGACTGAAGGGAAAGGCTCTCTCAAAGCAGAGGTTGTCTCACTGGATAGTGGACGCCATTGCTTTGGCTTACCAACAGCAAGGCAGACCGTGCCCTCTTGGTGTGACAGCACACTCCACTCGGAGTGTGGCTTCCTCTTGGGCTCTAGCGCATGGCGCCTCGCTGGCAGACATTGCAGAGCTGCAGGCTGGGCAACACCGAACACATTCGCCAGATTCTACAATCTCCGAGTGGAGCCAGTGTCCTCTCATGTACTCGCCTCAACCAGCTAGTGCCGGACCCGCTCAGGTGTCTTCGCTTGCTCGCCATTCCACTCCACGGGCTGGATACGTGCGATTTTTCCTCAGGTGAGCCTTCCTCTCTGAAGCCCTGAGTTCCTCCAGCACTGTTGACGCTTGCGCCAGTGTCTATTGCCTGTGCGTCGGCTAGGTGCCTCCCTGTGCATGGTTCCTCCCCTGAGTAACCCCCACATGTGTATTTACACTGTATGCCTCCCTGAGCATGTGTCTTTCCCTCGGCAAGCCACCTTGCCACTCCTGGAGTTGAAAGTTGCCACCCCTCGGGTTGGTCACTCCGGTGTTCTTCCATATGAAGCCCCTCCGGGCCATATGTGTATTCTAAGTCCTCCCTACGGGCAGGCATTGTGTTGCATATTTCCTCTGAGATATGCTCCCAGTGTACCTTGGTATTCCTGTGCTAAGTAGGACTCCTTCGTCCGTGCCAGTATCACGACAGGGGGATCAGACTTTCGCAGGGCACTGGAAGACAGCTGTGAAGGTGGCGTGATTACACGGGGACCCCCATTCTCCGTCATCCGACGTAACTCGGAGTGACTACGAAAGGGAACGTCTCGGTTACGTATGTAACCCTCGTTCCCTGAGTAGGGAACGGAGACGTTACGTCTCCCTGCCACTTCCGCTGTACCGCTGGGTAGACGCCTGAGTTCAGTCTCGGCTCCTCAGCGAAGACATGATCTGCCTTTGCCAGCGTCTCTCCTTTTATACCCACGCGGTGGGGAGGAGATACGCTATGCAAATTCCGCAGACCCATGGTATTTCTTTGCCATTGGCTCGTTTTGTAATACTCGCAGTCGTTAGGCTTTCTAAGTGAAACCCCCCATTCTCCGTCATCTGACGTAACGTCTCCGTTCCCTACTCAGGGAACGAGGGTTACATAGGTAACCGAGACGTTCCCTGAGAGGGGAACGAGACGCTGCGTCAGCTGATGCAATGGGGACGTGTCCCGCAGGACTCGGTGTTTGAGGCACAGGTACCAGCAGATGCAGTGATGAAGTTGCAGGGTGCTCCCCAGCATATAAAAAGGGTACCTGAAAACAAGGCATCTGCTTCAAATGTCTGAAGGAAGACACGTAGGTACATCCGAAGCATGGCAAAGCGAACCGGCGTCTTGTTCCCCTCTCTTGGAACCATGGTTACATTTGTAACCTGAGAAGATCCCTTTCGAGGGAACTCAACGCCGCTTCAGCTGACGCAATGGGGACATCAATACCAACTATGCCATAAAACACTAAAAACAGTCTAGACTTAGGCACAGATAGTAAATATTCAGCCAGCGAGTGGAGACACCCTGCACACTGTTGCAATGGGAAGGAGAGTAACTTCACTTAATTCCCAGATACCTGGGGAAGGTGACAGAAGAGCTTATAATTATCATAGACAATCATGTCAAACATCTGTCAGCTCTACTTCTAAATATATTTCAGGGGGCCAACCCTTATCTTTATTCTCCTCTAATAACAACGCTCTGTACCCCAACTTCCTCCTCGGAGGGGGAGGGAGGAGAATTTCTTTTCCTATAAAAATAGCATACTGTCCACCCAATGCCCTCAACTTGGGGAACAGGAGGAGATTACACAACTTCCTGTACCCCACATTCTCCTCGGAGGGGATGGAGGATAATTATTCTTCTCATAAACAAAAATATTGTTAATCTCCTCAAAAGCAACATAACTATCATAGATGATCCTCTCAAACATCTGTCGGCTCTACTTCCAAATATATTATCAGGGAACCAAACACCTAGTACCAGCTCTACCTGATCCCAGCCATCCCTTATCTTTATTCTCCTCTAATAACAATCCTTTGTATCCCACACCCTCATCGGAGGGGGAGGGAGAATAATTATTCTCCTTAGAAACATGCTACAAACAAAAATATTGTTCGTCATTAATCTCCTCTAAAAGCATCCTGCTGCAACCCCGAAACCCCCTCAAAGGGGGAGGTAGGAAAGTTTATTCTCCTTTAATAACAGAATTAGTGTACCCCATCACCCTCCTCAGAGGGGGAGGGAGGAGATAGGGAAGAGATTCAGGATGGTAGAAAGGGAAGAGAAGAGGAAAGTCTCTAAACCGGTTTACCACCATCTCAATGGCAGTGCCTCTTCAAGATCATGAGTGAGCAATGAGTCCTCATATTCCACAGATGAAGCCAAAGTTCTTCATGCACCTCCGGGAAGAAAGGCACGGGGCGTTTTTCGCGTCGCGTTTTGCCACCCCCAGAAACCAAATCATCCAGCCGCGATCACTCAGAATGAGTCCGAGCGTGCAAGACTTGGGAAAGCATAGCTGTCAACTCTGAATCCAATTCAGCATGAGCAAACACTGCTCAGTGTCACCTTCCTCTCCAGAGAACAATAGCACACCGAACAGGCTTCTGCTTCATGCATGAGGGCCGCCGTGCTAGGGAGAAGTGAGGGGAACTTGCTCACGCTCTTCAAGCAGCTCCGTCTGAGTTCCCTGCAGCTGTAAGTGGGAGCACGAGCCGTGAGGCTCAGCATCTTGACTCTCTTCACTCATGAAGAGCGCCAGCCGAGAGCGGAGCTTTCTCAGAGAGAAATCATCGCAATGAATGCATCCAGCCCCCTCGAGGGCTGAACGCACATAACACACATATCGTGACCATCGCCAGGCATTATGAAACGCGGGCATGGAGGAACACAGCATTTACTCACCATATTTCCTTCTCTTTACCTTTCACACACTGCAATCTTCACACAGCACACAGACAAGCGGCTTCCTGAAGACACTGAAACTGATGCCTTGTTTTCAGGTTCCTTTTTATATGCTGGGGCACACCCTGCGACATCATCACTGCATCGGCCATGACTGGCTAGTTGGTACCCGTGCCTCAGACAACGGGTCCTGCGGGATGCGTTCCCATTGCGTCAGCTGACGCACCGTTGAGTTCAATCGAAAGGGAACTCATGTCAGACTGACTTTTATCATCTGAATGTGAATATATTTCAGTTTTGCTACTGACACTATAGTTAACAATATTCTTTTGGAACCATGTTAGCAGTAGCCTTGTTTGTTTAGATTCTACTTCAGATTGTTCTTCAGATTGTTCCTATAGTTGTGTGTAAATGTGGAGCTGTCTCGGGATAAAAGATAAGTACAGAGTGCCACAAGGCTCTGTCTTAGGTCCTATTTAGTAGAACATCCACATTACAAGGAAAATATGATGGCACAGTTTTCATAGTTTGTTGTTATTATTTTAAATGAGGGTTTTAATTAGTGTAATAAGGCAGAAAAATGGTATGAATTAATAATCCTTTGATAAATTTGGACAAGTCATTGTGTATAAATATTAGTTAGTAAATAATGACAATATCTGGTTAAATGCAAAAGACCCCAATTACAGTTCCAAAAAAAAAAAAACAATCCCCATGCCCCTAAAACACCCTGTCACCTCTGCACTGTTTCGGTCCCCTTTATAGGGTAACTGAGCATTGAAGGCTGGCTCTTCCTGTCTGTCTGGTGCTAGCTCATAATTTCTCCTGTCGCTAGCTCTGCTGTGAGAGAGCCATCCTAAGCACTGATGACTCGGGCCAGGTGTCTTTAACCCAGGCCATATATATATGGCCAAGTTCCTGTCTGTCTGCACACCAGGGAACAATTACTAAAAAAAAAACTGGGACTGCTCCAAACTCTTATTTCCTTCCTCTCTTCACCCTTCACCCTCAGCCTGCTCTCTCTGGCTTGCTGTTTCAAGTGTCGATGGGCACACAGGGCCAAACTAAACATAAGCACTCTATTTCAGAGCAGGACCAGGCGCCATGGAGGGACTGAGCTGAATTAGGTCAGTGAAAGACTGAGTGGGGTGGAGAGAGGTTTTTTTCTGTCGTGGGTCATTGATTCTTAAACTGAAGAGGCCCCCCTTAAAACACTAAGCCCATTACCGTTACACACTCAGAGCAAGCTTACAGCACACTCCACAATAAACACATATAGAGTATGAATGAAGCAGAGGAGCGGGATGATACATATTCGACCTATTTCACAGAGCTTGCACAACTGCAGGGTAACTGCAATAGCATGTTCTGAGCTATTTACATTTACATGGACACCAGAAAGTGACGTATTGCTGGAAAACAGCTTATGGTTAAAAAGTTTTGTTCTTGTTTACGTGCAGTTTTCTCTCTCTTTGTGTTTAGAGTTAACCCTTTTTTAGGTGTGCGTGATGTAAAGGTGGTCACTGACATGGTTTCTGCTGTGTATGTAACTGAACTGAGGCTCTACATCAGAGGTCTTCAATCCTGCTCCTGGAAGGCCACTGTCCTGCAGAGTTTAGTTCCAACCAGCACACCTGCCTTTGTATATTCAAGCGATCCTGAAGAGCTTGATGAGCTGATTCAGGTGTGTTTGATTAGGGTTTGAACTAAACTCTGCAGGACAGCGGCCCTCCAGGAGCAGGATTGAAGACCTCTGCTCTACATACTATAAAGTGATTTCTGGTTTCATACATTGAGCAGTCCTATAGACAATTGGCATAAATGATCAAATGGTTAGCAGGAGTGAACTAATGAGTATCACCTTGAAGTCTAATTTACATGACGAGGGCCACATTTATATTCAAATAGTAATTAATCTACACAGAACCCAATGCACACAAACAATATAAACTACATATAATAAACTAAAAACATCAATGAAACCTTATGGATTCAGTTTGAGTGGTTGTTAATGCATGTGGAATTTAGATCATCAATTTATTTCACCAGTCTTTGAAGACGCCTCTTAAGAAAAGTGTGATATTTCAATATTGAAGGAAGGAGCAATTGTGGCACTTGTTGCTCATCTTTAATCTGTGTACTCTAATAAAACAAGCTTTACAGGCTTTGGTAGCACTCAGTGCGGCTCTACAGATATTGGATAGTGTTCATTTGATTTGCTTAGATGAAAATTGCCAAAGGGATCTGGGGCTAAAAATTATGTATGTCTCGTATTCTGCAAAGATTTCTGTTCGAAGAGAGACACTGTTTACTGCTGGCCAGGGATGTAAGCACATATTTAGGATTTGTTTGGGGACTAAATGTAATAATTCAAGATTCAACCACTGAAAATCACATATTTGTTGACTACTAATCTGAATACCAGAACTGATGTTTCCTCTTCAATTTGTATGGTGGTTACGGCCATGTTGAAAGATGTAGAGTACTTAAGTTTCTTATAAATATCACCTTTATCTCAGTCGTTTCTCCTACAATTCCACAGGAGACTCAACTAAAAAAAAAGGCACAGATGAGAGAGTAGTTGGCTCAAGTAGATTGTAGAAATCAATGGCACCAAATGTCTCTACGATCTACTTAGGCATACAATGCTTTTGGGAAACGCGGCCCAGATAATTTTGTCCTGAAGAGTTTAAAATGTTCCTCCTGAGATCTCTGCCTATAATCTGCAATGGTATCTGAGTGCATTAGGAGGCATTCTTGAGATCTGCTTTGAAACGCCATTGGGACATGTGAGAATAATCACAATAAGCAACAGTCTCAACCTGCTCTCCAATTGATCTCACTTGAAATGGCTTCCCTGTCGGACGGCCTCGACACAATACGTTTTTAGGAACACATTTAAGACCGACGTGCACCGCCTGACTGAGTTTGTGTGAAGTATGTCCTTCACATCTCTTTCAGCGAGTGTCTCAGGAGACAGACTGGGTTTGAGCTCCGTCTGAGCGCTGATGGATCGGTCCCATCTCGCCCCATTAATGTGCGTCTGTCCCTGGCTTTTCCCAGAACGACAAACCTTTCCATTAACTCTCTTTCTCTCCTCTCGAACTTTCTTTCCGCTTGTCCTCCATAACACACGTCCAGCTCCCTGGTTTATGTTCCCTTCACCTCGTTTTCTGCTAATGGCTCAGCGTGGAGAGCTTTGGTGCCAGCTAGCATGTACCAGCACTGGCACTGCACAAGTCCCTCTCCATCTGTTTCAGGGGTGGGGTCACAGAAGAACCGAGACCTTTCTTCCACCTAGACGCCCTACTCCACAACACCACTGTGATTTAGTCTGCATACAGAGCTGGAGTGACTGCCAATGCAAACCTACCCAGAATGCCTCATATGCTAATGCTAACCCATCAGCATACCAACCTTCAGTGAACGGGAGACAACGACGCCCACTGGGGGAACGTGAAGAGTTGAGAAAGAGAAATAAACAGAGCGACTGATGGAATATTGCGCATGATAGATGAGCTGAGTGATTTCTGATGCTAATGAAATTAAGACGGTGCCATCAGTGCCAGAGCTGCGAGCTGCTTTGTGCTCTATTGCATTTGAGGGCACTTTACACTGACCACAAGCCATTTGCTCCAACTTATGCCAAATTTGTATTTCATATCACACTGGGACAGAAATCCATATGGCCATATGAAATCCAAATCCATATAAATCCAGATTTGTTTGAGTAGTCTACTCAAACACATTACAGTCTCAAAAAACATATGGTGTTGTTCAACACACACACACACACACACACACACACACAAAAACACAAACAAACACAAACAAGGGTTAAATGAAAATGGGAACACAGCAGGGGTGTGCGGCCCCATATAAGCTGCAAATGCTCTGCATACCCAAGCAATTCAAGGACTCGCTAATTCATATTAACACTATAAATTACTATAAATTCACTTGATTGAGGTGACCTATAAACCTTGCATGATAAATTACGTTACCAAAGGGTCATAAATTACTTAGTTACTGAGGGTTCCAGGTAAGCGGATCTACATCAGTTTTGGCGCCTACGATCTGTTGTCGTATCATCATCATTGTCCCGCGTTCTCATTGGTTTGCTGGCTTATGGGGGATTTAATGCCCAGGGAAAGTTGTCCGTGAATCACTCGCCCAAGAGGAAAAATGTGCTGTTGCTGCCAGATCTCAATCATAACTGAAACTATTTTCATAGTATTTCATTTTCTCCAAAGGGAATTTTTTTTTTACAAAAACTTAAAGTGTTAAAGAAAGACGTACTGTAAGTAGACCTACTGTAACTCTCCGTCATTCACAAATCTTCTCCCATGGACTTGTTGGAGAGTAAAGTGTCCATCGTATGTGCACACAGAATCTAGTAGTTGGTCATCTAGGTACTTTTTGCCTACAGATTTATGAATACTATACATTTGGACATACTGCACATACACATACAGTTTTTCACCTACTTTACAGTGTGGAAGTAGGCATTTTCAGATGCTGGGATAGGCTTTTACATAAACACAGTGAGCTGTATTTGTGTCTGCTGCTCATGTAGGAGTCGCCCTTCTCAGGGGGCATCCTAACTGAAATTATTTCATAAGTGATTTCTACATAAGCAGCAGTAACTCTTAAGCATTAGAGCATTAGAGCAATACAGCATGACGTTAGCCACTCCAAGGTCAGGAGTTCAATTCCCACACTGTTAACCCTTGCTGTAAAAAAAGGCCAAATACTGACAATATCATACCATTTTCAATTAAAAGAGTAATATACCGTAGAAAACAAAAATAGCCTACAGGAATATACTGTAAATTAACAGTGCTCAAAATCGACACTCAGAGGCTGTTTTCCCAATCACACCCTATACCCTCATTCACTATTCCCTACATTAGTTCACTAATATAGTCCACTTGACAGAGTGAATGAAAAGAAATGAGTGAATTGAGACACTGAATAAGCAGAATCACTGAAGGACAGAGAGACAAGAAAAGAAAAAAGAGAAAGATCTACAACTGACTTCCAGCCACACTGAGTGTGAAATCAGTTTACAAACCAGTTTAACATTATTTATTTCATGCATGTACAAAAGTTCTTGTTGAGAATTAACAGATATTTAGTTGTTGATGTTTTATTGAAAATAATACAATTTGTAGTCACCATAATGGAGATCAGTATTTGTTTTAGTTGGATTCTTGACTTTTTAACATTTGTTTCTCTCTGGTTGTTGTAACTGTAAGTTTTTAAAACACATTTGTTATGACAAGAAACAGCCAAGAAAAAAATTGTTTGGTGATTTTGTTGTTGTGATGATGCCATAGTCATCCTGGACATGTCTGATGTGCTGATTTCATTCTGTGTATAAGTTTTGAATTTATGGGTATTTCATATTTATTAATTATTTATCTGTGAATCTACAACATGAAATCCAGCAATATTTATGTAAACAGTTAAGGGCCGTACACACCGGGACGAATATCAGCGTGCGTTATTCGCCTGCGTTTTTCAACGCGTTTTTTGTGTTCACACCCAAGCGATTTTCGCTGATGATGAGCCGAGTGAACATGCAAATTCATTCCCAGACATTAGATGGCGCTTAATGTAAAACAGAAATACCCCAGAAATAACAGAAAATGTTGGAAAAAGTTACAAGCCTATGTACACGAAAGACAATTAAACTCACCATCAAGGCCCACTTGCTCTGCAATACCACTCCATAACAGTTCTCTTTTATCAATATTTTTGTAGTCGCTGTCGCGTTTGTCATACAGTTCCTTATATTCCGACACAAACGAGACCAGCAGCTCTACATTTATCTTGGCTTGCATCTTCCTCGTCTTCTTCCCGGCAGTGTGTAGACGCTACTTAGCGTATATCTTCTTCGCCGTTACGTATGTGTGCTCGGCAAGACCGTTTTGTGTTTGAGCGCCCCCAAGTTGTGTTTTACTGTAACTTCAGAAGCTCCAGACACGTGAGCAAAAGCGCCAATCTCATTGGTCGGATAGTTTTTGACGTGGCGCGTCAAACCAGAAAAACTAACCCGAGGCGTTTTTTAAAAAATTACACTTTTACGCGTGGCATTTTTCGCATCGGTGGTGCACACTCACATTGGCACCCTTTGTTTAATCACGAGACGTTAAACGTCGACGAATATCGCGCGCGAAATTCGTCCCGGTGTGAACAGACCTTTACTCTGAAGGATATTGAAATCATATAGTGCTATAAAACATTTTGAGACAAACACATTCATCAACAATCAGCATATAAATCTCAACAATGGTGACAATCAAAAGTTTCATGTCGCAATGCATGCTGGGTTCCAGGATAGTATAAAACTCCCAGCATGCACTGCTGCATGAATAAAAAAATATTACCACCATTGTTGAGATTCATGTGCTGATTTTTGATATCTCTGTGTTTCTACAAGACAGTGTAGCTCTGTTTCTTTGGTTGTGCATGATATGTTAAAAAACTCTTCATTGTATCTACAGTGGTGGCAATGTAACACTTTTGATACAGGATTAAACTCTGAATGAGATTAGTGAATGAACAGGTTATATGATGACTATGTCATCATACTCAATTGAGCAAACTACTTTCACAAACCGTGTATGTTCACAAGTGTTACTTGCAAAACCACAGTTCAAGCAAGAGAAAAATTAATGTTATAAAGTCAAGGGTCAGCATCCCAAGTAAAGCAAACACTGATCTCTATAATGGTAACTTCAAACCAAACATTTTCAATTAAACATAACAACTTCTGTAGATGTATGACAAATAAAGTCATACTAGTTAATAATAAGTGTAATAATGTGTAATGGCTGGAAGTCAGTTGTCGTTCTTGTGTTTCTCTTTCCTTCAGTGATTCTGCTTGTTAACAGCAGGTGTTCATCACTAAGGCTCAACAATCACAACATATCCACTTGATTATCTCACTGCAACAATGCGTCAATGTTACTTTTTACTCTTTGTAGTTCTGATTTTCCTGTGGGGTTGAAAGGGTTAACAGTGTAAGATAAAAAGACACACCCACAAAATGTATTTTAACAGTAATAAACTGTAAGTTATAAAACAGGTATACTGGCAACACTGTTGCCAGAAGTTTACTGTCAAATTTAGTTTTTTGGGTCACCATTGTGCTGAAGAGTAGAGCCTGTCCTTCAGTCCAGGAGAAGATCTACAAGCATTGATGATATGCTGCATAGTGTTTTATTTAACATGCAGTGACTTGTGTAATTGTTGGTCCAGTGAAAATCTCTTTATTTACAATTTTTTTTTTTTACTTTGTTCGCATTAGTGCGTTATAAATTTTATTTGATACATTTAAAAATGGTCAATTTAAGGCAATCGGTTTCTTCAAGTGAAATTAGTTGTGGGCCTCTTGAGTTTTAAAATTGAAATTGAGTTTTAAATTAGTGCATGGTATTTTTACAGTAACATACTGTAGATTACAGTAAAGAACTGTACAATTAACAGTAAATTACTGGCAACAGTGTTGCCAGTATTTTACTGTAAAAAAAACCTGGTAAGGTCTAACAGTGCAGGGAATGAATGAAGTGATCAAATGAAAATGCTGAATCAATGCCATGTAATTTGCTTTGGATAAAAGCAAATGCCAAATGCATAACTGTCTGTGTCAGTGCTCAGATGATGTTGATTTCAAGAGTTTACGATTATGTTGCTAAGGTAAGAATGTGATACTCTAACAAGCATAAAACTACAAAGCACATACAATACTGATTAAAACAGTCGATGTAGTTTTAGTAAGATTGAACTATTTGTAATTATACTTATGCATATTAGCATGTTTCTAATCACCATTTCTTATGTTGAAATGAAAGTCAGGAGCACAACTACAGTATGAGGTCTTGTAGACGACTCATTAAGTGTTGCTCCAATGCCATTATGCAGTGAAGTTCCGGTCAAGCTTCAAAACTGCATCAAAAATGGATTCAGATGTTAACCCAGTTTAGGACTTTCCCAGTACGACATTACATTTTATATGGAAAATTATCCCTCTTAAAGATGCACATTTGGGATTACAGAGGGAAATTTTTAAAATGTATTTATTTAGTTTAATTTTAAGGCCATTTCAGGATTGTAGATGTAAAATAACTCAAGATTATAGTACTGTGAAGCCATAATCAGAGTAAAACAACAGTTATGTGACACAATAGGATCATATCTTACCATCAATTATTTCAAACAATTAACCACAATGAAAATGACAAATCTTTAGTTATTAAAGTTACAAACAATTAGTAGGGTAGAGTGGGATAAGATGTGCCAGTGAGTAAGCTGTGTTGCATCCATAATCTAGCATATTTTGTGTCGTGTGACCAGAAAGAGCACATCATATAAAGTTGCCTGTGACTGAGAGATGCACCTGAGAAAAGTAAAACAATTATAATAAAGTTTTTTGTCCAAAAACATTTTTTCTGGATGTAAAACCTCGTTGTCTTACCTGTCACAGCGTGCTCCGGCGTAACCCGGCTGGCATCGATCGCAGATCACCTCACCCCCGACATTGACGTGGCACGTGGGACTGAAACTATGGTGTTTTTGAGCCAACAGGGGGACAAAGAGAAAAACAAAAGAGCAGCAAATCAAAAACATCATAAGCACTCGCTCTGGTTCTAACCGAAGCCAGAGACCGTTTGAACCCCAAGATGGTCTAGCGGGTGAGCAAACCCTTCGCAGCGAGGTAAGTGTCGGGCTCTGCCATTAGCTCTAGCATAATGACTGCATGGCTATTTCAGACGACACACGAGCCTGGCTGACGGGCATGCTGGGAATGCTGAGGGCAGGAGGAGAGCGACGCTTTCTTTAGCCCACTATATGTGGAATGTTCAGCTGTTGCATTCTGGGACACGCCAATTTTTCTGGATTAGCCACTAGCATGCTACAGCCAATATTAGCCTGGTGCTGAAATTATGCGCCTGCTACAGAGTACAGACGACTGGCAGTCAATCTCTGGAGGAGCTACATCCACTCCTGATAGATGCTATCATGCTAAAAATAAGACTAGCTTAAACTGAATTATGGTCTTAACTGGTTTTAGTTGAGTCTGAAACTGGCACAAGAATGTTAAAGGCGATTTGTGCAGTTTTCTTTTTAAATTCAAATTGGTAACACTTTAGTTTAGGGTCCAATTCTCTCTATTAACTAGTTTATCATGCATATTACTAGGATATTGGCTGTTTATTAGTACTTATAAAGCACACATTAATGCCTTATGCTGCATGACCATATTCTACATCCCTTAATCCACCCAATACCTAAGCTTAACAACTATCTTACTAACTATTAATAAGCAGTAATTATGAGTTTATTAAGGCAAAAGTCATAGTTAATAGTGAAAATGTGTTCCCAAAACTAAAGTCTGTCCTACAAATATTCTGATCTCCCACTGCAACAAACAGGATCACGTTTTACTTAAAAAAAAATGAAGACAGAAATATTACTTTTGTAAGTTACAATTATACTGCAAATTTAAAAAATAATAATATTTGAAAATAATTATAACAATAATTTATTGCATTACAAGTTATAATACTCATGTATTTAAAATTTACTAAAAATTTTCACTTTCAAACATTCAAACCCTCAAGCTTATAATTTTTCAAATTATTGAGCTTTTCTTTTTGGCGGAATATTACTGAAGTTCTGTCCACAAAAATGTTGGAAATTAATAATGCAAATGTGTAAATAAAGTGAATCTAGCCGACATTGCATTCCCAAATGCACGTTAAACTCCCATTACGATATTTTTGTCATCCTTGATGAAATACTTCCACACATCTGATGTGTGGTGTCTGTTCGCCATTTTGAATTCATTTATAGTTAATGGCATAGAGGTTAATGGGCGCTCGAGTAGTCGATTGTTTCCAACAGCGCCGACTAGTGGTTGAAGAAGTCGATCTCTCGACTAGTCTGTGCAAGCCCTAATTTATGCAGCAGCAGAATATCTTACATGCTCACAGCAGCGTTTCTGTGTATCTATTAGCAGTAGTAAGTCCATACTAGATCTGCAGCAGCGTAGCAGATCTAGTCTACCAAGACCGCTTATTAACATTGCCATATTCAATAACATACTAAAACTATATCGAGAGTTGTCATGTTTGAACTACATTTTTCGGCAGGCCGACAGAAGCTCTGCTATTTTCAAACCCATTTAGTGTAAGTTTGTGCATTTAACTTATATGGTATCACCCTAATTGAGATAGCCTGATAGTTAATATGCAGTAATAATCTGATCAGTAATCTCAGTGCAATTAGCTAAGTGTTTATAGCTTGTAAAGTAGCTAACTATTGTTACGTGACTGTTTAACTACTTTAAATTCTGAGTTAGGTAAGGTAGGTTGAAGCAGCTTTCCCAACACTGGTCACAATACTTAGAGAAGCGATTATCTATGAAAAGCGTCATGATGGTGAGTGTTATGCTGCGTTCACACCGAACGCGAACTGAGCGTCAAATTCGCTTCTATCGCATCTAGTTGGACGCTTGAACATTTTGAATCCACTCGCGCTTATAAAGCGAGCGTTTGAAGGCGAAATTTGCTTCTTGTGGGAGGGGCGAGTGCTAGGCGGTTGTCTGCTTGCAAGATGGCTGATGATGATAGAGCATTCATCGAGAGAGTCACCGCTCTGTATTTGCTCTGGAGAGCAGAACAGTGGTGTAGGGGTCATCGTCGCCGTACTCCACCAGACCCTCCGGAGTCGTACCCAGTTTGGCGAGTTTCACCACTTGCTCCAGGAGCTGCGCCTGGATGACGACCGCTTTCAGCGGTACTTCCGCCTGTCCTGCACCAACTTCAGGCGCTCTATCCCAGCTGCGTTTATCACGTCACTTCACCACGTGACAGCAGCAAGCAGGCTCCTGATTGGTTAACGCGGCGCGAACAGACGCCAAAGCTCAGATTTTTCAACTCGGGCATCAGAAGCGAATTCGCGCGTCTATCGCACAGCAGGACCTCCAGACGCCCGTCAGCGCGTCTTTACATTGACTTAACATGGAAATCACTCGCTCCAGACGCGCAATTTGCGCTCAGTGTGAACGCAGCATTAAGATGGTAGAGTGTGATGTCATGCCTTGCTGTGACCATTGCTGACATACTTGTTGGAAGGGCTCAGAAGAGGACAGGCACACGGCTGACAGTCATCCGCTGTTCCCCTGCTGGCGTCTCCGTAATAACCAGGAGCACATCGCTCACAGTTCGGTCCCATGGTGTGATCCCTACAGCCCTACAATACACACAAATACATTCACACAGGGATAGACCACATGTAAAGACAACAACAACACATGACTAATGTCAGGACATGGAGGTATGTTAGCATTTATACACAAAACATCTGCAGATTCTGTCTGGTGAAATGAAAACGCATCAGAGCCGCCTTAAACTTGCATAAAAACTTTGTGTAACTCAAAAGTCTCAACTTTACTTTTGTAGCGACAATGAGTCTTACATTAAATGCATTAACATTAGCTCAAATGATATATAGGGAATTTTAATAATTAATCATGAATATGATTAATATTGCATATTACAGTTAAATTATCGAAGTTGAAAATAGATCGATTGTATATATGAATGATCAATCACAACGAATTATAATTCCTCATTCATATATCAATGGTCCCTTTCCAGATCGATTATATGAGATAACCTTTAATGGAATTAATTTAGCTATCGAACACTCTGTTTGTCCAGCAAACGGCCATAAAATTAACTTATCAACTTCTCAACAAGGTTATCCCTTCCTTATAATTCCAAAAAAGCTATTTTCTGGCCATGAAAATTCACCTTCTTGTTATTATAAAATTTAGGTTACTGAAATAGTAACAAATTGTAAAGCTTTGTAGCTAGATCAAACACTTCATTGACTTTGTAAAAATGAGCATTTCAGACGAACAATCAAGAATATAATGGTTTTAATAATTGGACTAATAATGCATCAAACTACAATTCACACGGAATATATGTGTATACACTCGAAACAAACAAACGAAAAACATTACAAACACGAATTAAAATAGGATGAGAGAGGGAGAGAAAACGATATATATATATATATATAGAGAGAGAGAGAGAGAGAGAGAGGATGAGAAAGTGAAACTAAAGGATTAGAGATCAAAACACAGACAAAATGAACCTTGAGAGACACAAAGATCAAATCCCCTGAATGGGGTAAACAGATCTTAAAGCATTTAGATCGATAGGAATTACGATACTTGCATGATTCTTCGTGTGGCTG
The DNA here is from genome assembly GCA_026230005.1 of Gila orcuttii. Classification (NCBI taxonomy): domain Eukaryota; kingdom Metazoa; phylum Chordata; class Actinopteri; order Cypriniformes; family Leuciscidae; genus Gila; species Gila orcuttii. Next base: position 12,196,021 of record JAPDVR010000012.1, read on the forward strand.
AGAACCAAAGCGTGTGTGTGTGTGTCTCTGTCCTTGTGTCACGCGTTCACGTGGTCTTTCAGAGCGAGGGAGCGCGTTAGTTTGAATGTCCTTTGAGGTGCAGTTGCTGGTTGGTTCAAAGAGTCTCTTTAAAGTTGAAGTTGCCGATTACGTTCATTTCGCTGAAAGTGAACGTAGGAAAGTCCGAAGACGAAAATAAAGAAAGATTAAAGAAAAAGGAGAAACACGGCGTAAAGCTCCCTAAGGAGCCATGGCACCGGAAACCTCTCACAGGGAAAAAGCTCTCCGAGAAACTTCTGTGTCAGTCTGTTATGGAGAGGAGGGGTTCACGCCTGCTTCGCGTACGTGAACCAATCATCTTAGAGCATCTCGAGCGGGAAAAGTTCTTCTTTGTCCTGTCAGGATAATTTGTGACGGTATGAAATTTTGTCATTTCTACCCAGAAAGATTGTACACACAGAACAATACATTTTACTGTAATATCCTATGTATGACTTGTTTAGTCAAAACAAGACGGTCAAACAGGTACCAACAATGGCCGGAAAGAGTAGAAGAAACGTAAAGTTACATTCATATGCAGAATTACACACATTTAATGTTCACTCACACGACTATAAAGCCATGACCTAGGAAAGATCAAATTCAGGTTTATACATTTCTTAAGTGGTTATACTTATAGCAAATATAAGATTGCAGAGTCTATTCCTCTTTCTTTATCAGAATTCAAGTGGGAGCTGTGACTCCCTTGGAATTCCTTTTGGGGGTCATAAAGTTTATGACTTAGCAAGAGGGAGAGTTGCCGAAGGTGATCCTGTTAGGGAATCTTTCTTTGGAAGTATACTTAAGATTCGAAGTTACAGAACAGTCTCAAATTTCATCTATAGAATGAGACAAAACTAATTAGATATGCATGCATACAGGAAGGTCAGATACAATTCTGTGTTATACATTAAGGACATTTCTATCCTAAGTTGCACACAAAGGACGTTTCTGTGCGTGTATGTGTGTGTATCACGAGTTCAGTCAGCGTTTCCTCCGGGGAATTCTGGGTGTGTACCACGAGGGTTTAGTTCGCAAATGGTTGTCTTCAAGACAAAAGGGTAGTGTATGTACATCCCCTTATCAGTCTACGGAGACATAATAATTGATGGGGGGGGGGGGGGGGACTAGCTTGAGACCCTGAATGGATCAGTTCTTTTATTTTTTTGTGACTGAACACAAATTGCAAGCAGTCTAAGGATTTGAGAACAACGGGGACCTGTTTCTTGATTGTGCAATGCACATAAATGGAGTTAATCAATGACCTGCTGGCAGACATTGGGGCACCATTTCACATGATTCAAGGTTTTGTGAATTAAACATATATGTGTTCATATTTGCTCAGTAGTGAAAGGAAAACAGGATTCGGTCAGTCGCTACACTTTTTATTAACACAGCTAACTTTTAAGATTCCTCGACTTTTCATCAGTCTTTCAGAGGCACACAGTGTCAGGCTAAAGGATCAGAGGGACGGCGGGCGTATTTCATCTTTGAGAGGTGAATACACGTGCACACAGTGATAATCACAGCGCAATCCATCGACACAACCACAGTCTGACAGCACAGGATGAGCGTTCGCAGCTCTTCATGTCTGTGTTATACGGCCTGTGTCCGTGGCAGGCCGTAGTTAAGATTAGGGTGTTCAGCTGTGACTCTCGACCGTTCACACAGGCGCAGGAGAAAACTGTCTGGTGTTTTCACGGAAGGACTGAGGTTGTTTCCTCACGAAACACGTAGAGTATAAGCTTACAGACCTAAACGTCTCCCTGAACAACAGAACACAAAGACGTGCTGAAGAGAGAATGACACACAGAAGAAGGGGCAGTGACTTTGTTTCCCATGTTCTGTTTTGTTAGAATAAACTCTTTATATAAATACATTTATAAATACATTTATATAAATAAACAACATTAGCTTAGTATAAAATACAACTACTTTTAAACATCACAAACTGTCTGTCCCACATTCCTGAATGTGTCCAACAATTAAAATCACAGAAAAACATAATTTTGACATAATCTGATTGTCAAGGTGTGGGTTTTGTGTTTTGTATCTTGTTCTTGTCTGTCATGTGTTCCCCTGTCCTTTCATGTTCAGCTGTTCCCCTGTCCTTTCATGTTCAGCTGTTCCCCGTCATGTTGATTAGTCTCCCCATGTGTTTCTGATTAGCCACACCCCCTTGTTATCTTGTTTAGCTTGTCTGTTTGTGTATTTATACCTCCGTGTTTCAGTTGTGTGGTGTCGATCGTCGTTTCCTGTAGCTGTTCTGTCTCCCGGTCCCGAGTTCTTTGTTCTGTATTTCACAGTGCATTACCTGTTTGTTTAATTAAAGTGCTTGCGTTTGAATTCACTGTCCGATTCATCCTTGCTGGATCACAACAGAAGGACCGACCAAAGATTAATTCAGCAGCACGGATCTCACCTGATCTTCCCAGCATGAGCCGGGAATTCGCGGGTCAGATCGCGGCCTTGGCCCTGGATAGCCCCGATCTGTTTCAGTTCACGTGGGGGTTTATTCCTCTCGCTGCTTCCTGCTCCCTCGGAGACGAGGCAATTAAGTTGTGTTACCGGCTGGGGGCTAAGGAGGTCAACCCGAGGGAGCTTCCCAATATCTCCGGTCTGGACTGGAGAGAGGCACTCTCCCGATGTCTGGAGAGCTTCCTCCCACGGTACGCTAGGTCATCAGCTGATCTCCACGCCCAGCTGGATTTTCACATCAGCCACGCCCAGCCAGAGCTTCACGTCAGCCACTTCCAGCCAGAGCTTCACGTCAGCCACTGCAGTGGCGGTACTGCATGCGTGGAGGAGACACGTCACTTCTGCCGATCAAGAGACTATTCACGTCACTTCTGCCGATCCAGAGACTGTTCACGTCACTTCTGCCGATCCAGAGACTGTTCACGTCACGTCTGCCGATCCAGAGACTGTTCACGTCACTTCTGCCGATCCAGAGACTGTTCACGTCACGTCTGCCGATCCAGAGACTGTTCACGTCACTTCTGCCGATCCAGAGACTGTTCACGTCACGTCTGCCGATCCAGAGACCGTTCAAGTCACGTCTGCCGATCCAGAGACCGTTCAAGTCACGTCTGCCGATCCAGAGACCGTTCAAGTCACGTCTGCCGATCCAAAGACCGTTCAAGTCACATCTGCCGATCCAGAAACTGTTCACGTCACGCCTGAACCTGAGCCCTCAGCGGAGATGGTCACCGCCACGCCTGTGCTGGTGTGTGTTCTTGAGTCGGAACCAACGTCTGTTCCTGAGCCAGTGTCTACGGACAAGATGGCCACCTCCGAGCCAGTCTCTACGGACAAGATGGCCGAACCAGAGACTGTTCACATCACTTCTGCTGATCCAGAGACTGGTCACGCCACTTCCTCCGAGCCAGTGTCTACGGACAAGATGGCCGCCTCCGAGCCAGTGTCCACGGACAAGATGGCCGCCTCCGAGCCAGTGTCTATGGACAAGATGGCCGCCTCCGAGCCAGTGTCTACGGACAAGATGGCCGCCTCCGAGCCAGAGTCTGTTCCTGTTCCCGAGCCAGAGTCTGTTCCTGTTCCCGAGCCAGAGTCTGTTCCTGTTCCCGAGCCAGGGTGTGTGTTGTCTGTTCCTGTTCCCGAGCCAGGGTGTGTGTTGTCTGTTCCTGAGCCCGAGCCAGGGTGTGTGTTGTCTGTTCCTGAGCCAGTGTGTGTGTTGTCTGTTCCCGGGCCAGTGAGTGTATTATATGTTCCCGAGCTAGTGAGTGTTTTGTCTGTTCCCGAGCCAGTGAGTGTGTTGTGTTTCCGAGCCAGTGAGTGTGTTGTCTGTTCCCGAGCCAGTGAGTGTGTTGTCTGTTCCCGAGCCAGTGTGTGTGTTGTCTGTTCCTGACCCAGTGTGTGTGTTGTCTGTTCCTGAGCCCGAGCCAGGGTGTGTGTTGTCTGTTCCTGAGCCAGTGTGTGTGTTGTCTGTTCCTGAGCCCGAGCCAGGGTGTGTGTTGTCTGTTCCCGAGCCAGTGTGTGTGTTGTCTGTTCCTGAGCCCGAGCCAGGGTGTGTGTTGTCTGTTCCCGAGCCAGTGAGTGTGTTGTCTGTTCCCGAGCCAGTGAGTGTGTTGTCTGTTCCCGAGCCAGGGTGTGTGGTGTCTGTTCCCGAGCCAGTGTGTGTGTTGGCTGTTCCCGAGCCAGTGTCTGCTGTTCCCGAGCCGGTGTCTGCTGTTCCCGAGCCGGTGTCTGCTGTTCCCGAGCGGGTGTCTGCACCGCCGTGGCCGCCCGAGGGTTCTTCACCGCCGTGGCCGCCCGAGGGGTCTTCACTGCCATGGCCGCCCGAGGGGTCTTCACCCCCCCGCCCATAGGGGGAGGGGGGGGCTGGGCTATGTCACGGTGTGGGTTTTGTGCTTTGTATCTTGTTCTTGTCTGTCATGTGTTCCCCTGTCCTTTCATGTTCAGCTGTTCCCCGTCATGTTGATTAGTCTCCCCATGTGTTTCTGATTAGCCACACCCCCTTGTTATCTTGTTTAGCTGGTCTGTTTGTGTATTTATACCTCCGTGTTTCAGTTGTGTTGTGTCGGTCGTCGTTTCCTGAAGCTGTTCCGTCTCCCGGTCCCGAGTTCTTTGTTCTGTATTTCACAGTGGATTACCTGTTTGTTTAATTAAAGTGCTTGCGTTTGAATTCACTCTCCGATTCATCCTTGCTGGATCACAACACTGATAAACTAATTATCATTGTTGTAAAATGCTATTTTAATCAACTAATTCAATTGTGCAAATCTGTTACAGTATGATTTTGACTATTGCAATGTAATTTATCATTCAGGTCAAAATTGAAAACTGACATTAAATTTCTCATTAATTAGTGATGTGTGGTAAATGTCAAGAGGTCAATCTAAATATCATATAAACTATTTAATGATCCATTCACATTTTAAATGAGACACATGTAAATACCAGGTGGATACTGGGCCAGTGTGCTTTACCTCTGGCACTGATCACACACACTCACACACACACACACACACACACACAGACACACACACACACTCTCTCTCTCACACACACACAGGAAATGGAATGGTTCTATTTTCTGCGACTCCATCTGAACTGCATTCACAGCAGATTGTGTTATTATAATGCAGTTCTGTTATTATGGGCAAACAGCCACAACAGCAAAAGCAGCAATGACAAAGCAAGTCCATTCTGTACACTCACTATGAAGAAACAACAAAATACTATCTTTCACCTCAACAATGAGCACACACACACACACACACACACACATTACCAGGCAGTGTCCAGTGACGTCATCGCAGTGCTCCGCATGTCCGTGGCATTGACAGAGCTCACACACACCACGATACAGCGTCCCGTTCACCCTGCGGTAGCCCACCGCACACATCTGAAAACACACACACACACACACACACACACACACACACACACACACACACACACACACACACACACGGTTAGTGCATCACAGTAACATCATTCATCATGAGGAAATGGAGGGTTTTTGGTAAAGTATAAGCAGGCAGGTTTGGCTGAACGTGTGTCATGAGTTTAACTGTGTGTGAGCATCAGCGAGTGAGTAATTAATCTGTGCTGTGCTAATTGACGGATCATTGTAGAGCACAAAGTGCTTTGATTTACTAAATGAGGGAGAAGATTTGTTTCAGTCAACTGAAGCGCAAGGGAAGTTTATACAGCCGGCTGATAAATGACAGAGTTGTGTGTGTGTGTGTGTGTGTGTGTGTGTGTGTGTGTGTGTGTGTGTGAGTGAGTGAGTGAGTGAGTGAGTGAGTGAGTGAGTGAGTGAGTGAGTGAGTAAGTGTGTGTTCTTAAGATGTGCTTTTTCAAACCTTTCTGTCTTGTTTTGTTTTAATAATGTGTCTGAAGTTGAATCAGTGTTTTCTGTCTACACAGGCAGCTGCAGTTTTACAGTCGGCATCAAAACAAAATTGTTCTATTTATTTTCTAAATGCATGTTAATGGTCTTATTGTGAACAATTCAATCATGCATATTTTTTTTTACCTCATAATCTATTATATGTAATTAAAATACCACAGCTCTGTCTTTTTGCGAGGCTGTGCTGCCTTTAAGCCAAAGTCATTCTGGTCTGCCTTCATTCAGGTTTGCAACCCTTACTTTTCATAATCCAATCAACAGTGAGGTGCAGTGAATGAACCATCTGATGTTCTAATGAGCAGAAAATATACAGCACACAAACATTGGGTTAAATTGTACATTTTTAATTAGATGGATCTATTATTTATCTATACTTCTAAACTAATTTGCCTTAGTTGAACATTCCCAGTGAATTGCAAACAGAAACAAAAGATCATAAATAAGTGATTTTGACAGGCCTTTGAAAGGAAGCATTTTCAAACTTGAGCTTTTAGTGTGCTTGTTTCTTCATGCAAAATGTTGTGAAACCTGTGATCTCTGTTTAAAGTCTTTAATCATTACTTAATCATTACATAATCATAACCTTTTAAAACTAGTTTTTATCTGATTATTGTTGTTGTTAATGTGCTGTGTAATAATCAGAGCTGTTTGATGACTAATTTAGCTAAATTGTATGAAATATTCAAGCATTTTTTTTATTAAACAAAAAAGTTAATTTTGGTTTGCATTCTGAAATGTGTTATTAGTCAGTCCCTCCACGATTTCGCGGGCCTTTTTTGTGATTGTTGCGGCCTAAAATGCCTGATGTTGCGGCCACTTTTCTAAAAAGTTGCGATGAAAGTTGCGATGTTTTTTGGCATTTGTTTTTATCGGTTAAAACGGCAAAGGTAGATAGATTTTTTCTTAAAGGGATACTTCACCTCTGTAAAGATGAATATGTATTTAAAGGTGCATTGCGCAACAGTTCATGTTAAAAAAAAAACATTTTTCTAACCCATACATGCATAAACAATTGCCTGATGGGCTGAATGAGCCCTTCTCTGATCACTGTGATTGCCTCTATAATCCTGTACAGTAAAATAAATAAGAGGGATTCGGGTCGGAATTTGAGACTGGGCGTGACGTCATGCGCGTTCACGCTCCCCTGGCTATGTCTGGCAGGTTTGTGTATTCGCCGCAATTCTCCGTATCAGCGAAGACAACTCGCGCGACAAAAGTAGAAGATGGATTCAAAGAGACCGGCTTGTAGTCCATTCAAAACCCCAACGCAAACTCCACGTAAGACAAAGAAAACACACTCTGGTTGCAGTTTCGCTTGTTGCCAGCGGGGGGCATAGTTCTGCAAAAACTCAGACACTTGCGCTATGCACGTTTAAAATGGGTCATTTATGTAGTAACTTAGAAATGTGAAATTATTTTTGAATTTGCCATTCCCAAGCCACGCCCTACCGGTAAGAGAGCGCAGTTAAACAACAAGGCTATCTACTAGTGAGTCTCCATGACAAGTCTGCCCGGGATTTCGAGATCGACAAAAATGGCTTTTGCGTTCTACAGTCGCCATTCAGTTTACTGTGGCGAGCAGGACGAGACTGAGGGCCGCGGGAGAACGACGCGAGTGATTACTGATGAGCGACACCTGTGAGACGCTCCGGTCTCGTATCTCTCACTGAGGAGCGGGAATTTTCTTTTATTGTTATACACTGTAACAAATTGCTGTAAAAATTACCGCAACTTACTGGCAATTTTGGTTGCCAGTAAGCCTGTACATTTTACAAGAGTACTGTAAATCATAAACTACAATTATACTGTAAAAAATACATCACACCTGTAAAAATAGCAAAACAAGACCAGCTGTGAATTTACAGTTCTTTACTGTATTATTTACAGTATGTTACTGTTATTAATAATGCATTGAATTAAAACCTGAGACAACTCATTTCATTTGAGGAAATTTGCCATTAAATAGTTACACCGTGAGCTAATTTCATTTGAGTCTACTAAGAAAAAGACTTCATGAGTTAACTAGAAACATACATTTAACTAAATCCTACTAGACAACAACAGTACACATGAATGAGTTGAATAACTTTAATGCATCAGCAAATACACAGTCACTACCTTTAAATAAAGCAACATTCAGCTTAATCTCAGTGTTTCTCTGCTCCTCCTGAACTGAAGCACAGGCTCTACTCTTCAACACAATGGTGACACACAAAACTCAACAGAAACACTTTAAATCCCAACAGATTAAACACTAACAGATCTCCACTATATCATTATGTGCAAAAACACATAAAATCACATAAAGTAATTCACATAATTTTACTTTTTTGTTTAGTACATTTGACTGTGAGATTTTTCAGGAAACAACTGACTTCAGCCACAGCCTAAGAGGAAATCCACTGAAGAGAAAAGAAGACATTAAATCTGTGAAGATCTCAGCAGAGGAGGATTAAACAACTCCACAAACAGCATTACCAGCTTCACTTATTACTAACCAGACTCACTTTATTTCTGTCATAATCAGACTTACTGAGAAATAGCTGAGGGTTAGATGTTGATGATTTATTGAAAATATTTCATTTGAAGTTACCATGATCGTGATTAGTGTTTACTTTAGTTGGGCTCTTGACTCTTGATAAGTTGAACATTAATTTTACTTTGGCTACTATAACCATGCCTTTGTAAGACTAATTTATTATGGTAATAAAAGTCAAATAAAATGATGTTCAGGTGTTGATGGATGTCTATTGATATCAGCCTTGATAACATCTAGTGGCTGATCTTGATCAGAGTAATTTTTTGATTATGAAATTGAGGTTGTAATAGATTTCACCTTACTGATTGGTATAGTGTTTTGTATGTGATTCTACAGCATGATGATATTCAGTTGTGATTATATCAGGTAATTTGTGTTCAACATATATAAGATTCACAAGACCTTTCAAGCAATTGGAACACACATGTATCAAGAATCAGCATATGAACCTCAACTATGGTGACAAACATAATATAGATAGATCAACTCTGAACATCACAAATCAAGCTACTAAAAAGTCACATCAAAAAACAACAACAAAAATAAAAGCACATGGTAAGAAGAATAGAAAATAAGACAATTCAGCTGCATAATTTATGCATGCTGCAATGCATGCTGGGAGGTCTGTATTAAGGTGATACCCAGCATGCATTGCAACATGAAGCGTTTCATTTGAGTGTCACCATTGTTGAGATTCATACGCTGATTGTTGATGTCTGTGTGTGACTTAAGAACATGATGTTTTTTTTAAACTATCTACGCCATATTGTTTTTAAAATCATTCAAATGATAATGCTGTTAAATTGCCTTACGGAAAATAACTATATTAATCAATTATATGGAAAGAACCATATGACTAAGAAGACATTAAACTCTGGGTGAAGTGAGGTGCTAATGATCTGTAAGCTCTTTTGATGACATCATCAATACACAGCCATAGTCGCCAGATTTCTTTTCTCTTGGCTTTATCACTAAAACTGTTGTGCCTTATAAACACACAGGTAAAGCAGCCAGAGAAAAACTAATGTTGCAATGTCAAGGGTAACAGCCCAACTAAAGCCAACACTTATCACCATCATGTACAAACTAAACCATAAATCATCAACATCTAAACCTCAGTTAATTCTCAAAAATACCTTGACAAGTGACGCTGGTAATGAGTTATTTACTCCTCCTCTGCTGAGATCTTTAGATATGTACTGTCTTCTTTTCTTTTCAGTTGATTAAATATATGGCTGTGGCTGGAAGTTAGTAGTTTACTATACAATCTAAGTCAAATTTACTAAACAAAATAAGTTATTTTCTGTGCATGTATTTATGTGACAATAAATGTGAAATGTGAATATATATTTATATGAATGACTGCTCAGGAGAGTAAATGCTGAAATGAAGTGTGATTTTATGTGTTTTTGCACATAATGATATAGTGGAGATCTGTTAGTGTTTAATCTGTTGGGATTTAAAGTGTTTCTGTTGAGTTTTGTGTCACCATTGTGTTGAAGAGTAGAGCCTGTGCTTCAGTTCAGGATGAACAGAGAAACACCGATGTTATGCTGTGTGTTGCTTTATTTAAAGGCAGTGATTGTAGTTGTTGATGTATTGATGATCTTTTTGTTAAGTTCGTCAGTTCAGGTGTATGCTGTTGTTAACTAACAATTATCTGCAAGAGGATTGAGTTAAATAGATGGTTTGTTAACTCATTTAAATTAATTTGATTTTTTTAGTGGACTCAAATGAAATAAAATCACAGTATAAATATGAAATGTCAATTGACCAATTTAAGATAATCGGTTTCCTCAAATTATCAAATAATCATACTGTAAATAATACAATAAAGAACTGTAAATTCACAGCTGCTCTTGTTTTTCTGCTTTTACAGGTGTGCTGTATTTTGTAGAGTTAATTGTAGTTTATGATTTACGGTAATCTTGTAAAATTTACAGGCTTACTGGCAACCAAAATTGCCAGTAAGTTGCTGTAAATTTTACAGTAAATTTTTTACAGTGTATATCTTTTTTTGTGCATGTTATAGGTTTACAAAGTGAAAAAGCCCAAAGTCCACCCCAAAGGGACTTACCATGTCCCAGAGAAAACACTGTTCACCATCTGCTCTATTGTAGTCCAGCCTTTACTTCAGAGACAAATGTGCTCACTTTGTAACACACGTTATAATGCCCGCCTAGCTGCAACATAATGTTGCATGTAACTTTGAAATGTGTTTTACTTTTACCTATTTTGTAAAAAAGAGTGCGTCGCCCGCTGTGTGAGGAGAGTGAGTCGCCCATTGTGTGAGGAAAGTGGACAACGCTTTGCAGGAGACCGCAATGATTGGTCAAAGTTGCAGAAAAGTTGCGGTGATTGGTCAAAATTGCAAGTCGCACTAAATTCTAGGGCTGTGCTTAGAATATCGATACGACGATACATCGTCATGAACTCCTGACGATCGCAATCCCGTGCTGAAATTCGAGCCCTGAATTGGCTACATTCAAAAGCACGACAGTATCTATCGATACAGCAGTACGCATTATTCTAATCATTCCCGCAGGTCTCCCACTTATAATGGGAGCTTATAATCTTATAACTTATTATAAATTACCTCAAACATTGATTGAGTGTTCAGCTGTGCCGTGTCTTCTGTCTCTCTGTCTCCCAAAATGGGTTGCTCAAGGCAAGCGTCAAACGCGCTGAAGGCGCGGGACATGACGGAAGTTGGGACATGACGGAATATTCACTTGCATATTCGGGCGAGCATTGCATTGTCACTTAAGTTTACCATTCGCTCGTCTTTTTAAGTCTTACCACGCTAAACATTCAAGCGATTTTAAACTATTCAGTACTCGCACGCTCTCTGAGAGATGGTTTTCTTTGCATGCTTACATAGAGTAAAGCCGCCTCACAAACAGCCTGCGAGTAACACAAGTTATTTTTCACGGATTATATCGCTTTTACAGCCTAAAACAAGCAAAATGATGTCAAAAATCTCGGTCTTGGTGAGTATCCAACACAGTCGGTTATGTCTTAAATAAGCATAAAAGGCATGTGATGTGACAGTATAATGAAAACAGGATCCGTGCACTAGCTCTTAAAGTGACAGCAGTCATATGTGTCTGTCATTAATATTGTTGTCAAAACAACAAAAGATAGCCTTAATTATAAGGAATCTGGATTTATAGTCGATGTATTTAATTTAGTCAGGACTAAAATACTACCCAATGTTATTTTACATTTAGGCTAATTACTTTATTAAGTTCTTAATACTAGTGCTAGACCTGTTCAAAAACTTTTCTCTTTATTGGTAGGCTATCTTTATTCTATTGTATTTATTTGTTTAAAATGATTTCAACATAATGTAAAGAAATTACTGTGTTTGGTGCACATTCCAACACTTATTTAATTTAACTCTCATTGTTTTTTAATGACAAAAACTAAATAGTTTTTCAGTTATCACAACTGTTATAACACTGTTTATTCAATAAAGATATTACTGCTACTAAACTCTGCTCAAAAGAAATTTAAATTCCAAATTGATCCATATTGTGATATGTATCGTATCGTGGCTTTAGTATCGTGATGCGTATCGTATCGTGACATTGTTGGTGATACACAGCCCTACTAAATTCACAGGGATTTGTTGAAGTTGCATTAATTGTTGCGATCGCAACATCGCAAAATCCTGGAGGGACTGATTAGCGAGGCACAATCGTGTAAGAATGCTCATTAGCATCAGCCTTTGTGTGATGACGTCTAAGTGCCTTCCAAATGATGCTTATTTTCAGCATTATTTTCAAGCCGTCACTCGCATGATCACTTCTGAATGAAACAGTTCCTTTCACTGAGCTCATTGCATTTTGGGACTGACTTATTCATGGAGAATACATGTGACGCTGCCTTAGAATTTGGTCAAAGCCAGATATACTATAATGAGGCAGAATAATTGTGCTTCTGCCTTCGCATCGGGATGATGTCTCAGTGTGCTGTCTAGATCACTAGGGTTTGGCACAGAACTGCTGACTGCAGAGATCGTTCACACACATCCTGAATATGAAGAGATAGTTGGAATGCATGGACGTAGGTTTGGTCTCAGCTTTGGTGGGGACATCCACCCCCTTCCCCCCCATCCCCCATTTGTTTATTTTTTGAGATGGTCCGAAATTAAAACGAAGGCGAGATATTTAAAGTTTTCCTCCGTGATTTAGTTGCCATGACATCCAGTGAGCGTATGACTTTTGAGTAATCGGGCGCAACGCGACACTTCACCGCAGTAAGCGTTTGAATGGGTGTGGAGGATGTCATTGTCCAGGAAAAGAAAAGTTGATGAAGAAAATAGAGTTTTCAAAGATGATTGGACAGAGAGGTATGCGTTCACAGATATCCCACGTCTCCCGGAAGTTCCAGGAGTCTCCCGCATATTGATAGCGGCTCCCTGATGCCCGCAAATTAGTTCAAATCCCCCACAATGTAGAGCTCGCGAGCTCCAAACCGTGTAGCGCGCCCACGGCAGAGAGGGAGAGAGCGACCTTACGTGTGTGTGCGCAAATGTGCGTGCGTGCCTCAAGAAGCGCATGTAAGCCCCATCCAACCCCCCTATCCCTCCCATAGTTTCGGACATTTGACATTGATGAAAATTCTGATTTGGACCTTTGAATATAGACTTTGAGAACCCCTGCTGTATACTGTCAATAAAGAGCTAGTATAACTGTATAATCTCAAAAATGCACTCTCAAAAAATAAAAACCTGAGACTGTGTAATGCTGAACAACCAAACATTTTATTTAACATAAATTATTATGTACATTAGTGTTTGATGCTGTCTTTCCTGCATACAAAATGGTTAATTAATTTTGTAGTCTATCCTATGGCTAGCAAGTTTAACCCTCCTACCAGATATTGTTATTTGGATATTATCAATCAAATAATGATTCATTATATTTGAATAACCAACAGTGTTAACTTTTGCCTTTTTAACATTGCCAGCATGATTTTCCAGCACATGTGTCTAGCAAGTAGGCTACACTCACAAATACATTACATAAACAGAATGTAGAAACGAAAAATGTCTCAGATGATCCACTGTTTATGACTGCAAGATTCTAAGTTAAGGTAGGCTAATTAACATTCAGTGACTTGCTAACGTAGCATTCTATAATGATAGCGCGACTTCTATGAGTCTATCCGTGCTGCACACCCCTAATTAATGCTCCTAACCTTGAAATATTGCAGAAGCGTGGCCTGTCCGGCAAACTGTCCTGTCCTGAGCACAAACACACAACACTGAGCTGAGGACAGAGATGAGGAAACACATTCAAAGGAATAGTTCACTCAAAAACTGTAGTACTCAATACTTCACGCTCACTTTTTAGCATAATACGGGACTCTTATTTTGTAATGTATGCTTATTCAAAAAGATACGGGAGGTAAAATATGCACTCTTGCAACCATCTACAGCATACAATATAAACGGCATGATGTAAACATTGTCATAATTCATCAACAGATAATAAGCAATCGCTTGACATTAATGCAGTATTAATGGATTGTGATCTGCTCTGAAACTGAGTCTCTAGAACAACAGTACTGCAGTTTTTTTTTTTTTTTTTTTTTTGCTTTGAAACATGCAGCGCTCATATTTATTGAATGAAATCATCACCTTTTGAAGTTGATCACATCAGGCCATATTGCTATTACTGTTTTACATCAAATTTAAGACTTCTTAAAACTACAATGAAGACGTTTGTTATAACATTTAAAGTCCCCCTGTGATGAAAATCCAGCTTTTAATGTTGTATATTTGTCTATGTGGTGTTTTTAATATGCTTTAAGACAAACCATGTATAAATTCATAAGTCGACACCATTGCTGAGTATTTTCTCCTTAAAACTGCAGTGAACCAAAGACAGGCTCTAAACATGGTTTGAAATTGCTGGTGTTTCTGACGTCACAAACTACCTTGTAACCAATCAGATCAACGTGTGATCGTCAACGAGTGGATCTCTGAGCTGTGTGAGTGAGTGGAGGGCTCATCAACATATTCATAGAACCGCGCATACTAAATGAGGCAAGGGTGTCGAGTTACATTCAAGATATTTTAAGCATGAAGAATTTTTTTATCAAGGAAAAAAACGAACTAAACTAACTAACGTATTGACTAAAGGGGGGCCTTTAAGAAATGTAAGACTTTATGACCCTTTTTTTTATTACATTATATTATCATTATGATTTTTGTCCATAAATTCAAAGTCCACGCAAGCAAAAAGTTTTGGTTACTACTGTAACCCTGGTTCCCTGAGAAGGGAATGAGACGCTGCATCAGATGTTGGCACTATGGGAACGCCTCAGCGTGATTGTGTCTGAAGCACGTGTGTAATCAAAGGATATCCAGACCAAACAATCCCAGCTCCTGATTGGCTGAAGAAAGTCGGTCACAGGCATGCAGGAAATATGACATGGTTACAGTCGTAACCGAGACATTCCCTTTCAAGGGAACTCTACGCTGCGTCAGATGTTGACGCTATGGGAACATTATAAATGTGTGCGGAGAGGTCCAGCCCGCCGCATCACACACTTCTTACAGGGAAATCCCAAATAAAGAGAGAATGTGAGACAGAGCGCATACAGAAGGCACAGAAGCTGGCAAAGTTTGGTCCGGGTATCCTTTATAGCTTCCTGGTTACGACGTCATGTGTTACGAGATGGCTTTCCACCAATGAGTGATTACACGTGTGCTTCAGACGTAATCATGCAGAGCCGTTCCCATAGCGTCAACCTCTGATGCAGTGTGGAGATGGGGATGGGCATTTCAAGCAAAAATAATGTTCAAAGATCGCTGGGTATTATTCGATTCTTATTCGAACCCCCCCCCCCCCCCCCACACATGCATGCACACATGCAGGTATAGGCTACACACCAGAGCATGTGAGCAAAGTGGAGCAGTGTGATGCTTAAAGCTACAATATGTAATTTTTTTTAGACGCTAGGGGTCGCTAACCTCTTACAATAACAAAGGCGTAGGTTTAAGATGCAGTGATAAGCTGAATGATGGGATTTGCTGTCAAGCTGATGGATCTGATAATGTTTATGGATGAGTGAAAATATTTATGTTTTTTAACATTACAGTGGTATTAAGCAGGTCGCGATTGCTAATAAGAGACAGATATCACACGCGAGTCCCGCGGATATAAATGAATAAGGACATTTAATTCTACCGAACTACCCGCATGTGCTGGATTACTACTCACAGGTCAGTTTATTAGACAAATTAAACTTGTGAGGTAACACTTGGTTTCACTTGGTCTAATGTTACACTATCACACTAAACAGCATTTAAATGTGTGTTGAAAGTTATAATGTTATTCTATGTGTTAGTTCGTTTGCTATATGAAACTAGCAGTAAGCTAGATCAACATTAGAATAACATTATGATCATATTCTAACATTTCATCATGTTGAGCTATATAACATTGATTTGTTTTATGCACATTTGCTCACCCGTCTAATATGGTATGTGCAAGAGCGGTGTCGCTGTCAAGTCGTGACTCGTGAAGCTCTGTCAAGTCCATGTTAGTCGCGGACGTGGAGCTCTCGGCATCTGAAAAACGCCACACCGATACTGATCCTCATTTTAGTTCTCCTTTTTTGTTTTTTGTGATTTTTGGATATTTTATTACAAAATTCTTACATATTGTACCTTTAAATATAACTTTAAAAACTGTAACATACGTTTCATATTTGTGTTTA
Organism: Gila orcuttii; assembly: GCA_026230005.1. Taxonomy (NCBI): domain Eukaryota; kingdom Metazoa; phylum Chordata; class Actinopteri; order Cypriniformes; family Leuciscidae; genus Gila; species Gila orcuttii. Next base: position 12,212,211 of record JAPDVR010000012.1, read on the forward strand.
AATATTATAATGTTATTTTTTTATTTCATCTATGTTGATTATATGAAAAGGGAATCGAATGAGATGAGTAAGATAGGATAATAAGTAGCCCAAAATATCGGGAGACATTTGGAGTGTGTCAGACATGATTTTGACCACTTAATTAATTTTTGTTTTGTAGAAAGCCGACTCATAAATGAACCGAAACTCAGCGTATAAGCTACTTGCCTCATAGACATGAGAAATATATCTATAGAAAGCTTTAAATGTCTGCTTTTAAACAAAATAATTCAAAACGAAAAGAAATGGGCTGCTCTCTGCTTATGTAGGCTAATTCGTATGAAGTGTGCATTCCCTCTATAGGTGCGTTCACTACTGTGAAGATGAGATCATCAGCATCGTCAACTTTATCTTTGCAGCCGACACTGACACAGAAAACACTAGTTTATTAATAAACAATCATGCATAATCATTGCTTTTGCCGGTTGTTTGTGGCAAGCTTTACGTGTGCGCTTGAGATGTGGAATAGGCAATATATTACGAAAACGTTCATTATGGTTTATATTCTTTCCCATATATATTTAAGTAATTAAATTAATATAAATATGCAATTAGACTAATGGCTTAAATTAGATTTTTCTAGCCTACTAGTTGACTGAAAAAAAACCTTAGTCGTGCACGGGCAACCCTACTTATTTCACATATTTTTTAATGTCACAAAGGGCATTATTCTGTGTTTGACGAGCAGCCCTGAGTGGACTGAGCGAGCGGAGCGTAATCTTCAGAAAGGCGCTCTCGTTCTGTAGGGGAATATTACCACTCACATGCTCTGGTGTGAGACAAATTGTGTATTTTCTTCTTTTAGATGCGTTATTGCCAGCGCCATCCTCTGGTTACATGAACGTGTCACCACCGCATCAGAACCGAAAACATGGGGATTTTTTTAAACACAATAATTGATGACAGTTTGTTCAAAAACAATGACAAAATTTGCATTTAGGAGATATAAGCATTCAAAACTTACTGTCTCTCACTTCCGCTAAAATGGATCAGGGATTTTTATGATGTCATCGCAGACTTCAGCATATCATCACATCTTCTGTCCAATCAAATGCTCTCTAGAATCTAAAGCTCCGCCCCTATGCTATAAACACCACCTGGACAAAGAGACCGTTGACACATCACAGAGCAATATGGGTTGGAGATTTGTGTTCGGTTGCTCAAACGCTCGAGTTTTATTCCGTTTTCCAACTGTACGTTGGCTAAGAATGAAATGGCTAGAATTTATTCACACCTCTACTATTGAATCCAGCGTATCATCAGCACTCGGATTCACTTCCATGGTGCTGTCAAGTACAACTTGCAGTCTGTGAGGGAAACTAAACGCTATTGGCTGTTTGAAAAGGGGGAGGGGCCATTCAATATGTCCCGCCTTCACTTCCTGTTTAAGTGGAAATTACGTCAACGCATCATACAAAACTGCGCGTTCCAAGGCACTTTAATGGGTCTTTAAAGGTAATCCATATGAATGGAGCAGTTTAATCCAAGTCTTGTGAAGAGAAATTATCCCTTTATACATTGAACAGATTTAATGTAGGCTTTTTTTGACATATAAACATTGATCAAGTGCACATACATAGAGCATATCAAATGCTGTCAACAGCCGCTCAACTGTTCTTGAAGCATGAGAACCAATGAGGTTCATTCTCTAACCAAAGCCTAGTATTATAGACTTATTTGGACAAAACCTCGCTTTGGGAACATTTTGGGACTGCCTCAATTAGAAAACCTATTCATAAATAAAACAAATGTATAAATAAAACAAATGTATTTTTACTGAAGATTTCTATTATGATTGTAAGGTTTGGGTTAGTCTGCAGTTATTATAATGAGCTTTTCTCTGAGTGTCCTCGTTTAGGAGTAAAGGTGTGTGTGAGATTTCAGGTTTGAGTTTTGGAGGGTTTATATCCTGCGGTTGAGATGATCACAGTGTTTCAATTGTGTCTCTTGACCAGTGGTGCCTGCTCACATCAGCATAAAAATCTGCTCACTCAGAAATCAATAGCCAGTGCAGCTTTAATGGAGCAGACACTTATGCAGAGAGAAAGCATCTCGCAGTGATTCAACACAGTCAGCCGCCCCTGCTGCTGATGCACACAGAGCAAACCAGACACTCATCCCACTGCTGACAGAGTTTGATCAGGGTTTGTCCCAGGAGCTGTACATGAGGAACACAAGAAGGCACAGAGGAGGAGACGGCGTGTGTCAGACTGCCACTACACAAGGATTCATTGCTCTGATGGGAAGGAGTTTAAAACACACCGAGCTGCTACAATAATCACCACAAGGAACAATACTCAGCAAGCAATAGCCGTCATCGCACCGTCTTGGTTAACTATAGACCTGATATAGTCTGGCTATGAGTAACCCATTTCTAGCCAAAATAACCTTGAATTTGGTTACATGTTGTTTTTGCCAAAATAACTTGTATGATTGTAGATGTATGATATTCCATCATGTAAGCAAAGTAAACAGTGATTACAAGGTGTTTGGTTTCATTTCTTCATTCGTTTAATTTCTTTGTGACTAGTCTACACTTGGGCTATTAGACGTCTATTAAATTTTCACTGACATCCCAAATTTTTCCATGTTTTAGCCTAGACGTCTGGGCTGCCTTTGGATGGCTATTAGATGTCTTTAAAATGCAAAAATGCTTGCTGGGTAGTGTCTAGATTTGCCAGTTTACCAGCTGCAATCCTTGAGAAAAGAGCTCTGTTTGAGAGTGTTTGCAGCAGGTAAACTAGTACTAATCAAGTGTGTTGCACACGTGCTGAAAAGTGAAGCTGAAACGTTGGCTGCTGTATAGGTCATAAACCCCGACATCTCCATGTAATTGAATGGGATGTGAGCCAAACTAAAAAAATCCTATTAGACTTCAAATACATTATTCCAAAGATGGTTTCTGGTTTCACGCTGACGAATGTTCAAGTGTTTGATTTTCCAGTCATTTTGGTTATAGTTATTTGATGCTATAAAAGCGGGGTGATTGACAGCTGTGTTTGCGATTGAGTGTTTTACCCATTTCTAGGACATTTTGGCTTCATTTTTCTAATGAAAGGAAGTGAGACACATCGTCCATCTTTTTCTTGTTACAATCTATGGTACTAATCCATGAGCAGAACTGTACTTTACTGTACTGTATATTTCACTCTACTACCTGTTTTCATTTTGGATGGACAGAAATTTATTATTAAGTTATATTCTGTTAATTTCCGCCTCTGGTGAACATAAGCTCAAGATATGTTCATGTTTTATTCTACGACATAAAATACATCAGTAATGCTCCCTTGTGAATTTTAAACTTGTCTTGAAAAAGGCGCTTGCCAACGAGAGGTTAAACAGCTGAACTCATCTACTCACTAGTCACTTTCACAGCCTCACCGTATTTAGAGTCAAACTATTGTAACTCAAACTTTCAAGGAAAATGTATTTAAAAAAGATTGAAAGAGTTTAATGATGCCGACATTGAAGTCATGTGACCAAGCTGTAGCTTGTTTATAATCAAACTTTTTTCAGGCTTCAAAAGTTGTGAAGATTATCATGATGAAAAAAACGTGTAAGAATCATAAACTTTTGTAGGTCGCTCAGCTTATTTTCTGCAATAATCCAATGGAAAAATCCTGATGGGTTTTGTGGAAGGAACCAGGCTGATGTGAACTCAAGGGTCGGCCTCATCACAAATACATTCACAAACCCATCCCAGTGAGCTGTCCGTTTTACAAGTCGCGTAATCAATCTCTTCCTGTCTTCTGGATTTTCTTTTTGTGCTCCACAGAAAACATTACCAACATAAAGGTTCGGAGTGAGTAATGATGACAATGTTTGGCTGGATCATTTAAAGCTTTTCAAATCAATTTCAAACTTTCACAGCTCTCCCTAAGGAGACTGAAGCCAGTATCACGCTGTTCTGAGTGGTACATACAATCACTGCCAACTTTCCATGAAGGCTCTTAACCCATTTTACATTTTTTTGTCGAATTTTTTTCTTCATTGGAATGGTACTATGATGTCATGTCTAACGTTAACCATTCTTCTCCACTAGATGGCGCTGTTTGCCATAGTTTTAGTTAAACTACAATTGGAAAAAACTTTATTTGTTATGCTTCATAGCAACAATCACGCAAAGCACTGCAGCCATTTTACACCTGATTCCAGTTTGTTGTGTAAAGCCCCAGAGAAGCTTTGCTTGTAAGTTTATTGCATATAATTGTTATTTTATATACTTTGTGTCTGTATCTTATTAAGATGTATATTAGACGCACATTAGCGTTTCCACGTGCATTGTACGGACATTGTGATCACGTAACAACTACTGTAATTTAATAATGTTAATGTAAACATTGTGTAAAGAGTTGTATTGTGTCTATTTACATTTAAATAAGAATTTTTGTATTTCTTTTTCAGTTTCACAAAATAATGTAACATTGAGAGAAACAACATGATTGCAATCAAGTAAAGAAGAAAATGTACATCCTCTGAGTGGTCACTGAAGCCTCTTCATCATGTTATACTATGTTTAGCTATCTGTATATGCCCAATGCACACGCATGCAGAGGACAGAATAGGTACGAAACTTGATTAAGGTTTTGGCACTTGCTGTGTGAACACAAAACAAAATCATGGACATGGTTCGAACAGGTTATATATTCCTGAAAAAAATAGTCACTCTTGTGCTCCTCGCGGTCAAAAATGGGTTAATTGGAAATGAATGGGAGACGAATTTCCTCTAGTGGACACTTTTGGTACTGCGGCCAAACAAAATCTGACTGAAAGCTCATTTTTTGAGATATCAGGCTCAAATTTTGAACACAACTTGTTTAGATGTATGGCTTTGATTTTCTCACAGTTTTAGAGTAAAACATGTTTTGAAAATACATATTTCATATAAAAATTGAAAAGTATTTTTGCACATTTTTCATAAAAATAAACGTTACATTTTTTAACTTTTTTTAAGTTCACTTTTTAAAACTTTTTTCACTTCAGCAATAATCTGCCAAGTGTCCTCTTTGAAAAGAGATCAAACTTAAGTTTATGCTCTAAAGCAGGGGTGTCCAAACTCAGTCCTGGATTGCCACTGTCCTGCAGAGTTTAGCTCTCGTCAGACTCAACACACCTGCCTGGAAGTTTCTAGCCTATAAGACCTTGATTAGCTGGTGGTCCAGGTGTGTTTAATTGGGGTTGGAGCTAAACTCTGCAGGACAGTGGCCCTCCAGGACTGAGTTTGGACATCCCTGCTCTAAAGCATTCAAGATTTACGACAGTTTTTAAAAGTTGGAAATTTAATTTTCAGGTCTATGCTCAAAAAGTGAATAAATGGATTATAAATACAGCGTAAATCTTATTTAGTACCATAAAATCCTCTAAAAATACAAAAGAAAAAAACATTAACGAACTAAAATATAGTACATTAATTTCACTGAAATAAAAAAGTAAATTTCGGTCATTTTTGAAGAGCCCCAGAAGGTTAAATCTTCCGTGTCAGACTACCAAAGTGTTTCCTGTGCACTTGTGTAGCTTTGTTTTTCTTGCTTACCTCACAGGACGTCCCATCATATCCATGTGGACACTGGCACACCTCCACTGCACGAGCCTGTGATCCGCTGCGAGAGGCTTCGTCCGCCACACTCATGCTCACACTGCCTAACCTGAGTGTGTGTGTGTGTGAGAGAGGGAGAGAACATGATCCAGTCACAACACTGTATATTGATATTAGGCCTGCCAATTGATTACAATGTTTAATCGTGATTAATCGCATCATTTAGTTGCAGCTAAATGCATTAAGTTAATAACAGGCCTTGTGTAATAAACAGGTCCGATACAAACACAACAAGATGCTGTGTAATATAATGATGAAACAGAGAAGTTTCTTCACACAGCAGAGCTCTGCTGGTGTTCACAATAATATTACTGCTGTATGAGTGTGAAATATTTCTCCTGCTGAGCTTCAATGAAGATTAAAAAAAATTCCAGCCAGCATTTTAATTTTAAGTTGCCAACCAGCACCAGCATTTTTAATCATATTCATGAAACTTTCATGGCCCTCAGAATATTTTGTTGAATGATGTAAACAGTGAAATATGTAAACAGTCAATATTCTAAAAGAGAACCATTTTATTATAGCTTCATTCATTCTTTTTTATCAACACTTAAATTTGGGTATCAAAAAACAAAAACCTGAGAAAATCACGTTTTTGCCAAAGACTACAACCGAATGGGTTTCAGAGCGATGATGAAAACACAGATGGAGTAGATCGAGTTCATCAACACCCACAAAACTTTACAGTCGTTTCCACTTCATGAGTCGACATTTCATTCAGTAACATTAGGCAGTTTTGATTTATATGCTGTTTAATGTTGATCATCGTGTTATTTTACATTTGCGTAAGCATTCTTCTATCACTTATTTCTGCTTCTTCTTCTCCTGTGTTTTGATCTGGAGATGCTGTGCTCTTTCAGATTGTGCGTAACAGCGCCCCCTAAAGTATAACAGTGAAAACACGGATTCCCGGAAAATTCCAATAGTTGTCACAAATGACAGAATGGGTCCTATTTTAACGATCTGAAACTCAAGTATCAAACGCAAAACGCAAGTAACTTTTTGGGCGGATCTCGGGCGCTGTTGCAATTATACCGGTGGGATAAATGACTCTTGCGCCCGACGCAAATCTAAAATGGGTTGGTCTGAAGTAGCTACATTACTCATAGGTGTGGTTTGGGCGTAATGTGATATAAACCAATCAGAGCGTCATCGCACATTCCCTTTAAAAGCACGCCCGCTTGTTCCATGGCGGATTGCTATTGTGATGGCGGATTTGCCAGACGCACACCAGGAGCATTTCACAGCCGAGGAGACCAACGTTCTCGTCAGGGCCTTAAAAGACAGAGAAGTGACATTGTATGGGGATGGGAGAAACCCACCCGAATTAGCTTCAGTTAAACAGGCGTATAATGACTTGGGTAAATGTGTAAGCTAGATTTATTTCACATCTTCATGGACACCACAATGATTTCCCTCGTTATGGTAATATTTTTCCTTGTAATTAAGTATGGTTTGCATAAATAGGAACTGCTGCTGTGTAAATGAGAGAAAGTCTATGCGCGTTGTGCACACGCTACATTATGGCCAAGCATGCGCCCTTAAAATAGCATCTGAATAACGGGCCACTGACTTTAGACTATGTTCCCTTTCGTTCGGGAACTCCTACGTCTCGTCGGAGGAGTTACCAACGAATTGGGATCACGCTAGGGAGACCAATTGCCTTCAAGTGAAACTAAAACGAGCCAATGAAGATTGGCATGCAAGACTTGCATTCCGCGCCCCGCCTGCCAGTGCGGGTATAAAGTGGAAGCGAGCGCACACACATTTGCTTTTTTCTTCAGAGCCGACCGGTAGTGTCCTCTGAGTGGATGAGCTTTTCGGAAAAATTGTCTTTTTCTTCACGCTCTACGAGTCTGCCCTTTCTCAGGATCTCTCTGTGTTGGTGTGATGGCGCTTCAGTGATCTTCGCGAGCTCACGGGTGCCGGTTGTGACTACACGCGTACTACATCTTTCAAAAGAGCTGTTTTCAGAGCTGGTATTCAGTTGAGTGCGCACAGCGGGCTTGCAGTTTCCCCCCTGTGTTGCCGCGTTGATCCCTGTGTGCTTGAGCACAATAAAGAGTATTTTTTCTGTGAAAGAGCAACACGGGTGAAGATCGCGTCCTTTTCAGGATGACATTTCATCCGTGTGTTTCTGGATGCGGTCAAATTCTGCCGCCGGTTGATGGTCATGATCGCTGCCTCTCGTGCTTGGGCCTCGCGCACGCAGAGGCAGCGTTCGTGAACGAGTCATGTTCTCACTGCGGGAACATGACCGTCGCGGTGCTGAGATCAAGACTGAGAACCCTTAAACGAGGGGGAGTCCCTTTGGAGATTCCCCGATCAAGTTCTTCCGCCGTATTGGCCCAACCAGACTTGGTTCGTGGAACTCATGCTCCTCGCGACAGCCCCTCCTTGGCCTATTCCTCTGAGGAAGGACCTGCTTTCTCAGAGACGGGGCACTCTATGGCACCCGCGTCCAGACCTCTGGAATCTTCATGTCTGGTCCCTGGACAGGACGCGGAGGTTCTAGGTAGCCTACCACAGGCTGTGGTAGACACCATCACTTCCGCTAGAGCCCCCTCTACGAGGCGCCTCTATGCGTTGAAGTGGAACCTATTCGTCGATTGGTGTTCTTCCCACCGGGAAGACCCCCGAACTTGCCTGATCAGAGTCGTGCTTTCCTTCCTGCAAGATGGGTTGAAGCGAAGGCTGTCTCCCTCCACCCTCAAAGTGTAAGTTTCTGCAATAGCCGCTCATCACAATGCAGTAGAAGGTAAGTCGTTGGGAAAGCACGACCTGGTCATCAGATTCCTCAGGGAATCAGATTCCCCCTTACCCTCTTGGGACTTGACTCTAGTGCTCAGAGCACTCCAGAGGCCCCCTTTTGAGCCCTTGCCTATGGTTGAGTTAAATATCCTGTCTATGAAGACAGCTCTCCTGTTGGATTTGGCCTCTTTTAAGAGGGTAGGGGATC